>CM020217.1:50536279-51736279 GCA_009819775.1 Phoenicopterus ruber ruber
AAGGTAACCGCATAAGTACATATAAATATTGGAGACAACTGTAGTGTGCAATGTCAGCATCTAGCTGCAACTGCAATTACAAATTTTGGGCAGTAGCCTGGATGTCCTTGCTTGTGACATACTGGAATGTTCTAATTGTTTTAATCCATATGCTAACTTTAACTTAAGGTAGGTGTGGGAAGCAACAGATCTTCTCTACTTCCATCCTGTGTAGGCTTTCAAAGTAGAGGTTGAGAAGGGCATAGGTGTGGGGTTAGCAGGTGTGCATCAGGACATTGCAGGCCCTGGGGTCCTTAGCCTGCTCTCTCAGAAAAAAGGATAGCCCTGAGCAGTAGAGGAGTGCTAAGCCCACGTTACCAGAAATGTAGGCTTTTCAGTGACTTTCCGGTGAATTCTCTGTTTCTCCCTCAGTGCCCACAGAAGCTGGCAGCATAATTTCTTCTCCCATTTAGGATATTGATGGAGCCCACAGGTGTCTTGTTCCCTCCCACTTGCATCCCTACTGATGTGATTCTGACGAAGAAAGTTAACTCTACCCCAGCCGAAACCAGCACAGCTCCCTTCAGAACCAGTGCCAAGAGGTGTCATGGCTCTTGGCACTTTGTCCGTGGTTGCCAATGCAATGTACAGGGTACAGCCCACCTTCCTGGGCTCCTCTCCAGCAGCTGACATCCAGCTTCTACAAAGAGGGGAGACTGATTTTCAGAATCACTCAGTTTTTATGCTGGTGTTGCCTCATTTAAATTGGGCTAAACTGGTGTGAACTCTTAGAGGTGGCCATAATATAGAGTCCTCTCAGCTGTCAATGGCACTTCTGTAGCAGAGCTCCACCTGCATCATTAAAACAGGAAGCCTATTTTGATTGTATTGGCTACACAGTCCTGTTCTGGATATTGTGTTATATCAAAATATTCACAAAAAACACCACATAGTCTGAAGAGCTGAGAGTGGGAAACTTACAGATATTGAGTGTGAATGTCTCTGCAAGCATTTGAGGGAGTGAAGCAGGTCACATTTGTATACTTATCTATAGTTCTTTCAATAAGATGGCAAGGGTGAAAGTTTAAATGAATGGGTTGTAGCAGAAACTTCATTTTCTTCTTTCAGAAGCCATCATGTATCATTAAGCTGCTTTTGAGTTTTAGAATCTCCAAGATTTTTGATTAATTGGGTGGTTAAATTGAAATTTAGGGGTGCTGCTGGAGGGCTGGTTCTCTGAAGACTTCCCCTTCAAAACACTTCCCCTGCTGAGGCCAAAGGATCCAATATTTACCATCTGCTGACGGATATCACAGATTAGTATTTGAGGTACTGCAAAATTAACTCTTCTTGTGATGGTTCATCTGCTTTGGACAGAATTAATTATTCTGAGTCTGTTTCTTTTTTTGTCCAAACTTGCAGGTCCCATTTTTCAGACAAGAAAATCTGGAGGTGGTGGCACTCTAAACTCATGATTATTTTAAAAGTTTTTTGTCCCCACAGATAACAGCAAATTAGCAAGTGACACCCCTGTTAAAGAACCTCTCATGGTCTACTATGTGGTTGCCCAGGCATTCCTTTCCCAAGTGGCAGAATCTCCATCTTCCAGCAGTAAACTTAGTCAACAGATTTTCCTCTGCATGCCAAATAAATTTCAGGTTGAAGAGGTGTCTGGTGAATCTTTGCTTTTTGAAGTACAGTTTCATTTTGTTTATTTTGTTTTTATTTAATCCTATTCTGAGACACAGAAGAGTTATTGATCAGAAATTATTCTAGTAGTCAGGCATACACATTGGTTATAACTGTAAAAAGTGCAGACTAAGCATCTTCTGCTTGAGTGTAAATTTTACCCTGGTACGGAGAACAGATTCTGTGCCATTTCCTAACTGAGTCTAAGAGTTTTGGTGGTTTACAGCACTTGCTGCAGCTCTTCACAAAGGCAAAATTCACTCTAAGCATCTTGTTGGAAGTACAATATACTTTAGTTTGTCAAAATCCTTATGTACAGGGGTGCTTATCAGCTCTTACCTGCTGTCACAAAGCTAACTTTACCTGGATTTAAAACACTAACAATTCTTTTATTTAGTGCTATGTCTGGGATACTAGTTAATATTTTATAGCCAACATGTAGCAGTGATATCTGATGATATTTGCAGAGTTTTGTTGGGTCTTTACCAGATGTTAAATTTATGGACGCTATTGAAACTATTGTCCAATTGATGGCAAGAGCCACTTCATTTCAGTGTGAAGATTTTATGATTCAGATCCTCGGTAGGTGTAAATCAGTATAGTTAAAGTCAGTGGAGCTATATTGCTTTACACCAGCAAAAAAAACGGTTCTTGAAGTGTGGATTCATATTGTCTCTGGGAGCTGCACATGGTGCTGCAGGTATCTTGCTTCTACCAAGGAAGCTACTTGTTTTTAATCCCTGCTTTACCCATCCAATGTAATATTCTGCTAGAGGCTGTTTTTAGCTGTTGCTTAGCCTTTTGATAATGTAATTTTAGAAAAGAATAACTCAAACTTGTTTGTTGCTAAAAATAACAGTATTTATGCAAGTTTAATTCTAAAGACTGAAAATATTTTATTCATGGTTCCAAACTCAGGGATCATTGTTTTACTGTTTATTTCTAAATTTGAGTTTCAATTTGATCTTTCTCATTTTCTTTAAATGTTGTGCTGTTAGTTTGAAAACATTGTTGCTAGATAAATAACAGCTTCTCAAATAGAACATTTTCATGTTGAAGAATTTCAAAATCAAAAGCATTACTCATTAGTTTTGTTCATTTTCATAATTCTCCCTTCCTTGTTTCCTTCCTTGTTTCCATAAATTGTTAATGATTAGTTTATGCTGGTAAAAGAAAGAAAACAACCAACAAAAAAACCAAAAACAAACCAAACAAAAAACAAAACCAAAAAATCCAAATCACTTTTGGTAAATGTGGGCTTCCCCGCCCCCCCCCCCCCCCCCTTTTTTTCCTTTTTCTTTTATTTTTTATGAGTTGGTCCCTCTGATTCAGAATGGACTTTCAGTCTATTTTCTATGACGTGTTAGAATATTTGTTGACTGTTATGTGTCGTGTTATGGGGGAAATATCTTCATTTGAAAATGCCAAGCAGCTGAGTGTAATCTTTTCTAGAGTAAAATGTCTGCAAAATTTGCCAAGCCTGATATCTGAACAAATATTTTTACATGCTCCTCAATACAAGTGATAATTGGAATTTGTTGTATTTTTTTGTGAATGTTCTGGTGGGGTTTTTTTGTTGTGTTTTTTTTTTTTCCTTGTGTTGATGCTATTGTCTAAAAGAACTTTAAGACTAAACTAAAACTCCTTCTCAAATACACTGCAGACATTGAGAGCTCAGAAAACAGAGTTCCAGTTTCCTGTGTTCCAGTTCTTTGTAGGAATGAGATGCTGTACTGTGAATATTTTAAGAACTACGCTTGGAAATCGGTCAGTCTTGCTTGTCCTGTAACCTGAAAAACCTTGATTGGATTTTTTTTTTTTTTTGAGGACTTAGCTTTTCAAACAAACATTCTTCAAATGTTTGTTTCTCAGATGAACCAAAAAATATCATATATATTGCGTACACCATCATTATACACCTAGATCACTAGCAGAGTTTGAAACGCTCGCTAGAGCAGTACTAGGCTGCTAAGACCTATGCAGGCTACGCTCTGGAACAGTTGCAGAAAGAATGTTACAAACATGTCCACTTAAAAAAAATTCAGAGATTCTTGAATCTAAATGTGCAGGAATATCCTCTTTTATAGAAATGAACAGTAGTAAATGGAAAATTAATTTTGTGAGATTATTGGTCTACTGGATTAAGCTTTGCTGTTCTGGTGAGCCTGAACTTTGTTTCCAGTTTGCCAGAGGGGAATGTGGCATCCACAGTGCAGGGAAATGAGATAGGAATGATCCTGTGTGCCTCCTGTGTTGGAACAATTAGAGTTTTTTGGGTTTTGCTTTTTCCAACAAGAATTGTGAGGTACGCAGTTCACAATCTGCAGTAATTGAAAAATTTCAGTTGAAAAATTGAAATTTGGTCTCATTCTTATCCATTTATCGTACTTTAGTTAAAGGGTATTCTGATCAGAAGGAGCAGCAGCAGTGGAGAAAGCATATTTATTTTCCTTTGGGAAAGAATTACGGGTCCTATCTGTAGCTTTAGCTGTGTATATAAAGCACATATCAAACAGCAGTCTTGATAGGAAATGCAAATGTGTACAGTGGCCTCAGAATGTATCTCAGCATGCTAATGGGTATGTGAAAATGGCAATTTTGTATAATTTATAGTTTAGCTCAATTTAATATTAGAAGTAGCATTACTGTAGTAATTAGACACAAGCTGTGGACCAAAGTCTCATTGTGCTTAGTGTTCTACAAAAAATCAAGCATAAAAGTGTGCTACAAAAAAGGGTTACAATATAAGTACAAGACAAGCGATGAATGCAGAAGGAGAAGGGGCAAAACCGAAGCAGCGAGAAAATATTGGTCAAAATGGTAAGTGGAACTTCTGGTATTTTAACAGCCCAATTATTGTCAAGCTTTTAATAGGCTTTGCATCAGACGGGAATTTTGTGGTGTGGTATGAAGAAAGAGAGTGAACGTGACTCGTGGATGTTTTATGAAGATCACCTAGTTGATGAAGTGGGAAAAGCTGGAAAGAGATGCAAGTGTGGGTGAACAGGTCACTCAACCACTTGGTGCTAATTAGACACAATAGCTGAGGTGAGTCTTTTTTAGACCTGTGCAACAGAGGTAAGTAGTTTTGTCTTTTATCCTATAGTGAAGTCAGACCCCATAATGGGATTAAAAGAGAGTAATGACATGGCTGAAACAATGATTTAGGAAAATTATCATTCTGCATGGAAGTAGGCAGGGCAAGCCTGTATTAGCCAAGGCCAGAGACAGGCAGGACGAGTGTATTAACTCTGTGGATGATTAGGAAAGCAATACGCTAGAGGTGACAGCTATTCCCCAGTAGAGAATACTGTAGATGTTTTAATTGCAAAAGAGAGCAAAATATTAGTTTGGACAGAGAAGGCAGCTGAGAAGGAGTTTTTAACCTTCATAGATTTGGTTGGGATCAGAGAGAGCCTTTCTTTGGGCTCCCATTGCATTTCAGACTTCTGCTCCAGATAAAGCTGAATTTGTTGATATGAACAAAAAATATGGGTTGTGGGTTTTTGGTTGTGATGTGTTTTGGTGGTGTGGGGTTTTTTTGGTGGTTTTTGTTTGTTTGTTTTTTGGTTTGTTTTTTTTGGGGGGAGGGGGTTGGTGTGTGTTGTTTTTTTTTTTTTTTTTTTTTTTTTTTTTAACAGAGTGTTCTCTGGACTAACTCCTATTTTTGCAGAAGTTTTCCAAGATAGAGCAAGCTGGGAAAGCACCAACTAAGGAAACTACCACTGAATTCAGAAGATGTTTGAATTGTATGCACTGCTCCTTTTGGATGCCCACTGGAGATGAGAGTTTTCCAGCTGTGCCAAGTTTAGCCTTGCTGGATGGAGGGAAGGAAATACCAGAGCTATGTGACAAGGAAATTACGCAGTAGAGCTGATTTAAGTGTATATAGCATTGAGCACCTAATGCAGATCACTACTGTAGATCTTAGGCAATTTGACTGTAAGACCTGTTAGGAGATACAGGAATGGCTGTTCAGGAGAGCATGAAGTATGATGCAGAAATGTTTTATTCCACAAAGTAAGAGGTGTAGACAAGGTTCCCCTATTTACTTGTACTGAGACGGTGTAGTCACATCTATAGACGAGTGGGAAAGTAGTCGATTGTAGGTCTGCCACATCTTAGTCCAAAATAGCTGCAGAGACAGGATTGTACCTGGAAAACTTTAAAGAGGAGACTGATTTGTGCTTTCTGTTGGATTTCACTGTGCTCCAGAGTGGTGTATCTCTGAGGCATAGCTCCTGGAGCTAAGCGTCTTCAGTGGCAGAGTAGCAGTTGGAGCTAGGCTGGAGTCGGTAAACCCAAAGGGAACATGAAGCGATGCAGTCTAAGGCAGGGTGGGGGCCCAAAGCCAGGGAAACCAAGTCCTCCCTACAGTCCTAGAGGAAAGCATGAAGGAAAATCAAAGTTACTTTGATTTGTGAAACTAACTGGAGGTCTGTGTGAGTAGCTAAAGCAGTTTCAAAGGTGTGCGACAACATTACACATACTGCTCGTGTTAATTGGGATCTGACAAAAGGGAACTCCTTTCTGCATGTGCTCCCCTCCTCTGTCCCATCCCTCTGGCTCTCAGGGGGATATGGACAAAACAACTCGTTATTCCATAATAACCAAAGGTGTGTGTTTACAGCCTATCAGTAATTTTCCAGGAACTGTTTGCATGCACACGTCTCGCAGTGAAAAAGAAATGACTCATAGTAGTCTTACCACCAGTGGAAGAGGGCTGGCTGAGCTACCCTGTGTATACCAATGGCTGAGTGTTCACTGAAGAACTGTGGGCAGACTGTAAATTCCTGTCTTAGCTTACCCCACAGTTACTCTGCCTGCACCTTGGGGTGTGTTTTATGTGAGGGTCCCTTCTCATCTTTCCTGCTGTCTGGCTGTAATTCTGTTCGCTTTTGGCAGACCATGACACATTAATCTCTGTCCAGCCCTATCCTTTACAAGGGGAGAAATAGGAAGATCGGGACACTTAAGACTGGCTTATAGAAACTATTTCTGTCCTAATCATGAGACAACAATAGGTGTTGGGTACTTTACTTCCTATTTCTGTGCTTAATTGTCCCATACGTACAGTACGGCTGACGAAGCTTAACTCTTCTACGTGGAATTCTTTGACATCTCAAGATCTAAGAGCAGCAGAGTTGCATTTCGCTCCTTCATAGATACACCCTACGACAGCACGCTTGCTGTGTAACGGTGTGAAACACTTAGCATCTGGAAACAGGTGCATGTACTCTGTGACTGAATGTAGAAATATGGCAGTTTTCAGTTTACTCGTGTTTATCCTGTTGGAGAACAGCTGGATACTTTTCAAGTCAGAGGAGAAGGGTCATGCTTTTAAAACAGAGCATTAAATTAGGAGAAAGTACATCCTGGACTTGGATCACATATTAGCTGAATTCATATAATCAAATTAGAAAATATACAAAATATGCTATGAATTCACCGGAACATATGCTTCTCTAAAAATAGTGTATTTGGCATTATGATAATCAATGTATTGTTCAGAGTCCTTGTCAGAATCAAGAAAGGGAAGGAATGAGAACACTGACAGTTATTGAAGTCACGAGAAAAATAGTATAATGCATATATTTTACCATAAATGATATAAAATTGTAGACAATTTCTAGTAATGAAAATTTAGTAAATACAGAAGAATAAATAAATAAAATTTCCCCAAGAATTTTAATGTGTATAAGACCCCAAACCTGCAGCACTTAGACATAAATGCTGTCCTGAATAAATCTTTTTGGATCATAGCTCTGATCTTGTTGGAAGTTGGTGGCAATGTCAGTGACTCTCTTGTTTTGGTTTGACCTTTTGCACTGGGCAGATGTTCCATTTACACTTCCAAAAAATTGTTTTTTTAAAGAAAATTCCCTAAAGGTCAATACCTTCTTTTCAAGGACAATTGTGAATAAGAGTTACCTAACCCTAAGTCAAAGGATCAATGTAGTCTAATGCCTTCTTTGGTAAACTGATCCATTGATAAATTAACTTTTCCCTTCTTTGTTGTTGCTTTTTTTCTTTTTCGACTTGCTTCTTTTTTCCTTTTGCTTTTCATTAGTTGATCAGATATGATTACTCAGACTGAATAGAATAGGTATCATTCTATCATGGAATGTTCTTTTTTCTGTTGGGCGTGATTCCTATGAAATTTCAAGTTTCAAAAAACAAGTTCAATAATATTCTAGACAGTGTGATCACTATAGCTTCTTGTTACAGCTTGCTCCTTAGATATTTAATAAAGGGATATTATTTCTTTTAGAATGCAGGCTTGTTACTTCAAATGTTTGCCATGTGGACTTTCTTTTTTTCCTTGAGATTATTTTTTCTAAAATTATTTTTATTCTTTAATCATTTTATCCTCAAAGGAAGAAATGTGTTTCTCTTCTTCCTTTAGTCTTTCTGTAACATTTTAGCTCCATGTTCAGGATATTTATTTGACCTTTTATATCTCCTACATCTAATGACATTTGTTTTGTTAGCTTTTGTAAAGATGAATGACCTTTTAACTCTTAAAAAAAAAAAAATCCATTTTCCTCTTTCTTTGCTCTTTTTTCTTACTATAGAGGTAAGCTTTGCTCTTTCCTTTTACTTGTTTTAAAGTCTTAGCGTGAAATCCTAGACCTCATTAAGTCAGGAGAAAGATTTCTGCTCACTTAGTTGGGTCCAGATTTGACTACTGTTTTTACTGAGAAGGCAAAGCTGTTGCTCATATGTGCAACTAAAGAGTTAGCCTTTTTAGCCTTCTTTTCACAAAACAGTAAGTATGGAGTTTTTAGTATTTACTCTTGGTAAATGGTGGTTCTATACCTAGAAGAAGGGCTTCAGAAGAAGTTACTAATAGAGATTATCATCAGAATTGGGGGGGGTGTGTGTGTGTGTGTGTGTGGAATCTGTTTCCTCAGGGAAACAAACCCAGGAAACTGCAGGCCAGTCAGCCTCACCTCCATCCCCTGGCAAGGTGATGGAGCAGTTCATTCTGGAAGCCATCTCCAAGCATGTAGAAGAAAAGAAGGTGATCAGTAGTCGTCAACATGGATACACCTAAGGCAAATCATGCTTGACCAATCTGATGAAAAGCTTGCCCAATCTGATGAAAAGTGGATGAAAAGCTGGACATGAGCTGACAATGTGCGCTTGCAGCCCAGAAGGCCAACCGTATCCTGGGCTGCATCAAAAACAGTGTGGCCAGCAGGTTGAGGGAGGTGATTCTGCCCCTCTACTCCACTCTGGTGAGACCCCACCTGGAGTCCTGCGTCCAGCGCTGGGGCCCTCAGCACAAGAAGGACATGGACCTGTTGGAGTGGGTCCAGAGGAGGACCACAAAAACGATCAGAGGGCTGGAGCACCTCTCCTATGAAGACAGGCTGAGAGAGTTGGGCTTGTTCAGCTTGGAGAAGAGAAGGCTCCGGGAAGACCTTGTTGCAGCCTTTCAGTACCTAAAGGATGCTTATAGGAAAGATGGGGACAAACTTTTTAGCAGGGCCTGTTGTGATAGAACAAGGGGTAATGGTTTTAAAGTAAAAGAGGGTAGATTTAAATTAGGTATAAGGAAGAAGTTTTTCACAATGAGGGTGGTGAAACACTGGAAGTGGTTGCCCAGAGAGGTGGTAGATGCCCCGTCCCTGGAAAAATTCAAGGTCAGGCTAGATGGGGCTCTGGGCAAGCTGATCTAGTTGAGGATGTCCCTGCCTATTGCAGGAGGGTTGGACTAGATGACCTTTAAAAGGTCCCTTCCAACCCAAACTATTTTATTATTCTATGGTAGCCTTCTATGGTGACATGACTGGCTGGCTGGGTGGATGAGGAGAGAGCGGTGGATGTTGTCTACCTTGACTTCAGCAAGGTGTTTGACACTGTCTCCCATAACATCCTCATAGGTAAGCTCAGGAAGTGTGGGTTAGACGAGTGGACGGTGAGGTGGATTGAGAACTGGCTGAATGGCAGAGCTCAGAGGGTGGTGATCAGCGGCACAGAGTCTAGTTGGGGGCCTGTAGCTAGTGGTGTTCCCCAGGGGTCGGTACTGGGCCCAGTCTTGTTCAATTTATTCATCAGTGACCTGGATGAAGGGACAGAGTGTACCCTCAGCAAGTTTGCTGATGACATGAAACTGGGAGGACTGGCTGATACACCAGAAGGCTGCGCTGCCATTCAGCGAGACCTGGACAGGCTGGAGTGTTGGGCGGAGAGGAACCTCATGAGGTTCAATGTGGGCAAGTGCAGGGTCCTGCACCTGGGGAGGAACAACCCCATGCACCGGTACAGGTTGGGGGTTGACCTCCTGGAAAGCAGCTCTGTGGAGAAGGACCTGGGAGTCCTTGTGGACGACAAATTCACCATGAGCCAGCAATGTGCCTTTGCGGCCAGGAAGGCCAACGGCAGCCTGGGGTGCATTAAGAAGAGTGTGGCCAGCAGGTTGAGGGAGGTTCTCCTCCTTCTCTACTGTGCCCTAGTGAGGCCCCATCTGGAGTCCTGCATCCAGTTCTGGGCTCCCCAGTCCAAGAAAGACGAGGAACTACTGGAGAGAGTCCAGTGGAGGGCAACAAAGATGATGAGGGGCCTGAAGCATCTTTCCTGTGGGGAAAGGCTGAGAGAGCTGGGGCTGTTCAGCCTGAGGAAGAGAAGACTGAGAGGGGACCTCATCAATGCTTATAAATATCTCAAGGGCGGGTGTCAAGAGGATGGGGCCAGACTCTTTTCAGTGGTGCCCAGCGACAGGACAAGGGGCAACCGGCACAAAGTAGAACACAGGAAGTTCCGCCTGAACATGAGGAAAAACTTCTTCACCGTGAGGGTGACAGAGCCCTGGCACAGGCTGCCCAGGGAGGGTGTGGAGTCTTCTCTGGAGATATTCAAAACCCGCCTGGACGCAGTCCTGTGCAGCCTGCTCTAGGTGACCCTGCTCTGGCAGGTGTGTTGGACTAGATGATCTCCAGAGGTCCCTTCCAACCCCTGCCATTCTGTGATTTTTTTAAAAAAAAAAAGTTAAATGTCAAAATGTAGCTCTTTATTCAGAATTTGGAAGCACTGTAATTCTTTACGAAATGAAACATGAGTAACTCAAAGGGAAATGTGTCTGGGATGTATCAGATTTCCGTACAAAATCATCATCTGCCTCGTGCAGAGAACAGATAGAGCCTGTTTCTGGAAAGCAGCTTAACCAAGTGGCTATTTTGGTAGGTGCAGTGCAACTCAGAGCACTCCTACCAGGAAAAAAGATCAGCTTTGACGACAAAACCTCTTTCTACTAACAGATATTCAGGGATTTATGGCAAATGAAAATTGTCTCATTGTAATTTCATGGAAACATTCTTGTTGATTCTTGGATTTCTCAGGTGATTTGAGGAACATTTGGTTAATTTACAGCAGGAACAAAATGAGAGAGAGAGTGAGAGGGTGAGAGCGCACTATTATTACCTTTTCATGTTAAATTTCGTTCTTATCATACACGCTCCAAGTGTGCCATTCTGTTTTCTTGACAGAAATAGTAATTACATCAAAATAACCCATATGAAAGCAAGACTTTGTAGGCCTGTGAAATTTTAAGGGGCACAAAATGACATTTTTCTTTCTTTGATGTTCCTATCTAATTATTTGTTATAGAAGTGCTATGTGCATCTATGTATTCCCATGACGAAGTTATGATATATTTTAGCTGATTCCTTTGGGAAAGATGGATACATGAAGAATTAAACTATATATAAACTGTGATTCAGAACCCTCATTTCTACTGTGGTGGTTTGCCTAAGTAAAATGACAGACTGGCTAAATAACAGATTAATGAAAAAATTAAATGTTTTCTGTGCTCTAACTCTCTTTTTTTTTTTAATCACAGAATTTCAGTGGGCAACAGCCAAATGATCTGACTCCTAAATTTTCTTTAGTTTGAAAATAAAGGAAATTTATTGCTGTTCTTGCTATAAATTTGTATAAATTTTAGCTCGTTTTAATGGTTCTCTGATGAACCGCATAGTTATCATGCCATGCAGGGACTCTGATATCAACAAGTGGGAGAATTAATCTCTGTATAACACTTAGCTGTGTGTGAATCATGAAGCAATATTTTTGTTCTGATCTCACTGGTAAAACATCTTAGGAGCTGGATTTTATTTCCCTCTGCTGTCTTATTTCCAAACGAGATTGATCAATGCTAAAAAAATCCCTCCCTTATAGGGAGTGTTTTAGGAGTTGTTAATGTAAACAAACTATTAAGAGTAAGGCAAGTAAGTGCAGCGTATCCTGTTACGCGATATACACTTCTACAAACCCATATGGTAGGCAGCAGCTCCCCAGTGCTTGCACAAAGCCATCTGCTCTTCAAATGTAGCGTTGTAAATAGATGTCGCTCTTCTAGACCCAGGGCACATACAAATCGGACCCCCCCCGAGCAATGCTGGTTCAGTAGAAAGGAGATTGAGCTTGGGGCTGGGACCTACAAGGAGCAGAGACCATCACTGTGCCCCTTGGGCTGTGAGGCTGATTGTGTTGCAGAAGTCCTACTATGTCTGTCCCAAGCCTATGCTAATGGTTACATTTGTGGCTGTTTCTTATCCTCCCTTGCAGCAGTTTGTAGTTCTCTGGAAACTGAAAAGAATGTTCTTTTCCAGTGTTGCAGTTTATCCCCTCCTGGGGTCTCAAAAGTAAGAGCCAAATTATCTTCTCAGCTATATAGTAAAAAAGGGAACTCTCGCTGCAAAGCTTCTTTGTGCTTTTGCTGCTTTCTAATAAATATAACCAAACATATTGTAAATATTTTTTTTCCAGTTTCTTTGATATAAATAGCAAATCCTGTAGATGACTGAATGAATCTAATAGGGATGGGTAACCATGTGACTGGAGCCTGATTCTTTCATTTGTCGCTTGGCTTCTTGAGTGTATGAAGCAGCTCAGCAAGTTTATTGTATTGATAATTCATTCTGTGGTGGTGTTTGGTGATTTTTTTTTTTTTTTTTTGTCAAATCGGATCTTTTCCCATATTCTTCCATGCCTGTTAGTGACAAGCAGTGCATGGTTTATAATTCATGTCAGCTTATCCTCATGGGATACTTGCTCTCTTTCCCTTCTGAAAGCAAATGTTAGGATGACGTGTTATTAACAAGTGTTAAAGATTTAAATTTATTAGCAAGTGTGGTTTTAAATATTTCTTGTTTTTTTCTTTTTTTGTGCTCATCACAGAGTTGTTTCTAGAAGTACAGAGTTATTAAAAATTCTGTAGTAATAGAAAAGATCTGGCTGAAGTATACCAAGAAATGTCCATCTCCAGACAGACTGCTTTAAGTCCCTTGGGGCTACACCAGGGCTTTACTGTGATTCATCTGCAAGGTATCTGTTGCCTCATCTCACCTCGGAACCAAGCAGCATGTCGGCCACCTTAATTCTCTTTCTCCAGGGAATATGTATAACTGGACTTCTGTCCAGTTTTATCTTAAAAGAAGTTCTGGTGTAACCTGTGTTAAAAGATACAGCCAATGTTTCCTCATTGACTCCAGCAACCTCCGTTTCCTTTTTGCTAGATGGCAAGTAGTGAACACAGGCTGTCTGTGATGTTTACCCTTGCAAAAACAGCATGTGCACATCCCTATTCCTTGTTCACATTAGTACAGAGGTCCTAAAGGAAGCTGCTTGCTGTTACTTTACGGTGCTGGTGGTGAGTCCAATTTTGTGAGGAAAAACGCAGAAGGCTTGCCACAGGCCATTAATCATGGGCTTTTCTCAAAACTGCTTCCAAGAGCTCCTTGCTCCAATGCCTCCAAATCTAGGAATCCTCAGTCTTAGGCATTGCCATGAAATGGGGTTGGCCATTGACATCCGTGAAGCACGGCATCCTCCCACGGGGCTAGGGCAGCCTTGGCTGGTCCCAGGAGGGGAAACCGTGCTATCCAAAGGGCTGAGATAGCATGGACTTCTTTGAAGCCAGGTAGCTGTTGGAGGGCCCTGGCCTCTTTGGCTTGCCACGGCTCCTTGAGCTTCCCATGCAGTGCTACAACTTTGTTCTAGTAGGACCTTACCATGCACCAGAAATAGGCTGAGTAAGCATAAATGACCTGAGCATGGAGTTAATCCTCTGAGTTGAGGAACATATATGTGCTTTTCTCCACTCTGAAACCCCAACTCAGCTCGATGTGATGACTTGAAAGAGGAGTCACTAGGTAAAAGGACTATGGTAAGTATGGAAGTGGCAACCATGATCTCTTTTGGCCTTAAACTCTACAGAATTAGGTTGATTGTGTGCATCCGATTTATAAGGTCACTCTTCTGTAACAGTTGCCACGACTGCCAACTCTTTCCTGATGGTCCTGACAGGTTAAATAGATGAAGAAGAGGAGGCGATTTTAAAACCAGTTTATTTTGTGAGTTCTGTAAGTGTTTATGTATTATTACATGGGTCTAAGGGAAGGATATGTAGAATAAAAATACTGTGTTTGGAAATACGTTCATGTTTTCCCTCTTCCTCTATTTAAAGTAACTTGGCCGTAACTTTGCCTTAAGTTACATTTAGGTCTGGCATGTATCCTCCCTGGATCACATTCTCAAAAGATAGCAGGCTGCATTGCTCCATTGATTTCAGTAGAGTATGACAATTTATATATCAGTTGTACAGAGAAGCATAATGAAGGGTATGTTCATTCAAAACCAGAATTGAATACCTACCCTTCAATCTGTCCTCACCCTCTGCCCTCTAGAATAAACTGGAACTAATTGCATTGATCCATTTTTTTTCTTTTTTGCAAAATACTGAAAACGTGCCTTACTCTGGGATATATTATTTGGGTTTAGTATAAATTTTGCACTGTCTGTTTGCCATTCTTCCGCATGCCTGCTGTCGGAAATGCATCAGGAAATAAAAGTGAGCCTAATTGACAGCTCTGTGGAGGCTGAAGGTAGGCTGTGACCTGAAATGAGAACTGCTCTCATAATGAGAGACAGCTGAAAGATTATGTATATAGAGCCACTAAAATAGATTCCCTGGCTCTTTTTCATAAACCAGCAGATGGTAGCAGAGTCTACAGATCTCGGAGAAGGCAAATGTACATTAAATACTGTAACTGCCCTCATTCATTTGCCATTCATCTTTACTTGTCAGCCTCTTCATAAGTGCCTTCTGTAGTGCTGACCCTGAAATTGCATCATTTAATCTGTAATCGTATATTGCCAACATTTCCCCTTTCTATCACATATCAGCAGCATTAATTCTGCCGTACTGTGGACCACCGGTAGCTGTAGGCAAGCCTCTGTAGAAAAGGGATATTCATAAAATGGAATAGAGACAAGAGGAAAGGCTGACTTGCTGGATAGAAAGGGATGGGGAGAAGGGGAAGTGCTGCATGGGCCTGGAATTTGTCTGTCCACTCCTCTTTCACGTGTCCCTGGGAGTCGAAGTGGCCTGTTACTATTACTAATATTTAAGAGTTGCCAGAGAGATCAATCCCTGGCATAAGAAAACACAGAGAAAACACAGGTCCTGCTTATGGAGTCTCGTACTTGAACAGAGGTGCTGCGTATAGAAATGAGCCAGAAGAATATGCTTTCTGAGTTGAAACCAGCTGGTATAATGAATGTGTGAGAGCATTTCTAATTAAATGGGATTCATGGTGTGTTTTTGAGAGGGGATTTGAAAAGGGAGGCTGAATGCTTTAGTTCGTGAAGAGGGGGAGGGACCCAGTGTCCTTGAAGACGGACGTATTTTTGCCTGCTGCTCTTGTGACTGTGCCCAAGGAAGGCAGGGCTCAAAAGTTCAAATATTGTCAACAGTTAGTCATGTTGAAAGTGCTGTTGAGAAGTGAGCTACATGCTGTGAGCCTGTCTGCAGTGACTGGTGAAAAATATGCTTTCAGGAGACACTGACAGACCGAAGAACCCAACATGCCAAAATGATTAAGTCAAATATACCATTTTATCCCTTGATCCATTTTTCCTCTGCAGGATCAGCTATAGGATAATAAAGCATCCTGGAAATGGCATCTATGAAAAGAGAGTATTAAATCCAGCATGCCTGCATAAAGGATGCAAAGTGCTCAGTTCTAGGTCGGTTTCCATCATACCGGAATATCCCCTCTGTGGCCCTGGAAAAAATACAGGATTTATTTTTACCTCTTGTACACAGACCATAGCAAAAGTCCAGAAAAGGCTTTCTTTTCAGAGGTGTTATAACAGTCACAGGCTCTAGAGGGTACTATGTAATCACTCTATTGTGTCCTGCCTTTTGTAATGGTTTCTTACTTTTTTTTGGCTTCTACAAAATGTAGGGAAAGCAGAGCAGCAAAATGAAGTCAGCAAGAAACCTACCAAATAAAAAATAAAAAGGTCATAGATTTTTGTTTCAGACTCCATATTTAGATTAGCTTTCATTCTTGTATAATGGGCTAGATGTTCTAACAGTGCTTAACACATTAGGTTCTAGTATTAATGAGTGAGTTATGCTGTACTGAGCCAGTGTTTTCATTACATTTACTGCCAAGAAAAGACAAAAGATTAATGCAGGATTCCCAAAGAGAAAAGCAGTTTCTGTCTTGTGGTTCTGAGTTTTTTGCTCGTTGTAGTGTGTGTGTGTGCGGGCGCACAGCGTGCGTGAACGTCTGTGCACACGTGTGTAACTCCAGTGGGGGCATTCTGCACGCTGAAGATCACGGTTCTCTGTCAAAGTCAGGTGATAGGGTCCTATGTGCAAATGTAGGAACATCAATTATTAAATAAATAAATAAATAAAAGACCATTTCTAACAGCAGAAACTGTTATCTGTACACAATTTCTCGTGACCTTTTGCTCCAGAAGTTAGTAGTAAACGGGAGCCCTTCACCACTCCTGATGCCATGAGGGACGTACGCTTTCCGCAAGAGAGGAGCGGGAGTCCCTCATCTTTTGTGTATTCCATTTTTAAGGACTGCCTTACTGAGTTCACAGACACAGTAGGATAAACAGCTATTTTCTACAAAGCTGCAATAAAATATCTCTGAGTATGTAATAAATGCTGTAATATGGATTTTTCAGACTGCTAAAGAAAAATAAAATACAAGCCTTAATGCATTTGCTTCCCTAGACATTTTAATTCAAATTAAGGTTTTCTGTGAAACTCTTCTCAACATAATTGCACTAGAACTCCATAAAACTCCAGTTGAGACAATAAATGAATCACAATTGATACGTTTTATTTTCCAAATACTATCTTAGCAAATTTCTGGCACTTACTACTCTTAGACAAGCTACTTTTTATTCTTAATCTACAGTTATTAATGTACCTGCAGTTCCTGACAAATCAGCTAAAGGTACAAACTCGACTTTGGCCCCAGCAAAATGAAAATATCTAAATCAAAGAAGAAAATTCAAGGAGTAGTTAAAGTTTTGACCATGGAAATTCCTACCAGGAACTAGGTGAGCATGTTATAAGGTGAGTCCATGAATAATTGGGAAAGGGGAATGTTTATTTGAGATGAGGAAGAGTATGTGATGATGTAGACATTAATGCCTCTGGTTGTGACTGCCTCAATTGTTTTTTCTATTGCATGGATGGGCAGGAGGCAATATTTGTTGTCAATGGTTTCTGGAAGAGCGGGGTATACATTTCCAGTAATGGGGAAAATGGTTTGTATATAAGTAAAATCGAGCCTCTTCTACCTTCATCACATGAGCTTCGGCTCCATATTTGCGTGTGCTGCCGCTGTTCTATATTGATTTTTATACTTGTCGGTCTCATCGGTGTAATATTTGGGAGCCTTCCAGTACCCTTTTAGACAATGTAAGTAACAGCTGCCATTGTTTCTCCAGGGAATAGGTCCGTGTTCAGTGTAACGCTTGGGTTTCTGATGAATGCAGGGCTGTATGTGTAACAGGCAAGCCTGAAGAAGATCTCTTCTTTATCCCTTCTATTCTGCCTTGCCTCCCTCCTCCCTTGACTTCTTCTGCTGAAGCAGTGGAGAAAAATATATCCCTGTATCTTAGACCAGGTGTTTTTTTTTTTTTTTACTTACTCAAGCAGTTCCAAGGCAACTTCTGATATTTTTGCCTGGTTTTAATCTGTGTCATTCTGAAAAATCTACATGAAGAAGCTGTATATAAAATATTTTCCTTTTTTTTTTTTCCAGTTTATTAAAAAATATAGCTTGAATTTTATTCTATGATTAAAAACTTGAAAAATACCAATTTCTCAGGAGAGAACATATATAAAAAAGTTACCCAGAAACTTAGAGGAAAATGAAAATGTGGTGTCTTCCTGGGTAAATTGTTGGGCACCAGCTCCACTGTTGTTCAGTGTTGAAGAATGAAGCGGCTAAAGGTGCCAGCTTTGTCATGTACTGGGGTGTGTTTGAGCCCTCCTAAATTCTCTCTTTTTTTCTACTAACAGCTATAATGCATCCAACTGATACAAACCAGTAAAAACCTGACTAGCTCTTTCCTCTTCCAGTTTTTGATGTGGACTTCACTAGGTGGCTGTTTCTTGTTCTAACTGCAGCAAATGAGAAAGCTGTAAATCAGAACGGCAAATGATGATCAATGTTCAGCCGTTGCCAAACATCAGTAGATGAATTTATTTGATTCCAAATGCCTAACTTTGAAGGGAGCAGTAAAGAAACAAGTGAGTAAGTGGGCTGAAGGAATTAAAACTGACAATTATTCCAAGGTAAAATGTGAACACATGCACGAGCTGTTAAAAGCAAGAGAAAAAAAGATTCCTGGTCATTTTAAAGTGCAGAATATCAGTTTCTTCACATTCTTTGAGATCGAAAATGTCATTGAATTAAACTTTGCCTACTGAAGCGGAAGAGTGGAGTATTGTTTGATCTTTCAAGGGAGAGATGTTTGATGTTGTTGTCATCAAACCCTAGCTATAATGATTAAATCTGTGTTCAAGGCCTTTGAAGTTCAATTCAGTTAATTCAGAAACAATGTTAGTTTTTATTTGACAACAAAATAATCATGCTTTTGTGCTATGCACACAGATTTTATCTGTAAGTACACATATAGTTATAGGTGTATGTATGTGTATTATAAGTATGTATGCATGTTGGGAAAAACTAATTTTATTGCTATTCTATATATTTAATATGTAAAATGTGACTCAAGATAGTGAAACCTTTCAAAATGTTAAGTGTTCTTCTGTGTGTGAGCAGGTATTCATGCCCAGGCTTTTCTGCACAGATATGCAACCTTGGAATTGTCATACCAGATCTGAAGCACAGTCTGCTGGATCCTCCTTCCCAGGCCCGGCCAACATGGGATGCTACAGACAGAGGCAGGTGAGACTCTATCTGCACCATTTTGAAAAAATACACATCCTTAGTATTAACGTAAACCCTGAAGCACAGTCTTATGTCTTATTCAAATCTCTGTTTAAGAATTAACTCTTAGAAGCAGGAATGGTCTTATTTGCCATACAAATGTATCATTTCTACAGGATCACAGAAAATAAGGCTGTGGGAGTTGAGAGGTGCTACAAGTCATCTTTTCCATCCCCCAGGTGTGTGAGCTAAGTAAGTCCTGTGCCATTCCTCACAGACGTCTGGAGGTTCCTGGAAACAAGGTAAGAAAAGATGTACGCTCCACAGCCTCTAAGGTCAAACTTTGTATTGGTGTTTTACTAGCTCAACAGTCCCTAGAGGATGATAAGATATAATAATAAAATGGGAATATTTGACACTTGGAGACAGCCTTGAAATAAACAGCAGGGCTGGTGGAATGGTGTCGTGGGTATGATTTTATTTATTCATTTATTTTCCACACCCCCCAAATTAAACCTCCTTTCACCAGCAGTCTTGTGTCTTCCAGCGTGGCATAGCGGAGCAGTACGGCAGGCAGGACAGCAAAACTGTTAATGATTGCTCCTCAGTAAAAGTGACTGGAGCCGTTGAAAATGGTGGTGTTGAGGTGTTGTCTCCTACCCTGTGCTTGGTGCTCCTGCCCTAGTACAGGGATGGTGGAAGGGAATGTGAGTCGCACCTTGGAGGTATCATGCTGCAGTCTGGAGTATTGTCTTCAGTGGGTAATAAGTACGTGTGTTTGGCATATGATGGTCTCTAAGTTGGCCCTTCCTCAGGACCATCATGTAAAGTGTTTGGCATATTTGTCATGGAGATTCCTGGGCTTAAATGGGTTGGCAAAAGCCGGACAGGTTACCAGTGCCAGGTGAGGAGAGAGGTGCTCTCTGCAGCCTTCAGGGAGCGAGGAAAAAGTGAGCAGGGAAAAACCCAGCCCCTGAAGCTCTTCAACAAGTCTCTAGCTATCTTTTACCAATAACCTTATCCCTTTTATTATCATCTCTGAAGAACTAACTTAGGTTCTGCATAGACCTTGATTGCCAAACTCGTTTTTTCAAGTTATCAGTTTCCCTCTGTATTTACATGGAACAATGCAAGTATATTTGATGGGATTTTGCAGCCTCCCAGGTTACTTTGGGAAGAAAATAAAGCTTCTGTAGCAAGCTTTTGGTAGGAGAACTAAAGACTGACCTTTATTGAAAGGTCTTAGTAGATTTGGAGTCTTGCCCCAGCCAAGTAAGACATATAGGTGCCTTGCTTCCTTCCTGCAGCAGCAGCTGGAGTTTGCTTCTGTGGAGCTTGGGTGAACTTTGGCTTGGGATAAGTAAATAATGCCATCGCTGTTGCAGTTTGCAAATGCCCAAATAAATGGTAGATTTCTCTGTTGCCATGTGTTTAACTGTAAAGGTAGTAGATATTTCCTTGTAGTTTTATCTTGCCATGATATTTCCTTTTAAGTGGCAGAAGAATTAAAAATGATGGGCTCAGAGTCTCTTGCTGGCTTTTGTCTCATGTGCTTTACAGTTCTCCCTAAAGCAGTATGAACTTCTCTGGCTATTTAGAAGATGATGTGCTTGGTGTAACAACACAGAATGAAGGTTCAGAAAAACAACTGACATCTATTGTGAAATTGTGAGACTGTACAAATGGAGCTAGGCAGCTCCGTTTATATGACTTAGATGACTTAAGATTGAAATTTCATGTAGCTAATTAGGAAATTTAAATAAAATGGATGGTTTATTGAAGTGCTGAATGTGGAACGCTATTAGAAATCGAGCAATCCTAAGGTCAAATTGTTTTCATTCAGACATTTACATTTGGATATGATTCCTTAAAATGAGGTACTCAGTTCTTTGAAAGTGTTGGTGCTTTGAAAATGTTGTTAGCTGGCTTGATAGACCAGTAAGGAGCTATTATTTCTGTCCTGTCGTCTGAGCAAAAGCACCCCACTCTCTATTCTATCCTTATCCTTATCCTTAGGACAGAAGCACAGGCAGCTCATAAAGATATAACTGTTTGTATAATGTTTACCTGGAAAATAAAGACTATTCATTTTGGGTGCTACTATGGGAAATTAAATTCTTTTCCTCAAGAAAGAAAAGAAAGTGAAATCACCTTGTTCCTATAATAATGGGAAAGACGATTCAAACCTGGTGACTGTTTTGCAGATCTGGGGGAAAAAAATCTTAGCAGCCCAATAAATTGTGCATTTTATTATTTGGTATTCCTCACATAAAAAAGAACACAAATGAAAAGGCCTGACCTTTTCACGGGCAGCAGCAGAGCTCTGACAATAGTCAATACTTACAGCTAATAGTTGTGCAATTTAAGATCTGCTGTATAATGATACATTTGTAAACAATTTTTTTTCTCTTTTCCTAGAGCAACGTAAGTAGCAAACTACTGGCAGTAGGTATGAAAATAAAATATTTCTTTCCTGATGGTTGTTATCCTCAGTTCTATAATTAGAGTTGCGCAGAACTATCCAGGGAAGATGCTGATAAGGGAGCCAAGAAAATAACAGGCAGAAGAGAGGAGCAGACAAGTCGTTGCCTTCCTGGTGGCCTGAGCACTGCACTAGGCAACCCATGTGCTGCTCTTCACCGATGCTCTTCTGACACAAAACATAATATGGAATTTTAGGAATATGTTGCAGTGGGGGGAGGCTATAAGGGACACTTTAAAATCAAAAAAATCTGGGAACTGAAATGAAACATGATGTGTTGATGTAACTAGGCATCTAGCAATGTCCAGATGGACTGTCAAGCCTGGAGAAATTCAGAACTGCATTTCAAAATAGAAATCTCCCGCTTCCCCCTGGTTAACCCACTTTTCAATGTTTCCTTTTTTTTTTTTTTTTTTTAAATGATCACAATGCAAACAAGATTTTGTTTTTATTTTATTTTATTTTATTTTATTTTATTTTATTTTTTTAATTACATGCCTTCCAGTTTCCCTATAGGTAGATGTCGGCAGCAGCTATTTCAGTACCTGCACATCTGGTGCCTCATAAAGGGATGTGCCAGAACCATCAGAAATGTTTAAAACAGTGCTTAGACCAAACACTCGCTATCAATTCAGGTGTAGAGAGAGAAAGAACCCAATTAGAAATAACTATGGGACCAAACTCTAGCAGATGTTCAATTACCCTTGCTACCTACCTTGCAACAGACTGAAGGTGCAGTTGGTGGTGTATACACGCATCGTTTCAGGACTGGTTTTGAATTTCCATGTGTAGTACCATCTGCGCTAACACTCAGTGGTCCTACTGCTCCCCTACAGCTATCCTGTTTGGGATGCCTTGTTGTGTGGTGTATATTTCTGTGCAGTTTGCATATGCCTAGAGCAACATGCCTCACAAATAAAACGAGGATTGTGTTGGTAAGGCTGGGCAAAAGGGAATGTGCTCCTACCAGTGTTCTTCAGCTGGGCAGAAATCGTTTTTCTTTTCCTAACCACAGAAAGCCTTACATTTTACCGATTTTAGTTATCCTTAATCAACATGGAAACGCAGCTTCGGCTGCTGACACCTGCAAAGCTCAGGGCTAGGTAAGGCGCTCTCTGGAATACCTGGAAGGTATGACTGTCGCTCTACTAAAAATGAGGAGCAGGGCTCCAGCACAGGAGCAGCTCCACCTTGGACTCTAGGTCATTCCAAGGAATCGTTTCACTACTTGGTCATTAACTTAATCTAGTGACAAATTAAAAAGCGTGTTCTATCCTGCCAGGATAGAAAAATGACATTTTTTTATCCCTGCACAGCTGCAACTGAGAGAAACAGAAATTAATATTGCTCCTAAATGTGGATCTAGGCTGGAGAGGTGCCAGACTCGCAGGGTGAGGGTAAAAACTTGCTTGCTTTTGACAGGAGATAGGCTTTAAATTTACTTCCTAAGCTGATGGGTTATGAAATGGAGTTCTGCAAAGCTAGCAGACAAGAATTAATTTTTATTGCTAAAATTGTGTGTGTGACGTGGGAAAAACAACCAGTCTACAAAAGAGTGCCCTGTCAGTGGAGTGGAACATTTGGCAATGAACTAGTTACAGCTTTTTCCTCCTCAAAAGGCTAAAGAAAAGATGACTCTTTCCTCCTGGGGAAAAGCTGTAGATTGACGAATAAGTGAAACAAATGAGGGTCCACAGCCTCTCTTTTAGGGGATGTAATATTTTTAAGTAATTTTGAAAGAAAATACTTCATTTTTGTCATATTTTAATATTCTTGAGCCCAGGGTGATAAGACACATCAATCTCAGCTCTAACTATCATAACCTTGGAAAAGTTTCCTTTCAGTTTAAGGGAGCTGAGGAGAAATGTAAAAGCACCTTCAGGGAGTGCAAAAGATTCTCAGAGGCTGGGAAGGATGGCAGGTTTCTCCTTTTCATGAAAGGGGCAACGTTCGCTATTGATGGCTGTTGGTAAGATTTCATCCCTGTGGGCCGCTCTTTTCATTGCCCACTATCGTCTGAGTCCCTAGGAGAACTGGTGTGTGAAAAGAAGTGATTCAACTTCACAAAAGGATGAAGAAACTGGTTCAGTTTAAATACGAATGGTACCAAATCTTCCCTTGACCTTGGTGTTGTCCTAGCCATATGGTTTGTTGCAAATTCAGTTGTACACCTCTGCATCCGTTTCTCTGCTTTGTATGTTTAGATCCCACAGAATTCATGTGCGAGTTTGAAGAGGCAACCACGTGTGGCACAGCTTCTAAGGTACGGCCATCATTTGACCTTACATTGATTTTCTCTGTGTTCAGTGTTGTTCAGAACAGGGTGGTGTGTCGTGTGCTTTCACATCAGCTGCTACTTTCTTCCTTGCTTTACTATGACTTTATATGGGCAGCAACTAGAAAAACATACTCATGTGAGAAAACTGTACGTACATTTCACTGTTGAAATGTATTAAATGTAAGGTGGCTGCAAGCCCTGCCACATCTGGTGAAGGGTCTAGAACACAAGTCCTATGAGGAGCGGCTGAGGGAACTGGGGATGTTTAGTCTGGAGAAAAGGAGGCTGAGGGGAGATCTTCTCGCTCTCAACAACTACCTGAAAGGAGGTTGTAGAGAGATGGGGGTCGGACTCTTCTCACTGGTAACAAGCAATAGGACAAGAGGAAATGGCCTCAAGTTGTGCCAGGGGAGGTTTAGATTGGACATTCGTAAAAAATGTCTTCACTGAAAGGGTTGTCGGGCATTGGAACAGGCTGCCCAGGGAGGTGGTGGAGTCACCATCACTGAAGGTATTCAAAAGACGTTTAGATGTGTCCCTAAGGGATATGATTTAGTGGTGGACTTGGTAGTGCTAGGTTAATGGTTGGACCCGATGATCTTGGAGGTCTCTTCCAACCAGAACAATTCTATGATTCTATGATTCTATCTAAATGAGATTAAAAAGGAAAAACTGTGTGTACTTTTGTCAGTAATTAATGTGTGCTGTTTCAGTGCTCTCATTACTATCTTAGAATAACACTTATGAGGGTGTGTTTATTGGTAACAGTGGTAACAAAGCTGAAGCTAATGCAGCAACAGGCAGGAAAGAGCAAGGAAGAAACAGGAGATCCTGCCTGATGATGCCACTTTGGGACCTGACCAAAACCCACCCCAAATAGACAAAAAGCAAATGCTACATAATTACTAACAGGGGAGAGGAAAATCTTCAGTGCACTTTAAAAGATAAAAGAAGAATATTCAGAAACTGCCCTATTGGGAAATGCAATTTCAAAAATGTTATTTTTTTTTAAAAAAAAAAGTGCAAGGAGTCCTCTAACCTGGATGTTCTGTTTTAGTCTAACTGAAGCTGCATGTTTTGTACTTGTCTTTGTGTATGGAGCAACGGGTGGAAGAGGAATGAAATATTTCTGAGTTGAGAAAAAAATGAGCTCTTCAAAAGGAAAAGTTTCTTCACGTGCAGAAACAAACGTCAGCGAGAAGAGTTGCAAATCTGGTATTTCCAGCTTAATCAGTGGCAAAGATGCCCTGAGAAGGGAAGACTGGGAAGGTAAGGGGTTGGTAGTGAAATTTCTAATATGACTTTGCCACCGTTCATCAGTGCTTTCTTCAATTTGATGAGCTTTTCCAAGAAAAAATACCAAAATTTAGCACTTTGCATATGGTGTTTTGCAGATGAACTTGAAATGTGCCGAGTAACCACAGCTGAAGGTGGTGGGAGTTGTACGAGCTCAGCATCTTTTGGGATCTGGCTCTGTGTACACACTCACTGTGCAAACAGCTAATCAAGTTTCAAGAGTAATAGAAAAGTTTATTCTCTTTCCTCCAAAAGCAGTTAATTTCCTAGGATCTATTGAGTCAAATGCTGTATTTATGATGTTCAGTTCCTCACTTAATCAAAACTAAACACTTTATTTTACGCTTCATACCTCCAAAAAGGAGGGTGAATAATTTATAATGAATAATTTTATGAATTTGGCCTTTTTCTGTTCATGAATTATCCACAAGAGATCATGACTTCTCAGAGGTACTTCCACTCAGAGTGATTCACTGAATAATTCTTGGTCTGCAGCAGTTTGTTGTGAGGTTTGATATTTAACGTTCCAGCTGTTCTGATTGGACTCATCGACATATGATTGCCAACTCAATGTGTAGATGTCCTAAAATGATGCTTCCAGGCTGACTCATTGCAAACTACTTCAGCACTTTTTATAACTTGATTTTTTTGTTTGTTTTCTGTTTTTTAGAAAACTACTGTCAGCAAGCTTATTTTTGGAGTCATTGAATGCGAAAGAACCATAGCTTCGATGAAATCATCTATTAGTGATCTTGATGGCAGGCATAATAAGGCTGGGAAGCAGCTAATGCTTTGAAAGCTTGCGTGCCTCTCAGTAGGACAGTGCATCCTAGCAAAGTCCTTTGACCATGTTTGAAGCCGAGGCAGAGCAGACCTTTCAGCCTCTTTAATACAGCACTTGTGACCATCTAGATCAATATCTAGAAGGTCAATGAGTGTCCCTCATCAAAGCTGTTCTTTAAATGAGTTTGCAGCATGATGGGTTGCGGTTACCATAGAAGTACAGCTAGTGGATACTCTTCTCATAGGTGTCTGCATACTTACCGCTGCCTGTGTTTACTATGTTAGCTCCCTTATGCTATGAGTTGTGACATCCTAATCCAAACACCAATACACAGTGTTTGGCCACCTCTGGGGGACTAGTAAGGGCTTTGGCAGATGTCAGACTTCCAGGATAAATACACAGCCATTAATCCACATGTTTTAGCTTTTTATAATAGGAAGAATGAATACCCAGTATATTCTGGAGCACGTCAACTTTTTTGTATTTCTGCTGTCCCTCTTTAAGTCTTATCCTGTAACAAACCATTGAAATAAAACAGGTTGCTTAGTTATATAGATAGACTTATTCTTTGCTCCTCAATCTCTTTTGTGATACAAGGATGTTTCTTAACGGGACTGCCAGAGCAGCACAGTTGGTGATATGGAGAGTAGTTAATATAAGAGTCTTAATTTGTTGATAAGCTCCAGAGGAACAGATAATCACCCATATAGTTGTTGAAGACTTAATTACATATAATTTATATCCCTTATGGAAAAGAGGTGGTTTGCTGATTATGCATAGACAATGTTTGTCAGACATTTTCTTTTTAGAAGGCTCAGCATGTACCTGGACTATGTGTATGTAAGCAAGTAGCATCAGAACTAGAAAATTATGTAGATACCTCAGTGTCTCGGGACTTGAGGCCAAAGATTTTGACAGATCCTATAGGACTCGTTTGGCTTTAGATATATTGTGTATGTGCCTTCATTTATTGATTAGCCTTCTGATAGGTTATATAGTTGAGCACTATACAAAAATTCTGTTATGTACTCCATTTTAATCCTAAACTACATTCCAGATCATGATCTTGGCAGGCTTTCTGTCCTCTTTTTTTATATATATGTAAAGTACTATCAGGAGAACCTGTGGATATAGATTTATGCAAAACAGTTGAGCAGGGGCATATGTGTGTGTGGACTAGAGAACATCCTGCAGTCGCTTTATGACTCAGTGAAATTAATCCAATTTAAGTAGAAAGTTGAAAACAAGGAATCGGATCCTCAGTTGGTACAAATCAACGTTTTTCCTGGTCCCCATTTCCTCTCCATTCTGGAAAAATAGGAACGACTTTTTGCTCATACACAAGAGAAAATGTCACAGCTCCAATAGTTTTGCCATTGTAAAGATCAACTGTTGGACCAAATGCCTCCTCCTAAACTCTAAATGTACCGTGACCATTTCAGTGTGATTGTCCATGTTTAGAGCACAGGGGTGTGTGCATGTTTGCACGTGTGAGTGCACGCAAGTGAACGAGAAAGAGAGAATTAATTTTTTGTGTCCACAGGGCAAAAGGGACAGCTTTGAATTTGAAGAGCGAGGAGGTTTTACCAGTATTAGAGAACAACTGATGTGTGACAAAGTTAATATATCTTATTTAAGATGGGAAGATTATTATTATTAAAACATTATCTTCAATAGACAGCTAACGGAAAGAAACGTGGACAGACTTTCAGTCAACTCCCCATCACTCCCAATACACACACTCGTATGCCTAGATGTGTGCACACACATCAGAGGAAAGCCTGAAGGCTGAGACCATGACTGTAACTAGTGGGCTTTGGGTTGCACACAGGGAAGTAATGAAACTTGGCTATTTTATGTCAAAAATCAAAGTTTTTCCAAAGCATATGAATGGAATAGACCAGTCTACCAAAACATCTAAAAGAACTATCTCTGCAGAGCTATTATTTCTCCTTTTTATTATCTGCAGACAATTTCCACTGCACGTAAAATAGCCTGACTCAGGAGCATCAGATCAGAGATCACCTTTTTTGCACCCAGCTGCTGAAGCTGTTGTAGTACTCTGGAGGCATACATTTAACCAGAGTAACAGGGCAGTGATCTCCGCGGAGATCTGGGACTTCCTTCTTTCTTCATTCAGAGAACTAAAGTTGCTATTGTTATAGTGACATCCAGCTAATTCTTTGCTACAGAAAGAACACTAAGTAAGATAAAAATGTCGTTTCTCCTTTTACAGAAGGGTCTGATCCAAAGCAGTTCAGTAAATTTGTTAAGTGGCTATGACTTCAACAAACCTGAAGGGTTTGAGAGTGCCTAAGTCTTCTCATGGAAGTGTGTAATAAGGCCTGGCGGCAGTAGTTTTTTATTGTTTATAAGCTCTAATGAAATCATGAAAGCAAACGTCAGAAGCATAAATAAAATCATATGCAAATGTACTGGTGACAATATTAGGACTTTAAGAATAGCACTTTAAATAGAAAAGTAGTTAGACACTAACTAATCTTCATAACACATCCGTGCGCTGGGTGGGTAAACAGTACATCTGTTGGGGATGGGGAAACTGGAACAGAAACCAGAGGTGATTGGAGCAGAGGGCAGGATGTGAAGTTTTCCTGTTACTAACCCTTCGTCTGTTCTGGGTCGTGCTGCCTAGAGCTGGGGAGTGTGCACATCCGCTGTGTTCTGGCATTCGGACTGTTTGCAGGAAAGTTACCTTGACAAAGTCAGGTTTTTCAAGCTCCTGTAAAAGACCAGGTTGTGGTGGGTGAGTTGTGTGCTGATATTCCATGGTGTAATTGCTTAGACTGTGTTTTTGCTGGTCTCACAAGTAATTACAAGCTGTTCTAGTGTGGACTTCTGGCTGTCACTGCAACTTTTAGTATCCCACATGCATGGCAAGGCTTACAAAGTAGAAGTACTTACTAAGTATTTTCTGCACTTCTTACTTAACAAAGTTACTTTAGTTTAAATTGATTGATGCAATTAAAGTGTACTTTGGGTCTATACTGAATTAAAAATCAAGAAAATTGGTTGAAAAAGCAGAGTGAGGAGGGAGAACCCACTTCAAAGTCAACTTGTGGCGTTTCCCCCAGCAGGGCCAGCAGCTGTCAGAGGCGGCAGGATCTGCATGCAGTGGGTGTGCTCTGTGTACAGAAGCGACCACCGCAACGATGGGCCCCTGAAACCCTCTAGTGACAGTTTGGCCCCGCTCTCCTGCTGAATGTGACCATATCCTTTGCTTGGGTAGAGTCTGGGTGAACATCTGTGAAAGTTCAGGCATGAGATGGTTTTGGTCTGTGCTTGAAGCTTAGACAGTTCCTTTATAAAAATGAAGGAAACTAGGGTTACTTTCCATCCTTAAAGTCTTGCTGCAGAGTTGGCAATTAGAGGATGTGCTGGGTTTGATTCCTAGCTGCAAATATTTGAAAGACCTTTGGAGGAAGATAGGTATTCAGCTAGCTTGGGCAAGAATCACAGAGGCTCACAGACTTTCAGGCTCATATATATCTTCTGACTGAATGCTGGCACTTAGCAAGCACAGATCATTCTCATACCATAGCTGCCATTTTTGAATTCTCAGTGAAAAGCGTATTATTACCACTTTTCTCCATGGAATACCTTGGAAGAGCAGTAAAAGACATGTATTGTAGACAGGTATGTATTTCCAAGCCTTTCAAGTTGGGAAGCCTGTGGTTGGAGCCTTGTGTCTCACGAGCCAGTCCTTTTGAAAACCTTGTCCAGGGAGAAATCTTTATATGTTAAGAAATTGGGAGAGAAATGAGGACTTATTTATGTATTCTTATTGGTTTAGGCATGGTGAGAAGAGAACAAACTGCTAAGCAGCTTATCATTTAGAGATGCAAAAGACATTTAGTATCTATAATACACACGTGAAGTCCTGAGTTGGAGTAGCTTTCAAATACTTTTTTTAATATTATAATGATTTCTGATAAACCTCTCACAGACAAGTACACTAAAGGACTTAGATGAAAACACTGTGTGTTTTGACTGGCACAGGTGATGATTAGGGAATGGCCTTTACACAAAACAACATGAGGGTGTGGCGGAAGACTTGGGAGCAGAGGAAAAAAGAGGAATGCTGAAGCAATAGGAAGTGTTATGTGGTGCCTCCAGAGTGGAGGCATGGCTTCTGGACTCCATGTAAAGTGGAATTTAACCCATACAAGGATTCAAAGTGAGGAAGAAGTGGCAGCACTTTCCAAGAGCAGAAAAAATGTCATGAAGCCTGGAAGAAGGAAACTATAATGATGAAGATAAGAGAATTACAAATGAACAAGTATTCCAGTAGAAAGAAGAGAACAGGAAAAAAATACTTTCAGGATTGCAAGGAAGAACAACATAACTTGACTGAATAAACTTTTTCTGAACAGTAATGTGCCCTGAGATTGCAGGTTTATTTTGCATGGAGTCCATGCTCAAGAGAGCTCAGCTGCGTTTCCACCCCTTTAGTATGTACCATAAATGCCAACTACGTCAACTTAAATCATCTCCCAAACGTTCCAGCAAAAGCTTTTTTCTTGCATTCTCTGTTTTTCCCTTTTTTCTTCCCCAAACCTCTTGTTGTCCAATTTATGCTAGTAGATAAGAAGTGTTTCCTCATCTCTTCAGATACCTCTGGTTTCTAGTTACTTGGTTTTAAAAATATGTCACAGAAAAGTTTGTGAGTAGTAGGGGTAGACGTTGCATGGGACTAGCTGATATGTTTTTCATAGTTGAATGATTCTAGAGCCTGCACCTAGAGTACAGGCAGAAATAACAGTTTGATGAACTCTACTCATCTTGTCAGTGGACACTGAGTTTTTTTTTCTTCATCTGTTGTAATGTTTCATCAAAATGGCAATTGGCAAAATCTGCTGCACTATTTGCAAGAAATAAAAAAAGATGTCAAATCTTGTTAAGGTCATTGAGCAAAACTGTGTGGATTTTAGGATTATATAGCTGTAAGTATTATGGAATTATTAATTTAAAAATCTATATATGAATAAAGCATCTGGTGAATGAATAAGAGTAATTTCTCTCACATGGATAATTTAAATACCAGCTGTCTCCATCCTAAACCATATTTTCTCATAAAAGCTTTTAGAGAGTCTGTCTGATGGTTGTGAAATTCCAGGATTTATGGACAGTGGTAAGGTCTGTCTGTACAAGGATCTGAATCTTGGCTCATAATTGAAAGCCACCTCCAATGAATGGTTCAAAACAAGTGCAAAAGACCCCCAGGAGAAAACAAACAATTAAGCTTTACAGACTGACTCCTCTTAAATGTCTTGTCAAAACTGTAAAAGCTGCATTTTAGTGTGGGGGATAAACTTGAAAGGGATAAAAGAAAATGTGACAATATTCCTTTAATTATCTGCCAGACAGGTGGAAGAATCTGCCAGTCTCTGAGATCATATTCTTAGAATAAATCAATATACCTGATAAATTGCCTTGTTCTTTTATGATGGCTTTACCTGTACTCTTCATCCTTACCTGTTTTCTTTCTGATATTAGTGACAGTTTAGACAACTGATCACGAGCTATACTTTTCAATAATACTCCAACCTTCCTTAGCTACGTTTTAGCACACTTCCGTGGTGCTTTCTTCTTTATTCTAACACGTAAGTTTTCACTTTCCATATTGACTGGTTTTCCCAATTTGGATATTTTCAGAAAATGTACTGAAAAGAGAGGGAAAATCTTTGGATAAAACCAGGGCCCTTTGTGGATGTGGGCTTTCTGAGACCCCTGTCAGACGATGCAAGCTGGCAGTCTCTGTGAGCTTCTTCGTTCAGCTCCTGGAGCAGGGATTTCTTGCAGTGCTTTCTGAATGCAAGAAAATACAGCTGGTCAGAAAACAAAATTCTCATTGTCTGGGTGGTCCCATCAGCATTTAGAAAATTTGTTTGGAAATATGACGGATTTTGAGTCCTATAAAACCGCACCCTTTAGTTTTTCCAGGTGAGTATACCTCTGACGCAATACAAAACTGAACCATGTTATTCACTGTTTGCCATAGCAGTAACAGTGACTACGACTATGATAGGACTCTATTGCATCAGTAAAAGCCACTGTATCAAGTTATATCTATTATCATCACCAGCTAGGTTCCAGCCTCTTCTCCTTGTGTTTCCTCAACTGCTTGATCTTTTCAGCTGAGAAGACGTCATGGCCGAGTTCATCATGCTTTGAACAATGTCAAGTTCACTGTTGGCATTTGAACCTAAAATTGTTAAGTCCATGCATGTCATTTATCAAAATTGACACACTGCAAAATCAAGTGTGTTTCCAGTAAACTAAAAAAAAAAATTTTACAGATTTCCTGCTGAGATGCCCTGTTTAAGGATTAACATTTTTTCACTTTATCCTCCATATTTTTGTTTCATATTTTAAAGAAATAGCTAATAGCTAATACTAAAATATTCAATGAAAAGACTAATTGATTTGGGTTTTTTTCCAGACTTTTTCTTTGCAGTAGATGTAGAATTCTTCTGTTCGCATTCAGAACCAAGCCAAATCTTGCAATCACAAGAATCTACTTTGAAATCGTAACTATTATATAACATTAGAAAAACACAGTGAAATGTGACTAGAGACACAACCCATGTGTTTTGGGATTTTCAGTCATGATTTGAAGGTAATAGGCATCAGAGGTAGAGCCACTCACAAAATCTGCGTTTTCAATTCAGCCTGCTTCCAGCAACATGCAAATTTATGCTTTCTTTCTCGTATTTCTCTTCTAATTCTGAATGGCGGACAGGAAAAAAATAAGCCCAGGGGGGCTTCAAAAAGATTCTTAACATTTTAGGAGAAGTGAAGTCCTGATTGATTCTCTTAACAACATTGAATACGGAACTTCTAACAAATGCCTTTGCGTTTGTACGTCGTATGTGTTACAGCAGCACTGAGTTTCTGCCCTGAGATACTGACTTGATATTTTAGCACGTAACTCAGCAGTACTTGTTACTCCAACTGTCAGTATTCAACAATAGGAAAGAAAATAAACTCATTTTCTTAAAATGCAGTGTTTTAATTAAATGCACCAAAATGTTGTGAACCATAATTCCACCGAATTTTTCTAAGTGCTTTCTGCAAAACATAGTATAACGACATTTGCATTTTACAAGAAAAGTGCATTAGCTACTTTTATATGTGAAAGGGAGGTTAATTCAATTCTGGACTGTAATGGAGGTTAAATGTAAAGCTTTAATGTTCTGGAGTTCATCCCAAAATAATAATTCTGCTAATGAAATAACTCATTTGTAATTCAACCAGACAAAATGGAAGCATTTTTGAAGCTGTGTCTACAAGAATTGATTGCTTAACACTTATGAGCCAGCTTAAACCTCAGCACTCTTTGGACAATGAAGCATGTTTTAGAATTGTGAGGGTGTTTAGATATCCTCCTAAACACCATATATTTAAAAGCATGTCCTCAAATTACTTTATAGTGCTGAATTATCATTTTTTTTGATGGACCACTTACAGTTCTAATATGTTCCCTAAAAGTACATGGTATGATGACTACCTAATGCTGAACAATCTTTCCTGCAGTAATTCTCATTGAATGGGTTATCACAAAAAATATGCATTGCAGATTTAGCTCTTTTTTTCTGTTCACAAATCATTTGTGAACAATTTCTGAGCACAGGAACATGTACATTATTCATAAACGCTTATTGGATAGTTTGGATTAAAAAATAGTCAGACTATAGATTGTCTGTGATCCATTGAGCTATTCAATAGCTAGATTGTTTTGTGTCACGTGGGTTTTGATGGCATGTCTAAATCGTGGAAGGCAAGTAGTAGGTAGCATATCCTATTGTTCATGCATGGAAGCCCCGGCTTTCATGCCGTTATGGGCATTTGGGTGAAAATCTGTCCTTCCTTAAAAATGTTTGTGAACAAAAAGTTGTCCACAAAGTTGCAAACGTCTGCTAGTTTACGGAGAAAATATAAACATACCTGAATTTGACTGTGTTTTGGTATCAAAAGAATACTTCAAAACCACATGTGTATCTGCAATGTCTCCCTCCAAAGAGAAACTCAAATCCCCAAATTTGGCATGCTAAGTCTTTTTCTTCCTCTCTCTACCCACTTCCACATGCCAAAAAAACCCCAAACCAAAACCAACCAAACAAAACCAAAACCAAGAAAGTCCAATGCAGGTTATAAATCAAGGGTACAGACTGATGTCTCTAGGAAAAAAAATGACTTTTGGACAAATCTCAAGACAATGGTGGTTTCATCAATGAAAGATGCTCAACATCTTAGTAAGTGTCAGGTGCACCTCAAGGGAAACAATTTATTGCATAGGTAAATTTGGGGTTGTAATATACGCACCATCCAGGCCACAGCACTCCCTGCCCACGTTGCTGGTGATGTTCCAGGGAAGGAGGAGTCATGCCGGGATTCTGGAGGGGAGCATATGGCCGTGCTCTGCCCTTGTGGCTGCAGCTCATCCTGGGTGAGTAACTGGGGGTCAGACACTGATAGCTGACTTCCCAATTTCTGTTCTCTGGTTTGCGAAAGATTAAAGAAATATGAGGATTTAAACCAAGTTGCCTGAAAACATTCAACTGCTCTTCTAAATTTTCTGAAGTCTGTTTTTTTTTTTTTTCCCTTCCCGTAGCCTGTCAGATATCTCTGTGATCAAACACTGTATTTCTCTGCTTGCAAGTCCCAGCTCTCCCTCTGCTCTTAGTCCTTTCAGTAGTAGTATTAGTGGTGATATATAGCTGTGATACATCACTTGGTCTAGTAAGATACAATACTTCTCCCTATAAGCCTTGCCTCACTTGAATGGTATTCAGAGTCTTAGGTTTTAAGGGCAAAAGAACTTGTTAGATGATCCAACCTACAAAGGAGACTTCATGTATCTGATCTGGATCTCACTTGTGCCTACATATTTTAGAGTGCCTGATTAATCACCTTTCTGGCGTTCAAGTCTAAACACTCTGCCTACCCAATAGAGAGAAATAGAGGCTTCTTTCCAGAAGCGGGTTGCCTCTGCCTAGCTGTAGGCATCTGAGTTAGATGGACAACTTCTTTCCAAAAGCCTTTCAAAGATGATTAGATTTTTTTTTTCTTTGATAAAGGATGTGTCCACCTTTCCTATATTAGGAAGGCTGCTTTATCAGGCTTGATTTTATACATAAATTTAGGCAGGAACTATAATACTTATGCTAGAAGAACCACTTCGTACCTTGATGAAATGAGCAGCTTTCTGTACTTATCATCATTCAAAGTTCAATAACTTACTAGAGGTAAAGCAGGGAGGTCTGATCTTAGTAACCACGGGGCTAGAGCAGGTTTCAAGCCTCTTCTTCCTCCTGACAGCAGCACAGGATCTCTGCTCCCCCCGCGCAGCGGCTGATCAACTGGCACCCTCCATGGGCAGCAGCAGGTGGCAGAAATCTCCCTCCTGCAGAAACAAAGCAGAGCTGGGCATCTGCCATTGCAGAAGCAGGGGAATAAGGATGAGGATGGGAAGGCTGCTGCCCAAGCCAAAGAGCCGGCATTTTTTAAGAAAAGAGCTGCAGGCCAAATAGAAATTTCCTATGGATCTAATTCCCAGGCTGGCTGTTAGCTGAACACATTGATTTAAAAAATAACTTCAGAGCATTGTGTTCCACAAAGGCATCTACTCGTGATCTGAAGACATCAAGAGTTGAAGATGGAATTTCCTTTATATTTTTTCCCAGTGCCTAATCTCTCTTGCAATTACAAATTGGTGCATGATTTCATATTTGACTTCGTTTCTATCTTTAGTTCTCGTTATATCTGTCTTTGTTAAAGAACCCTTTAACGCTTCCTATTTTCTCCCTTTGAAAGTATTTAGACACTGCAATCAAGTCCCTCTCAGCTTGCCCTCTCAAAAGTCAAACTGCTTGAGCTGTTAAAGTTTTTCACTTTAACACATTTTCTTCAGCTCTCAAAGTCAATTTTTATGACCTTTTTCTTCACCTTCTTCTGTTTTCTAATGGTCTTCTCAAAATTTGGCCACTAAAACTGTTGGCGGCATACCAATACCAGTCCTACTTCTGCTGCTTACATGTCCGGAGATTATAATAGGCCATTTTCCTATAACATCGCCCAAGGAGCATGTATTGAATTGCTTATTGGCTATCCCTGCAAAAGCCATTTTGGAGTGACATCTTTCCCACGCTATGGGTGGCATATGCACTCTTCCTTTTAGCTGTATTATTTTGTGCTTGGATATATTTAAGCACATTTTGTTTGAGTAATCCCAAGTCCTCTTGTGATTGCTATTAACCATTCCACCAGTCTTTGTCTTAGATGAAGATTTAATCGAGTGTCTCTGATTTTATATTTATTCCAATTCATTAAAGAAAATGTGGAATAGAATCGGACCTATTGCTAGTCATAGCAAGACTCCTTTGAAAAAACTCCCATCACCAAATATTCACTGTCTGACAAATATTTCTTGGCCCAACCTAGGTCTTATCTCATCTAATGTGTGCCATATTCTACAGTGCCAATTTTAATCAGAATTTTCTATAGTGCTACAGCAAATGCTACAAAAAACCTCAAGAATCTTGGTCTCTGAACCTACCTTTAGTGACCAAACAAAATCCCCTCAAAGGAGGAAATCAGATTTCCTTGGTGTGATTTTCTATAAAGTGATATTTATTGTCATTAATTCTTTATTTCTCTATGTTAATTCTGTATCAGTTGAGTCCTATTTCATTTTTTCTGCAATTTTGCTTGGGGTTGATGTCTGGCTAGCCAATCTACCCAACTCACTACTGCTGAATGGTTTTCTTTTTGAACATTGATAAACAATGTTCTTCCAACTTTGTGGTGTTGGGAACATTCAGAAATGGTATTGTTTTAGCAAAAACCCTACAAGCCCCTCCACAAACAAACAAAAAAACCCCAAACACAGGGAATAGGTGGCTCTTCTGATGAGTCGTGTACATATTTCATCAGGCTCGAAATAATACAAAGAATAATTAGATATTGTTTTCTTTTTGATTCAATTTTTTTAGTATGTACTGTTTAGCACTCCTCTTGGTGACCAGTATCTTGCAGAGTACTGCTTCAGTCCCCCTCTTTCCAAATACAGAACAGGAATATTTTGAATACTGAAGATTTCTAATGCCAATGCTACCATTTTCACCTAGGAAATACTACCACCTATTTGTGACGCTTCTCTTTGTTTTCAACAAGCACAGACTGCGGGAAGCTGCCGAATCCTTTTGCTCGAGAGAGGCGATGCTGCCACAGCTCCAGTCACCAGGGCCAGCTGGGGGGATGCTGAGTGCATGTTCCCGATGGGCACACACACCTCCTGTTCCCTCTGGCCAGTTGAGATAAAAGCCCCTGACTGGGAAAAAATCAACACGCATATATAGACACGAGTACAAGGTGGATCCCTCCAGCAGCCAGGATCAGACACTCAGCCTGTCTAGTCACTGTTCACACCATTCCCTAGTCTCCCCTGGCCACACACAGACACATGCACAGAGGGGTCTGGCTTGGACCTCCTGGTTCCTCTGGTAGCCAACATACAGACCCAGTGGTCTCTCCGGTGTCCAGCCCAGGCTCATGGCCACCTCCCATCCTGCTGACCGGCTGGCCCGGCTCAAGGTGGGCAGCAATGGTGCACTGGCACATGGATGGTCCATACTCCCTTCAGTCTCTCCAGCTGCTGGCCCCAGGCACGTGGGCCCCTCTGGTTGCTGCGCTCGGGCCCCATCCACATGCACAGAAAAGCTCCCTCTCCCAGGAGAAGGGTTGGAAACAGTGCTCAGGGCCCGCACGGCCGGGCAAGCTGCTGAGCAGCAGCCTGCTTGTACGCAACCAGCCCCTTTCATCCTCTTTTCCCTCTGTTTGCCCACACTTGTTCCCCCAAACCACTATGATCCTTCCCTTTTCCCCTTTTAGGTCCTTGTCCTAAACATCCTGAAACAGGACTTACGCACTCCCTAAATGGTCCTCCCCAGCATCCCACCATCAGCCCATGCCTCTGTGGGTCCCTCAGCCTGTGAGGTGACCCAGGGAGAGCCTTTCCTGTCGGTTCGTCTGAGGGACGGTGGGTTGGCACCTCTCCTGGGACAGCCTCCGGAGGAGACAAGGCAGGGGTCTTCAGGGGCTTCAGTTCGGTACTGGGCCTCCCCCAGCTATTGCTCCTCTCTGCTCACAGAGATGAGCCTTAATCCCATAACCTAGCACAAAAACCCATCTGATTTCATTAGTGCTGACAGGCATGGGTTCAGTACTGCCTCTTTATTCTTCCTTATCTACTTTCTGGGGTTGCTAGCTTGATTTATACCGACTGGTATTTATTTACGTGTGTGTTGTCATTTGTTATCTAATTGCTAGGTATCTTTTCATAAATGTAGCGTCCCAAGTTTTTTGTCAAGTTTTCTTTACTGTGAAAGTGAAGCTTTTGACTGATTAGTTTTCAGGAGCTTAGATTTTCACTTGTGTTGTTGGAGCTCCCTTTTAATTTTCTTTACACTTTTCCTCGGCTTTTGGAAATTAACGCTTTGGAAGTACTGCCTGTCTATCTGTCTGCCTATCTACAAAGCCCTTTGAGACTGTGCTCTCTTTGCCCATGTTGAACATAATTGGATTGCTACCATTGATCTTTAGATAACTGCCAACTTCCAGCCTAATGATTCAGTCATCTGCTTTGCTATAAAATAGTTGCCTCATGTTGGGTAGAGCATGTTTTGGTTTTAGAATAGAGATAAGCATTATATCAGAAGCTCTGATGATGATTTACTGTTGGCAGATTGAAACCTGCAGCATGCGTATGCCGAGCTGAAGCCTCCAATAAAGTATCTCTTTCCCCACATCACTAACAAGTGCTTAAGGATTAGTTCATCCTATTCTGTAGTTTGATTTGGTGATCTGCAACAACCCCTCATCAGAACCCCCTCTTGGGTTTTGTTAGTGAACTCATTGATCCATGTACGTTCAAGGTCCTGCTGTTCTGAGTTATCAATAACTCTAAAGCAAGTAATTGCCTTCTAAAACAAGCACCCTTCCAACCTCTTTTCTTGCATAGCTTTTCCCAAAGAGGTTATAGGCTGTGATTTTAGCATTCTAGACATGAAAATGGTCCCACCGGGTTTCAGTAATGCCAATTGTATTGAATTTCTTCTCATCAACAACAATTTTCAATTATTTTTGTGTACTATCTGGATTTCTAGTGACAGTATAAAGGTAAGAGAAATTTTTATTATTTTCATTTCTTTGCCGCATTACTTCAAAATGTTTGGAATATGCTGGATTTAAGTTGTTTGAATTATTTTCTGAATATCTTTCCTTGTGTGTCTAATTTTCAGACCTTTTTGAATCTTCCAGATAGATAGTTTCTAACAAGCAAATTATTTACCTTACCTATGTGATACAGGCCATTTCCTCAATAGGGCCTTTTCTTCCAGGGGAATGCATCCTGCTACTCCATGAAATCCAGACTGTCTGCTTCGTACTTCCTGCGCATCTAACAGTCTTCTCAAGCATTTTCTACCTTTTTTCGCCCCTAGGACTAGAAATATCTCAGAGAAGATCACTTGAGCCTATCTCTTTATCACCTCTTTTCCAAGGCTTGGACAACTTTCCTAATAATATGTGTAACTGGACTGATGCCAACAAATTTCCAGCTTCTGGTCCTCCTTACCTTTGAATGAACTGATCACTTTTCTCAAGACAATGACACTAATGAGATCTGTTTTCATTTCAGAGTTGATAGCGCAATACAAGTACAGTCAAGTACAAACATTCCCATGTTCTGTGTCTTCCTTAAGATGCCCAGATAGTTTGATTCAGAGTATTTGATAATCTTACAATATCTATGAATTAGGCTGAATGCTTCCAGGGAATCTTTCTCCTTCTTGATAACGGAACTAGTAGATGTGCTCTCGCTTTCTATAGTTTGCCCTAAATATATTAAATGTCTCTTATGAGATAATAACTGATTTGAAAAGAACAAGAAGACGTGCAGTTAAGAGGACCACAAGAAATTTTACAACACAGAAGATAAAAGAAGACAGAGGGACTAAATGGGAGAGGGAGTGTGGTTTCTCATATGAAACTGGGGGGGGGAGGGGAGGGAAGAAAGCAAAGATCTGAGATAGTTATTTCTCTACATTTATATTAATTGCTGGTCAGTGGAGATATGATTAATATGACCCCATGCAGATTTCTATACTGGAGATATTTGCCCCAAATCAGACATCTTAAGCTCCCTCTCTGATCACCAGAGATAAATAGGTACTTCTAGTGCATGATTCCTCTCATCCTAAAGCAAAAGTCTATATGTCATCAGATGAGCTGAGTCTTAAAAGCACCCATTTCTCTTCAGGACTACCTTAGTTGTGAACACCGGGGTTCAAAAAGTAGATGAGATTAATCCTACCTTAGCTAATTAATGTCAACACACTCAATTTTGGGAAACAGTGGTGCTAGCTAAACACCTCTACCTTAAACACTTACGTTCCCTGGGACTTTCCCCAAGAGCAAAACCTCACAAAAGTAAAGGTTGCTCAGCTGCTGAGAATAAGATTTATTAACTCTAGAGTACATCTTTGCCTGTTTTCCAAATGATCATAAAGTTACTGATTTAAAATCATAAATAGCACGATTATCTCATGCATAGCTTATATTTTATTGATTTGTCATAATGCAAATTACACATTTAGATTATTAATAAATTCCTGGTTCGTATTGACTACATTTATTTTTCTAAGTGAACAAAAACGTCTGTAGGTGAGCCTTGAGACTTAAATTCTTCTAAAGAATTTATAGTGCCTAATTTTACTGTAATTTAAATTTTAGTTTCTGGATTTTACCTGTTTCTAGCCCATAGGTGTACCGTGTTCTGTGCCAGCTTACTTATTAATTTATAAACATGAAGCAGGCAATGTAGCGGAGACAAAGAATGCACATTAAAGTAATGTCTCACAGCAGTATCACTTCCAGCTGGGGAATTCCGTGTTGGAGTTGTTACAACTTCTTTTCACAAAACTCTCAGAGCTCTTTCCCTTGAAGCAGCTTTTTCTACCTGGTACTGCATGAAGTGTTGTCTCTGTTTTGAGTCATTAAGTTCCTCTTTTTTTCTGAGAGTTAAAAAAAGGACCCTTAGCCTGGGTTAGGCAACTCAGTTTAAATACAGGACAAATTAGATATTGCCTATGGAGATCGGTCACTCAGTTTTCTAAGGCGCTTCATGGGGAAGAGGACGCAGCGTCTGTAAGCAGCCTGACACGCTGTAAGGATGGGTGGAGAAAACGCTCTTGGCAAGACTGTGAGAATGAAAAGGACATTATAACATGCCAGCAAAGCTGATTCATACTATTAGGCTGGCCTCAAGCTAGCCATACACCGTTGGGTTTCAATGTGTTTATATTTCTCTGTTGGGTCACCCCTGGGGGTGACAAGGCTTCAAGCATCTGCTTCAGGGAAACCTTTTAGACGCTTCCTGAGCACCTAAGCTAACGCCGTCCTAATCATCACAGGGGACACCTGTGCTTATAACTGTAGGCTTGCTAGCTCTTGTTCATCTCCCAGATTCACCTGTACCTGGCAGCCCACTCAGAACTGGGAAGCTCAAATGCACAGCTTTAGCCTCCTGAATAACTTCATGGCATATAGTGTGCCTCCTTTGGTCCTTCTTCTGGATTTCTGGATCCAAGCACACCAGCAGGACCCAAAGATGGCTTGGTTTAATCTTGAAAAAAGCAAGATGAAAGAAAGCAAGAACAGAGTAGAGGTTGGAACAAACAAAGGTGGAGGGAGAGAGAGAGGTCTTGGAACAGGTCCCAGCAACACTAATGATGCTTTCTTCTTTTCCTTTTCAGCTCTTCTCCTCCTCTGTCTCTAAGAATGAAGCCCCATCCAGAAATTATTGAAGCACTGAAGAGGAACCAGTGTCTGGCATCCAATACAAGGGATGAAGATAAGGTCTTTATTGTCAACTTTCTATATGAAGAGTATCCTGCTCCGGTACTGGCTCAAATGGGGTTCTGCATGTCTCTAATGTTTTGCCCCACTGCATGATACTGTGATTAAACAGAAGAGGCCATGAAGGGCCTGTTTTGCAGATAACCCTGCATGGAAGTGGCAGGTTCATCCCACCATGATGAGCACCATGATGCCAAAAAGCCCTGAGTTAGGGACCTGCTGGGCCTTGGTCTGACCCCAGTCTATGATGATGGTGGAGTGAGCAGACATTCTCATCATGAGCCCTGTATTGAGACTCCTTTTCCTTGCTTTGGCCATCATTTTCCTGCATGACACTATAAAGATATGGCAGGTGTCAATCAGAAACTGCCTCTATGGCCAGACAGTGTGACTTTATCTGCCCTGTCTTTTCTGGAAAGAGGATGTTTTGTGGCGGAGCGCACACACGTCAGCCAGGCTGAGGTGCAGGTGAGTTGGCTGGTAGCAGAGATGGGTCTGGGGTGAAGGGAAGAAAAAGGAGTGGTGAAAGAGTCTGTGTTGGGAGCAGAGCACAGGGGACCCATGTATCAAAAAGGATGTTCTGTTTTCTAGTAAGAATTACTCCAGTTAGACACTTGTCTGCTTGTTTATGGGAAATGTTTTAAGATAAAGAAACTTGGTTACAGCATACAGACTGCTAGGATAGATGCTGATTGACTGGGTTACACGTATTTGTAGTGTGTGTCATCTTGACTAACTAAATGGTTGAGTCAGGTCTGAGGACATGCATCCAGTGTATCAGACGGAGCATCTACTGAGCATCCCTGTGACTGCTCCTGAGCCAGCAGGCCTGGGAGGTGCTTTCTGACAGGACAAGCTAAATGCCATCAGAGTAGACTGAGAAAGGCTGTGCATATATAAATACAGACTTTATAGAGTGTGTAGGGGGATGTTTGTGTGTGTATGTATTTTTTCAGGTTTTTTAGCTGTGTGGCTCTCCTCCTGGCTGGGAGACAACCTTTGGACAGTGAATTTTCTTTTATGTGTTTTAGTAGGGAGCCTTAAATGCTAGCTCTGATAAGAGCAAGAGGAGAAACACTCCCCCCGAGAGAGGTGAAATATGAATTGGGTATCCCTCAGAGAAGAGTTAAAGGTGAGCTGAGCATGTGTGGATCATAGTACTGAGGACTGGAAGGGACTCACTGATTGCAGTCCACTGCAATTGCAAATAATCATGTAATAGCTGTGAAACAGTCATTCTGTCTTATACCAAAGATCACAGCTTTTCTACAACACACTTAAAAACTTCAGAAGACCACCAGCTGCCACAGAATCCATATTCCTCACACAACATGTGAGAGAAAAACAGTAATTTCCTCTGTTCTTGGCCCTTCCAGTAGCAGGAAACTTGTTTTCTTTGAATTTTTCTCTTGATCCTTGCCTTCACCTTCCTGCCTCCCTCGCTCTGCCCCATGTACAACAGTGTTTCCTCACTGTGGTTCCTTGGCTACTATCTTCATGAAATGCGTAAAGAGAAGTGTTACCAGTACAATGAAATGGCAAATGCACCCCGAACAGCAACGCCCATAGAAGGGACATGTTTGGGTCACTTTTGAACGGGAAAAATGCAGACTCAGTTGCTTGTGGAGAACAGTGTTGAGATTCCTGCCTCCAAATGTGGCTTGCTCTGCTCTGCACTGTGCTGAAGTGTTTGGAAAGAAGATGAGGCTCCATTAGTTTTTTCTTCTCCATCTGTAAGTCTACCAACTCTGTAACAAGGTAGAAAGGAAACAGATGGACAACATGGTGATTTGGGGATATGATTACAGGCAATTAGTTATTGCTGTGGATGCCGTAATTGTGGATTTGTGCACAAGGATCTGTGCTGTTAAGAACCTTCCAACTCTGCTTCCTCAGATGTCTGAGATTCAAGCTTGAGGTGTGTTAGGCTAACCTAACACAAACGAAATGCATTAATGTTGATGTACGGGAATGAACATAAGTAACCCCACTTTTTAGAGAAGTAGCACTCCAGTGACAGATGCCTGTTTGAACATGCTTAAGTGCAATGTATTTTCAGCCCTCCTCCATTTGTTCCATGTCATCCCATTGAGCAGACTGCAGCCAACAAGCCAATTTTGGGATAGGAAAGCAAATCCTACCCATTTTTCAGCTTAGTCCCATTTGCTTCCTCAATGTATACTATATGTGCAGAAGAGTGAAGTTTTTATGTGATTGGCCAAATTCTGCTATAGACCGCCACAGAAGTCGCTGGAGGCTTACTTATCTCTGCGTAACTGAGAATGGAATTTGAGCTACTGGATATGTTTTTTACTAGGACCAATTAGTTAACTAAGTTGAATCTTTCTGAAGTAGAGTGATTTTACAATACAGGTTTTATCGAGTAGTGAAGAGCTGTTCTTTTGTTAAGAGTTTTTTGAGTTATATGTCTCACAAGATTAGTAACACAAGAATGACACTTTTGGTTTTCATACATAACTAGCTCAAATCTAGTTCTCGTTAACTACCAGGTGTTTTACTGTAGGTTGTTACTAGATAAAAATTGTTAATTGTGGGGGAAAAAAAATAAAAAGGTTGATCTCTATTTGTCTCTTTCCTTCAAGGTCAGATGCCTGTGTTGTAAGACCCAGCATTACAAGTGCATTCATTAGAAGACAAATCCAGATTTAGTAAGCATAGAAACTCCTGTGGCTGAAGATAACCTTCTGGATCAGGACTTAGGAGCGTATGAAAAGTAATGAAAAGGGTAGTGTTTTTTATTGTTAGAAAAAAGGTAAAACACCAACAGTGTTCTGAATTCTGCTGTTGTGTGATTTTGCTGCTGCTAAGGAGTGAAACAGAAGCAATATCCCACTTCTGGAACAGCCTGTACAAGAACTCTCCAGCCCCACCAACTAGAAGGTCAAACGCTAATGTTCCCTGGCTGACGCACGCGGAATTGCTCCACGGAAAGGAATTGGTGCTGTCACTACCCGTGTTTTCCTGCTTGGTCAGCGATCTGACTCTCACAGATGCTACATTCATTTAAGTGAGACTGTGTGCAGGAAGGTGTCTTTCCCTTCGAGTGAGCTGTTCTTGCACTTAACAGATGTGGCTTGTCTGGGGCGAGTCTCACTGGGAATGGGATATCCCTGGCTTCTCCCAGGCAAGAGGCCAGGGCTCAGGATAAGACAGGTGTGAAGCTCAGGGGACCATCTTCTGGGGTAGTGTCCAAGGCACGGGGAAGAGCTCTTACCGCACCGATGGTGCTTAGCTGAGCTTTCCTCAGGTGCTGGGTGAGGTCTGGGAGAGGGTTTGTGTCCACCCCCTCACTCTGAACAGCGTGCAGACAGGAGTTTGAAAGAAGCCCAAAACAGCTCTTAGAAGGATCAGTGTTACCTGTGTGTCTGAGGGCACTGATGTCTTTCCTGAGCAAGAATTAACATGAGGTGTTACCTGAAAATGTGCTAACTGCAGGACTTGGAGCTTAGCACAAAATGTCCTGGCTGGCCCTGTATAGCTTTTCTGTGCTGTACATAAATACTTTGCTAAGGAAGTTTTAGTTTCTGACTAATATTCCCCTTTGAGCTCTGACTAATATTCTGCATACAGACCTGTTCTTTCTTGATCAAATTTTATCATTACCAGAGGCAGGTACTGATTATGCTGTGCCTGTTTTTATCTCCACAGTTAATTCATCATATACTGTATTAGTTTCTTATATTTGCCATTTATATTCCATTGTGCGTGGTAATTCAGGCTTTCTTTTATATAACGTGAATAGTTGTGAATGTAGGCTCTAAGGACTTTTGCAGTGCAAGAGTAAAACCTAATTTCATTTCTATATAGCATGCCCTTTCTGAATTTCGCATGAGAAATACTTGCTCCTGAGCTATCCAAATGAGAATACTTTGGCTTGGGCCACTGTGGCAGGTCACTCACTCATGCTACTTGTCAGCAACACATGGATGCAAGCCGAAATGCATTACCTTCTCATTTGTTTTTAGCCTTAATGAAAACTTGTGTAGAAAAGGTATGCTGGCATAGCAATGAGGAATGAGTCACTACCATCCTCTGCTATCCAGAAACGAAATGTCAGTGCAGCTGCTCAATCTTCATTTCTTTATGTAACCAAAGGCCAGTCAGGTCTTAAAATTTTCTTTTCTATAGAACCTCTACCTCTCCAGAGCCTCCTTTTTATATGCAGGGGTGTGTGGGGATTATGTGGCCTGAATTTCAGCAGAACTGCACGAAACTTTAATTCTCGCTCCCCTTCCCCCCCCTTACTTCCTCTCTGAGTCACACAGGCTAATTTATTATTGTGAAGGTAAGTGGGTTGTTTTCACCTGACTATTCATAAGAGCATATTATGCCAAAAGGAGCACAGTCAGTCATATAAGAAATAACCAGCCTTTCCATTTCTGCATAAATACGGGTATTCATGTTGAAGCAAAGAGGGCATAAGTCATTCTGGCAGCTGAGACATGCAATACACTGTGTGTGCTTATTGACAAAAGTATTTAAAAAAAAATAAAAACTAGTTTCCATAGCAACTGCCACACTACATAATTCTAAAGCTGAAGGGACCTGGATTTACCAAGGCAAGACAGCTGAGGTACCTCGGATACTTTTAGTGCAGGTGTTGTGGATACCCAGCTCCCCTTTCCAAGTGTGGATCTTAAAGTATTGCACAAACCTGGCGTCAAACTTGAGTTGTGGTTGTCACGCTGGCAGCCTCAGCCTCCTCTTTCCCCGGGGCTGTGGAGTGGGTATGACAGCATCCCCATAAGCATTTGCGTACTTAGATCAACCGTCCTGATCTTCAGAGCACTCCAATGAAGATCTCTGGCTTCTTTCTGTCTGTCTTAAGTGTCTTGAAGTCTAAGTGTGAGGGGTTTTGCAGGGCTGGTGACACTTTTCAGTTTTTTTATTCTAGATATACATTAATTTGTGGGAGGAGGAAAAAGGACTGTATGTTTAGAGACCAGATGTATTTTTATAAATTGTAAAACCAATTAAGCTGCAGGTCCCACCTTCTCAAATTCCCAGCACGGGTAACATATTACAGTTTGGTTTACCAATGAAGTAGGCTGCAGCAGAGATGTTAATTACTCCCTGTCATACAGTGAATCACTGATGGCAATAAAGCCTTCATGAGTCCTGAAGCAAAGTTCTCTGCTCTAACTTTTGAGCATCTCATGCTTATTATAAATTTTCCAACTTTTTCCTTCAATATGTTGGACCTCCAGACATCGGGGCTTTACAACAGCATTAGTCATGGAAAGCGTAAGTCAACCAACTTGGGTTTTATAATTCAAAAATCTTCAGCAGTTTCTTTTCAGTTCTATTTCATCTTTGGTATTTCATGCAAAATATAAATATCTTATACAATAGTGGGAAAAAAGGAGATTTTGATAACAAAAAGAAGTTCCTTACCTGTTCAGAATAATTCCAGTATTGTGAACTGGCATTAAAGAGGTTTAATATTTAAAAAAAAAAAAAAAAAGAGAGAGAAAAGTACTCTAAACAAACAAAAACCTGATTTAAGGTCTGTTACAACTCAAAAAATTTACTTCAAAGGGTTTGGATTAGGCCCATGCAATTCTTTTTTTCCTCAAAAGTTGCATGTGAAATGGCTAACTGAAGATGTGACCCAGGCCTTTGAGTGGCTTTTGTTTTACTCTTAAGCAAAAGATGCTGTAGGTATTGAAAGTCAGATGCTGTACGCCTCTTGAAGATTGTGCTACTTTTCTGCATATAGGAAAAAATGTACATATATCTGTGCAGAAATGTTTTTCATATTAAAACAGATCCTGCAGGCCAAATAATTTCAAGCTTTTTGGAATAAATCTTTAAATATTTCTTCTCTCTCCCTTAATATTGTAGGATTTATTTATTTATTTATTTTCTAGTGTTAGCATTGCTTGTGAGAAATAAGCCTGCAGACAGTATCCTTAATTTAGAAAATATTTAAATGCTAGCAATCACTGCTTATGCGATAGGGTTAAATAATGAAATACAACTCCCATATATAATGATGCACTTAGGTTTTTGAATGCTTTCGAATGAAGTTATCTGGTGGATGTCAGAGCAAGGGGACCAGCAAATGACCACTGCCAGCAATGGAATGAGGTTAATAATAGAATTGGGTGGGGAAACTTTTTTGGAAAAGTCCTTCTAGTCGGAAGATAAAGATGTATTAAAACTGAATTTATTTTCAGGAAGTTACTAGTTTGGGTGACAACTGTGCTGGGAAAGAATTAACCCTGGATTTGCTAAACTTTCTGGTTGGAGAGAACCAGCCAGTTAGCCCTCAAATGGGACTGGGGAAACCCAGGTTTCAAGGTCTCTCATGTCACTAAGACATTTTGGATGGTTTCTTTCCAGTCCTTCACAGAAGGAACCAGCCTCCTCAAAATCATTTCAGAGGCTTCAGTGTTTGGCCAACATTAACATGAAAATGCTTGTCACCCTAACATTTTTTTTCAAGATGTCAAACTCTTTCGTGTGAGCACTAGGATAACTGGGGGTGTTCCTGAGGTCAGTGGCGGTACTGGTTGGGTTATAGAGCCAGACGGTGGGGGTGACTACTGACTGACCAGCGCATTGTCACTAGGAATTTCAGTACCCAGAGGAAATACACCCCACACTTTTGTATAAATACCCTCTTCCCAAATGCCTGATGACTTACATTCGTCTTGATGAGACAATGACATTTGAGAGCAGCTTCCATCTTGGTATTTCAAACCGGGGCCAAATATTCCCCACTGTCACCAGAGAGATGAGGGAATTACTTCTGCCTTCCTTTTTATCTAGAACAATATAGGGGGCTGACAATGTCTGAAATATAACATTGGCCTATGGCCTCATGCTTACTAGAAACAAGGTTTTGAAATGTCTGAATTCAGTTTTGCTGGGAAAAAATACAGCCATGTAGCAGCCTATAACGATAAACCAACTTCAATATGATGATACTGCAGCAACAGTGTACTCAGAAGCGAGGGCTGGCTGGAAGGGGAAACTAAATTGCACATGAATATAAAAATTTGCACCTGGATAGACAGAAGCTGGGAGAAGTGTGATGGGTGGCAGTTATGGGGAGATGGTTCGGGCAGGTGTGTGGCTGTGGTGGGACAGGAAGGAGGAAATGAAGACCTGTTGAATGAGCTAATCAAATGAAGCAGAATTGGTGGAAATCCAGCTGGCAAACACTCTGTGGCTGCATTACACTGCTCCAGAGGGGCCAAGAAGAGTCAAAATATTTTTTCTGATTTGTCTAAAAAAAATGCATTTAAATGAAAAATGGTTTATTCTTGCTACTTTGATATGAAAATAGTAGAAATAGTAGGTTGTGGTGTTGTCTGTCTTACTGAAGGAAATATTTAATCTTGCAAGTGTGCACATTGTTAGACAAAAGCTATGTTAAAAAGGTGTTTAAGAATGTATGAATTATTTCAAATAAACATATATTATAGAGGCATTCTAATTATTCTCAAGTCAAGCATTGCAAATTCGAGACATTTTTAAGAATGAGACTAACCTTAAAAAGAAATCCAAATGTGTGAAGGTGGAGTACCTAAATAGCTTTAATGATGCTACAAAGGAAGATTGTGTGCGTGTTGGCAAGGGAAGGAAAAGGATCATAAACTGAGCTGGAGAAAAAGTGAAATAATATCTTTAAAACATAATTTTTCTCTTATCTGGGTCTTAAGCACTTAACTGTCACAATTCTATTCATGCTTGTTCCATGATGTCACAACCTTGCCATATGCACACATTAGCACATGTCTGAAGAATATGGAATAGCAAATAAACACCAATTAACAAGTGAGCTAATTAGTAGTGAATATGTAATTGTCCAATTTAACTCCTGCTGCTTATAAACCATCAGAATGTGTCTGGAACCCAGTTTTTTGTTTGGAAGCACTCAGAAACTTAATAAGGCACATTTCAGCCTATGAGGTGTTTCTAGGCTATTTCTGTGGACTGTCATCAACCATTTGGTCATAAGTAATTGACCTTTTAAAATTGTATCTTATTCTTTTTCCTTCATGATTAAATGACAGGAGAGCTCAAAAAGGCAAAGCAAATCAGATTTCACTGTGACCCTTCTGTGGGTTTGGCATATACCTTTTTGTAAGCAAATATTTATTGCAAGTGTGCAAGACTTCTGTTCCTGTGAGTGCATCAGTTGTACAAGGTATTTGTTGAAGTCAGTGAATATCTAGTTTTTATTTTAAGGATAACTAGGAGAAATCTCTCGAAACATCTTTACGCTTATGAATAGCAGTTCAAGAAAGCTTTGATATGCTACTTTAAAGTTCTGCAAGAAAATAGTATGCAATTTAAAGAACTTATTTTAGTGGGAGGGGACACATCTATATTTCTAAGGGAGTAATGTTTACTGTTGGACATAAAATGTTAGTTAACATCTTGGGACTTGCAATGGTTCCATTTATCGGATGCATTTTCCCCAACTATTTAAGCATGTGCCTCTTCTTGAGGAGGGACTGGAGGGAAAAACAGAAAATTGCCAGTTAGAGATTATTTTGGGGGAAATGAAAGACTTACGAGGTTAGAGAAAGTCTGATGGAGAGCTGGAGTCTGGAAAAACAAGACTGAAGACTTGGGAGAAAAGTCTGAACTCTGATTAGGAAGGAATCTGCAGAGGAAAAAGATTTTCTTCATCTGAGGATGTGCAGAAGGCACTTTCAGGTGAAAGAAACCAGGCTTTTAATTCCAGTAATAAACTAGGAAGTCATTAACCAAGCATGCATAGGAGCTGGTTTATACGGAAGCCTTGCAAATGCGTCTATCATACTTACCAGTGGGGTTACGGGGAGAAAGAGTAAAGGAGCAGAGGAAGGGGGGCCTGATATGGGTGTTGCCAATGGGCTTGAGAAGAGCAATAGAGAGACCCGAGCAAGTAGCAGTCCTGTAGACGTTGATAGGAACTGGTGCTAAGATAAGGTATGCTTTCAGGGGTTGTACTTAAACTGGGCTATCAGCAAGGTTTTACACGGCATGAAGGATCTGTCTGTGTGCCTGATACGACAAGAGAAAAGGGCAGCAGGCTGATTTAATTTCTCTATTTTTAGTTGGGAAAATGCCCCAAGAAGTGGCTTATCTTCTTCAAATAAGTAGTGCAGTTAAGTTTATATGTGAATATATGTGCGCATTCAAGGCATTGTTTTTAAACGAGCACTGCTTTACTGCAGGCTCACCATTCTCAGTGGGCCAAAGCTTCCACGTGGGGTGCTCACGCACAGACCACACGGTTTGGTCTCACCAGTCTTTGTCTCGTCCTTTTGTGTGCAAAAGGATGCAAATACTGCACAGACACCTCTGTCTTCTGTCAGAATTGGACCCATTGTCATCTACTGCATTTTAACCTCTCTATCACCACAATAGTTGGCACGGAGGAGGTTTTCATCTTTTTAAAGTGGGCATGTGTTGAAAGTAGGAGAACAGTTCTTCAGCAAAATTGAACGCAGGAGATTGAATACTCTGCCCGATGCGAATGTACACAGGTATAATGGCTAATTTAAAATCAGTATTAAGCCTATGAAGCGATGAAGCCAGCAGTGCCAGTATGAAATTACACAGCACACTTCTCAATATTGGAATTGATCTTTAATGTAATTAAAGCTGCTGTTATAGGAACTCAGTGAATGAGATGGGTTTCTGTTATTTCTTTGGTAACCCTTTGCATTATGTGTCAGTTATGACTGACAACAAGGGGGATAAATTTTACATTTTTTTTTATAACTCTCTATTTGTATTGTATTGAGGAAACAAAGACATGACCTTTTAAACTGATTTAAGTCAAATTTAGCTCATCATTCTTCTGGATAGAGGGGCATGAAATATCATCCTTGTTCAATTTCATAAAAGGTACAGACTATCACCAACGTTCTCTCAATTGAAATATGACATTTATTTGGAAGTAATGAAGATTAGGTCACATTTTTCCATAGCAAAACCAAAGAATTTTAATGTGACCCTTTATAGGTCACTTTCCCTCCAGAAAAATCACAGCTACTGTGGAGTTATGAGGTTGCAATGTGACATGGTACATGGGCAGCACAGCTATATTCTCAGTAGTACAACTGTGCATAAACAAATGTTTTACAATAAGCAGACACTAATGGATGCTGGTTTTAAATACTACTGAAATTCCTATGGAAAGGCTCATTATGTCTATGTGAATGACAAAGGAATTCCTAGTGATGGATGGCAGAACTATGAAAGTTAAGGAAACAATAGTGTTTTGCTCCTATTGTGTAAAGTACTGGGCCACAGTCACAAGTGTTCTCTGTGTCAGCTTTTTCTAGATACCTGTTCCTGAACAGCAGCAATTTGTTATGACAGCCTTTGCTATTCAGCGGGACTACAAAGAATCAGTCATTTGTCAATATGCATTTATACAATTACATACTGATGTATTCACTTAAAGTAAATTGCGTGGTGCCGCTGACAATTAATCTGCTATTTGATACACTAAGTACTCCACACAGAGCCTATTGCTGCAGCTCCCCGAATGTTAAAAGAAATGTTATCTTTTGGAGTAATACACATACACTGTGCTTCCCCCCACGGCACGTATTTCAGAAAATGATACTGAAAATAATTGGTGTTCCCATATAGATGCGTGTAACTGTCACAAAGCTTCTGCTTTGGTGGGACTGTAAGATGGCCAGCTGGGAAAGAAGAAACAGCAACAGTCTCTACTCTTTACTGCTACTTACTGAGATAACTTGACCTGAGGGCTGACAAGGGTTTGTTCTGTTTGGTGTGTTTCCCCTTCAAAAAGGGCTCCTTTTTTTTCAGGGAACAAAAGGTTTGTGCACAGTGTTCTTTCTTCAACAAGTTCAGGACAGGGCTTACAAATGAACAGCTTGGCAGAACACATATGTGCCTGGTTAGATGTAAATACAAGACCGACAATTTTTTGAGACTAGGAGAGCATACAAGCAACGTGTAAAAAGAAATTTGCTGACCTGTGAGTTTCTCAGTCCATTTGGATCCTTTTCTGCCTTCTTGTCATAAGGACACAGCTACAGAGACGTGTAATCTCTGCTAATTTAGACATCATTTAGAAAAAGACCAGATCTTAGATATATGTTTGCACTGTGGAGGCTTGAATGTTTTGTACAATCCTAACACAAGTACAGTCACTAGCAAAAGCATAGTGGAGCATCAGGTAAACCTTCCATCTTTTCATTTGTTACTATAATATAGTCTTCATGGAAAAACTTCACCTTTAACTTACTGATGCCTTTACAGTTGACTCTAATGATGCCACTGGAATGTCTTTTCTGTGTTGTGTCATTAATACTGCAGGTTAAATAAAGTGGGCCTTCCACAGCTGGCTTTGCAGTTGCATTTTAAATAAAAACATACTGTATATGTAATTACAAATGCTCATCATTATTACAGATTACTAGAAGTGTGCATCTGTGGAATGGAGAGGGACAGCTTTATGTAGGAAGGATTATAGGTAGAGTTGCAGCATATGTACAATATTAATAAAAATTCTTCAGAGGCAGAGGCTCTGCAAAGGTTATATGAAAGTTATCACACTATCTTTAATAGCAGTTTTGTGGTAAAGCTTCTGCACAATCAAAGGCATGGCTATAGCAAAACTGTAGCACTACATAATAATGAAAAGCATATAATAGGAGCAAGGAAGAACTGTGTGCCAGAGCCAGTGCCATAAATCCCTTTTTGATAGGCTTCTTAAGGTAGGTGAGAGCAGAGATGTTCATTCAGAAAATGCATGTCATGAAGTTCTTGTGGCTTCATCCATCCGCAAGATGTTGGAAGCAAGTTTAAGTTTCCTACGCGGTAAAAAAGGTACGCAAAAAAGGGGAGACGAAGCCAAATTTGGGAAGCACTGAGATAATTCCAGAAGTACACAAATACACCACGCTGCCAACTGTTCACTAAAGCTGAACTGAGAAATACGGCATAGTGTATAATGGCCTACTAACCTCTAGCTGGTACCCAAGAGCTTGTCGAGTTGACAGTTGGACTTGATGATCTTAAAGGTCTTTTCCAACCTAAATGATTCGATGCTTCTAAGTTGTAGTGGTGATTATATGAAATGACAGCCTACAGTGAAATGACCCATTCTTCTTTAGTATATCTATGACTGGGCTTTGCTCTTGATGCTCTCTCTGTGGTCCTAGATCGAGGCAGAAGTTATCTTTTTTCACTGTCCGCTGGTTCATCGTCTCATTCCCTATTTAGTTAGATGAGGAGTTGTCATTTATAATTTTCCTAGAAACTGAGTTAAGAGGAAAACAGCTAAGAACAGAGGACCAGCAGGGCCACATCAGGGAGATACTGTGTCTCCGTAGCGTCTTGTTTTAAGCAGACCACAAGCATATGTGAATTCAGAGGGTTTAATTCTCTGCTCTCCTGTGGATTCAGGGAAATGGAAATGTGAAGAGTGTGTATGTACTCTTATGAGGGTTTTAAACCTTCATTCCCAGTCAAATAATGAGAAAGAATGTGATCCTTGAGATTCCTGTCATTTGTGTGAGGCTTCCCATGTGCGAGAGGAAGAAACTATTACAGCTGAGGGGAGAAAACAGCTGAAGGGGGAAAAAGGACATCACTCCCCTGCTCCTCAGGGAGTTCAGTTTCTAGTTGTGAATCTATTAGAAATATTAAAAATAGATATGCTGTACAATCTGTTAAGAAATGTAACATTAGAGCACTTACACCCTGGTAAGTATACAGATCACAAGTCGGTGTGCTTTCTTGTTTATTTTTATAAAAGCACTGGTTCATCACTGAGGATGATTAATGCTAAAATAGACCCTATTGCAAGGTTTCCTGTAATAGGTGAGCACTTTTACGGATTCAGTAAGACCTTGTCTGTGTCCTGGTAAACCTGCAGATCTTTATAATGCGTTTTTCAGGCTCTATTGGTCGTTTCCAGGTTATATTCAGTAATAAGCACGCACTGAGTGTGTTTTTCACAAGGAATAGACTCCTGTGTAAAGGAAGAAGGAGGATTTATTTCAGATGCCAGGTAATAACATTATTCCGCAAGAATTTTTTTTTTTTTTTGCAAGGTTTTCTCATGAATGCAAACAGTGAAATAATAAACAATAAACCACTATGACATTTTAACTATCTGTATTATACTGATATCAGTCATGATCTACTTTAGTTAAGATCACAAAACGTTTTCCCTTCTAAGCCTTTGTGATTCAGTGGGGTTTTTTCACCCTGTTGTAGCTTATCAGAAAGTTGCTTCTCTCTGTGTAACTTTGTTCGTGTGTTGCAAGAGGTTCAGACGAGTCTCTTGGCACCAGCCATGCTGAATGCTGAATTATTCACTTCACTCCTCAGAACCCTGAGCATCTCCAGCTCGGTCAGGATCTCTGTCAAAATGTTACAGGGAAGCTCGTGAGCTGGGAAGAGGGACATTCTTCCTTTATTCTTTCAGCACAATGTTCTGTTAAAGTGTGCGTAGAAGGGGTGAAGAGCACACAGTTATCTTCTGAATTTTGTTCGTCACCCTCTGCTGAATGGCTGTGAAGGCTTCTAGTGACCTCGGGATGCTTTGTGAAGTTAAGGTACACTGCCTTGAAAAGAAAAAGCAAGAGCCAAACTGAAGAGATCGTCTGCCTTCAAATTAAAGTTAGCAAATGTTTTTTTGTTAAGCAAACAAATGGCGTCTCCAAGCATAGAAAAATGAACAGAAATAACAGACTCCCCAACAAAAACCAACCAAACAAGGAATCAAAAGTATAAATGGACAATATCCTGAAAATGTTTAGTTTATTTAAGGATTTCAAATAAATAAATAACTTTTTTTTTTTGGAGTAAATTTCAAAATAATGTTAAGGATACCATGGGGATAAGGGAAATCCATTTTCTGTTATTTTCATTTGTAACTTTCTCTAACATGAACTGAAAAAGAATTTAATTTCTGAGTATCACTTGTTATTTTAGGTTTCTAAACTTTTAGATGCCAGAGGCATATCATGTCATGGATTCTGTGTCAAACTCTTATTTGGACTGTTAGAATTGAAAGTTTCTTTCCCTAAAACTCCTGCAAATGTTTGATTTCTTTTATCAAACAAAAAATATTTTCCTTTGTACAGTAGCATAATAGATTGAAGGAAATAATGCAATAATGATATTATTTCTATTTTATTCGAGTTATTCTTTCTTACGGAAGGAACTCCAGCACCAGTTACTTGAGCCAAATATCAACTTTGGAATGACTGCAGGGTGGGCTACATTTGTACTGGTTTTAGTTGCAGCTATGAATAATGATTATGGGCCACATTTCTCTTTGATTTAATTCCCCTCAGTTCAAAGGGCTTTATATCAGGTGTTCATGGATTTACTGTGGGAATCTGCACATTAATGTGACTCATATCAGAAAGGTCCGTTGTGCCAGAAGGTAGTAATTTTGCCAAATCTTAGAAAAATAGGGAGTTCTTTTGCTTATGGTTATAAAATACTACATTAAGGGCTAGGGTTTTTATATACACAAGTAGGTACCAAAACATTTTTTCCCTACTGAAGACAAAAATTTTCAGAAGTCGGTGGAAGATCACATAAGATTGTTATCAGAGCAAGCTTACCAAAGGAAAAAAGATACATTATTGAATAACAAGATTCTGCCAAATATGATAGAATAGGAAAAGTGTTATCCCACTTGCAATGCAAGTAGGAAATGTTTCTCCTGATTCGATGACTTTCTGATCATCTATGTGAAAGGCAAAACTATGGCAGAAAGTGACGATGCTTGAACTTCTGGCATTATTTATGGTTTGGCTGGGGTCTTGAAATGCCACGTGATAACCTAAGAGCTGGTGAAAAAAATAACGTTGATGTTTTGTGAGTGTATGTTAATTGTGGGCACAAATCTGAGCACTTCTTTTTGATGTAATAGTAGCTATGAGCCTATAAACTAAGAAAAGGGTGAGCTCCCCCATATTACCAATTGCTGATTATGGTTCCATAATTTATAGTGCTGAATCATTTCTGTAGCACAGTGAATAGAAAGCACAGCCACCTGCAATAGATTATGTTGATTCGTTTTGCTGGCAGATGTGAGAGAGCATCATTGCTCATTAGATGGTAAGCTTAATTGGTTTTCACCAGAATTACATAGACAATATTCTCTTAATCTGTTCACACACAGGGTACTTAATTTCAAAATCCCTGAATTATTGTTTAATTGTTAACATTTTTTCAGATAGTGGTTATTCTCTGGGGTTGATTTATAATAAAAAGGCAGCTTTGTCCTTTATGTGGGAGGGAATTATGGATGAAAAGGTGATATGGGAAATACCCACTGTGACCTTCCTCCTCCACTTGGAGTCAGTACACTCTTTGCCTGAGAACGGAGATTTTGAAGACAAGCAGTTGATGAGAAAACTCCAGGGAAGAGGAGGGAGATGGAGAGAAGGATCAAACCTGGGTCCAGAGCATTCAATGACAGGTGACTAGAATCAGTGATCTGAGATTTCCCATCTCAATGGCACAGGTTTCTGAAGTGCTAAACCCCCCTGCTGGTGTTAGGTTCCTAGGTCTTCTAGGCTCCAGGTTGAGCAGAGACTGTTTTAATGCTCAGGTCCTTCTCTTGTCTGAAATGCTGGCCCATGGTGAATGGACTCCACTTCCTGCTGATTTGAGGCAGGGAGACAAACCCCTACCGATGTCCTGCAGAAGATGCCAGATGGCCAAGGTCACAGCTGTAGGGCTCACAGTTGCAATCACCCAGGGCTGTCTGTGAGCCTCTGACCCAGCTCGCATCTCTGCTTAGCTGAGGTAGCGGCACACCATCTACATGCTTCACATCCCACTCCATGGAGCAGCTCAGAAGTGGCACTGCTCAGGGCTGTGCTGGGATGATGTCCCCCAGGACCAGTGTCAGGGAGGAAAGGGACTTATGGGTAGGATATGCCTTCCTCTCTTAGCCCTGTGGCGACAATAAAGGACATGGGACACCCTGAACCATCAAAGCCATTCTCCAGACACCAAAAGTACTGTGTTAGATGGGCTACTACAAATGGATTGAGCTACTTCTTAAAACCAATGACTCAAGTTTCTCTTGCTCTGCTTAATGAGAATTCTTGCAGAACCTCACTGCCTGAGCCAAATATTCCCTGAAATGCCAGTTAAAGTGTATTCTATGCAATTGGGAGATTGGGTAGCCTGTGTCTCTGCTGTTGGTGATGACTGATCTTACTGCTGGCTCTTTCCTTTTCAAAGGACCCTGAGATCCGTTTAGAAGACCATTTTCTCAAGAAACACAGCCTGTGCCATGTTTCTCAGCGACGAATGTCCACCCCATGAGCCTGTTTCTTACTTTTGCAGCTGGCATGTTACACCAGTATCATTTGCACCTGGTGGTATTTTATTCCTACTTTCTAGAGGTTGTAGTGAAGGTCCGTTGTAGTAGGAGTCAATTTCTTCTGCAGTATTTTCTGGAGCAGTAGATATAGTATATGTAAAGTGATATGAATCTCCCGATGACTTTTTAACAGTTTGAATTAATTCCGTATCACTAAGGAAGCTTCTATAAAAGAGTTTTTCTGAAAAGAATTCTTTGGCTGAGCTTTCCAAAGCAAGTCCTGAGAAATTCCAACTCTCTTCTGTGCTGGTCACCAGTTAACTTCAATGGAAGACTTGCTTTTAAATCCTCAAGGCTGCTTTGAACATGCACCTCCTGCCTCCCCTGCTTCTCCTCTCCACCTCCAACCCATGTTTCTCTGGCAAGAAAATAAGTAGCTCCAATTTAGACAATAAGTCTGTATTTGCCATGGAACTAGTTCCTTGAGTTCTCTGACACCAAGTTGGGAAAAATCTTTCCAAGCTGGAGAGAGATATGAAAATGTTTTTTTGTTAGAGAGAGAGCGTTTCCAAATAGAAATGGGTAATTGCTGCAATGTAAATGAACTGATGCTGTCCTTAGCTTTTTGAAGCAGGGAATGGTTTAGTCTCTTCCAGTCTCCTCTCTGGAAGCTGAATTTGGCAATGGCTTAAATGCAGGAAGAGGAACAGGGAAAGCAGGAACATTTATGCTTTCTTAAAAAATCAGGATCAGAGATTTGGATCATATATATAAAAACACTTATCAGTGCTTTTTCCCAGTTTGTTATTGCATGATCTGACTAGGTCAGAGACTGTTTTGGAGAGTAGATAAGGAAATACATAGATAGTGTTATCAGGAACAAAGGAGACGAATAATTAAAAATATGACAATCCTTAGGAGAAGTAATCATGGAAAAAGCACAGCTGGTGCGCACTGGAGGGAGAGAGGTGTCTTGGCCTTTTTTCAAAGCTTTGAACTTAGGTCCACCCTGATTGAGCTCTAGGAAAATGCCAGGAGTTTGTCATAATAGAGTCCAAGGTTGCCTTTAAAAAATGGAAAATGAAACAGAATAGCCAAATGAGAAATGTGCCACTACTATAAAATGATATTGGCTATAAATACAGTTCAAGCTGATCCTGTAAATAGTGATGGATAGGTCTCAGAACAGAAGAGACCCCACATTTTAGGGGAACAAAAACAAGCCCTTCAGCTTATCAGGATCTGATAAGTCATGACTCTCTCAAAAAGAAAGGGCAGTCCAAAGAGGTCCAGAAAGCCTTGTTAAATTTTTTATGTTGCAAGCCTGCAAATAAGGATTGGTACTAGAAAATGCCTGAGTAATTTAATTGGTTAGACTAGTGCCTTTCCGCCAGCTGGCCTGGCAGGATACAGAATTTTGTGGAACAGCTTGCCGTGCCATTTGCAGGACTGCTCTCTACAGATGTCAACACCTTAGGTGACATCAATGTATCAGCTTAGAAAATGTGGAACATGTACGCATAGTGTCTGGCCGTAAAGGAACCTGAAGGAAATCTAAAACTTTTTGGAATGACTACACTTCCCAAATGAGGGACATGGGCATGCCTCCACGGTGATGGAGAATTCACTGGTAACAGAACCAGGCCACTCACTGAATCAACACAACACAGCATTTGCAGTAATGCGAGAAAATAAAATAGTTTTGCAGACAGTGACAACACTTCTGGTCTCAGAGGAGTTTGAGGTGTACCTGCTCCCCATACTCAGGTTTCTGAGTGTAATGTGGGCACAACTTGCTCAGCTGGGCCCGTCCCTCCTCTCAGAGTTAGAGATGCTCTTTGTGAACTCCCAAGTGGAAGTAGAAGAGTTTCAGCCATTACATACTCATCATTGTCCTTGAAGCAACTGAGAAAGAAAAGAGGTGATTTCCTGACTTACTGTTCCCTACCTCTAACAACAGCCCACCGTACTTGTGTAACTTAAACCAACCCTCCACTGCTTGCTTTCTGTCTAAAATGATATTCATGTCCAAGGGGATGGAAAGGCTGTGTCCAGATTACGGTTTTGGTTAAAAGCAACAATGTACGTGCCCGGGTTGTCCCCATTGCCCAGGAGCTCCGGGTGCATAGCAAATGCACTGTAACCCCTGATGAGGAAATACAAATCAGATGCATATTGAGCATATGTATTAAACCACATGCATGGTTGGGATGTTCTGTCTAGGGGACCAGACTAAGGTTAGTATGAGGTAAAAGCCCCAAACTGCCTTTAATGAGGGGCCTTAGCACCAATTGCATTGATTTATGGATCTGTCCTATTATACCAAGTTATTCGATAATGTATATGTAGGCATAACCAGAGCTGATTGGTGCAGTTCATATAGAACATCAATATTAGGTTCCACTAATCACCCACTGGCAGGAAAACAGATTTCTCAGGTCACATACTCCTTTCCCTTGTTCTAAGAGACTACACTGTTTTGATATTATTAATGGTTGAATTTGAGGATGTGTGTTAATTATTTGGATAAAATTCATGCCTGTATAACTGAAGCTGAATTTGAGTGTTGGTGAATAAACCTTGCAAAAGGACTAACACCACCTTTTTTGTTTGTGAACAAACATCTGAACAGAGTACTGTAGCTCACCACAATGAACCTTGTTAATTAGTATCAGGAAAAAAAGAATCACAGCCATATAACAGACATAACACTGCCAGCCTGAAGTATGAGGGTTTTAGGTATATTAACATATAAGATCAATTGAAGGAAGTGAAACATCTTGGGATCTTGATATTTACTTTCCTGATTCCAAGTCATTAGGATCCATTTACTTCACAGTTACTGTCTTTTCTCTACAGTTATGTGGCTTAAATTTTTTTTTCTTTTTTTTAAAAAAAAAAAAAAGGTGATGCTCTCTCATTTGTGTTTTCAAAAGAAATGCTGATGAAAAGGCCAAAATCCTGGCAACGCTGGAGCCAACGCAGCAGCATCATATGGTCTCCCAGTGACTCAGACTGGACCACTGCCCTGACCTCATATCCCAGCTATAGCAAGTTACAGTAAGCAAAAACCCCTCTCCAGTGCAAGTAGCAGTTTGTTCAAGCAAGTGACTCCTGAAGGAAAAGGGGCAGACCGTGTGAATTGCCCTTTCTAGGCAAAGATTGGAAAACTTTTCTGTGTGGGAACAGTCTGCACGGACTGAAGTCAAGAGCAGCACTTGGAGCAAGAATGAGCAAGAAGACCTATTGGAAAGGCAGGCTGCAGTCACACAGCTGGAGTGTGAAGATTTCTAAGGATGAAGAATTCGTTTTAATTTAGAATAACTTCTCTTACCACCCAGCTGCGGAACATGAAACCTCCTGCTGCCTCTTTTCTACACAAAGCTTCAGGCAGAATTATTTTGGCCATTTTCAAACCCACACAGGTCCCTGTAGGGCTTTGGTGAAGATGCTGGTGCCATCTGTGTCAGCACAGGAGTGGTGAAGGCTGCCCAACTACCCCAGAAGGCTGTATTAAACCCATTTACTCCCCAGGGTACTTGAATTAGGCATGAGCGCTGGATGACTTGCTGGTGAGTGGACCCAGGCTCCCCGATGACCCTTCCTGTTAGGGAGATGGGGGCGGCTGACGTCAGTCAGCTCTCAAAGCTGGGATTTGGAGGAGCAGACCACTAGCCCACTATATCCCACTTCTGCAGCTTCCCCAGGGAGCTTGGTGGCCCGGAGCAGTGGTCTGCACAGCTGAGGGTAGTTAGAGGATTTACACCCTGGAGGAAACACCTTCCTTTTTCTGTAGAAATATGTGTGGGAAAGGGCTAGTATCCTTTTAGGAGAAGAGAGTCAGCTAGAGGTTGCATGGTAAGTAATTCACTTTGATTTGTCTCCTTACACGTGTGCGCTATATGTTGTATTTATTTTAACTGGAAGAGTTGTGTTCCCCCTAAAGTTGAGCTGTGATTTTGCTCAACAGCAAAATAGGAGGAAAAAGTATCACTTCAGGTTTAAGGGTATTAAAACCCTGGAATTACCTGAAATAACCATGGTAACAAGCTCTGAAGTAATGGCAGTTGCTCATATTACCATAGAAACAGGACTTAAAAAGTGGAAATTACCTATAATTTATCTCTGTTGCTTACAGTGACAATAATATAACATGTATTTTGTGAAAAATACACACATGTTTTGCCTATAGTAACTGTCAAGAAGTTATTCAAAAATTATTTAAAGATATTCAAAAGGTACCATTTATTACTTTGTTGCCATGGTTATTTCTTGTTATTAGTCCCCACCAGAGTGACATACCAAAAAAATGAACAATTTTAATAAAATGTAAAATTTTGTAGGTATTGATATAACACAAGCAAAAGATAAAATCAGATTGTGTTAGTCTTAAATAGGCCGAAAATGTCTGTTGGAGTTCTTGACAAGTAATAATTTTATATCTGAGCAGCTGTGTGTTCGTACTGTGCACCTGCTGAAACGGCAGTGGGTGTAGCAGACCACAAGTTGGTGGCACAAGCCCCAGACAGGAACAGGCCCTTTCCTTGGCCCTTTGGACACTTGTGGGGAGAGAGGGGAAGAGAGTGGAGTGTGTGACGAAGGTGGAGAAGGGAGAATGAAGCACAAAGCCAGGGTAAGATCAGGCACCTCCTTGCTCCTCTGCTTTTTGGAGTAGTTGTTGGTGAAAACTGAAAAGGAAAATGTTGCAGTGATTCATCTAGCAGCTTGAGATCATGCTTTGTGATGATTTCTCTCCTGCTTGTGATGGCAGAAGATGCTAGGACCCCAACAGCCACAGTCATTCAGGCATTGGGCTGATTCATAAAACTGAAAGATAATTTTAACCTATTAGTCTGTTCCCTATGTCTGTCTTAGCTGCTTCCGAATGTAGACTCTTGCCTTTTGGTAGTCTGAGACGCTACAGCCAAGTTCTCCGAGTTGTTTGACTTGGATTAGGTGCTCTGCGTGGCTGGGGAGGTTTAAATCAGAAACACATTTTCTTCCTAAGCTTTTATGCACATGCATTAGCAATTTCAGTAATGTGTCTTTAGGTTCACTTACAGCAGGGACGGTAAGATCTGCTGTTCGTGTCAGCGGAGGGTAAATTTGGCCCTCTCCTTGCCTTTGTTGGCTGAAGTGAGAGCAAGGTGAGCGTGTGCAAATCTGGCAAGGCTGGATGGCAAAAGAGCAGGTGGGCAGCAAAGAGGGAGGACCACTGTGTATGCGCATGCTTCTGAAACGGTGGAGTTTCAGCTCAAGAAATTGATGATTTGCTTCTCTATCAGCAGAGCCTTGTTCTGCAGGGGAGCTCTTAATTGAAGAAGCTGAACATAGCCAATACCTCTGGACTGCTGTCACAGTGTAACAGCAAGGATTGAGGTGGGGTGGTGAATGAAGAAAGCCTACTCTTGTTGTGCAGTCTTGGGCGTATAAAGAATCGGACTTGATAGAGATGATGTCATACACGAGGTCTCTATAGTATGAACAGCTCTTCTTTAAAAGAAACAAAACTCAAACCACCAACCAAACACCACCACCTGCCCCGAGCATTTAATGTCATTGGGCATTAAGCAATCGTTTATGGTCATGACATACTACAAGGTGCTTCTTGCAAGCTATGCTAATGCTGAGATTACGTTACTGAATAATAAGAGACACAGAGATAATTAACACTATATAAATCTTAATAACAGTACATAGTTAGAACAGCAAGATTTCACTCTTCCTATTAATGTTGACAGATCTGGGATTAGATTTAACTGAATTCCTAAGGGAAGGAACATTGGCAATTATTAAAATTATTTAAACACAATTAAATAATGCCATTAAATAACTATATGGCAGCAGACAGTCAGAAAAAACAGTGACCAAAACACTTTTTTATGTTAGAATGAAAGATTCAGCTTTGATAATTCCTCCAGCATTTTATAAACTGCTTGTATTTATGTAGTAATGAAAAAATATAAACCTGCACATATTTCATTGCAGAGGAAATAAATGAAGCCAAGTCTGAGGAGGCTTGTGTTTAATCATGAAATGTGCAACATTTGGCTGTAGTGAATTAGCCATTTGTCTTACTAATGCAAAACCTCAAGAGATCTAGAGGCACGGTGGGCAAATTCAGTGGTTTTGCGCGTGTGACCTCTAGGGACCTTGGTAAAAATTCTGCATGGACACAGAAAGATTTAGTTTCAGAGTCCCTTCTTGTATCTTAGTTAATGTGATCCTGAGGTTGCAACCACACCTTCTTTCCCTCTCTGTATCGCTAGCATATCAGTCAAAGAGCAATGTATGATTTGGGTTGGAAGAAAATGAATAAGACACAATGAAGTTTTGTTGTAGGGTGATTTGTCATATGGCTTCTGCAGATAAGAAATTCACGGTAGCACTTATCAGAGTTGCAGCATATCTCATAATCCCTAGTCTCTCCTCTGCGTGTTTAGCAGGGCTTGCTTTGCTGTAGGACTTGTCTTTGTGTAAAAAGGTGGGGTAAGGGAGGGAATATTTGCTGGGCTTCAGTATCTGAACACTCAGAAGACTTTTTTTTTTTTTTTCCTTCCAAAAGTGAATGTTTTGATTAACTCATTTCTTCTTTCATTAACACAAATCGTATCGATCAAATCACTTTTGAAAAAGGCATTAATATTTGAAGCCTTCTTAGATAGGAAGGCTGCAGTGATATTAATCTTTTCATTTGTATAACACCAGTTAAATTATCCGTATTCACTCCATCAGGCTTTCCAGAAAACCACGTGTGCTGTTCATGTGCCCTGGCAGTACCAGTTCATTTTTGACTGAATTAAGAGCCTGTGAATCCAGTCTTGTGAATGCTGCCTACCTGATTTTGGTAGGAAGAGCATTTCTGCCCAGATGTGTAACCTTGTCTTTCTCTGTTGCTGCAGCTGGGCCAGCTCAGGCCAGAGGTTGCCTTTTGATTTCAATTAACATGTTAATTTAGCAAGTGTATATCTTTAGGGTGGAAATGTAACCATTACTGTGCCTTTGCCACAGCCAGTGAGAATAAAGAGCTCTGGAGTCCAGGTAAAGTTTGGATGGTGGAATTGTTAACGTTTCAAGTGTACAAGCTCTGAAATGCTCCAGCTTTTGTCTATGGAGCCTTTTCTGGCAGTGTGTAGAGTTGAATTACTGAAGAGCTGCAAGTTTTGAGGACTGTGAGAAAGTGTTGGATATAAAGGAGCCTCTTACTTGCGAGGTTGCTGGTGTTATGGGGAATAATTGCAGGACCATGGGTACAAGATACACCTTTGCCTGCCTTCCTTGAATGGCGCATTCTGTAACATGGCTGCAGAATTGCTGGATGCTTCAGGTCCTGGAATAATAACCTATAAGATTCATTCTCTCTTCATGTTTGTGTTAAAGAAACTACCTGTTAAATTCATAAAAGGTCTTGTGGCACATTGGGAGGCACTTTTAAATTTTCGTGTGTGGTAGCCATGCAGTGCTGTAATACAGCATTGCCATTGCTAGTAACAAGCCATAAGCTCTGTTCTGAATTTGCAAGGCCTCAGGACTGAGCTTTGCCAGGCTTGCTTGTCTGTCTTGACTTGCCTGCAGCTTTGTTTTACTTGATTTAGTTGTGACAGTGGTTTCTTTAACTGACCAGGTGTCTATGGTTAATTTTTTTAAACTTTTGTTATCTTTGTATGGTACAACCCTTTCTATAAATGGCATTAACAAGTAGTTATTGTAGAGTAGAATCAGAAATTTATGACTCTAATGTAACGATGTAGTGTAAAGAAGAGGCCTTGACAATTGGAGATGCAGGATGTGGTATAGAGGAGTATGGGCATGGGATAATAAGAGATGTGGCTTAACTAGGGAGACCCAACAGCTATTAACAACTTGCCAATCATTGGTTAAAAAAATGCAGACCTGGAGCTGGACAAAACTGGCTTTAGGGGTAACAAAGAAGTAGTATCTAACATATGTAAAAAGCACCATATATAGTAAACTTAGAGGTGACGTGGAGCTGCAGACTGATGAAGAAGGAGCAAAGGAGTAAAACTGTGTTAGGCATATGAAAAGGACCCCAAGTGGATCCTAGAGTAGCGAAGAAAAAACACCAGCATTATATTCCTCCTGGTGAAAGACTCCAGATGCTCATAGGTTGCCGGAACAATTTTTTCCCCGCTTCTGCCAACCCCAGGGTGCAAACAACAACTTTAAGACTCAGAGGAGCAGTGAAGGGTTAGCATAACACCAGGATATGGGGTACAGACTAAGAACTTTGCGTAAAACAGTGTTAAGAGTGTTACAGATATTATTGGGGTTTTTTCTGTATTCTAATGGTATTATTATCCTTTCCTCTTTTGTGGCAACCAATTCTGGACTGACAGTGGTCAGACTTAAAATTTCAATTATGTTAACAATAAATTCTTGGCTTTAAACATAGGATGTGTTTCCTTGTTATCCATAAACAAGATTTTGAGCATGACAGTATGTCCTTCCTGCTCTCAGAAGTGTGGATGAGAAGCTTAGTTTTAAACCTGTGGACCTGGGATGCTCATGTCTGAGGCTATCTGGAACCTCAGTTCCCTGTTTAGCCTCCTGAAGGTGACTTTAATTATTTCAGTTCAAAACCTGCTACTGTTAAACTAGTTTCCTCACTTAGATGCCTTAATTCAAGTAGTGTGAATATGTCCTTTAAGAGGCACAAAGATGCACAATGGATACCTGCGTGAAGCTCTGTGTGCAAAATTTTAAGCCTTTAATCTGTGAGTATATTTTTCATGTTATCTGCTTAAAATGTATTTCCTTGGGGCAAAGACTTGGAGTACTTGTTTGCATTATTTCTAGTACTGCTGACTGATAGGAGTCAAGCAAAATCACCATGCAAATATGTTAATCTGAATAAGGATGACTTTTGTTGGAAGGAAAAGACACAGTGGCTACAACTTGTCGGTACTGTCTCAGAGCTAACGATACCAATCTTTGTTACAAAATAATCTCTTAAAAAGTACTGTAATTAAAACTGAGTGGGTATTTTAAATAATCCACTCTGCTTAGAGTTCTATTAAAATACTACTGATTATGAGGTTGGTTAATTTTTAAAAAAAGGATTTTCTATTGGCACCTTTGAGAAGCTGCAGTAATCTATGTTGTACAAATTTTGTTCTCGTGGGAGGCCAGGGAGAGAAGAAAACAAGCTCTTTACAGATGTAGGAAATAACAGGCTGACTAACCTCATTCATCAGATGCTGTGACCTGACTGGTACCCACAGTGATCTCCTAAACATTATCCCAGTGTTCAACACAGGTTTCCAAACCTTCTGACCCTTTAGCCACCCTCATCTTCTGAGTAAGCTCCGGAAGATCACGGTCTGTCAAAACCCTTGGATTGATATTTGGGCTGCTAAGAGCAAGCTTTGGTTGGACTCGATGATCTTGGAGGTCTCTTCCAACCAAAACGATTCTATGATTTTAGAAAAACCTGAATGAAGCCTGGAGGTTTGTGGCCTCTTAGCTGACTGGGGCCGAGACTCAGTTCTGAGCCAGCCTTCAGCATCAATGCCCTGGGGGGTCTCAGTGCCAGAACGTTTTACGTGGATAGAGAGACCAGTGCAGAGCTGCTGATCCTGTGCCACTAGAAACTGAGGGCCCACATGCCAGAAAAAAAGTCAAACCTAAACAGAGCAATTGAAAGGAGGTTCCCAGACAGCTCACAATAAAATAAAAGGAAAGGGGCAAAGGGAATCTAAGAGAATGAGAACTGAAAGCAAAACAAGAACTTAGAATGGTCCTAACTCTTCATATTTTTAGATACAGTGATAAAGAGGCAGCACAGCTGTTCTGGTAATGAACTTAATTCAAATTCAAAATTTGGATCATCATAAAGTAATGCGTCTCAGGTGGACATATCTTCCTTGCTTCAGTTTGATCTTCTCATTTAACTCCATTTGCCTTGCATAAAGGAAAGAAAACATCTGGAGAAGAGTTACGATAACAGGAGGAAGGAGAAGAGGAAACATACTCTACTGTGAACAAATCCTTGCTTCTGTAATAAAGCCTCTTTTCAGACAAGCAGCAAATGTGGTACAGGTGGATACACAGTAGTATAGTGGAGCTCCATGGCCTTTGTAAAAGGTGAGATAGGTGTTTGAATTATGTACTTGCTTGCTATAACGGTGTTCACTAATATTCTGTAAAGAAGTGTTGAGAAGAGGAAAGTTCCTCTCGGGCAGAACAAAAGCTGCGTGCAAGTGATGCTTTCACTTGTGCTTACATATACCTGGCCTCCGCAGCCTGGGTGGTGAAAACTGGAACAGCACCATGTAGCATAATCTCAAATGTTTTCTATATTCCGTTTTTTTCTGGCTCTACCAGAATCTCACTAAAAGCAGGTGTCTCACTAGTTTGTATTTCCACCAGGAACTGGAGATGTTGCTGTCTAACAGGTTTGGGAATCCCCAGGTGTCTTCAGTTCTGTCCTCAAGTTTAGGTCAATCGACAAGATACTAAAGCATATACTGGACCTTAGTTTGGGGATAACTAACTGCCTCACACTGAAGTCATTGAGATTACCTTTGTGGCTAGTGTGAAGCATGGACATTGGCTTTTTTGACCAGACCCTCTGTCCTTGTATGTAGTTGTGGATAAACCGAAGTCCTTTTGAGTTCCCCAAAATAAAATTGTGTCAATATGTTGAGTGCCACATTGTAACATGCTGTTAAAATGTGTTGGCAACCTTAAAACAACACAAAACAACCCACTGTCTTAAAAATGTAGTGTACTGGCCCTTCATGTGGCTAAAAATAATTATTGAAAGCAAGATTATTCCATAGCACAAATAGTCATTACATATGATTTAATTATCCTTTTTTTTTCCTAACTTCAAACATGGAAAAGAAAAAAAAAAAAAAGTTTGTTGCATAATGTAGGGCCATGAAGATGATAAAGGGACTGGAGCATCTTTCCTATGAGGAAAGGCTGAGAGAGCTAGGAATGTTTAGCCTGGAAAAGAGAAGTTCTGATCAAAGTATATAAATACCTGAAGGGAGGGTTCAAAGTAGATGGAGCCAGGCTCTCTTCAGTGATGCCTAGTGACAGGGCAAGACGCAATGGGCACAAACTGAAACACAGGAGGCTGTCTCTGAACATCAGGAAACACTTTTTTACTGTGAGGGTGACTGAGCACTGGAACAGGTTGCCTGGAGAGGTGGTGGAGTCTCCATCCTTGGAGTCTAGACACAGTCCTGGGCAACTGGCTCTAGGTTGCCCTGCTTGAGCAGGGGGGTTGGACCTCCAGAGGTCCCTTCCAACCCGAGCCATCCTGTGATTCCATGGTTCTCCTGTATTTGCTATATTCTAGATGTCCTTGGAGAGCAAAGACAGGACATTCAGGCAGAAAACAACTTTTCTTCCAGTCGCTACTCCTTGGGGCTGTTCTGATCGAGTGCAAAAGCGCCGCTGTGCCAGGAAGCGGCAGCCCCTCACCAGGCACCTCTCCTCATATTGCAGATAAGGGGTGAAGGGCCTGAACTCTGAAGTTCCTGCTAGCTGGTTTGCATCTGGTTCCTTACCAACATAAAATTTTTCTGTAATGAGGCTTTCCTCTAACAAGTTAAAAAGGGGAAGTGAAGGTACGAAAGAGGCAAATCGGAAATAGCGGGGGTAGCATTTATGTTTTCCACAAACAGTATTTACTTTTTCCAGTAATAAAGAATTGAGGACTCTTGAAGAAAAGGTGAAAAATATGAAATGGTTGAAAGGAGATGGCTTCCTCTGCAAATGTCAAGTGAACATATTTCTGTGGGATGCTTTGGAGATGGAAGTTCTGCAGAATAATTTTAAGGTTGTGGCATTTGGGAGTGGGGAGGGTGACGGGTTTTTGATGGTTTGTTTTGGGGTTATTTTGGTGTGGGTGGTTGTGTTAGTGTAAGATGTTTCCTACTAGATTGGGGCTAGGCAAAATGCCTGTAAAAAGAATAAGATATCAGAAATTCCTGTCCCCTGTGACTAAAAAGAAATAAATTAAAAATTTGTTTCTAGATGTAAGCTCAATCAAATGGTCTCAGGGCAATATCTTGTTCAACATTTGTTTCCATTTGCACAGATGAAAATTGGGTTAGTCTGTAGGAAGCATTCATTGGGTCCCACTTTGGGGCAATCTGTTCTGTGTCTCTTCTGTTTTGTTACTGAAAGCAAACAGCAACCCCTCTCCAGCTGCAGATCCTATAACTGTTGTGCTGTTGTTGTGTCAACCTACAGGTTTACGATCTGGTTGCTAAGTAAGTGCAGCAAAAAATGATTTCTGCCTCCATATGGAAAAGTGTGCAATGTCACACACTTCCCTGAGAGCTACTTTTGCCACCCAGAGGCAAAATATCAGCCTAAGTGGCTTGTTTGGTTGACTCCATTCCAGTGCTTTCTGTGAGAATAGAGAGAGCAGTGGAAGTTCTGCTGGGCATTGTCAGATAAAGCCAAAAGGGCAAATTTAAGTTAAAGGAGTTGATCCAGCTCTCTGTTCACTTTGGAAACAGAATCTGAACTTTAAAAATATGAATAAAAATCCTTCTTTGATTCTGTTTTTGGAGCTTTTAAATAATTTCACTCTTCCCATTGCAACTCTGAGCTCAAGTGCCTTCACAGGTGTCCCTGGTGCCTGCATTTTTCCCTCTGATCCTCCATTGATGGACAAGCTTTAGTTTAGCATAACCTAAACGCAAGTGATGTCCTAGGTGACAGGCTGACCCTAGAGGTGGTGGCGGCTCTGGGATGAGCCCTGAGGACATTGCAAACCAGCAGCAGTTGTCGCCTTATGGCCCCTTCCCCATCCTTGCTTTGTTTTCAGAGCTTGAATTGACCAGAGCTTGCCTTACCCTTAAAAGGGTGATTCACTGCTGGTATCCCCATATGCCCATAGTCATTCTCTCAGCTGACTTTTAAAGCAGCAGATGGTTTACATAGCTGCTGCATCCATATACCAGATTTTTTACTACCTTAATGTTGCACATTATCTGTGGAAATCTGGTAAGTGAGGATGATGATCTCTAGTGATAATTGAAATTGAACTTCTGTGACTCTTGCTGCAACTGTGGCATGTATCTAACTTCCAGATTATTTTTGCCTTATGTTGTTTTCTGTCCTCCCTGTTCTATTTCAGCACAAGCACAGGGCTTTAAACCCAGGTTTTTCTGACTACTGTTTTCTGTGACTCCAACCGGAGCAAGATGAAAATAAACAAGAACAAAATTATTTTGTTTGCAAAACCAAAAGAAAACCCTTTATAGAATTCAAGTAATAGGCATCATAGTGCTGCAAACTTTGACTTCTTCTTGGCCACTCAATTTTCCGGGCTTTAGCTGTGGGTGAGTTGTGCATCAGGTTCTCTTTTCAGTTTATTACATGACAGGGAGCATCACCTGGATCTCAAGTCCTCTTTATAATTAAATATCATGAAGAATGGCCTGTGCTTGTATTTAACTGTCCCACAAGTCTGTTGCAATGAATGCAGGATGGAAGTGGACTTGTCTTGAAATCTTGAAACTTGCGGGTGTGCTATATCAGAATGCGAATGCTATAACTTACTGTTTGTACCATACACTGTGAAACTCATCCAAAGCGCTGACGATCTTCTTTTAAAAGAGCTCAGATCAGATTGTCCTTCTTGGCCTGTTTACCTCTGTTTAAAAATCGCTGTTCTCTTCCCTGAAATTATCTTTCAGCAATGTAGGCTACTAGACAGATATGAATTCAAAATATGACTTCCACCTCCTGGGACATTTTAAAGTAGTGTCCCCAATCAGGTACTGGGAATAAATGTAGAAATAAGATTGTCTTTCACAGCACTTAGTTTTAGTCTCATGGAATTAGTCTGTTTAGAAGTCATTGTGACTTAATCCAAAAATATATCAAATATTTTTATATTTTAAAAGAAAATGTTCTGATAAGTTTCATTAGAAAGGTTCTGAGACAGGATCTGTTTCTTGAAAACTTTTTAAATTCTGTGAATCAGTATTTTCTGATATTCCTTTGGAAAAATCCGCTTGGCTGGCATAGTTTTTTTTCTTTAACTCAAGTTTGGCTAATAGAGCTCTGTGTGGCTTGCCCGTGTGTCAGATTCATGTCTGTACGTGCTTGTTTACAAATTTATTAGATGCTGTAGCTATGTGTGGTTCTACTCATTGTTATAGGTAACCTGTTTAAACAGGCACCTGTTAAATCTTTTAATGTAAAAGAAAATTTGTTATAAAAGAGACATATTAACCGTAGAGTTATAGTTTCCTTTCAAACTGCAATATTTTAAGTGATTTTATGTGACTTTCTCTTCAGTATGTCTCTTCGGTACTGTGTATCATATTTAAAAATACAGTAAAATACTATTAAGTATTCTGAGCAACAGAATTACAGCAGAGCTTTTGCGTTTTTAGTGAGGTTGAATTTGGCTTCACACCAATAAGATTGAAGCCATCTGAAATTCCATCTAGGTTAAGCAGGTAAGTGGGAGTCAAAGTGACAACAGGCTGGAGCTGGTGGGGGTCAAGCAGATGACTGAGGCCCTTCTATCTCTCAGTTTCAACAAGTCGATGAATTTCTATAAGGGTGCTTTGGGGGGTGAGGAGAGGATGGAAGCTGGCAGAGATGAATCTATGAATACTGTTCCTAGAATTTTGCTTGTCCCTGTGCGTCGTCTCTGAAACGGAGACTGGCATCTTGCAGTTTTCTCTTCTCCCCCAGGCAGACACAAAAGTTGCTCTCCAGTACAGGCTTGTGTCCATTTCTTGCAAAGTTTGAGCCAGTAAGAAGGCATGTGCTAGCAGGCATTAAAGATGTTGTCCTGCAAATGCAGGATAACTGGGTGTTTTAACCTCTATATTACACAAAGGAGTTTTTACATTCGTGCCAAAATAAAAAAAAAAAATCTGCTTATTGCACTGATTATGCAATAGTCTGTAAAAAAACAGATTGGATTTTGGGATCAAGAGGAATCACGTAAAGAAACAGAGGTTTTCTACTTGTTTTTCCTCTGAACCTCTGGGGAAAGGGTGTTGACCAATAATTGAGAGCATTTAATCAGTGAAATATATCTGAGAACGGGTTCTTATTGGACTCTGATCTGGTTGTTACAGTTTTATATGACATTTTCCCACCTGGCATCTAGATTTTAGAGGACCAAAATTGTTCCTTTGTTGCCTTTGTTACACGTCACCTAGAGAGCTGTTACTGATGACTTTTTAATACTTTTTAAAAAAGAAAACAGTAAGCCACAGAACAAAAATATCTCAGCGGTAGAAGTATATATCTGAAGGAGATAAAGTTTCTTTGTGGGATGATTTTTAGGCTTAACCAATACTATTTGTACACTTCAGTAAAAATGGCTATACTTTCCAAAAAATTATCGGTATTTTATCCTGATAATTACTCTTACACTTTCAATGCAAACTCACAAGAAATGATGTAGTATTATGAACCACTCTTTCACTTAACATATTTATTCATTCCTTAAATGCCCATGGAAGAATCTACTTGAAAAAGTAAAGGTTTGAAGCTCTCGTCAGGTATAAATTGTAGCCAAAAGATCTTTGGTTCTTAGGTCTTTGAACTCAAATAGCCATTATTTATCATACCTCAATCAAAGTAGCTCTGGGAGTTATCTTAATTCTAGGGGGTTTTGTGTGTGTTGTGGGTTTTTTTTCCCTCTCTGTTTTGTTGTTTGGTGGTTGTTTTTTGGGGGGAGGGTGTTGATTGTTTGGTGGGTTTTTTATTTCTACAGACTATCATGGCTAAGATCCATTAACTGTCTTGTTTCTCTGCTCTTGGCATAGAGGTTGTCTGCTGTGCTATTCAGATCAAGGAAATACTGGAATCTCATTTATGTAGCAAATAGTCCATTTCATTTCCACTGGTGAAACTGAAGTCTTGTTTATAAGCTGATGTCATTCCATGATATTTTTAAAATTCATTTTGAAAAACTGACTTAAACAGGAGGAATTTTAGTATAGTTTATAGGAAATTTAAACAAACTGGACATGTAATATCAATTAAAATATCCAACATAGCTCTGGTTTCAGGTGTTTACAGAGGTCTGGATTTTTTAAACCCTTAATGAATTCAGAAAAATTGCGTTTTTAAAAATTTATTTTATTTTAAATTAAGAATTCTTTAAAATGAGGGATCTTTGAATGTAACAAATGTGGACAACTCTTGTTTGGCCTGTTTTAGCAGTACGACTTTGAGCTTTTGAAAGTACAAGTTTTCTTGTAACTTTTTAGAATTACATTTGGGAAAGCTTGTAGTGCATAAAGCACTACAGAAGGTTATTTCTTCTCCTTAGGTGAAACTGGCTGTAGCTCTGTTTTCCTAGTAGGGTTTTGTGGAAATGTTACTATGCAATATATCACATCCTTCTTTCCATCCATCTTAATGCTCTCTTGTAGTTGTTTCTCAAGGTGGAAATTCTTTCAGGAAGTTCTACCTTGACGAAAAGAAGTTTTAATATATAGGGAATTTATTTTTAAAGTATTCCTAGCCCAAACTTTGAATTTTTACTGTGGTTGCTTCAAAATGTTTAAAGGTCTGTCTCCAATTTCAATGCTTGAATGGGTTCTAAACTCCTGATTCTTTCAGGTCATCAGTCCTTATTTCCAGAAAGTGGAAAATGCTCCAAGAATAACAGGCAGAAGCTATGCTTGTTCCCCATGTTATTTTGAATTTTACATGTCTTCGGTAAGATGCATGTTAAGCTTTTGTCCAGGCATAGGTCGCTGTTTGAGTATAGTAGTACATGTTGCTTAAATGCAAGTCTTGTTGCTTTATTCTTTAAGCAACGTTTTTTCTTTTCTTCCTTCCTTGTTTCAGCCTCAGTTTTGGCAAGCAAAATCGAGTATAAGGCGAGAGTGCTCGGTAGTAGCTTTTTCTATCTTTGGCCACCTGCCTTGCACCTCCGAACTGCGGGAAGGGAAGAACTGAAGTGCCTTTTATAGAAAGCTGCTAGGGCTAAAGCCGTGGTAAATTGAGGTACAAAATAGACTGCATAATGAAAGTTTTTTCACCACTGCCTCTCTAATGAGCACTATGTTTTGGAAGTCTATAGAAATAAGAAGTTTAGTGTGCTGCCACTGGCCTAATTAATCATCGAAGACTGCTAACAATAACGTAAAGGGTCACTGCTAGCAGGAAAAGCAGTCTGCACCAATTAGGAATTTGCCTAATTGAATTCTCATAGTTGCAGAGAGAGTCTGAAGAACTGACTGGATGGAGAAGGTTGTGTGTTTGGTTTGCCAAGTCACTACCTTGTGCTGAGATGTATCAACAGATCTTGCTTCTGGTGAGGGCTGTTGAAGTATTTAATTTAAAGTGGAAAAGAAAAACAAAAATGGAGTAAATGTTTTTAATAGACTGAAATGATATCAATGTGTTAGCTTCCTATGTGAGACAGTAAAATGAAATCAGTGATTTACATGTGTAGATGGAATTCTTTATATAGGATAAATCTCTCCCCAGACTCCTTTTCTCCTTGCCCCTTTCCCTAGAGAACAGGTCACTTTTTCCTATGGATTATGAATAAATTTTGCAAAATGACAACTGAATTGGTGTCTAGGAATACAGGATATTACTTATTATTGTTGTTTTGTAATCTTATATCTGGAGAGATATCTCTGCGTGGGGTACCTACAGTAGGCTGTAGAGGGTGACTGAAAATAAAGTGGAACAATATTTAGATAACCAGGCACTAAATAGCAGTATTTCTAGCATCTCCAAACCCAAAACCACACTGCAGTCCATTCCTTGAATCAGAAAACCTTTACAACTCCTCACACGAATACCCTTCTCTTTTCCTTTTTTTCTGTTCATATGTTTTCAGAGGAAGGCTTAGTATCTGTTGTTTTCTTGGTGAAATTGCCAGGGTAATCTCCTTTTTGTCTTCTGTATCTCTCCAAAGACGTTTCCCAATCCAAAAATTAATTTATGCGGCAGCCTAGGATTGCTTCAGGGGATGCTGCCGCAGCCAGTCACCCTCCGTTTGCAAGAGAAGGTAGTTGAGCTTCCTCTCATGGGGAGGAGAAGACCTGGGATGTATCCCCATGCAGAGACTTATGAGGAACTAGTTTGTTGGTGCTCATAACTAAAATTTCCTTTTAAAAAAATATAGGTGAGCTAAAAAAAGTTGCAGAAGAAAGTTTAAAGCAGGAAAGGCATCTGTATTTCATTTGACTAACAAACAACTTGTCCTAACCAAGGGAGGAAATTTTGTAGCCTGTCCTCCTGACCTCATTAGGAAACTAGTTTTTGAGAGCTTTCTGAAGGGAATTTGTTGCATATTTTGAGTATTCAAACAAGTTTGCTAACATAGTAGGGATGAGGCTGCTTTACTTGTCCAATAAGGATTAACTTCCGATTCAGTCGCAGCCCTCTCTGTTATTTCTCCCTGCTGTAAGGAGGTCTCTGTTTCTGCAGGCCAAGAAGGTAGGAAAAATATGTTGTTGCCTATAGCACATCACTTGCTTGTTATTTTTGCCTGTAGGGCAGTGAAGTACTCAATCGGGGAGCTAGTGGCTTCTAAAAAAAAGGCAGAATTAGAAGCTAGGGGAATGGAATATTAATTTCTCACGTGCATGAAATCCTCCCACTGTATGATATGTGGGGCATAGGATATGGTCTTGCCAAGCTAGACTGTTCCCTCAGCAGAGAATAAGGTACGGAGAAAATAAGTCTTTTGCATGTAAAAAGATGTGAACTTCTCTTTAGGCTAACACAATTTTATTTGCTAAATTGTCACGTTTTGTCTGAAGGAAGACATAGCCCTGAGATGGAGTGGTTAGAGACTTTGTATAGGTTTAATTAGCCCTCTAAGCATAAAAAATATTAAGCACACCTGAATACTGATAAGTGCAAATAAATAATTTGATCAATGAAAATGTCTAAAGGAGACTTGTTTCATGCAGGATAAACAGCTTCATCAGAGTTCTCATGTATTTATACTGCCCACTAGGAGATACAGGTACTCTAGCTTACCTTTTTGTGGTTGTTTTTTTTAGTAATTTTCTTTCTGTTTGGGTGGGGCTTTGTCTCTACTCTTGTGCCTTAAAACAGCTGGGGGACAAAACCTGCCCCTGTGGTTTAAGATCAGGATCAGTGAGTACCCTTAAGTCTTCCAAGAGGCGTACTGCAGGACCGGTGCTCTCTTTCTGGCAGCTTCCTCTGGTGCGAATCCTTGGAAGTGAAGTGCATGGCAGTAAATGGTTCAAAGGCAATAAAAGGCGTATCCCATACTTGAGTAGGAAGGATAATTGCAGCCATTTTAAGAACTGCCTGAACGTTTCAGAGTGGTGACTCATCCCTACGTTCTCCTGCACAGCCAGTATATTTTTCTATCACAGCTACCTTGCAACTAGGACATTATAATTCTGTTTATGTTTGTGCATGTCTATCCCCTGTATGGCTTAGCCTGCCTTAACAGTGTGTAAATACTGCTGAGTAAATAACAAATGAAAGGTGAGCCTGGAAAGACGCTGTTCTATTAGTCATTAAAACGCTCAGACATCTGGGGTAGAATTTTCATGAATCTCTTTTCCAAGAGACTTTCAGTGAAGGGTGAATGTCAGTCACCTAGCATGTTGATTCGATAATAGTTTGGATGCATTTTAGATACTTCTCTGTAAATTAGACTGGAAATGTTGAATTTGGAAGGAAGGGGAAATGGATTATTTCAGGATGTTTATGAGTACCTCTAGTTATATTCTGGTTTAATCCTAACGTAAATCAGTCTTTTTTTTCTTGTGACAATATGACGACTCCCCTCCCCCCAATACACTGGAGGTGACAAGAAAAGGGAATCCACTGAATATTTTGATCTTTCTGAAATGGATTTAGTTACTTTTTAAAAAAAGCCTTTGTTGCCGAAAGAAAGGTGCAAGCATGCATATGTGTCTGTTTCCCTCCACCCTCCTCGTTTCAAACAGTCCCAATGACTTTCAACATACAGCACTAGACTTAGGCGGATATAATTCCTCTGGCTCCAGTAACGGTCCCCCCAGTATCTTCTGGGATGTCTGAGAAAATGATTGAATGTTAGTATTGCTGCTTTAAAGTACTTGCTTTGCTATCGGTTCTGGCTCAACATGAACTGGCTTTGCAGTCATGTGCACCTATTGCCAGTCCCACCTTCCCAGCATCTCCTTGAACTGCTTGTCTGGTGCTTCTCCAGCAATGTTTTGTTATGCAGCATTCTCTGAGCAGGACACCTCTGTTGCTCCATTTTTATAGCCCCTGTACAGCAAACCCTGGGCATTATTGGCTTTTAGTCACTACAAATGCTCCAGAATAATCACAAAGATGACCAGACCCTACGTTTGCCTGAACAAAACTCTAACTACAGATGTTCCTAGAATTTTGTCGGTGTGGAAAGATAGATTTGATTTTTTGTTTTTTTTGATGCAAACTTTGCAGCTTTGTTTAGTATCCAGTTACAAACTCAGGAGCTGATTAATGGTGGTAGAAGTCCCTTGACGTAGCTGTAGCGTTATCTGAGATTAGTTGGATCTGTTTATATTTTCTTTTTGTGGATTTTTCTTTTCTGTTTTTGGAGCAAAACTGAAGTTCCATAGCAAAGTGGTCTGGGAGGAGCAGCTTTCTGCTCCCATCGAAATAATTTGATAAATAGTGATAGAGGGCTTCAGGGGAGTGCTCTGTCACTTTCAAGAGGAATAAAATGTGTTTAATTAAAGTAATCTCTGTTTTGGTATTAAAATGATTTATTTTAATCTAGAGTGTGGGTTTTTTTTTTTAATGACTATGGGATGCCATTCAACGGAGAGGTGGGAAGCTGATATAGTACTTAGAACCCTATTTCCTAGACTCTTATGATTGATCACTTAGGAGATGTGCTCTGCCAAAAACATGATGTTTATTAAACAGTATTTCACAGTACACCAGTAATTGATAGGAGATGTGGCACTGGGGAAAGAGCAACAATTCTGGACCAGAGAAGTTCAAAGAGACGGAAACTTTCCAATGCATCAGAGGACTGACTTTAAAAAAGTGACTACCCGTGGACTGTAGGTTGCCAAGTCCAGTCAGCACTGTAATAGTTGCCAAGAAAAGTGTCCTGCGGTTAGACAGCCTCAAAATATTAGGTCTACAGATAACATTTAGGAGTGTAACTGCTCTTAATGAGCTTGGAAAAGATTAATGATTCTGCCTCCAGTTGTGAGGGCAGTTTTACTGGTGCTTCAGTCTCTCTCATTTAATTTCCTTTCTTCTCTGCACTTTTTTTTTTTTTTTGAGACAGTAGCTTGGCTCTAACACATTCTGATATCCTCATTTATTTCTATGCCTTTTCTTGCACAGGAGAACCTAAAAGCATTTGAGCCCTGCAGTGGTGGGAGCACCGACTGTCTCGGAGCCTTTTCCCATGTACAGCTGAACATTTCCTGCACTGAAATGCAGTGGGGAAACAGCTGAACAGCTCTGCAGAGCTAATGAGGTGATACGTGGTGTTGGGGATGGGGGAGATGTAGCAGAAACAAGCACTGAAGGACTGATTGCTCCTGAAAAGGGTGTTGGTGCATGCCATCATGCCATGTAATGAGGAGCTGAAACTTAAATTTCTATAGGAATACACAACTTGGAGTTAGGTGTCTTGGCTTCCCATGTTCAACGAATGTAGGCAACAAAAGAAAAGGGGACTAGCACCTGATGATAATACTTATTATTATGACTTGCCAGGAAGGTATGACTCCTGGTTTCAGACTGGAGGATTATGTTTATTTGTTTGTTTGTTTTTTCCCCTCCCCAATTCCACTCCAGGCCAGATTTAATGGATTAACTTTTGTAGCATGTATATACCCAAAAATGTTCCATCTGGCTGGTAAACTAAAGGTTTTTTTCATCCGGGTAATGTCCCTGATGAGGCTGGGTCCTACACAGTTCTGCACCACTACTGTGAAATAAACACAGAGCTTCTAGGACAGGTACCGTTTTGTAGAGGTTTGGCAGCTTTCCTTGGCTTCATTCAGCACTGAAGAGGCCGTTTTCCTCTTGGCACGCAGCATCCCCTGGCAAAATGTCACAGTGAACAAAGCTGAACCACTGGGACAAATGTCTTCCACTCTGAGGTGTGCATTCTGCTAATTTTCAATCCCTGATTTGGAGACACAACACCAAGCTGAGTTTGGCTGGACTCCTAATGTGCTCAGTATCTCTGAGAACTGCGTTATGTGTCAAATATTTGTGCATGGTTTGTCTCGAGTATTCTGTGTCCAGGTGTGGGTTAGTTTTCGGTGGTAGTTGTAGCAAAAGTTAGGTGTGTTTTTTAATAAAGAGAATAGGACAGTGGTGCTGGGGTGCGGGTTATTTTTCATATGGAGGCTTCCTTGGTTGTGCTCTTCCCTTTCCTCCAAGCACCACAAGCTGCACAAAGGGTAAGATGGAGGAAACACAGAAGTACCTGAAAGACTAATTGGTCACACTAATATCTGTGACAAGGTCTCCTTCATAAGGGAGTTGCCTGACACGCATGCTCTGAGGAACCACTGTAACGCAGACTCAACTGGCATCCCCTTGACTTCTTGGTGATAAGAATCAATGGCCAGAAGCCTCCAAGGAGATATGTATTGATATTTGGCAGGTTCTGCAGAACCACAAATTAAGAGCAGAGAAATCTGCTTATTGTCTCTCGCGTAAGAATAATATGTGGATGGATCCTTCCTTTTCTAGTGAAGAGCTGCGAAGTTTAGTGATCTTCCCACTAATTCTGACTATATTAATCAGCTGCATATTTCACCGCGCTTCATTTCCTCAGATGGGAATAGTTCTCTTACACATTTACAGTAAAGTCATTGTTTATAGAGATATTGTAGGAATAGCTTATCTCCTGAAGGATAAGCTAAGAATGATTTTTTGTTTTAGCTCTATTTAGTGGAAAATACTTGCAGTTCTGACATTCCAGTGTTAAAGCCAAAATGGCAAATGTGATGGTTGACTGCTTTCATCTGAAGCTCTCTCTGGTTTTGACTTTACAGTCAAGCCCTCCAAGATGATCAGTTTGCAGTAATTTGGTTTCTACAGATTGGTCCACTCTTTTCCAAAGCTTAAAGCTAGTGTCATAGTTCTGGGGTTAAAAAGAATGTATGCTGGACGCTTCTATATTAGTGCCCTCAGGGGGTTCCTTGGTAGCAGGAAACAAGTGTCATGGCAACTGAAAGAAAAGCCTCTCTTGAAGCTGCCAGCCCAGCATGCTTCTCCATGCGTGGCTCCTGCCATTCTGAACCGTCGTTAAGAAAAGTACTCCTTGGGTTTTGTGTGTGGTTTGTGGTTTATTTTGTGGGGTTTTTTTCTTTCCTCTCCTGCAGCAGTTTTCAGAAGCTTTCTTCAATCCCTGCTACTCACTCACTCTCAAACTGCAAAAATCTTAAAGTTAAAAAATGGAGGTGAAATGAGAGATGTAAGCAAATCTTAAGTTACGGTCCTGACCTGGTAGGAAAAAACAAGAAACCAAGATTTTCTGGAAATCAATAGGAAAAATTGTTTTACTTCTCAATTAGACAAAAATACTGGGAATTTATTCAGTCTGAAAACCTTTTATTTACAAATGAACTCTTCCCATTTTGCACAGGCAGATGTTGAAGTAGCATGAATTCTCTCAATTTCTTAAAATTTTCCTTTAATGTGAGCCTTGCTGTGTGAGTCCCAATCCATTCATCTTTGTTTCTTTAACTATTTTGCAAGAAAATGTTCAAACACCAGAGTTGAAAGCAAGACTCTGTAGAGCAAGTCAACATAGACAATCTTAACTAGTGCTTGCAATGGTACAGAAATAACAGAATAATACCAAACTAGCATGCTGGCAACCCTTTCTGTAGCTTTTTCAGTCAGTCTGCGTCGAGATGTTTGAGCTGCCTGTTAAACAACTGAGGTCCAGAGCAGAAGTGGGTTTGTGTGGGCTGTTTGCATCTGTTAAAATACAACTTGAAAAAGCATCACCTTCAAAGCAACCTTGCTAATGTGCTGATGGTTCATAGAGCTAAGAGGAAAGCATATCTGAAAACCTCCTAATGTTAACCTACGTGCCATGAATTCTGAGTCGAAGGAATAAACAATCAAGCAGGCTAGAAGCACAATAAAAAAGTTGTTGCTTGATCATGCAGTTCTGCTGAGTTTAAAGCCATGTTAAAGTGCTGTTTACAGTCACAGGAGACTGACAGAAAATTTGTTTTGTTCAGCATGGTTGGAAGCAGCTGTGAACACTTCACAGAATTGACTGCTGAGTTAGAGGGCCTTCGTCTTGTCAGCAAATTTTTGGATGCTTCTACAACTTCAAGATCTGTCTGCTGCAAGAAGCTGCAAATCTGCTAACTTTTGGTCAAATGCTTTTGTAATGGTGAGCAAGATTAGGATGAACTGAGCTTCTGTTTTGATAGTCAGCAACTGGATGACTGTGGGCTATTCTTGGTCTGCCCATCTTGTGACTCTTCCCAGAGTGAACTGCAGAATCACCGAGGGTGGGAAGGCAATTCTGGAAATCATCTGGTCCATAGTCCACTCCCCCCACCCCCACTGGCTCAGAGGGGGGCTAACTACAGGAGGTTGCTCGGCGCTATGTCCAGTCTGGTTTTGAATATCTCCAAGGATGGACATCCCACTACTTGTTCCAGTGTTTGATCATCTTCAGAGTAAAAAAGTATTTTCTTAGGTTTAAACAGGATTTCCTGTATCTCAATTTGTGCCCATTGTCTCTTTTCTTGTCACTGGGAACTACTGGGAAGAGTCTGGCTCTGTCTTCGTACTCTCTCATCAGGTATGTATTATACGTTGATCAGATCCCCTTGAGATTTCTCCAGGCTTAACAGTCCTAGCTCTCTCAGGCTCTACTTATATATCAGATGCTCCAAGCCTTGAACCATCTTCTTGGCCATTCACTGGACTTGTTACAGCATGTCTAGGTCTTTCTTGTACTGGGGAGCCCAGAATAAGACCCAATACTCCAAACGTGTCTCACTAGTGCCAAGCAGAGAGGAAGGATCACCTCCCTCGACCTGCTGGTAATGTTTCCCTAATGCAGTTCAGGATATTTTTTGCCTCCTTTACTGCAAGGGCACGTTGCTGGTTCATGTCCAACTTGTCCTTCGTTACACCAAGGTCCTACCTGCAAAGCTGCTTTTTGGCTGGTCAGACCCCAGTATGTGCTGGTTCATGGGGTTGTTCCTCCCTAGGTGCAGGACTTCGCATTTTCATTTGTTGGACTGCATGAGGTTCCTGTTGGTTGTTTTCTCCAGTCTGTTGACACCCTTCTACACGGCAGCACAACAGCCTGACGTATCAACCACTCCTAGTTTTGTATCATCTGAAAATTTGCTGAAGTTGCACTCCTTTCCATCATTAATGGGACATTTCATGAAGACATTAAACTGTATTGTTCTCAGTATTGACCTCTGAGGAACACCAAGTAACTACCTCCAACTGAACTTTGGTGCTACTGATGACAATCCTGTAACCCTGCCAGTTCAGTCAGTTTTCAGTTTACTTCTCTGACCAGTTATTGGACAGTGGACTTCTCTGTCCGTTATCTCCTAAGTCTTCAGTTTGTCTATGAGGATGTTACAGGAGACAGCATCAAAGCCTTACTAAATTTGATATAAGCAACATCCATTACATCTCATCCCCCCTGCCTCCTTATCCACCAAGCCAGTCACCTTGTTGTAGGTTGTCAGGTTAGTTAAGTATGATTTTTCCCTTTGTAAACCTTTGCTGACTGGTCCTCATCACTTTCATGTGCTTGGTAAATGGTTTCCAGGTGGATTTACTCCATCACCTTCCCAGAACTGAGGTGAAGCTGACTGGCCTGTAGTTCCCTTCTTGACCATAGGAGTGACAGGCCTCGGGAACCTCCCCCATTTCCTGTGACCTTTCAAAGGTAATTGCAGGTAGTAGCACGGTGATGTTGGCCAGCTCCCTCAGCACTCATGGGTACGTCCCATCAAGTCCTTTGGACTTGTACATATCCAACTTGTTTAAAATTCACAAACTTAATCCTTGTCCACCAAGGGTAAGTCTTCTGTGTCCTCGTAAATTTGTTGGTAAGACTGACATTTTGGAGAAATTGCTATCCCTTTCACTGCTGTCCAGTATCCAGGTTTGATGTTCATTAAGCTAATGAGACTCTTTCCATTTGGATCAAGGAGCATTCGGCTGAATGCTCCGAGACTTCAGAAACGCATTTCGATGAGAGAAAAAATGAATGCATTCACACTTCCTCCCTGCTCCACTCCCCAGAAAGCTCTCCAGAGCAATGATTTTTAGGTCCCCTCCGTTTTTTTGGGGCAGGTGTGATGGTGAATTGATGGTTGAATTGAAGGCTGAAGGATTCTAAATAAAGCTAAACTAAGGCAGTGTAAGAGCGGAATTTAGAGAAAACAATAAATGAAAAGGGGCGGGGGGAATATGAGAAATCTAAGTATTACCAGTTACAAATAGGAGGAGTGAGTGCTCTGACACAAAGAATCTGTAGAAAAAGAAATGAAAATTCGCTGTTATCTGCCTCAGGGTGGACAGGAATGTCATCTACTTCTTAAAAGATTTTTTGTTTGCTTGGGTTTTTTTTGCTTTGTAATTACTGCTCAGTTGGGAAACAAGGAGTTAACTTAAATGTGTGAGCTGGAAAGTCCTATTAAAGCTGTGTCTGCAGAATTAACAAAGTGTAATAGTGTTAAATCTGCAGTTTACTGTGAAAAGTGGCACTTCTACATGCTAAACTCTAAATCCAGATTAGAAGCTGCTCATGAATAGTGAACAAATCCTGCTAGAATCATCCTACCCTGTTTTACTTGTCTGGAATTAAGTGGGTAAATTCATCTTAAAATCTTACATAATTTCTGCTTCTGTGAATAAAGGACAGCTTGTACAATGGTAAATCGTTTTTGCATTTTTTTTAAAGTGTTATTTTGATAGTGATTGTATACCTCTATTCATCTACTATGATCTTGAGTTTCTTGCTGTCAGTATTTATTTTTGGTTCTGTGTAGCAGTAAATCTCTACCAGTTTTATGAGTGGTTTTGTGTGAACCAAGGCTTATCAAAACTACATCAGGATAGCATGGTGGTGATGTTTTGGGGCTTTGGTTTGGGTTTTTTTGATGATAGTAGTAGTAATAATAATAATAATACTATTTTTCCTGCTAATGATGTTATTAGTAAATCGTATCTACCAGCTGGTTTATCTGGCTACACTTGCCTCCTATTTACTTGTTCAATCTACCATTTTTTGTCTGGAGCTGGCAACCCTGTTTGAGCTGCTGTTAAATTATTGAAATAACTGAACATAATGCAGCAGCAATAGCAAGCTCTACAGTCATTCAGCAAGTGACAGGCTCTCTGTCCACACTGCGTCTAGCTAACTTTTTCCCTCCTTTTCACTTTCTTTGGTCCAACTGTCCATGTGAGAAATAGCTTAGACTGGTGATTGGAGCATGGACATGGAAGAACTGGATACAGACTCCTGACACTGCTGTAAACTTCTTGGTATGGTCTTGAGTCTACCCTTTGACTCTGATTTTTCCACTTGAAAAAAAATAATAATTTTAAAAAAAGTAGTATAGAGGTTTGCTTAGCATGTAATACCTAGTGTATCACATGTTCAGCTTGTACTACAGTTGTGTAATTCTTTAAAAACCCCCACTAAAAACTTGTTGGGGCAAAATTCATTTAGGATGAAGGGAGGTTAGTAGTCTATTTTTTGGGTAGACTTATGCAGAGATATGCTTCCCTTCGCCTCCTTCAGGAGGCCAGTGAGGTGAGACTGCCTATAAGTTGATCAGCGACAGGCTGCTATGATGTCATCAGTCAGTCACGGAGCTGCACACGAGGTGCTGAGTGCCCACCGGGACCCCTAGACAAAGATCAGTGTCTCTTTCTGCTTCTCTAGTATGCTGCTGAACTCATCTTCGTCTCTCACCTGGGTTAGCTGGTGCTCTTTTCCTTCCCTCCTGCTGTTTCCCAAAGTCCTTCCTAGCCCCTGTTTAACAGTGTATTTTTAACCAGTTCAAGGGTGTTGCTTATGCTCTGACATAGCTTTCTACCTAAAATGATCTCCTTTGAAACAACCAAGGGTAAGAGTGCTTTGATTTATTATTTACGGGAAGTGTGTACTTGTAGGTGTGCTGATGAAAAGCCCTTTTGAGATGATAGAAAAGTGTTAACTTTCAAACTGAGTGCTGCCTTTGCTCATATAAGTACAAATACACACATGGCTTCAGAAAGTATACTTTTGTATTGTTTCATTAATTAAATGTGTAGAATTTTTTTTTTTAAATATCTCTTGGGGAAGAGAGATGTAGGTAGAGCCAGGTAGGAAAGTTGCTTCACTTAGTGCACATCTAAATTATTCTTGGGTACAAAGGTGATGCCTGAATTATACTTCATTTCTTATATATGGCTTTATAACAATTACAATAGCTGAGAGTATGGCAAATGCTGCCTGTATTGTAAAGCACAGAACATAAAAATCATAACAAAATATCCCTTTCTCATGACCCACATGAAATATTGCATTCAGCTGTGGTATTCCTCTATCTCAAAGTCTATGTGGGGAAACAGACACATAATAATTATTCAAAAATACTTAATGCTTAGGTTGAGATAAATTGAATGTAGGCATATGGTGATGGGGCAAGGCACGCAACCATGATGGGGGAAGGACAAAATCTGTTTCTCCATCATTTGACTCAAGTTATGGCTACTTCTGCTGGTGACAGTCTTGGGTGCTGCCACCTCCCTAGTTCTGTCCACTCCATCCCTTTTCTTCTGATAATCTGCAATGATGCAGCCTGCTGGGCTGGGGCAAAAGGGCAGTCTCAAATTTCTGTCCCTCTGTTTTGTGCCTTAATGAGACAATCCTCTTTCCACGGCTGACAATGGAAATATGCAGTGGTTTAAGTGTGCGGCTTTGCTTTGTGGCTGTCTTTCTTTCCTTGTCAACTAGTTGTTATTTGTAGCAGGGTTGCAGTCAACATAAAGTGCTCTGCATTATGAACAATTAAAGCCATGTTCTATTTGAGCCACAAATCCTGACTGTGAAATTGTCCATGACAGGTTGCAATGGGCATACCTCTTGTGCAATAGTAACTAATTAGGTCTACTTTCCTTTTTTTTTATTTTTTTTTTTGTGCAGTGACTGCAATCGGATTCTCTGAAAGTCATGCTGCTGTGTAGTGCTTCGCTTTACTCTCATAATCCACATCATCCTCCAATAAGGTGGCTTCATACCTAATGAGAACCCTTGACTACAAGCCTCATTAACCCCCTCTCTGCCTCTGGTGTTTATTAGCCTTCTCCTGCTGTATGTTTGCTTGTTGAAATACAGAAGTGAGGGAAGGCATTGCAAGGGAGTGGAAGATGGTGTAGAAATGCTGCAGTGAGCTTTTTTGGAAAGATCCTGATGGTGGGGGAGGGGGGGGGGAGGCGGAAATAACAGATGTCGTATCTCATTGCACCTTTCAAAGCAGAGGAGTTGTCAGTGCCCTGATTTGTTTAAAAGGGAGAAAATTACCTGAGCTACACAAATGTGCTGCTGACACAAGCTACCCTCAGAATAGACTGGTATGGGATGGATTAATGAAAATAATGTTATTGGACAACTTACACTATGGCTACCAACCTGAAAAATAAAATTAGGCAAGGAAGAACATGTGCACGATGGAAGGGGAATACAAGTGACTTTATGTGACTGGAGAAAAGGACAATCTCAAACATAATGTCCCATGGTGGGATGGTGGTGGTGGTGGTGGAACAGGGCAGAACCAAAAGCTCTTGATCCCTGGGAAGACTGGATATCAGTATTCCCTGTGCTTGATGTGTGTCAGTATCTGCCATGCTTGTATTCTTACTTATGGCACCTTTACCAAGATATTGTGAGGTGATGATGGCTCATTGAGGGCCTCATACATTAGGTATCGGGCTCTACTAAATGGTGAGTTGGGATGCTAAGTGATACTACAAACATTTGAGCCCTGGAATTTGATATGCTACAGAGTGTTTCATCTGTTTTCTTTGGCTACCAAGGGCATTATCCATTGTCCGCTATATACGTCTCTTTGCTCGTCTTCCAAGAGCTCTCTGCATTAGCCAAATCAATTTTCCATATTGTTTGGCAGAAAATCAAGGTGGAACTCTGCCAGATCTGTGTGGGACAAATATTTGAACTTGGAGGATGAACAGCTAAATCCCTGTAGGAAAAGAGTTGAAAGGTAAAGGTAAAGTGTTCCCTGCATTGGACTGTATAATGTCAGCCTTCCTGTTTAATATTAAATCTTTTTTTTTTTTTCCCCTTTTTATTGAAACTTGTGGTTTCTTGTATTATTGATACGGCTGTAGGGGTCTATGCCGTGGCTTGTCTAGCCTGTGAGGAGACAGACTGGTCTTGAGTCAAGTGTTCTCAACAGAGACTGTCAAGGAAGTGGTTCTGTTCCCAGATGTACAGATGTATCACACATAATCATGTACAAAGTCTTAATCAGTCTATGTTTGCCCGCCTGTGAAATGGGCACAATATTACTTAACAAGAACTCTTTGGAAGTAAATGACAACCTTGTAGTATACTAGTACGAGAAGAGAAATTACAAGCCCTAAGTACTATTATGACAGTACTTGTAAAAATATTTTCTTAGCTTTGTAGCTGTCCTTAATTGTTGCGCAAGTTTTCCTCAATCAGCCTCTATCTTTTTTTGGATTATGTCCTTCTTCATTTATTTATAAGCATTTCTTTATGCTCATCACCATTAATTAAATAGCAACTATCTGTAGCCAAGAATCAATTTATCCAGCAGCAATTTATCCTGACTAAAGCAGAAAAAAAAATTAGGAGTGGAAGTTGTATTTTTAAGCACCGGATGATTTAGTTTCAGAGGTCTTGATCAAATTAAATGGAGGATCAAATTAAGTGCCAACTGGTGACTAAATTACACTGAAGACACTGTACTTGCAACAACTAGCTTTCCCCATGCAAATGCTTATGAGGTGAAAATGGGTAGTTATTCACAGCTGTAGCAGCTGTGTCCCATATTTTTGACTCTTTCTTTCATCTGTCTCTCAGTCACTTTAGAGGAAATATTGCTTCTCCAGGAGACACATTCAAACTGCATGTTTCCCTAGTGCAGCAGTTCTGTCTCCTTCCAAGAAATGCCATACAAGTAATGCAGTCACTCTGATTCCTAACCATGAGGCAGTAACTTAAAGAAAACAAGCACAGCAGAACTGCCTCTGAATGGGGACATGAGCTATACGACTGGCAGGATACAAAACACAAACTGCTCAGCAGAAGCGTTGTATAGTTCTTCCTACAAAATACTGCAAGGTTCTCTTGTTCACATTCTTAATATACGTGGTTTTAAAGCAATGCATTTTTTTTTTGTCAAATAGCTCAACATTCTTCATTCAAAAGTATAATTGATTTAAGTACTGTATGGAGTTCTATATCTTTGCTAAGAGAGGGAATAAGCAGGAGAAAATGAAGTGTGGTCTCATAATGTGAGATATTAAAACCAAAGTTGCAAATGGAGAATAAAACATTTTATTGAGAAGTACGTTAATGTTCACACTGTTGCTTTTCTGCTCTGCTTGCACATGAGGCACCTTAGGCCAAATGCCATCGCTGGTGCACCTCCATTTCCTTTATGTTGTCACATGGGGTCAGGCATAGCTAGTAATTAACAGTTGGGAGGATGAAGTCTAATCAATAAGTCCTGACAGCATTTTGCGCCAATCGCTTTAGAAAACTCTGGTTTATGCTTTATAAACCCTCACTGAAGAAAACGACTACAGCCTGCGCTAAATCCTCTCCTTTTGGGGGGTTGCAAGCGGCACTTCTCTGTGAGTCTAGTGGCAGATTTGTATCTCCAAAGATGTGAGGAGTGTGAAAGCTCCCTTCTAGTCTCCCATGTGTTCTCATTTGTCTGTGCAAGCAGCAAGTCTTTCTATTAATCCTGTGAATCAGCTGGGTTAGTGTTTTCGGTCTCCAAAGGTATCTCCTGTACTTTGATCTGCTGATTACTCAGGGAAGAGTATCTTGCTTGTAAAATGGCTGGGATGGAAATTCCTTTGCAGTGTTGGTGTGCCCCTTGCTTTTAACTGTCTCTTAGAAAGTCAAAGATAACACAGAATCACAGAATGGTAGGGGTTGGAAGGGACCTCTGGAGATCATCCAGTCCAACCCCCCTGCCAGAGCAGGGTCACCTAGAGCAGGCTGCACAGGGCTGCGTCCAGGCGGGGTTTGAATATCTCCAGAGAAGGAGACTCCACAACCTCCCTGGGCAGCCTGTGCCAGGGCTCTGTCACCCTCACAGTAAAGAAGTTTTTCCTCATGTTCAGGCGGAACTTCCTGTGTTCCACTTTGTGCCTGTTGCCCCTTGTCCTGTCGCTGGGCACCACTGAAAAGAGTCTGGCCCCATCCTCTTGACACCCGCCCTTGAGATATTTATAAGCGTTGATGAGGTCCCCTCTCAGTCTTCTCTTCCTCAGGCTGAACAGCCCCAGGTCCCTCAGCCTTTCCCTGTAGGAGAGATGCTCCAGTCCCTTAATCATCTTTGTAGCCCTCCGCTGGACTCTCTCCAGTAGTTCCTCGTCTTTCCTGAGCTGGGGAGCCCAGAACTGGATGCAGGACTCCAGATGGGGCCTCACTAGGGCACAGTAGAGAAGGAGGATAACCTCCCTCGACCTGCTGGCCACACTCTTCTTAATGCACCCCAGGATGTCATTGGCCTTCCTGGCCGCAAGGGCACATTGCTGGCTCATGGTGAATTTGTCGTCCACCAGGACTCCCAGGTCCTTCTCCACAGAGCTGCTTTCCAGGAGGCCAACCCCCAACCTGTACCGGTGCATGGGGTTGTTCCTCCCCAGGTGCAGGACCCTGCACTTGCCCGCATTGAACCTCATGAGGTTCCTCTCTGCCCAATGATCCAGCCTGTCCAGGTCTTGCTGAATGGCAGCACAGCCTTTGGGTGTATCAGCCAGTCCTCCCAGTTTTGTATCATCAGCAACACGTTTATCAAGGAGAGAGCATGCCACTTCTACAAAGAAACTTTGAGTAACTCAGCCTTGGTTTGAGGGCTTAAGCATAACGTATGCTAGGGTGAGACTGACCTAGAAGTTTGCCTAGAAGATGAGTCCAATGGCTGGTGGACTCTCTTTGGTAATCCTGTGGGATCTAAGATTTGTGTCTAGCATGGTCAGAGTCCACGTGGGGAGTTTATCCAGTGATCATGAGGTTTTCTTCCCCTTCACCCACTCTTTCTTGGCTGTCCCGGCAGGCATACAGTGCTGTTAGAACAAGCAGCCAGCACACCTGAGGTTCTGTGTTTGATCAAGGAGGTTTCAGCTAGGAGCCAGTGTTTTCTTCTGACATAATGTGTGTGCTATTTGGACCCTACACGTGCTGTTTAACAAGAACTCTGGTGAGAATGGCTATTAGGGTAAATACAGAGCAAGGCTGAATCACTGTAGATTTGCAGCTGATGGTGTATTGATTTAAGGAAAAGAATGTTGAATTTATTGTAAGAGATGACAGCATAAAAGCAGGATGGAAGATGAATGTTAGCAAAACTAATGGGATGTGTAATGGCTTAGGAAAGAAAACGGTGAGAAGAGAGAGGTGATAATCTTTCAGGTACAGGGTAACTTGGTTATGTTCTCCCTCAGTTTACTGTGATAGTTAATCATAGTTTGGGATGTTCTTGAGCTATTTGTGATGGATCTTAGTAATTGGTCATGAAAATTGTAAAATATAAAAGGGGTAACAATAACGAAAGATGGCAAGTCTACTATTGTTACATCCTTCTGGGTTTTGGATTCTAGTCTTTGTTCCAGCTATTAAGAGAATATGTACCGTAGCCAGTAGACTTATTTAATGGAAAAGTTTTTCTTTACTAAGTTGTTCTAATGCATTACTTTTAGCTCTATAATGCAAGTTACAACATGTATTACTGGTAACTACAGTGTGTTGCAGAGGTTTACTTTCTCAAGAGATAGCATCAAGGGGATAATGCTTTTCACCCGTGGACAGCTGCTGTTTAGTACTACCTTTCAGTGGTCCGTGTATACAGCTATGAAAAGGCTTGTCTTGTGCTGTCATTCCCTTGCTGTCTAAATGAATGTGGTCACTCTCTCCAGGCACCTGGGATAGACAGAGGGTTAAATCCTAGCAAAGACACCCCCCCCCCCCCCCCCCCCCCCCCCCAATTTCTTAGATTTTTGGCATTGCTTCTGAAATGTTGGCAATAGACAGCCTATGGTTTTTCAAATTGCCCACTCTCAGCAGACATCCTGATTTAAGATGGCCAGCTGTTCATCGTTACTCAGGGCACTCATTAAAGACCAAATCTGCTGGACTCATCATTACATTCAAGTTATGGAGTGCAATGTAAATCAGAGTGAAAGTGAATGCTTAAACTTTTGTTAAAGGTCTTGGATTTTTTTTTTTTACAGCTTAAATAATATGTTTCATAACATATTAAGACTTATACAAAGTAAGCAATGATTTATTATGATTGTACTGAAGATTAACATCAAGTTAACTCAGTTTACAGTCATAGTAGTTTTAACATAGTTATTCAATTACAATGACTTGAGAGATACTAGCAAAATGACTGTGTATTGTACTGCCTATATTATTATTGATTATAGATTTTTTTTTTATAGTAAGAAAGCAGCAAAATTTTAACATATGGAATAATACTGCTATATTAGAATATACATTATGGAAGTGCTATTATTATGTCTGTAATATTAGCGGTAAAGCTAAAGGTTGTGCTTATTTGTCATGCAGTTATCTTGCTAAGATTACAGCAGTGGGACAAGGCAGTCAGCAACATCTCAGCGCTCCAGGGAGATCAGGGTATTTTGTTTAATGCTGGACTGCGCAGAGAACAGTGGGTATGAAATAGTTTATCACTTCACTGTTTTACAGCAGTGATACCAGGATAGTACATATGTAAAAGGATGCTGTTAAATGAAATTTGGCCTGAATCTGCTGCTTGGATTTTGTGAAGTGTTAGTGAAATTTGTATTAGAAAACTTTATTTGACTGGCATTTTGCATTAAAACAAAAGCTAACAAAATTTATTTTATGTGTTCCCGATCCAAGCATTACAAGTATAACACTTGTGCTGATGTGCTGATGATGCAATGGCATATTGTCAAAGATGCAGTCTGACTTTTTTTTTTCCCCCACGCTGCATAAACTGTCAATAGGAAAAGGAATAGTAATAGGAGCAGTGTAATATTCTGGCTTTTTTGTTTCTACGCTAATTAAAATAACTGTTCAGTTGTCCTCATTGTTCCCTGAATACATCCCTCATTCCAGTTTGAACATAGCCAGACAAAGCTTCAGGATGCTGTAGATCTCATAATTTCTTTGTCTGCTAAATTGAAATGCCTTCTTCTATCAAAGTTCTATTCTGTGTATATGTTGGTATAAAGTCAAAACAAACTTCAGTATTCTCTGACTGACGAAATGGCCTGAGCTCCTTTGATTGTTCATTATAAAGCAAGTTTTCCAGGCCTTTAGTCATTCTTTAAGCTATTTTTAAAATACTCTTATTTTGCTATTTTCTTTTTGCTAAATAGGTGCCAGATCTGAACTCTTCTACAGCACTTACCACAATGGCACATAGGACTTGGCTCTTTCCTCTGTATTTCAGCTGATTAGCTAAGTGGCTCCTTTCACAGCTAGTTTCAGGGAAAAGTTTCCTGGGATGTCTCGATCTCTAGAACCGCAGCGAAAGGCTCTGGGTGACTAGGCTGGGAATAGAGGTTGTGTGTGGCTATGCCCATTACCTGGCCCAGAAGTCTGTAATCTTAGAAGATGCATAATCTAATGCTTGGGGGAGGTGTGAGGGGGAAACGTTTGAAAACTGCCTGGGATGATCCAAATGGCTTGGGGGTGCTGTCCACTCCCCCTTTTTTGGGGGTGCATAATCTGTCAATTTATTGGCTATAGTCTGGGATGCTTCTCTCCTCCCCTGAGCTGTCAATATCTAGGAAACAGCTTAGATTTGAGAACACATCTCCAGAAATGCTGCTCTTCAATGGTGATTCCACATTTAAAACGACATTTTAAGGTCTATTACTTTCGGAGGTTTGAATTTGTGTAATGCATGCCATGCTGATCTTGCATAATTATAATTCATTAATTAAGGTCAAATCTAATACTTTACAGAAATCTATTACATTAACAAGTTTACCCTCCTATCAGCAAAGGCTCGTTTGAAAGCAAGATTTAGTTTTCATAAGCCCACGTTCGTTGCCTTTGATTACATTGCATTCCTTTTAATGCCTAACTGTGCCATAAATTAGTCATTTCATTATTTGGTTGGGATTGACGCCAGGTCTACTGATTGCTGATGTTAAACCAGTCAGCCCGTTTGCCTTTGTGTAAAGTATTGTTCTGTCACTACTTTATTTTCTTGTACTGCTGAACTTTTTTAGGGCTCCAGGAGCTATTGAAAATCTCCTTTAGTGGTTCAGGTTGCTTCTCAGCCAGCTCTCTTTGTATGATTGAAGGTAGTTTTTGGCTTTTGTGTTTTGTTTTCCCGAGGACTTTAATTTTGAAATGTTGAACTGGTATTTACATTCCAACAGTAACTGAAGATGATGCAGAAGTATTTTATCTTTAGAGGATGCAAATACTTTCCACTTTTCCTTCACAAAATTCAGAAGAGAAATATTGAATACCTCTGCCCTTTTTTATATTATCGTACATAACTTGCTGGTAATCCATATGTGCTATTACTGAGATCCATTTGTGTTCTTGCTGTGCTTAAAAACCTTTGAGTGCTAGTCAGAGAGTTACTTTTCTGTCTATTGTTTCCTGTACAAAATTTCTGGTCTTTCTATCTTTTAATTCATATTCACTGTTATAATGCTGTCATCTTCTCTGTGTGAGTGCGTGTATTTATTGACAGATTTTTCTTGCCTCTCTAAAAGAGGCTTTTCTTAGTCTACATGACTTTCATTCATAACAGATGGATTGTGACTTTTGGAGACATCTCCTAGTTGTTTTAAATGGTTCTTAACCATTTTAGCTTAACTATAATTTGCATTTTTTCCTTCTCTGAGATGACTAGACTCTGATGTTTTTCAGCTTGGCAAATGGATATATTTACAGCCGTTACACTTAGATTAGTAGTTTCTCTTTCATGCCTGTATGCAACAGGACAGTGACGTCTGACTGTATCTAAGCAGTGGTTCATTCTCTTTTTTTGGGGGGGAGTGCTTCATCTGTCCAAGTGATGGCTGATGTAGAATGGCCATGGGGTGGGTGTAGAATATTTGAGTCAAATTTTTTTAATGTAAAACAAGTATAAACTGCAGTATATTTTAGTACTAATATTCTGAAACCTCTAGTATTTGAGGTTAATGGTTCAGCTTGGTTTTTTCTTTGCAATAGATAATTAACCCACAGAAGGAGGTTGTGATTTACTCCAGTGTGCAGTGGTGGTCTGTAGCAGATGTCACCTAGTATCTTAGATGGTGATCATTAACCTGCAAAAGTTTGGGAGCTCTTGTTTCAGAGGTGCGATGGACTCACTACAAGAAAGACATTGAGGTGCTGGAGCGTGTCCAAAGAAGGGCAACGAAGCTGGTGAGGAGTCTAGAGCACAAGTCCTATGAGGAGCGGCTGAGGGAAGGGGGGTGGTTTAGCCTGGAGAAAAGGAGGCTGAGGGGAGACCTTACTGCTCTCTACAACTACCTGAAAGGAGGTTGTAGTGAGGTGGGGGTCGGTCTCTTCTCCCAAGTAACAGGCAATAGGACAAGAGGAAATGGCCTCAAGTTGTGCCAGGGGAGGTTTAGATTGGATATTCAGAAAAATTTCTTCACCGAAAGGGTTATCGGGCACTGGAACAGGCTGCCCAGGGAAGTGGTTGAGTCACCATCCCTGGAGGTATTTAAAAGACGTGTAGATGTGGTGTTTAGGGACATGGTTTAGTGGTGGACTTGGCAGTGATAGGTTAATGGTTGGACTTGATGATCTTAAAGGTCTCTTCCAACCTAAATGATTCTATGATTCTATGACTTGGAGAGAAGCAGTGCTCCCTGTTCTTCTTTGCTTGGCTGATTATTACTGATTGCCTTTAAAGAATGACTTTTTTAAAACATTCCAATTTTAGTTCACTTTTTTTTAATGCTAACTAGTCTGGGCCTATGTACACAAGGAACCCTCGTTTCTGTAAATCGGTCCTTCGCTGGTAGTGTAGTCATAATTTCCTCATTTTCAGGCCATATCAGTAGTACAGTGTCCCACTGTAGGCAATTTCCAAAACATCTTGTGGCACTTATTTTTCTTCCAAGAAGTTCCCTGAAGTGCATATCTCTATTTCTGGAGTAGTACATAGTAACATGGGCTCGGAGAGGAAACAAAGTTAATCCCAAAGGCAAAAGCCCCACTGATATAGTAGGGAGAGTGGATTTATCAGCTCTCAGTATGTTTTTAGTGTTTGTCCTTGCACGTTTTCTGTGTGCAAATAATAAGAGGAAATCCAGGAGATTATATTTGTTCAAGTAGATGCTGATTCAGACAAGGACTTAAGCGTGTGCCTCATCCTCAGGATGCAAGAAGGCTCATCTCTATTCAACAAAGCTTTTATGTCACCACTTAGGCACGTGCTCAAGTGCTTCACTGAAAAAGAAATGTAATTATTTTCTGTGCGTTGACTTAAATACTTTGCTTAGACTGGCACTTGTCATGTCTTCAGTAATCTGTTCCTGATTCCTAAACAAAACCCTCTGTCCTTTTCAATAAAGGGTTTAATACTGAGTTTTACAATACACATACCTGTGTTTCTGTGTGAACTTCAATTACAAGTGAAGAGCTGGGGTGGGGGAATTGCAAGCTATGTTAAAAACACCCTTACTTGCTTTCCTTCTACCTGCTTAATCAAGTATAATATTAGACCTGATGGATTTTCTATATCAATGCTAGAAAATAGATTTCTTAACATATTAAAACTGCTGCCTTTGGAAAATATTGTTTGTCTGGTTTGTTTGGTTGGGGTTTTTGCTTGTTTGTGTTTATTTTTTGTTCTGGGTTTTCTGGGGTTTTTTTCTTGCTAGTAGGGTTTGATGTCATGTTTGTGTGGCTGTCCTCAGCTGGACTATTCTGGGAGAAAGAAACCGTACTAACACAGTAGGGAGCCCTTGCTTAACTGCTAAGGCTTGTATGCAACAGGGCAGTACTTCTGTTCATTCCCATGGCAGACAAAAAAAATGAAAAGTGGTATTTTTTCAAAGCCACCTAAGGTGATGTGCATGTGCAAATCCCATTAATATCTTTTTAGATGGATTTCAAAAATGCTAAGTGTTTTGGGGAAATCATTTGTGGGAAGTAGTGGAAATGGAGTTTTGCAGTGAAGAAAACAGAAATATTTGGGACTTTTTCTGATTTGCTATTATGTGAAGAGCAATGTAATTGAAAAGAAAATATGTAGGGGTATCACTTGGACAGTTGCAGTGGAGGGCATGGAAAAAAATTTTTTTTAATTATTTTTTTAATGGTAAAGCTACGTCAGAAGTTCAAATCTTCCAGAGACCAGTAGAAATAAACAGAAGTAAACCCACCTCTTATTGTGGGGCATCTAGCCAGTACCTCAGGATGCTATTACCGGGCTCTCCATTAATTGCTAATCTCTAATGCTCACTGCAATATAACACTTTTAAAATGTCCCACGCAGTGTGATGTGAGTCAAGTTAATCAAGAAAATGGCATTGCACAGTGAAAATATGTTTGCTTGGCAAGCAGGCATTTCACCAGGCTTGAGGAACAAAGTCTGATCTTGGTAAGTCTGTGACTACTGGCCAAGTGCTTCTACTTGATGAGATCCCTTCTGAGGGGCTTTCACCCTGAAAGGGTCCAGATTCATTGGATTCTAGAAACAGTCCCTCTCAAATTTTTGGGGTGGTGTTCTGCCAAAAGTCACGCCATTGTCAAAAATTTTCTGGGCTGTATTAGCTGTCTTGTGTCCTTGGATGAGGTTCTGCTGTTTGAAAAATGATACATAAGCTACAACCTCTTCTTTTAGTACAGAAATGGAGAGAGTGTGGAAGATAGCTTTGTTCCTACAAGATTTTTAAAAGAAAAAATATCCTAGGGAAAAACGTTTCATAAGAAGTTGACAATTTCAATGCTGAAGTTCATATGACATATGAGAGAGTTAATGTGTTCTCTTTTTTCTTTTTTTTTTTTTTTTCCCCTAGGAGCTTCTATGTAAGCAGATAACATTTTGCTTGTGTGAAGTCTCATAATAAAGAGACTTCTTATAGGTTATCTGGACACTTAGAGGTTCATTTTGTTTTGCTGTTTTTTAGCATGTAATCCATACTAGGTACATAACTCCCGTTGCTGTTAGGAAGTGCTCATGTGCCTAATTCCCTGTGCTCTGCATGCGCTTCTCCTGCTTCGCGTTTTAAAACATATAGGTTGACTCATTCTTTATCCACACGTTCTGCTCTCTGCTCGTTTGATCCCTGTGTATATCTGTAGTTCCTCATAGCCGAAAGTACTACTAACGCCCTCATGATTGAGTGGTAGTACATTCATAACCTTTACTCATGTCTAGGTACAGACTCATCTAAAGGCAAGTTATTGTCTTTTCTCTCAACTGCAATTTGATATGAGCCTGTACCCTGAACTAAAGTGTATACCTGTATCATCTCAAGTTGCTTTACAATGACATTCATATCTTGCTGACTTTCTACTAATTTCTGCATCTGTACTTATAATGTGTGGGTTTGTCTATACTAACATCACCACTTTGTGCAGGCAGCAGAAGCATCTAAATTTGAGGAACTTGGAGCCATGGGACTGGCCTGGGGGAAGGGAGAGGACAACAGTAAAGCCATGAAATACTATCAGGGATCTGGGATGGATTGTATCTTGCCTTTGCCTTCCCCTGTGTTGATCTTTATTTAAATGTAGCAAGGAAAAATGGGCAGAGCTGTGATGCTGTTAGAGATGGCAGTGTTTGTTATTGAAGATATCCTAACCCCATTTGTCATGCCAGGTGACTGCCAGAGTTTGGAGGACCCTCCAAAATGACTAGGAAAATCAGACCGAGACCATAAAATATAATTTTGATTAGCAGCAGCATTAAAATGATACTCCTTCTGAGGTATTAAGCCCATCTGTTTTGTTTCTGCTTCAAGGTGCTCCCTCACCTCCTTGCAAAAGTCTTGTGCTTGGTTTTTCAATGACTTGTATTTTTTTGGTGTGTGCAAGGGACCATCTAGGAAGGTTCTGTCCTTTTGGGACAGAAACCCCTTCCAGCTATGAGGAGAGATAATGAAGTCACCTTTGATGCCCCATTGGCTACCCTTTATTAGTGAAAGGAAAAGAGGAGAAATGGCTAGAAGCAGGAGTGTTTTCTTCTTTTCCAAACCTCCCTCCACCTCCACCCCACTGGATTTCTGGAGGAATTTACTCACAAGAGACCTTGGATTGACTCACTTGCCACCATAGGGGAATGGAGGTCTTAAGTTACTGTGAGGTGGAGGCCACACTTAGCCACCTGACTGCAAACACTTCAGTTCTCTTCGCCTCATTATTCCTGGTCTGTATAATTGTCAGCCTGTTGTCAATAGGTGGTGATGCTTTGTAAGGCATTTTGGGTGGGTAAGAGGTGGGTGAAGGAGACAGAGGGCAAATGATGCCTCCAATTCTTTCACTAGGAAGGAGCTGGGCTGCTGAGAAGACTATTTCTTCTTCTAATCCTGGTTACCATACTGCTTAGAGGCTGCGTGTGCTCCTTAGCCTTTGTGCTCACATCTCGGTGTCCCACCAACTGTGCAGAACCACAATGAAGAAAAATCTCCTCCTTTCTCCAGGCCACCTTTCCTCTGAAAGGACATGAGTAGTGGTTTTTGGTTTTGGTGCCGTATTGTTGCTTCTTTTGTGGTGGGTTTGTTTGGGGTTTTTTGTTTGTTTGGGGCTGTGGGGTTTTTTTTGTTTGGTTGTGTGTTGTTGTTTTTTTTTTGACACTAAGCTCTAAGAAAAGCTAAGAAAACCCAGCCTGAATTTGGGTTTCTCTGCCTAGGGCTCAAAACCTGTTCTTGTTTATACCAGCAGAAGAGCACACACAAGGTATGGAGTGCTTAGCCTGTTAGTTAGGTGTTCTGCTCCATATCACAGCAGGTGAGGTTTGGACCCAGATTTTTGTTTTGTTTAATGTATTATTTTTGCCAGCCAAGCCCTCCCTCTGCATTAGCCAGCAAGAAAAAAGAGCTTGAATTTGTTGGGGGGGGAATCTTTAGCATATATTCTAATCAGGTAATGAGAAACCAATTGTCACTGAATTCAGTTATAGCAAAGTTGTAATTTGGCCATGGACATTAAAAACAATTCCTCAAGCATAGAAGGCTAGAAAACAGCATGTGTTACATAGTGCCTTCCCTTTAACTCCATATAATAAGATTGTAGCTCTTTCTGTCTGTGCAGAGCTTCTCTCCTGAGATCTCTGATGTACAGAAAGATTGAAGAGAAAGCATTCGACCATTTCCTTGTGAAATGTCATCATTGCAGCGGGTTCCAACTCAAATCAGATTATTAGACTGGAGAGATAATCAGTATGTACATCATTATTTCACAGTCATCTGTCTGAGACTTAAAATACTGTGTAGATTATAAATTAGTTGGGAGGGTGGGGGGAGTGTCTACCCATGCCAAAGCCAGGCTTATGTGGCCCTGCTAACACAGCACTTCTCAAATTACACAGTGCAGGACACAAGGCTGGATGGGCCATAAACTTTAAAGGCCCTCAGTGGGATATGTTTGTTTTAGACGCTTAATTATGGCAAATTTTTTCCTGACGATACAATGAGTTTACAGATACAGTTAGTTATGTGTGCTTGGTGTTCTGGATGAGAGCACACTGTGTAGCTATCTAAAATGAGAGCTAGTTGGATGCTGGAATTGGAAAATAGCAGATAGTGTAGGCATCAGAGATGATCCAAATGAGAATCGATGTTTCCCAACTAAGCATGGGCTAACAGGCAGGTTAGGGCAATAACCATCTACAAATATCTGGAGGGCATCCACACCAGTCAGAAACAGAAGGGTTGTTTGGGGTGGTCCAAGAAATATAATGAAATGAAATTTGGCAAAGGAAAAGGCAAGTTGAATATTGCAGAGGATGAGGAGACAAAAATCCCTGAAACAGCAAAATTCTCTTAAAGAAACTGGCATCAGTTTTTGCTTTATTTTGAGGTATCTGGCTGCTGGGCTATCCAGCTCATCAGAAAGAGTCTTTGGGTGGTGACTTCTTCCTTTAAGTCTAGTTATTCTAACTGTAGGGTAATGTTTTCACTAACGTCATTGAACGTTTCCAAACAGTTATATGTTTAGCATACTCTGTTCCCTCTTCTCAGATGCAACCCTTACACAGGGGAATATATTCGTTCCTTCAATACAAGACAGCTTGGGTAGATGGGGGAACCTCTTGCCTGTGGAGGTTTTTAAACCTGGGTTCTAAAAGCTTTCACTATATCTCTATTTTTGGTGGGCCTGTAATTAGCAGATAGGGGCCTAATCACAGAAAAGATACCTGCTGAGGAGCGAACTGGAGGATGTTGCCAGCCCTTAACTGTTCCTTAAGCACTCCACACAGTCCAATGTGGATTGAAGAGTGTTTCTTCATAATGTCAACCCACCTCTGCTCTCCTTTTCTCTGGTTCTTAGCCTCTTGTCCAGGTCATCTGTAGTGGATCTGAAGGCTGAGAACTGGTGCTGTGTTCAGAGAAAATGCTGTTGCCTGTTCCCTGCCTCTTGATAGCCCGGTGTTCCCAAAGGGTATCTGCATATTAAGTGATGCATAAATAAAACTGTTGAAGCTTGGGCTGCAGGTTACCCGCTTGTTTTTCATGTTCTGCTGAAATCCTGTGGCTCATCCTTGTTGTCTCTGCTCTCTCGGGATGGGAAAGTCAAGGCTTGAAGAAATGAGGTGGCTGCTGCTGTTCAAGTGAGGAAATTGTTTCTACCTTCCGTAGTTATCGCTTCACAGATAGTTTATTATTTCTGCTGCTGGAATTGATGCTGGGTGCTCCACTGCTGGAGACAGCGTGTGTTGTTCTGTACTGCTTGTTTGAGGGCTCTCCTCGGGCAGCAGATCCTCAATGAGACAGTCAAAGAGCCAAGCATGTGGATCTTGGCAGCTTGAGGTCAAGGGTTCCTCTGTGGAAAAAAGTTGCAACAGGTCTGGTTTTGGTGGTTTTGTGTTGTGCGTTGTTCTGTTGTTTGTGGGGTTTTTTTTCCTTATACATGGAGCAAAACCGAGGTGTAAGCTGTAAGCTCTGCTCATCTGGAAAAAGTAAGGCCATTCTGACTGTTCTTAAAGGTCAAGCAAGGTAACATGGATAAGTATAAATTGTTTAGCCTGACTTCAGTCTGGGACAAAGCAACGAAACAACTGAAATGGGTTCCCTTTAATGAAGAATTAAATGCGGGAATCTGTAAGCTGACATGCAGAGTTGGGAGTGCATGTTATCTCAGCCCATGAGTTTTCCATTCTTTCTGATTCTCCTCCCTGTCCCATTGGGTTGGGGGGGGAGTGAGCGAGTGGCTGTGTGGTACTTAGCTGCTGGCTGGGGTTAAATCACAGCAAAGAGAAGACAAACCAGTAAGGCCTTTGTTTAGAAAACTGTCTTGACTCTTGTAAACTAGAGAGCTTATTTGGTATGCTCAAAATACTTTGCAAAAATGGGCTGCCTTCTGAGATTGAGAAAACATGAAGTTCCAGGGCTGATTGGAGATTTCTGGATTTGCTAATTAAAGTGTTCTCACAGCCTTGGGAAAGAGAAAAAAAAGTACATGGGAACATATGCACTCACATGTCTCTCTCCCTGCTATTATAAAGGCTTTGACAGAATTAAGTGAACCATAGTGAAAGTATACCATGGAAGCATCTGGTCTGTGGTTTCAGCTGAATGCCCTTCGTTTCATTGTCTGTTTGCTTGTGTGTGATGATTTTCATGGACTGGCTCAGGTTGTTCGCACTGCCTTGCAGGCAAAGGATGTTACCCTCAGCACAGCGCTCAATGTCCTTCACAACAGATTGACTTCCCTGGAGAAACACAAGTGTCATTCAAGCAGAGATGATACAATGGAAAGCACATTCTCATGGTTTTGTGAATTGAAAGAAATTGCCCCATTTCTAGTACAAATGAACATTTCAAATAAAAATGTGGCATGGAGAGACCTAGTCAAGAATAGATTATGTTCTTGGGTTATGTGCAACTTGTAGGCAAATGAAAGGAAGCTGGCTGGAAATCTTTGTATAATCCTTGCAAGAATAAAAGTGAAACTAAATATCTGTTCTCTCTCTAATTAGCACATTATCTTTTGTATTTGAATGTCAAGAGAACAAAAAATCCCCCAAAACTTAACGGAAAGGGGGAACAAAAAACCTAGAAAAAACCCTGAAGATAAGATCTGGGACTTCTCCAAAGTCTCAAATATGAATAACACTAAACTTTCAACCTTTCTCTGTGTGTGGTCAGTTCTCTAGCTATATCGAATGAAAACTGTCTGTGAAACCCTTGTTATTCTAAATGTGTTTGCGTTTGAATCTTCTGTGAAAAAGAGGATCATGAGCAGAACAAACCTGAACCTGAAGGATATAGAAGTACCATTATGGCCCTATAAGAAATGGATTTGATGGCAGCTCTCCCTCTGAGGATCTGTCTGATCCTCTCTCTCTCTTCCTATCAATTAATAAGAGAAAATGCATATGTCCTGGCAAAGGAAACACTCTGCTCCTTCTATTTTGTGAAAGTAACAGAGAGAATGAAAAATTTTTGAGGGCAGTACAGAAGCAGTTGGAAAGTTGTCATTAATCCCTGGCAAAGGTATTTGTACCCTGGTGGGCCACTTCTTAAAGTACCACAATTTACTGTAGAAGAGAAAGCTAATGTGGAAGAGAAAACTAATGTGGAATGTGGGAGCTGCAAATAAAGGAAGATGAGTACGTGTATGTAAGTAGGTTCAGCCAAAGTGATTAGACAGAAGACATCTGTGATTGTGACAGGGAGGTATAAACATTTAAACAGTTAAAGATAAAGAAGCTATGAGCTTTTGTTGCTGTTGTTTTGTGTAACTAAGCAAGCATGCCTTATCTATTAAATCCATGCGCGTAAAACTTATATTCAAGGAAGGGGTTTTATTCTTTACATTCTACTGTCCTTTATAAGACAAAACAATCTCACTCCCTCAAAATAAATAATTCTTTATTAAAAAGCTCTGTTGCATGTGTGTGCATTAAAAGAACAAAAGTCTTTTTAAGCTCTAAAAAGAAACACTGAGGTTAGAGTGTTTGTACGTTTCGGTCCATTTTAACTCAGCATTAGACTTGAGACACAGTCCTCTCCCAAGTAGTTGAGGGACCATCAAGATAAACATCCAGAGGGTTGGGTATAGAGGACCTGAAATATTAGAGAGGAGACGGCAACTAAAGGGAGCTGATGATCCAAAAAAAGAGCCAAATAAACACATGATTTACACTTCTGTTTAGGAAATTCCAGATTCACTTTGTTTCCTGATGTAGACAAAAAAAAAAAACCACCAAACCACAAACTGCCCAACAAAACCACAAAAAATCCCCCACCAAAACCCAAACAATCCATTGTACTGAGTAGTCAGTTTGACAGCTTGACAGCTAGAGAAATTGCAGGCTGAAGAACCTGGCCATTGAGCAGCCCATGTAATTGGGACGCTCTGGAAGCAGGATGTTCAGGATGGTGTTTGTTTCATTGGCACTTTTAACTGTTGCAGTATCCAGGAAAGCTTAGACTTCAGTGAAGCAACATCTTCAAGCAGAAACTTGGCATTAGAGAATCTGAACCAGGGGCGAGTGTTTGTTCGCATGAGCCAGGCAGATCCAATATGGGACGCAAGTAGGTATCCATCCGTATTTGAATACATTGCAGATGCTATTGCCGAGTAATTCTCCTAGTGGCTTCTTTTACACATCAAATATGAAAGAGAATGGAGCATAATACAAATGATTAAATGAGCTAGTCTGTTTCTGTTTTGTGGTTTCTTTCCTGCCAGATAGTGGAAGCAAGAGGAAAGGTAGTCCTTGTTGAACCCAGAGGAGAAGGTAAGACCAGTTGATTGGGTGCTTCGTGCTTGAGGTGGTTGGAATGGGATGATTTACAGGGAAGTCTGACAAGTGAAGTCTGTCCTTGACCACGCATGCTATGTGTGCAGGGGCATGTATGTTCATGAGCATGGCTAAATGTACCTACTTTTAATGTCTAGTTTAGATTAGATTTCCCTGTGAGGAAGGCTGGGTTTCAGGAATCCATCCAGATCCTTCCTTCACCTTTACAAAATCAATTTCCTTTTCATGGTGTCAGCAAGATACATCTTTCTTATCCATGTGGATTCTTCCTTTTGCAACCTGGGATGTGTGTCCTTTTCTTGATATGTGAAATCTTACTCTAAGTTTTGGACTAAATCCTTCTTGAAAGATTCTTGAGGCTCAAGTGGTCAGTTATCTTCCCTCTCCTTTCCACAGACACTTTTTTTTTTTATTTCCAGGTAGGAGAGAGACAGAATGCTAAGTTTCCAAACCATATTTCTTTTAGTTGGAAATATGGGGGTTTCCGCAGAGAAAACTGTTCATTTGAGAGAATTGCCCAAGTCTGCAGCCTCAAAGACTTGAATAAGCTTTCAAAATAAGTTTACATGTACCAAGAAAGATTCATGAATTTTCTGTTTCCAGAGTCTTACATTAAAAGAAATGCACACAAAAAATGCCTTTTTTTTTTTGTTGTTGAATAAGCATACACATTAAGAGATGGGATTTCTTTGCAGTCTGCTAAATGTGGGTAGCAGTAGTGAATGATAGATGAAATATCTATCCTTGGTGTACTTTAAAACTACAGAAAAATAGTGCTATATAAACTTTAGTTCACTGTAATCATAAAAGCTCATTAACAATAAAGACATTGTGAATTGCAGCTTTACATTTAGTGGAACGAAATGCCCATTTTCATAGATTTCATGACTTTTTTCCTTATTTGAAGTCCCAGCAAACTTCATTGTGAAAGTTCTTTCTGAAATCGTAATTCTGCAAGCAAGAGTACAAATATACAGGCTGGATTTATGTGATATAAAAATGCATACGCCTTTTTTTTTATACTTTGGAATGAAAGCTATTTTTAATCTACAGATAAGAATGTTAGAAACAAGCTCCAAAAATGGAGTCAGATCAATATTTTAGTTCCATCTGTAAAAAAAGTTTCGAAAGACATTGTTCACAGTTAAATCTGTACCCTGAAAGAAGAGATTTTTTCATTGTTATGGATGGAAAGATACCTTCAGGCTAAGGCTTAGAACGAGACCTTTACTGCAGTCTTTATAATGGAAGTGTTGCCAAGCACCTCTATTATAAAGCTGGAAAGATATTTTCATAGTTAAAATGTCTGTTTTCATTATTCTATTTCAGGTGTTAATATGAGATACTTAACTATATCTTCAACATATAAGTATTTGAATACCGAGACCTTTGTCTTAAACTTTAATTTCAACGCTTACAAACTGTTAGGCTATCTTTCTTTTCTTGAGTCCTTGTGGCAGATAAAAACTTACCCTAAATAGAGGAGGGGCAGATTAGACAGATGTTCTGTGGTTGAGGTTTTTGGGCTTTTGTTGCTTTTCTTCTTTCTGCCCCCCTGCCCTGCAATCCTCAGGGGACTCCAAGGCTATCTTTCTTTGGGGCTGTCTGTCAGCCAAGGCACACAGTGTGCCCTGGTAAGTGCTCTGTGCTGGACTCCTAAGGCTTGAACACCTTGTGAGAAGAAATTGTGAGTGGCAAGTAGATTTTACCATCAGTCACTAATCTTTACGCACTTAAGCAATCACCACTCCTTATATAAGAATTGAGGCTTTTTAAGAATGTAGGTTTCCAACACAGAAACTGAATACTCAGTTCAGAATGCGTGCTCTTCTGAACAGCTCACATCACAGATTGGGCTACTTGGTTAAAAATGCTCAGGAGCACTGCATATCCAACCTATGGCAATAAAATTTGCCACTTCTTAATAAGCGCAATGGGTTTCCTAAAGACTAATTTTAAATATGTGTATAAATGCAAGTCCTGTTGTTTATCTTTTAAAATGTTTTTATTGCAAATTATTATCTTTCATAATTTTATATTTTATGTACGAATGTTTCCATTTAAGACTAAAGAAATATACAACCTGTAATGATAACATGTTAAACTATGAGTAGCCTCGGAAGATCTAGTTCAACTCTCCTGTCATGGCCAGGGACGTCTTTCACACGATCAGATTGCTCAAAGCCCCAACACTTCCAGCGATGGGGCATGCACAATTTCTCTGGGCAACCCATTCCACTGTCTCACCACTCTCATAGTAAAAAAACAAACAAAAACAAACAAACAAACCCCCAAACCCTACCCTCTTTCAGTTTAAAACTATTGCCCCTTGCCCTGTCACTACAGGCTTTGGTAAAAAGTCTCTGCCTTTCTTATAAGCCCCCTTTATATAGGGGGCAAGGTGGAACAATTTTTCTAAACTTCGGAGAAAAGAAGAAGTAGCAAACTCAAGTGAGTAGCTTTCCAGAAGAGAGGAAATGTTTAGCAGATCTGATTCCTGAAAAGTAAGGCCTGTCTACACTAACGACATATTCCTGTCACTATTTCCCAGAAAGGTGTTAGTGGAATTTTTTACTGCAGAAGACAGGATGCCAGAAGATTTTTATTATCAGCAAATGTCTTTAGTTTTTGGTCAGGGGGTTGAATATTTAATTATATATAATGTTCGCAATTGTCTGTATTAATGCATATCTGAATATAGAGGGGAAAAAATATCAAGGAAACTGATGAAAAGAATAGTGCTTCTAGCAAAGTCACCTGGAAGCTCTTTTGACTTAATCTTATTCTGTTTCTGTCTAGTAATGTTGCCAGGATAATGAAAAAATGTAATATCACAGTATTACTAGTGGTTTATATTTCTAGCAGTATTCATATTTTCATCATTCCTGCACCTTCATTTTTCTGGGGACTTCAAGGAATAAAAGAAAATCTATAATTGGTGCTGTCTCCATTAGCATATTTACAGAGCAGACTGTGTAGTTGTCATCTTAATATGCTGCCCATACTGTGTTCTGTACATCAACGCCTCAACTTTAAAATGACTACTCTGGTCTTCTAAACCTTTGATAAGAGGGAGCATAATTACTGAAGAACGCCCCTCTGATCTTTTCCCTCAGCTGTCTCTGCTCTGTTCTTCAGGAGATAAGTTTAGGTTTCTTATATTGGAAGATGACCATACTTCTGTTATAGTAGTCCCTCAGATGAAGACTTTGCTCTTTCTAGTAGTTGTTTCAGATTTTCTTCTCCAAATATTTCAGTTTGTGTTTTTTTTTTTTTTTTAAATTTGATCTATCCAGCATTTGTGTCTTCAGGTATTGTATTAGCCCAAACTCTTATTTACTGCCTATTGTGCCGAGAATAGTCCCATGGTCTCACTTGCTGTCTGTTGCACTGAGAGACACAAGATTGTAGAATTTGAAGTAAAAGGAGAAACTAAGGTGTTATGACAACCAGCTGATGTGTCCTTGGGCATGGGTATGGCAGCTGGTGCTGGATAGTCAGGACCCAGGCTGGGCAGAAAGGAAACAAGCTGTGCTCAGAGGGATTCAGCCCCTCAACTGGGCTGCAGTTTGGTGGGATACAATTTGTTTCCCTCAGAAAACTTTGCATAGACACGTTGTTGTTGTGTTGCTTCTTTTGTTTGTTGGGTTTTGCTGCTGTTGCGGTAAATGTTGTAACTGCTAGCGGTTGTAGTCCGCCTGTGCACCCCAGTCCGCCTCCACAAATTGTAGGTCTTTAACATGACACAGAAGCAGTGAGGGTTTTGGCTGCTGTAGTATGGTCCGTATTTTTATGTAAGTGTACATCACCAACCTTTTCTTCTTTCTTTCTTGGTTTTTTTTTTTTTTTTTTTCCCAAAATCAGAAGGTACCATAAGAATCACGTAAGAATAAGTTCCTTTTTATTTTATTTTATTTTTTTTTTTAATTTAGGAGTACAATGAAGGACACCACCAGATATAGATTACTATAACCTCACAACTCTTGCAAAATTTAGTTGTGGAGTACCTCTGGCATACTGCCAGAACTCTTTGAGAAGTTGGCTCAACGATGTTGTTGTCATATTTCTTGTACACTCCATTCCTAGTGCATTTCTAAATTCCTAAAATGAGCTTAAGAGAATGGTACTTGCTGCAGGTAAATGAATGTTTTCCTCCATTAGCGTGTAAAGTTTGGAGGTTGCCATATCTGAATACAGATGGAGACAAATATGATTAAAGCGTCACTTCAGAACTGGGTTTCTTGGAAAACAAAACAGAGGAAATAAACTGCTAATTTTGAGAGGAGATTGGCTGATCAAAAGTACTTTTAGCTGCTGAAATTGTCTCAGTTCTTATCTTAGGTAGGGAAATTCTCAACTGCACTCTAATACCGGCTATAATGAATGGCTTCATCCTAGCACCGGTCATCCGTGGTACTTTGGTGATAACAGCAATGTCTGTGTGATATATGATCTTTATCAGCTCTGTGCCTTTTCTAGCATTAAGCTGTGTTCACAAAAGTCATTTTGTGCTGTAACGTCATCAGTATCACCAGCAGATCTTTATTTGTGAATGGACTGAAATTGGAGCAAACCTTATTTTTAGAATTCCGTATTTTTTCTACTTGTGGTTCACCTAGCTTATTTTCATTCAGTAAATATTATGCCTTGTTTGGGTCAAATTTCACATCCCAAGTCTCTTGCTCACTGTTCCCCTTCAGGCAACAGAATCTCATCCTGCAGTGGTGGGATCTGGTCTTGTATGAAGTTCTCCGATCTCCATGGGTTGCAGTAGTTCCTAGGTAAAGCCTTTCCTACTTAGGCTTTTAGGATTCTGGAAGACTGTAGCTCTAGGACTGATCTCCTACATGACCTCTGTCTTGTAAGGAACTCATTCTCTTGCTTGTTTCTTTGTTTTCTGTGTAGGTTTGATGCATCACCATACTTTAACTCTTGTTTCAGTAACTAGGACATTAGATTAACGTGGTGTATTGCTGTTAATTCCAAAAATGTGTCATTAGTGACTGAGAAGACATATTTTAATCCAGACATAGTACAACTGAAACACAAACGAGTAAGATATACAGCATTTATGGTGTTACAGGGTTGGCTCAATGGTTCTATGTTTCCTCCTAAGTATGTTATTCTTTACCAATGATATTCTGAGAGCACCACAGAATTCTGGCATAAATAATACACCCCCAGTGACTATTCCCTTATTTATACGTTTAATAAACAATATTTTAAAAATCCTAAGCTTTCACATTAAATATTATATTTTCATTACAGTATTAAACAAGGAGATAAAATTACATTTTCATTACAGAATAAAAGGACATAAAATTAAGATCATCTGGAATTACAGTGGATGATGAAGTATTATTTAGCATTGGGGGATCAGAATAGCTTTCAAAACAAGTTTATTTACCGACCTTTTTGTGTAGAAGTTTTGAAAAGTAGCTCTCTGCGGGAAAAGGAGTGATTTCTTCTTAAAGCAGCTGATACCTGGAAAAAGATGGGTAACTGACTTGACTGTCCCTTTACCAGATGACTTGTTATATATGGGCTAGAAACTGTAAACCATCCATCCAACCTTAATTCTTCCGCTCTCATGAGACCCTGCCTGGAGTACTGCGTTCAGCTCTGGGGCCCCCAACACAAGAAGGACATGGACCTGTTGGAGCGAGTCTAGAGGAGGGCCATGAAGATGATCAGAGGGATGGAGCACCTCTCGTATGAAGCCAGGCTGAGAGAGTGGGGCTTGTTCAGCCTGGAGAAGAGAAGGCTCCGGGGAGAACTTCTAGCAGCCTTCCAGTCCCTAAAGGGGGCCTGCAAGAAAGCTGGAGAGGGACTTTTGACAAGGCCATGTAGTGATAGGACAAGGGGTCATGGCTTTAAGCTGAAAGAGGGTAGATTTAGATGAGATAGAAGGAAGACATTCTTCACCATGAGGGTGGTGAGGCACTGGAACAGGTCGCCCGGAGAAGTTTTGGATGCCCCATCCCTGGCAGTGTTCGAAGCCAGGTTGGATGGGGCTTTGAGCAACCCGGTCTTAGTGGAAGGTGTCCCTGCCCATGGCAGGGGGGCTGGAACCAGATGATCTTTAAGGTCCCTTCCAACCCAAACCATACTATGATTCTATGAAGTGTTGTGTGGTGTGGTTTTTGTTGTTGTTTGTTTTTTTGAGAACAGGCAGTAGTTGTAATAACATTTTAATGGGACATTTTGTCTGGACTACAAGATGACTTTTCCTACTTGTTTCATGAAGCTCCTTACTTTTGTGTGTGTTATTGATGCATTTGTATTAGATTTACTAGGTTATTTTCCATACTGCACACAGAGAAGGAACTTTTTAGTTCCATGATGATGTTCTCAGCTAAAACCTGAAAACTCGTAACATGCTACTGTTTATCACATCACTTAGTGTCACTTCCAATGTGACAGAAGAGTACGGTCCCTGAAGGACCTTCCCACACTTCATTAACACCCATTAAAAACCATTAAAAATATTAATGAGAATTGATTTCTTCAATAAAAAGAATGATAAAGATTAAATGTGGACCATCAGATAAATGCCATGAACAACCAGCAGTATCAAGGATGAATTTGTGCAAAGTATCACCTTTGAACATTAGTGTTAATTAGGAAGTCTTTGAGCTAGCCATGAATTTCAAGCCAGATGAAAGCCAACACTTAGAATCTGACTCAAACAAATGTGTAGGTTAGCAAAGAGCAGAGACGGCACTTACAGTTCCAGCCTCAAAACTCCTGGCTTTAAGTTCTTTCTACCTTTTTCTAGATTCATTGGGCTTTTTTGAGTATCAGAATTTTACAGGTTTTTCTGTTGAAAATCCTGAGTTTTCTACAGTGAAAGGTGAGGTCTTGCACCTTGTTCTTGTGGAGCCCCCAGGACATAGTCCTGGGCTCCTGACCTAGTATTTTCTCTTCTTCATTGTGTGTATGAGAAGAGGTGGTTGTAACATGAGCTGGACTTGTTGTTCCTGATTTGAAAATGGAGGTTGGATAGCACTAGATGAACTTAAGATGGCTGTTTTGTTTGCTTGTTTTTGCTGTTCTTGAACCATTTGACTTGACACATTGCTCCATCAGTGATACCAGATCTCGACCCTTAAAAATCTTCAACAGAGATATTCTGTAAATTGTTATAAGTTTTGTTCATATGTTAAATTAATGTCTTCACTTTCACACCCCCTATGTGGAGTATCTGGAAAATCCTATTCTCTCTCCTGTCATCAAGGTCTTACTTTCTCATGCAATAGAGATGGAGGGAGAAAGGCCCAGAGAGATTGGCTGAGCCTTTCTTGGTGTGAAGCCTTTCACCTTTCAGTGTGCTGACCATCTTGCTGAAGACTACGGCTATTAACCACTGGCTATTAGCCACTGGTCCTAATGTCCGCCCTTTGTGTTTGATAACTTGGACTGAGTCAACCACTTCTTTTTCATAGAGTACTTCAGACCCACATGAAATAGAAAACCATACTGACCTGGGAGAGGGAGATCCCATGACTCAGAAGGTGTGCTGACCCCTGCATTTTCCCCCAAAGTATGGGGAGCAAGTATGTGCTCTCCCCGAAACAAAACAAAACAGCCCAGATAAGCTTTCCCTCATGAGACTGTGAGCCTTGTTTCTGAGACACAGTCCTCCTCTATCCTGAGTAGCTTCTTGCTTCAGCATTGCTTCCAAATCTATGTATGCTGCTAAACGAAAAACAAGAAACCACCTAGTAAAGTGTCGGCATGATCAATTAATAATCGCTACTTATTCTTTTCAAAGTGGCAGCAGACTGTCCACCAGGGATCTGCATTAATGGCAGAGTGATCCTTCAATGCTACTTACAGTTTGAAAGCTTGATCCTGTTTATTTGTTAAGCTCCCATCCAGAGTGCTTGTTCCTTTGCCGTCTTCAGGTTTATATGAGTGCTTTAGAAAAACAGAAGAGCCTGGCTTGGCTCCTGTGTGGTGCTTGTAATGGTATGTGTCCTATGCCCGATTTAGGCATGTAGTGTGCCTGGAGGGATATGAATAATTATCTTACGTACAGCCCTCTCCAAGATTAGAAAATGTAGGCTTGTGTGACCCCAGTGCAAATAATTTCTAACATCTGTCTGCCCTGAACCTTCAACAGCCATGGCCCAGGCAGTACATGGGCTAGCCCAAGGAAACTGGGGCCAGTGGCAGGAGCTGTAACAATGTACAGTTTTGCCTGGGCTTTGAACAGCTTGCTGCAAACTATGGATGACGTTGATCTGGTACCAGCCTTAGCAAATTAATTGCTGCATTGCAGCTGTTTCTACTCATTATATGGCCATGTGTTTTGTATTTAGAAGGTGACAACCTTAAAAAGATCTTGAAAAATTTCCTAGTTCATGCTTCTGCCCCTGAGGCAGATCGTCTATGCCTGAATCTTCTTTAATGATGTTTGTTTGTCAGGCCTGTTGTCAAAAAACCCTCCAGTGGTGATTCTGCCAATGTCCCCAGGCAACCTCTTCAATGTTTTCTTCCCCCTACTGCTGGAAAGATTGTCCTGAATTTGGCAGCAAGAGAGATTCAGGTTGATCAAAGCTATAACTGTTCATTGATAATAGAAATCGGAAAATCATTTATTTTCTTCTTCTTTGCAGCAATCTTTGATCAACCTGAAAGCTATTACCTTTCAGCCCTCTCTTCCTTACGCGGGACAGCTCCAGTTCTTGTGGACTTTCCTCGGAGGTCAGGCTTTGCAGCTTACTGATCCTTTTTTCTTCTCATGTGAACTGTCTTCACCTTCTTGAAATATGATACCCAAACACAGAAGAAGCCTTTTTAGCACTGAGCAAAAGGGGGGTTTTCTGTTTTTCAGGCTGCATTTCTGTTTGCAAGTCCAGCTGAATGCATTCTTTTTTTTTCAGGAACTGAATGAGTGTTGTCCAGTTCAGCTTGTGGCATGCTGTAATCCTCACATCCCTTTCTAGAGAGCTGATGCACCGAGACAGTCGTTCTCCATCCCACATAATCCTTTGGGTAATACTTGTTTTGGCTGAATGACATTCTCTGTTTCCTGATCACTCTATCCACATTGGCCACATCACCTTGAGCTTTAATGCTGGCTTTTGCAGCTTCTCCATCCTTGATGCTATTTGTTAAACTAAGTTCTGGAAGAGATTTAAAGGAGATAACATGTGGTTCAAAGCATGTATCACAAAGAAGCAAGGTGCTCTTATTGCAAATCACTTGCAATATTTGCAGTAGAGCCTGATACTGATCTAGAAGTCCAAATATAACAATCAAAAAGCTTAAGTTAATGTATTTTAGTGCTGTGCTGAAACAGGACCTAAGAGTGCTCATTTCAACACTTTCCTGAAACTCTTGATGATAAATTGTGGGAAGCAATGATGGTCCTATTCCAGCATGAGAATTCCCTCATGTACCCTCTGTGACAGTAGTGGGCTCCCCATGTGTGATGTATAAACTTGCTCCTTCTGGAAGGATGGTTTTATAAACGTATGAAAACCACATCCTTCCAGAGACCAATTTCTCTAGTTTCCTGGTTAAAATCCTTCTTATGCTCAGCTGTGCTTCTCACTCCAACTTTCATGAGGATAAGCTGCAAATTGAGGATTTACTTGAGAAAGGAAGGATGCAAAGGGAAAAAAAATTCTTATGTCTACTCTGATATTTGGAGGAAGATATGTTTTTCTCTGAAATGAAGAATGAAAGGCACAGATCTAGCAGAGTATCAGAAGTGTAAGGACTACTAGCTTTTTGTTTTTAACTTAATTACATTAAGTCATCAGAGGAAGAACTTTCACACTGATCTTGATTTTTCTAAACCATGACTCTCGCTGCAGTAAAACAATCCTGGCTTTGTACTCCAGGTGAGGGGCCCAGAGCTGAGCTGTGGGCATTTACTGTTGGCTTGCTTAAGGAGGTCTGTAAAATATGACAGACAACTGCTGTACTAAAGTGTTTATTAAGTTTGTAATAGAATATAATTCTTTAGTTGAACAATGTTATGTATCTCAGAAGGATGAAGGATGGGTTATCTAAACCAATAGAGAGTAGATAGCTTCCATGAGTCCCACACCCAGTCATAACCTTTTAGATGACCAAAGAATGGAATCTTGGCTGGTAGGTCTCTACTGTAAACAAGGAGAAAAGAGTGTTTCCAGAGGGTAATTCATGTGAGCCATCTTGGATGCTTCTACTGGGAGTAAATGTCTTGATATCTGAAGGTACCTGGGTTTCCCCTTTGGCTGTAGGCGGCCCTGTGTAATTCACATGGGCAAGATCCTAATATCTTAGTGGCTGAATTCCTACTCAAAAACCCTCAGAAGAAGAGAGAGTACCTCTACAACATACAGTGAGTTCCAAATTATTTTTTTTAAACTCTCCAGGATTTAACTCTCTCTTAATGTAGTTTGTACTTGAGTATTTGAGGATGGAACCTGACAGGTAAATACAGTCAGTTGCCTATTTAGTTCTTGGAGATTTAGGATGGCAGGGGAATGGCTAGTTGAAAGAATATAGTAGCGGAGTTCTGTGCTATGTCCAGGCATTTTAATTTCTTTTCTTCTACTCAGTATTAAAATTATTACTCATTGTAACTAACTACTGCCTCTTTATGTGGGCAACAGGTAGGCCAAGGTAGCACTGAATAAATATCTGAAAATGGTGGTAGGCAAGAGACAAAAGTGCTGGCTTGGAGCAGGTATGTCCTATGACTCATTGTAACTGTCACTGGTGGGAAGAAAAATAAGACGGTATTCCCTCTGCAGAGTTGACTAAGTTGAAGAAATACACAGGAGTCTAGAAAAAAAGTTTTAAAGCTTCTTCCCTCCTTCGCCTTTCCTTGCTTCACTGAAGCAGTCTGATACAAATGCCTTCTATTTCTTGGTATTTGAATTCACCTTAGAGAATTAAAGGAAATTAAGGCAAACCTTGGTTTTAATAGACCTCTCCTTAATTCTACCACATAATGTGGACTAATAGTACTTTAAAATAGTCACTTGGAATGTTGATGAGCTTAATAACCCATAAAAGAAAGTGCTGAGCTACCTCTTAAGGAAGCTGAATTCTACTATAGGTATACAAAAATATTCATCTTCTGAATAATTTTATACTAAAAATTAAGGTCTTGGCTGGGCGGGTGCAATTTTTTAAGAAATAGATATCTAGCTATGCTGATTAAAAAACCAACCAACCAACCAACGCCTTTCTATTTTAAACAGTGTAGTCAGTATCTTAGGAAGGAAAACCCAATGGTCTTGAAAATTTCAAAATGGACAAGATCTTATTTTAAGCTATATTCTTCCTTTCAGTGCAGATGCTGAGAAGTCACTCGTTGCTGCTAGAAACTATCACTGTGCGGAGTGCTCTGCCTGTGATCAGAGATACAGCTGGAGCCCGAGATTAGTAGAGTTTGACTTAGCAGATGAGCCTAATGTCCAATATCCTCCCTCTGGTAGTGGCCACTCTTCCTCTCTTCATGCCCGTAAGAACTTGGGGGTCCCTATCTGTTTTTCAGCTTTGTCTCTCTGAGTCTCGAGAGCTCAGGTTTCTGGTTTGGATTCCGTAAGGAGGTCACCAGGAGCTTTGCCACTGACTTAGCAAGGCTTGTGTCTTACCTTGACAGATATGCGTTGCAGATGGAATTGGTGGCTTGCAGCTGCAGCATTCGATGGGCTGATAACTCACTGAGGCTCTTCCTCCCTTCGGAGTTTAACAGCTGCTGCAGATCAATTGCTGGACTATTTGTTTTAGTAAATTGCCCTTCTGTCTTTCATGTCATCCAATATCACAGAGAAATGCCACTTTATAATAAACTGACAGAAGACTGTGAAGCCAAGCATGGAAATGTGTGTGTATGTGGTTTCTTTGGTTTTCCACAATAATTTTAAACGAGTGTGGAAAGAGCACAGAGAGGTTGCAGGCGGAAAGTCTGTAGTGGAGCAAATGGACGGGATGTGCTCGTGACTCTGGAGATAGCTTTGTTCTGCTGGCTCAGTGCTCGGAGAAAACAATTCTTTATTGCTGTATTAACAGCATTAGCCATTATTCAGAGCAAATCTTTATTCCAGACACACCTGGCCAATGGCCTAACCAATTTTTTTAACACTTAGTCACAAAGAATGATGTGTTTACCCAAAAAATCCCTCCTGTGTGGTTTTTTTTTTTTCTCGTTTTGTTTTATACTCTTCCTTGGGTAAATAGTAAGTTTCTAAAAAAACCAGCAGCAACAAAAACATCTGATTTCCTTTTAGTCAGAAAAAGTGTTAGATTTCAGATTCTTAAAATTCTGACTCAGTTCTGACCCTTTTTTTAGAGGTAAAATACAGAGGAGTGAACTGGAAAAAAGCTCAAAACCTCAAATCCATAAATGCATTTTGCAAATTAAAAACAAAATATGGTGAAATCTGTGAACCTGTTTTTAAAAAACCACGTTATTTTATTTAAAACTTATCTCATAAAACAGACATTTCACCCAGCTATGCCTGCAGACAGAACAAAGACTCACTCACTGCATCTAGCTGTAACACTGGCTAAAGGTGTTCCCATTGCCGCTGCCTATTTCTGCCTCCACTGGTTGTGCCATCAGCAGTGCTTTGTGGCTCTGTGCTGTAGAAAAACATGTGAAGTTGTCACTGCCTCTGCTGCTGTTGGCTGATGAGATTTCTGGCCACTGTATGAAGTGGCCCAAAGTATTCCAACATGAGGAAGCAATGGCCAGAAACATCTGCCTACCTGTCTGTGTTTAACTCTGCTCTTCAGTGGCGTTGTGATAGAAACTCCTTTGATCTACTATGATACTGTATTATAGGATCATAGAATGGTCTTTTAATATTTTTTATGGTTTCTTTGCTTTTGACTTTGTGAATGCTTTTTCTCACATAGAGTGACAGAAGTGGTTTTTTTTGTAAGATGGAGGCTTCTTCCTTCCCATCCAATCCTGTGTTATTGTCAAACAGCCTTGGGGAGGAGTGGCTGGAAAGCTGCCCAGTGGAAAAGGACCTGGGGGTGTTGGTCGACGGCCGCCTGAATGTGAGCCAGCAGTGTGCCCAGGTGGCCAAGGTTGCCAACAGCATCCTGGCTTGTATCAGAAATAGTGTGGCCAGCAGGAGTAGGGAAGTGATCATCCCCCTGTACTCGGCCCTGGTGAGGCCGCACTTCGAGTACTGTGTTCGGTTTTGGGCCCCTCACTACAAGAAAGACCTTGAGGTGCTGGAGCGTGTCTAGAGAAGGGCAACAAAGCTGGTGAAGGGTCTGGAACACAAGTCCTATGAGGAGCGGCTGAGGGAACTGGGGATGTTTAGCCTGGAGAAAAGGAGGCTGAGGGGAGACCTTATTGCTCTCTACAACTACCTGAAAGGAGGTTGTAGAGAGACGGGGGTCAGTCTCTTCTCCCTAGTAACAGACAACAGGACAAGAGGAAATGGCCTCAAGTTGTGCCAGGGGAGGTTTAGATTGGATATTCAGAAACATTTCTTCACTGAAAGGGTTGTCAGGTACTGGAACAGGCTGCCCCAGGGAAGTGGTTGAGGCACCATCTGTGGAGGTATTTAAAGGACGTGTAGATGTGGCACTTAGGGACATGGTTTAGTGGTGGACTTGGTAGTGATGGGTTAACGGTTGGACGCGATGATCTTGGAGGTCTCTTCCAACCAAAATGATTCTATGATTCAAAGATGGAGGAGTGCAGCCACACAAGGATTGTGAAGCTCCTAGAAAAAGAAAGGGATGTGAATTCTGATTTGTTAAATGCTTGGAACTGATGATGCTATCTGATTAGAGACTCCCTCCTGAATCTGTGTATAAAATGTTGTGAGCCCAAGGGTCTGTTTGAAAACTGGAACCTGGCTCTGTTACCTGTGTCAGGCTGGACTCTTGCTTCAGAATAAATAACTTCTGGACTAGGGTTGTTGGGGGAGGAGAAGCACAGGGAAAACTGTCACTGGAGATGTACGTTGTTTTTTGCTTTTTCTGTGTGAGAAGTTAAAGATAGTGGGTATCGTGCTATAATTTTACCTGGCAATCAAGGAAAAGCAAAAAAAAAAGGTACTCTTCAGTTTTGCTTTCAAAGGGACCTATTTCAACTTGAATTGTCTTTGAGTTACACAATGCAAAGAGGGTGAGCTGGGGACGTGCATGAAAGGAAAAATCGGCTGCTATATGATACAGTTGGCTGTTTCCTAATGTTTCTTAATGAACGAGAGAATGAGACTGGGCCTTAAAATAGAATTTGGGGGAGGAAGGAGAGAATAAAGTTCCCCAAAGCATAATTAACTAGAGAGACACTTTTCTATACTCATTTATATTAATCTTCAAAAGTGAGAATAAAAGTAGGAGAAAAAATTTAAAGGAACTAGAGTGAAGTAATTTTCCCTACTTTCTTAACACTTACAAATTAAGTCTTGCTTAAAAAATAGCAAAAGAAAAGGTTGACTTCAAGTAAGGGCCTTCAGGGCAACAATATAAAATTATATGGATATTTAACTGCTCTGTATCATGGTGCTATAATTAAGACAAAGTACCTTACAATTATTCCACCAACTGGGTTAATGCATACAGTGACTGTGAATTCCAAATTAATATATATTAATTTTAAAGAAGATTTAATAAAAAACCCCACAAAAAACCTGAAACAGCATATAAGTAGATTAACAATATAAGTTTAAAGGTGAAGACTCTGCTAAACAGTCTCACACTATAAACAGTGTGACGATTCGTTTGCATATCTATTTCTGTGAAGACAGTTAGCAATATTTGTCATCACAGAGCTTTTCCCGAAGCATTAAAATGCTTGCAGAACCTTGAGCTGTCTGTATGTTTTTGTATGAATTTCTGAAATGAGGACACTGAGTGAGATAAGGTAGAGCTTGCCATGAAATGAGAATTTTGTTATAACTATCTATGTAATTCTCTCTCTCAAATTAAGAATCTGAGGGCTCAGCATTAGGTTTCATGGTGAACCATACACCTCTGAGCACGTGTCCTCGTAGCATGATCCTGTGTTTCAGAGTGGTTACGCCACTGGGTGTGAGCACACCTTTTAGCCAGGTGTCTCTCCCCTGGGATATATCTGATGTTTTTGGTAATCCTGGAGCTCTTGTGCAGGTGGGTTCCCCTCCCATCTGTCAGTCCTGCTCGAGGAACTTTGGGGCCAAAACTTCAGCCAAGCCTGTCACTGTGCACGTCTACCACTAGCAGGGCACGACACCGGTCAAATCAGTTCTGACAAAGCTAACCGGGGCCATTTAGGGTGTTACCCTCCCATCAGTTCATCTGTCCCTTTTTGGACACCCTACGGCAGAGTCAACAGGAGGAATGTGTGTGCCTGTGTTGAAAGATTTAGTGCTAAGTATCTTCACTTAAATCCTTCTCCACTGGCAATAACCTCCTGCGCTTGGGAGCTGGCTGGCATCGCTGCCCCACCTCTTTGTTTTTTCACTAACTCAAGCCTGTGAACTTGGGGGTTGCTGGAACTAGGCAACCTGTGGTGTTAGACAGCTGGTAAATGATGATTTCTGAGGATGTCAGAGGAACCTAAATGGTGGAATTATACCTTTAAAGAAGTAGAGAAGAGTGAAATATTTTGAGAATTTGGGCCAAGTGCTCTGCTAAAGCAAAGCTTTGGCATGAATTTAATTTTAAGCTTGTGCCTCCTAAGTTGTAAGTAAAGGATTGTGTCCTCCTGCCTCCAGCTTGACACCTTCTTAAACTTGCAAACCGTCTCTAAGGATCTAATGTATGCCTAAATGGACAAAATTAAAGTTCAGGGTGCAACTGGAGTATCTGCTCTCCTGTACTTCAGTCCAGCCTGTTACACTGTTTTAAAAACATTTAAAATAAAGTTCCTGAAAGTATTTCCTTGCTAGAAGTTTATTCCTTCTGGAGATTCTGGTGACACTGTCGTATATTGATAATGACTCTGATGATACTCCAATGATACATGGAAGGTAGAAGGGAAGAGAAGAATACAGAGTTCTTTTTCCCTCCTTGTGCTGGAAAGATAAGCGCTTGTTTCAGTGTGGATGAGCAGAGAACTTCAGGGAAGTTTATGTTGCCGCTATGTTCAGCGATGAATGACAATCACTAAAAGTGTGCTCTCTGAACAAACTGAAGGGAATCAGCCCTATCATGACAAGACTCTGCTATAACAAAGAGAGCTAGAATTATAGTGAATATGGGCTAAATTTATACTTTGATGTAGCTAGTTGAGGTCAACGTTGTCACCTTCATCTGTGAGGAATTTGGTGCAGCTGGGGAAGTTAAACTCTGCGGTGAGAGAGATACAGGAGCAACATTTTTCTCTGGTTAGTGACACAAAAATGGGGAACTGGGGTATTCCTTTAGTGAATCTTGATTTAGGAACCCCAGCTTAAAGAAAGCAAATACTTGAAGAAGTGTGACTCTGGATGTGGTCCGTACCTCCATTCCTTTGAAATACTGGTTGCCTCAGTTGGTGGGCAAGAAAAGCCACCTCTTCTCTCCCTGTTCAGTAGGTTGCTCTCACAGCTGTGAAACTGTTAATGTTGCCCCAGGGGGAGTGCTATCTTGCTATGGAAATTAATTCAGAAATGTGACATTTTGCTGGCAGGGACAGGTGGTGTCTGTGAGAGCCTGACTGACTGCCATCGGTTTGCCTGATGGATTGACTCCCATCACTGCTGAGCCAAAATTCATTGATTTTGCTCTTTCTCCTCCTTGGGATGACCTTCTGAAGAGGGAGTCTGTGCCGATTCTTTACTTTTTTTCCCCCTACCCTTCAACTCATCCCTGATCCCTTTTTTTTATTTCCTTTTCTAAAAAATCAGCTCCCTTAATCTCTGTTAATTATAGATTGAAGATAAGGGAGGTAAGTCGATGGGCTGAATAGAAGAGCAAAGTGTCCAAACAGCAGATCTTGGAGAGAAGAGTCAGAGGTTGTTGCAGCTTCCCATGGTTGGGAACTGATGTATTGACAAGACAATTGTGCCGTTGTCCCCCTAAAAATCCTTGTTTTGAAGAGGAGGAAGGGAGGTAGACAGAGCAGAGGTAAAAAGCTTTAGAGTGAATTCAAGATCAGGTCACCTCAAAGGTTAGTGTGTGGTGCTAGGTGGCTGTTACTTCCACTAAAACCAAATGTAAACTCAAAGATTGCTCAGTTTAGAAAAAGGACAGTGCCAAAACATAGCTTGGAGTCTTTGACCATAGAAGGCTTTTCTCTTCTAGAATCACCTAGTGGAGACCGTGCAAGAGGTTTTTGCAACCAACTATGGCAGGGCAGTTTGAGTTTGAGGGCAGTTTCAAGTAAAGCAACCAGTTAACTTGAACAGTTTTAGACTGGGCAGGTGAGATAACCTGACTTTTACCTAAAGCAAAGTAAGGAGTCCATCTAAAAACAGGGAACGTCTGGTCTCTGAGTGCTGATGGGGCAGGAGCAGATACAGTGGGAACTGTAACTCTTTCTCAGATTTTTCTGGTAGTAGTACATTCACTTCTATGACAGAGTTCACATCTTATCTTAGGGACAAAACGGTGCTTATAAGAAGGGAATGTAAAAAAAAACAAAGGGAATGTAAAAAAACCAAACTGTGGATTAAAAAAGAAATCTGGTTTGTCTTTTTGCTGTCACTTTAAAAACCACTCAAATTCAGGCAAGTTGTAGCTTAAGTTTTGCCATCTGTTAAATTAAAGTAGTGATACTTGCCAAATTAAGGCTTTAGGTCCTGTCTTTGATGGGGATATGAGGGCTGACAATGTGTGACTATTATAGCTGTTGTAACTACAAATAATTCTTAACATATTTTTAAGAACCATATAAAATGTGTTGAGTGTCAGGCCCCCCAGCCCAGCAAAGTCACTATTTTGTCACATATCAGGATTTTTTGAGTAAATTCTCCCCAGAGCAAGAGGGGCAAGGGAGGAGGCTTGGTGTGGAGGCTATGGAGAACCTGCTACATAGACAGGCTTGATAGGGTGGCAGGGAAAGGACAGCATGAGGAGGAGGGGAATGGGGGATGTGAAATAGAGGGAAAGGGAACCTCCTTTGCCCCACATGGTGGGTTCCAAGCCCTTGACTTTGGTTAAAAAGAGTTTGTGGATTCCCTGTCATGGTGCATAGGGAAATATTCACAAGTCTGAGTGTGAAGAGCACTGAAGGAGGGTGTGTGGGCAGGGAACTTAGGGGTGCTGGTACGAGGGAGGAGAGTGCAAGCCCATCTCTTACCATCGAGGGGTAATGGAGGATACAGGGGAAGGTGAATGTCTCAGACATGAACCCAGAGGAGACAGGCAGAGCACTATGGAGCATCCCTTCAGTGTGTTGTCAGTAAAAAGGCTTGGAAGTGGGTTGTGGGGACATGGATGGATGTGAGGAGTCCTGAGGAAGCTGAAACACTGGAGGGGGTGTGACCCCAAGGCCCCTCTGCCTGTGCTGTTCCTTATTCTGGTCACTGCCAGATGCAGAGGTGCCAAAATCCCGAGCGAGATTATTCTTGTGGGACTGCCAGTTCGGTGTTGCACAGTGAGGAGGTGTAAGATCTGCAGTTACAAGTGCTTTTCCTCACTGAACACCCACTGACTGGTCATTTCTGTCAATATATATTTACATCCAATTGCTGCTTCTTGGTTTGAGCCCAAAGTTAAAGGCTGTAGCTTATTTACCTACCCCTAACAATTTGCTCTGATACAGGGGTGGTGTAGGGCTGGGAGACAGCCTGTTGTAAGCAACAACCTCATTCCAGCATGTGCTGGTAAGATTTCTCATGGCGGCAACAGTAGTTTTCAGGATCTAAACCCTGATGATGCTGTATCTTTTCTTTTTATTCCTTTTTTCTTTTTTTTTCCCTTTTCTCTTTAAAATAAGGGATGGAACCCTTTAATTACACTCCCTGGTGACAGGATGCTTAGTACAATACAGAAACAGATCCTTAATGACCAGAGTGTAGTTAGCCACCTCCTTCGTATCCATAGCATAGTTCAAGGGGAATCTAATATACTGCTCGGTAAAATGCACTGGCTGTCTCAGCTTTACCTTCATTGGAAAACTGTAAACACCATATTGAAAATGTTACATCCAATTCAACACAGTCTGAAATGATTGACAGTATCTGCTTCAGAGAGGCCCAGGACTAAGCTAGCATGAACGCCGCATTACCTTGTGCTCAAAGAAACTGCACCATATCATGGGGAAAGTCATTTGAAGGAGCCCATACTGTGTAGTGACTCTGATTGCATTGCAGCTGCTTTCATAATGTACTTCCTGTAGGTAAGGGACACAACATTTTCAGTCTTGGGGTTTCATCAGATTTTTTGAGCAGCCTGTCTCCTCCCAACCCAAATATAAAAAGTCCCTCTGACAGCAAAGCTGGAAAAACTGGAGAAAGTATATTAGGTTTTGTGCATTAGAGATGGTGAAAGACTAGTCAGTTATTTATAATTTATGGCACTTTCGAAAGGGAAAGAGAAAGAAACCTAACTTTTAATTAGAAACTTTCCAAGGAGAGAAACAGTTGTCTGTTTGCTGAAAGGAAAAAAAAAATTCTAACATTTTAACATGGGCAATTGCTAGCAAACTTTTTTCTGTTCTGTGAGAAAAAGCAAAATGAAATCTCAACTAACAAGCTGATATGGCATTTCAGTATAATGAAATCTGATGGTTGATGTGCTTGGGTCATCCGTAACTGATACTGTTTTCTCCACCTCATACAAAAACATGGTTAACAAGTCATTTTTTTTATTTGTGTTTGTGGTGGTGGGAAAGTTGAAAGGGGGTTGCCTACTTGGCATCTTGCTTCTGATGGGGAGGGACAGGGAAACTGAATGCCCTGCCTCAAGATAATCGGGAGGGACATGGGAGCTGCTAGCACCCTCCTCATGGGAGAGGGGAGAAGCCTGGGTGCCCTGCACCTCATCAGCTGGGGTGTGGATGGGTTGAGGGGCTAGCTATGTATTTGGCAATAAGAGGGGGTATTTCAAACAAAGTGTTGTCATATAGATGAGGTGGTTTTGTCTTAATTAAAAAAAAAAAATATCCTGGACTTAGAGGGGTGTTTGCCTTCCTGGAAGTGGGAGTAGAGGAGGACAGGGTGCTGCTGGCGAAGACCTACTGCAGAGTACTTGATTTGAAAGGACAATCTAGCAGGTCCAGTGGATTTTTGTGAGTGATTCTGGGCTTTAAACTGAGCACCTACCTTGTGTTTATCTTGAATGCACAGTTCAGCTGAGAATGAATGACCACAGCAAGCTATAAAGCAGCATGAGCAAGCTGGCTGAGTAGTATTTGCTGAACTTCCTAAGCAAGTGGAGTAGAAAGTGTTAGAGCTATATGAGAACTGACCTGGAAATACATTAGATCTAGTAGACGGAGATGAGTGGGGAAACGACAGAGAAATTTAATACTTCACTGGGGGGAAAAAAGCACTCTAATCAGCCAAGCTGTTTAGGTAGAAAACATTTTCCTAGAGGAAACAAAAGATTTAGGTCTCTAAAACTTCACAGATGACACTGCTGTAAAAAAAAAAACAAACCCTGCAGCTGCAAGTTAAGGGGTTGAAGGACCCTAAGGTCAGGCCTTGGGATGCTCTGGGTGAAAGGGAGGGAGAAAATGCTCCAGGTCTGATCCGGTGCCTGCTGAACCTGCTGAAAGTTTTAGTGCTGACAGTCGTGTGCTTTGATCCAGTTTTGAAGCCCAGCTCTGCTGCCGTAGGACTTCTCCTGCAGTTCACGTGTGCTTCTGAGCATAATTTGGCCCTGCTGCCTGGGGTACCGAGCGCTAATTCGGAGAGCTATCAAGGGACCCTCCCACCTGTGCTGCTGTGGGAGGGCAACTAAAATGTGTTTGTTAGGGCACAGAGGGGAAGGAGACCCATTAGCAATACCAGCGGTGCTCCTGTACGGGCATGCCTGTACAAGGAAAGTACTTGGTTATGCACACGCAGAGTTTCCCTGGGGGAGAGAAAAATACTGTGGAAGCCTCTGTATAGCTGCTGAAAGCAACGTTTTTCAGCACCCTGTGAAGACGTAATACCTTTTCTGGGTCTCTGCTAGAAAAACGTCTCCAGCCCAGCACTACTTGGGTGATGCATCTCCTCCTCTCTCTCTATCACAGAGCATTTTGGCTTTTTAGAGCAGAGATTGCACTTCATGTCAGATTGACGGAAAGCTGAGCTGTTTATCAGAGGAACTAATTCTTGAGATTTCATTCTGCCCTGTGTGAGTCAGTAAACTTGAGGGTGTAGAAATCAGCTAGGCTTTTGCTAGAGAAAGAAACCATAGCTTTAGCTCTGTATGTTGGAGTTGGTTTGTTTCCCCAGTGATCTTTACTGTGTTTACTGTATTGCCTTTATGAAACACATATATGGTCTCTGAGTGTGCAGGAGTGTCTATGTGTGCTTGGTGCAAGATTCAAGACAGTCTTTTTAGTCTTTTTAAAGTGCTCTGGTCATTAGGATTCATTTGAGGTGGTCAGGAATATGTTATTTGTCATTTGGACAAATTGTCCTCTGTGAAAAGTCACCTTGGTAGCTGGCAAGGTCATCAGAGTCAATATATATCTCAGCTTTCTCACTCTTTTTCCCCTGAAAAATAAACACCCTCCGAGTGACAGACAAATGCTTTTTGCAACTTCAAAGACCTCATCTGGATAGTTAAACTCACTTTGTTTTTACTTCATGACGCTAAAGTAGGGAAGGCAGAAAAGTTTTATGTTGAGAATCTGTCCTGCAAAGTTTAACATGAGTCTGAACTGCTCAGAGTTAGGGTTAAATATGCATGGACATCTACGCTTTCGCATACATAGACATGTTCAATAGGACTTCGTAATAGTATTTTGAGGGGGAAAAAAATCTTTAAAAATATAGAAGTGGCCTATGACATCGGGTTGATCATTGGAAGCGTGTGTAATACTTAGGTTTTTTGCTCTGTTTTTCTAACAGCAGCATTCTGATTAAAAAAAAAAAAAAAAAGACAAAACTAACCATGAAGAAAATGTCAACTCTCAATTTGCACATGTAAACTGAGGCTTTCCCCGCCCACCTCCTCAGTTCCCCAAATATAAGCATGTGCACTTTCTCCCTCCTTGCCCCCAGCTGTATTTGTCTGGAGGTACCAGTTGTGAAGAAGCTATGGGAATCTATTTGTAATTCTGCCAGGCAGCAGGTGGAGAATTAGCATAGTGACTTTCATCATGGGAAGCCGGAGGCACCGAGGATCTGGATCCAGAATCGGACATTTCAGTGAACCTGTATCACAAATGGAAGGCTCCTGAGATTTATTACTGTTTAGTGATAGATTGCCCTCCCAGTTTTTCTCTCAGTAGTTTTGGACTGTAGTTACATCTAACACAAGAAAATAAGAAAGCTGGAGTCAGGCAGATGCTTTTAAGCGAGGCATTCAGAGATGTGGGAAGGGCTGCAGGGGCTGACAGTCGGGCAGCATGTTCCCCGGACCGGCCGCAGCCACGAGTGCCTGCCCTGGGTGGGCGCTGAGCACAGGCAGCCGTGACTGAGATAACTGGAGTCTGCGAATCCTTGGTACCTCTGGCAGCAAGACGATGTAGCCCTGCAGAGTGAGGGCTGGCTTTGGGAGTCCGGGGACCTGCAGCTCTAAAGTTGTCTCAACTCCCGACTTCTCCGTGTGGTCGCAGGCAATTCCCATGGTCTCTGTTCCCCTTTCTCCACCTGCGAAGTGAGGAAAGTATTCTTAGCTTTTCTCGCGGGGCTGGAAGATAAATTCATTAATATTTGTGAAACATCAGATACTGTAGTGATGAGTGCCACAGAAAAGCCCATGAAGAAATTAACAATTAGGCATTCAGAGCAAGGTATGGATGTTATGCAGTAAATAAGGTGAGACTACACATTGAATGATGAGGATAAAAAGAAATATTGAATAGCTAATTCAGTCCCAGAGCACCACCCAGCTTGTGCACTGACTGAAGGAAGGGTCACGTGGAAACTTCTTATGCAATTGCATTATTAAAGATTCTATTGTAACATATGTACACCAGGGGTCTAATAAGGTCACCTGTAGAGCATTAAATGTGATGTTCTCCTAATATTTGATAGTTTACTTTGTATCTAAACTTCTTTTTAATGTATCTTTTCAGTTTCTAAAATAGTACTTCATTTGTAATATATTTTGGGATGAAAAACATAGTATAAGGGAGAAAAGATGTTGCCTTTTAACAGTACTGAAAATTGATTTGAATACATACTGAGGTGAAAATTACCTCGTCACATGCCCTTCCAATAACAGAGACAAGGCTAATCTGACAAAGCACTGGTGTATTTAAACAGATGAGAGGTAAATTACCTGCTGGTAACTGCAACTTTGAATTTAACACCAAAGGAGTTTAATTATGGTAATCTGAGTGTCAAAAGTTGACACTTACTAGGCAAAGGACTAGTCCTACTATGCTAGAGGAAAATTACCTATGCCTGCATAACATAAAAAGACCACAAACCAGAAACAGGTTATATACTGTTTTCTGGATACAGTAGTTAATTGTAGTGCTGCCAGTCTCCTGTTCTTATTCCTATAGACAGGATCCATATGTACATCAGCTACAAAGGGATAAACTCTCCTGCCACAAATAACACTCATTCCAGTTAACAAATTTAGCAACAGTGCAGCTTGCTTTTGGAATGGGTGATATAACTCGAAAAATAGTAGCTGGATAGATTATTGAATTAATTTCCTTGATATTTGTTGAACAATATGTTTACTGGAGAGTACTTGGCCAGCTATGGCAGCAAATAGTATTTGTTGAATAAATTTGACAAATACTGGTGGAATGCGTCTAATATTTGATGAATGTAGCTTGGCAGGCCCCTCATTCTCAGTTGCTTTTTAAAGCCTTTTAATTTTCTTGGCGTGACTCCATTTTCTTTATTCTTTTTCCGGTAAGTACATTTATGGGTTTCCTGATCCTAATGTTGCTCCTTCACCTTTACCATAATTATCTTTTGGACCTGTTTCTTCTTCCCCACCCATAAATGACCTTCTGTACTCTTCTCTCTCTCCCCCTCATGTCGTGTTTGCTCTCTCCTCTTGTACATTTTATATTCTTCCTTTCTACACTTTTCTCAAATTCTCCTTCCCTCTGTAAAACCAGTGACTCTTAACTCTCATGTGCATGTCTTGGAAAGATGCCACATATTTTATAGTTGTGAACCACTAGGAAATAACGACGTTGGCACTAGTCAAAAGCTGTGTTTAGATGAGAAATCACTCCTTTTACTACAGGCTTCTGGGAAAGAAGGGCACTGAGGTCTTGATGATGATGATGAGCTTCTTGGTGCTACACATTACACTCCTGCTTTGACTGGGTGAAATAATCCCCAAACTCCCTATATTGGTTTATACACACAGGGTATTTTCCTGTCTCCGCACCCATCTGCTTCAAAGCCATCTGCTGCTGAGAGGGTAGCTGCAAGTAGCTGTCGGCTCATGCCCTAACGTGATGGGGCAGCTCTGGTTTTACCTTCTCCCCTTTTTTGTGTCTTTTGCTGTTCCCGCACGTGCTTGGTGCTCCTTGCTCCTGCTCAGCAGGGAGCTTCCTCAAGCCGCAGCGTCAGCCCTGTTTGAACCCTGTCGATTTCCTTGCTCTTTGGTGATCTGGAAAACACTGGCAGCAAATGGTAAAACCCTGACAAGTGGTAAAACCCCAAGCACTCTGCTTGGTGGCTTGAGAAACCTCTGAACAGCAGCAGAAGTCCTGGAGCTTCCCTGCCAGAAATACTGGAAAACAGGAACACTTTGTTTTCATGCCAGGATGGTTTTCTTGCCAATGATGAAGGTAGAAAGGTTTGGGTTTTTTTGTTGGTTTGTTTTTAATTGGCAAACTTAGTCTCTGCAGAAATCAGGAGCAATTGTCCAGGAAAGATGTGTAATTGTCTAATTTGCTGCCTGGGTCTTCAAGCTGTGTTGCTAATAGCTTGCCCTTTCCTTTAAGTCTGCGTTTAAAAGGTAGTTTTCAACTCTTGTGTCTCTTTCTGTCTTTTGCAGGTAATTAGCGATTGCTTTTATTTTCTACAGAGGTGAGGAAAGAGGGCAAAGCCGGAGCCATTGAGCTGAGTAAATTCTCTCGGTGAGCCCAGGGCAGAGCTGAGGCTGGGAGCTGAGGCCAGGCTGCTGCGACTCCCTCTGCCGTGAGGTCGGCGTTTTGCTCACGGCTTTGTTTTTCCCAGGGATGAGGCATTTCCATGGGTCAGGTGCATCTCTAGGATTTGTCCTTAATACTGGCAGCTCTTCAACCCCTTAAGCTGCTGCTGGTGTTGGGTGGGTATAAGCAGCGAGTGCTTTCACTCCTGTCTCCTTTCTGGAAAACAGCAACTGTAGAGATTTGGGAGAGTCCAAAAACTCTCAGTGCCTCGCCTTAAAAGCTTTGTGAGAGGCAAGTATTTTTTTTTTTTTTTGTAAATTGATAAAAGTTTCTGGATGGGGAAGTTGAATTTATTTTTTACTTCCTGAGCTGAGCTGAAGCCCAGTACAATGCTGGGCAGATGACAGGCACCCAACCAGTCACATCAGTGCCTGCCCTTTGCAGAGGGCAGGGATTTTTTCCAGTTGATTTCCTTTCATTGCTTAGTTGCCGTAGTGATTGTTCTAAGCTGGTGTATCCCTGTAACTTAAGACAAAGTGAATAAGAAGGAAGGAAATAATTTCCGTTGTCTCAAGACACATTGATCAGCTTGCTGCCCACTGAATCAAGTTTTAGCTGCAATCAAAAGAAAAGTTTACTATTTTGGTTTGATTTCTTTTTTTTTTTTTTTGGACTAAGGTTGCTTGTGAGCTTTAGGCACTGATTCTATTTTTATTGCATTGTAGCAATATGGCAAAGGCTTTTTTCTTTTTTTTCTTATTTTTTTCTTTTTTCCCTTCTGCCTTTGCTAGAGTAATAATTTTCCATAGAGCAGGTGGGAAATTAGAGAAATATTTAGTTTGGTTACTTTAATACTTTTTACTGTCTGGACTGATCAGTGTTCATTTTGCACAGTTAGTGATGAACTGATGTAGAAAAGTCAAATATAATATTATAAACACAAGTTAACACAAAATAAATTGGAAAATATATTTTTGCATTGATTTAAAACTTGATATCTAGTTGAAGCAAGCTACTTGTATCGGATATTTAATAATGCTGGGAGAAAAGTCACAGAGCCTGAAATCAGCAGAAATATATTTAGGATAAATGCTTTCTCTTGGCTAATCTCTATGGCCTCTAAAAAACAGGAAGAGGGCATGGTTTTATTTGTGGATGAAACTAAAAACTTTCTAGGAAGCTGAAGCTGAAAAGGGCACACACAGTGGACTCTGTGAAACCTGAAGTTATCTGTATATAGTTATTATAAGTGTGTCATCTGTGGGTGTGATAAAGGTCCGTAACTTTTTGCAGAAGTGCCTATTATGCACCTGTTATGAATTTTCTGTTTATAGTGCCAATTCCTCATATGGTGCTTAGGTCTTTAATGCTAATAGTGGATCTATGGCTGAAATCAGTGCTCTGTGTTGAAATGTTCCCAATAACACCTAGTGTGAGCTGCTAGGCACGGTCTCTATACACAAAGGCACTCCTGGAGTGAGTTCCTGGAGCAATGTCTTGTTTTAAAATACTAGCGTTTTCTTTCAGTTCTGAAATCAATCTGCTGATTAATCTTTGTTAATAATTAAGTAGTCCAGAGTTTTTCTTGGTCAGGTTCTACTTCTGAAACTTTCATTACAATATAGCACACAGACTGGGCTAATGCACAGAATCAGAAATCTGCTACAGCTCTACGTGCCGTAACACCAATGCTTTAGGTGTTTGGCTGCTGCAAGGGAATCTATAACCTTAGCAAGAGACATCAAGCTTCCCCATCTCTTGCTCTCAAGGAATTTCTCTACCCGTTTTGGAATTGACTGTCTAGAATTGCTCCTGATAGCAAGTGTTTATGCCCTTTAAAAGAAAAATGAAAACATAATAGTGTAAAAGTCGCTCCTTTCAAGAAACAAAACCAGCAATAGACCCTTCACACACAGAGGCTGAAAGGAATGTGGGGTCCTTCACTTTGTACTTGAAGACAAGATCACTCATCAGTATGGGTGAGGAAGGGGCAAGTTCAGAGTCATGATGTGTCTTGGGGTCTTGAACTCATGTCCTGCTCTCTTAAGAGAGTCTAAACCTGAGTGCTGTGCCTGTTCTTTCGCCTTCCTCTATCCTTTTCGTTTTGAAGGAAGGTGCTGTAAATTTGCATAAATCAATCTGATGGTGTTGCCAAGACCGTGTGCTCTAGACTAAGTCCTTCCATCCTCCATCTGCCTTCCCTGTTGATTGACTCCAGCATGGTGCAAGCATGAACCAGATGCTGAGTCACTCAGTCTTGTCAAAAATGAGGTCCTCCTCTGTGTGAAGAAATGCAAGTCTTGGGTATCTGGGGAACTTTGATGTGGAAAAGGGATATACCTCTAAAGATGGTGATAGCTAGGCGATTGGTCTGAGGATCTCAGTTCTGGACTTGTAAATCCCACTTTAATCCAACTTCTAAATATAGAATCCTTTTGTGGATTTGGGCTTAAGTGATTTCTAGCAGGAAGGACAGTTAAACACTGAAATGGATTTTATATAACAAGGTTGTATTATTTCAATTATCAGATGTTTCTTAGCTTGTTAGACGTCTGTCAGGACTGATTTATATACAGTAGACTGTCTTGGAGCAGGGGGTGAATTGGATGGTATCTCGAGGTCCCTTCCAGCCCTACTTTCTGTGATCTGCTCTTAGAATAAAGCACTAGCTGTTCTTCTGTGCTGGCCTGCAAGGTGATGGTGGTTAGTTAGTTTGTGTGGGTTTTAATACACAATGCAGGTTGAAAATCAAGAAAATCTGCTGAGCATTGTTGTTCATGGCCTCTCAAGTTTTGAAGTCAGAAAGTAAACCTGCAAAAGTGTCATAAAATTGATCTGAAGATTCTGTTTCACTGTTTACTGTAGGAGACATGTCCCGTCCTGATTTATATGATATGAAGTTATGCTAAGGCATATTCCAGGCTCTAGAGCAAAGCCACTGAGACCAATTAAGGCCTCTGGATTAATGCTGGTACAACTGAGAGTGGAATTTGGCTCATTGATTTCTGTGGGAATGCATAAATATGAATCGGGACAGGTTTTGTTCATACAAGTGTAGTTGATTCCAATATTTAAATGTACATGTAGCTGATTACAAAAATACTGTGTCAGAGCACTAGATACAAGTTGTTACTGTAGAATGAACAAAAACCACCCTAACTGCACCCATTATAAGGAGAAAACTCTCAGCAGTTTTGCTTGCTCTTCTTCCTGCAGTATGCAGTCTTAACTAAATGTTACTGAGTTAATTTCAGTTGTGTCCCTCACTTACAATTCTATGAAAGAAAAACCTGTATTTAACAAACAGCTTTGGTCCACAGGTTCTTCAGAGTAAGAGTGAAAGTACAAAAAACTTGGCTGCCTGACCTAGAGTACAGTTGAAAGGCAAACTGCCGCTAGTGGTCCAGTCAGGATTAATTAGGCACTGGGTATTGTTCTTAAACTGTAACGCTGCTGTCTTGTGTTTGGCAGATATCATAAAATGGAAAGTGTTTAGCCTGGTCAACACTTGGTTTGATAGAGAAAAGCACATTTGTGACTTAGGAGGTGGCACTCTGAGTTAGCAATGTTCCAGCATGGAGTTTGGGTCATTTGAGGTCTGCTGCTGGTCTCTAATATGGGAAAAACTTGTCTGTGACCATTTTAGTTGCTACAAATTCATGCCAATCTTTAAAGTTTCTTTGTTGTCTGGAAAATTCTGCATTCAGAGAAGCGATTAAAAATGAGTTCACACACACAAATGCACACATTTTAAAACTGGGAGTCGGGTGTCACTTTTTGTATGCCAGAGAGCTAACCTAAGTGTTTGAGTTGATGTGAGATATGCTTCTGCTATGGTTCCTTATCTTGTGTAGTGCAAGATCAAGCCTATGAAGAACACTCTAAAACCTTCAGGATCCATTTCTTAAAGATGAATCCTTGAGAGATGTTGAATGCTACTGCCTTCCCTTTTAATTGACTATAAAAAGTAATGGAATTATTTAAAAGTGGAACCATTTTTCTCCTATAGTGGAATTCAAATAGCTAAATATTCTTCCCATCTCTCTTCACCCAGAATCACCTTATATCTTCTCCCCCTATGTGTTCCTGAGATATCCAGCCTTCTTGTGGTGTTGCTTGTTTTTAAACAGCCTAAAATTACTGTCTGCCTGAGAGCCTATTTGCTGAATTCTTTCCAAAGTTTGATTTAACAAACAGTGATACTATGATGGCGTATCTGTCATGGAGAGAGTTGAAATGGGAACTTTGCAAGCTGCAGTACTGGCCGAGCACTGCTAGCAGAGATGAAAGCAAGCTGTATTTAGACTTTGAAGCTGGTTTTCTGCAGTTGCAATGAAATTTCTTGGGGTAGTGCACTCCCTCTTTTCCACAGCACTGCATTGTTTTGTGAATGGACAAGGTCATGCTCTAACTAGATAGGTTTCACTTATGGCATGTCATGCTTAAACAGACACAAGCCAACTGATGAAATTGCAAAATTTTGCATGCCAACCTTAGAGACGTGAGATCGCCTCCTAAACAGTATTTCTGTGAAGTACAAGTTCATTTTCTAGCTAGTCCTTCTCTGCCACTCCCCACCACTGTCTTAGTTGTTAATCTGTCCTAACGCTGATTGCAAATGCTGGTGTGCTCCTCTCGGGACACTTACTGTTCTACATTGTACTTGCTGGGCAACAGCTGTAATTAAAGGCGAGTGTGATGCCTTCCTTCTCAAGCAAAATGTATCCGCTTCCGAAGATTGTATTCTCTCTCTTACCTGGTTACAATGGTTATGTTGGCAATGCTGTGGTGTTCTTGGATAGAAAACCTAACAGGAGTCTAAGAAGTTGGAGTAGGGGAATAGATTTATTAGTTAGGTCATCCGGAGAGTCTCCTGGCCAATGCAAGATAGTCCTCTATTCATTTTCTCATTTTCTTTCATCTAATTTTAGCAGCCCCCAAGAGATGGGACTTCTGCCATTACTGTTGGGAGACTATAACAGGTTAACACATCTCACATTGAAGAAGTTTTTCATGATATTCAGTGTAAATTATTTCACAGATGAAATATACCTCGCTGTCAGGGAGCAGCCTGAATTTTCGCTTTCTTAATTTCATCCCATTACTCCTCGTTATATCCCTTGTACCAATCTAAATAATTCATTGCCCTTCTTAATGTTTATACCCTTCAAATATTTATAGGCAGTTATCATGTCTCCCTTTAGTCAGAGCTTAGCTGAGTTGTTCATATTTAGACCTTTTAATCTTTCTTCATAAGCAAATCCTTCTACATGAGATTGAGGGCCTGATCCTCAAAGGTACGTAGGTGCCTGTCATTGACTTCAGTGGAATTGTGGCCTAGATATTACTACCATTAGGCAGCAGGTTTTTTTCTCCTCTCTGAATTACTACTGATTTGTCAGTATTAGATACCGAGGAGCACAGAACTGAATGCAATATTCCAGGAGCATCTTGGCCAGTCTTCTCTGCTTTGCTGTGTTGTACATCACCTCAGCCCGTGCATGCCCCAGATTGTGTTGCACTTCTTGCTGGTATACAGCACTGAAAATTTGTTTCTAAGGTAGCGTTCAGTGTTACCCTTACTTTGCTTTCTGGACCTCTGTATTCTAGATTTCTTAATAGTGAATATTTGACACTAGCTTCTTGTTTCCTAAGATGTACCATCTGTTTTCAGACTTTGGATCCCCTTATAGCATCACTCTCTCTTCACTAGAGTTGACAAGATCTCCCAGTTTGCTATTCTGCATGTGTGTGAGTACATATATTTCTTATATACGTATATAAAAAAAAGTGCTTACTGCCCATCGCCTGAACATAGATGAAAATTAAGAGGCTGTGCTGAACATTAATCTCTATATCACTACACTATATGGTTTTCCAACTTCATACGGTAGCATTTATCACTACTCTTTGTTTACAGATTTTTTTTCAACCAATTTATTGTCCATGTAACTCTGCTCATACCAAACCAATTTGAATTAAGTTTGTAAGACAGAATCCCTATATCAAATGCTATACTAAAATCCAGCTACAGTAAATCTAGTGCAGTACATATTTCATCGTTCTCAGTGGCCTCTAAGGTCCTTCAGGTACAAGTTTTTGTTTGAATCTTCCATTTTTAGCTTGTACAGTATCAATTATGACTGGTGGTTATGGTTTCTGGACTACCACCACTGGAAAAAGTCTCTTGTTGCAGTCAGAAATGGAAATAGTCATCCCATATTTGAGTTCAGGCTAGACTGAAATTTTGTGAAAGAAAGTGTGAATTTCTACCATCTCAAAAAGTTTGGACACACAGACCCAGGTCTGGAACCAGTCAGACCTGGACAGATCGGCATACCAGTGGTAACGACTATGTTTCTGTGGAGATGTTAAGAAAGATTTTTCTTTTTTCTTAAAGAAACAGAACTAAGTATTTTGTAGCTGTCAAAAAAAAAAAAAAAAAAGAAAATTTTTGTTATATAAAATTACTTTTAGGTTTTATTCTTTTCAGTCCTTTTTATCTACATTAAGGAAATAGTTAAAACAAATATTTTGAAATTAAAATCAAGTACTATGTAAATTTGTAAAAGAAACTCTTTTTGAGTGGATAACTAAAACTAATAAACAGATATGAATGAACTTTAGGGAGACTTCTTGGCTACATCAGAGCTTTTTCTGAGTAAATAGCTTTTGCACAACTCTACTTCCATTTCACATCTGGCAAACATGAAATCAAAACTTGGAACTTGATGCTGCTATTTTAGATGCCATACTCCTGATGCAGAGTGATGCTACGTCACAGTCTGTACATCACCCACAAGCCTGCCAAACCAAACTCTTTCTCCTTTGCTTGTTTTTCTTTCAGTGTTTGGATGGCAGATTGGGATTTTTGCCTGAAAGGGCCCGATGCTTGTCAAGTCTGTAAGAAAACAATACAGACTTCAAAATACTACATGGTAGTAGCACCAAATTTGAATCGCTTTCCTAAGGCTGAGTTAGCTCATCTATACCTTTTTGTTGTATGACCTTATTTTATTGCAGGGAGTACATTTCTCTGTTACATTTCAGCATTCACTACAATGCATTTACCATCTTTCATATCTCCCCATTTCATGTTTGCTTATTCAAAACCTCATAACACAGATTATGTCCTCTACAGCAGAAGTATTTTACTGAAGACCCATTTGGATCTTCTGCAGAGCTGCTGTGCTCTATTTTGAGTCTTTTACACTATTGCCTTCCAAAGGTATAGAATTTCAGCTTCAGCCTTGCAAAACTGGTTTGTTTTTCGGTTTTTAGTTTACTAGTATCACGTGAATTCATCCTTTCTTCCTTTATTTCATCTGCTGCTCAAAAAGCTGTATGCTTAAGTGATGCAGCTATGCATATGTACGTCCTACTAAAGACACCCATACTCTGCCTTTTTGTTTGCGACCAGTGCCATATGAGGAACTATTTTAGGTTATAGTATCAAAAGAAATCTTTTGACAGTATAAAACTTGGTCTTCCTTGGCAGTATTGGCCCATATAGCTCACCTGGGAAACCCTTTTAAGTGTAGGCAAGTCAATTCTGTGTGACCTTTAGCTGAAGCAAGGGGAACAATACAGAAAGCAAAACTTGGATGCTTCTATGAGAGAGTGAGCACTTAGCGGGGCTGCATGCTGACTTGAACCAAGCAGGATCGTTCACACCTGGGGAATGAGGAATTTTTTTAAAAACAGTAAGCAAAATGAACAGGAAAGAAATAGCACCTCCAAAATGGTGTACTACTACTTAACATCCACTTTTTTCTGCTGTAATTTTACATCTCTGCAAATGTGCAATGCTGGAGAATCAGGCCTACAGTGTTCCTCTGACAGCCTAGACCGAGTTAAAAAAAAAATACCACCTGAGAAAAAGTGCTCAGGAGTTAAAGGAAAGAGAAAGGTATCACTCATAAATTCAAAGATCACTAAGAAAAATTTATTGCAAAACTCAGTTTATTTCAATGCTGTATTTTAAACTCTGCAAACAGTACTATAGCTTTGCAATATGTCATTAATCAAATGGTCATTTCTTTTCTATGTAGGAACAGAATGTTTGGGGTTTGATTTCGTCAGGTTATTTTCTTTTACTGATCTGAATTCGAAACTTCCAGATTTAATAAAATAGGAATGGCAGGAAGCTGATACACTTTCTTTCTCTCTTACTAGAATAATAGTGTTAGTGTCTTTAGTTCTAGAAAATGAATGATGACACTAATTATTGATCTTGTGACAGGTTAAGAAGAATATTATAATAATTCATAGTAGTCAGCTTAACCTTTTATTGATTTGACCTTTAGCTTCTCTGAGAAAGAAAATTAAGGCACCTACATAATTTTGTGCTGTGATGTTGAAACTCTGACATGGTTTGGATTACAGTTTGGATATTATTAAAACACATTAATCTGTCAAATCATTAATCTGTATCAGTGACACAGGTAGATAGACGGACTTGAGACAGGCTTTACTCAATATCCGATGAGAACATTGCTGTTGGGGGAAGGGAGTTATTGTTTTGTAGGTTTTGTACTATTTTGGTTTGGTTTTGTCTTTTGTTTTTCTTCTTTTAACAAAAAGGTCCTCCAGAAAAGAGGACCTGAACACAGGAATGAGCAAGCTTTCCAGTCCAAGAAACAGTACAGGCTGGTTAATGTTGGCTGAATTTCAGTCTCCCCTTCCACTATGTCCTAACATAATTTTTCTTGCTCTTCTGTTTAAAAGGCTAGTCTTGTTTGGGTTTTGTTGCAGCAAATCCTGCTGAAAGGCTAATTTAATAAAAATATGTTCTATATGAAGAAAATCAGAGTCTGCGAATGGTGAAGGATTAACTTGTGCAATCTAGAATATTTTCTCACAAAAAGGTACCTTGGTCCCTCTTATCCAACAGTACCTGATCTCCCTGTAGGTCTTGTGGGAACACCAAAGTCTCTCTTCTGTCTCCACCTTTCTGCTATGAGAGGAGGAGATAGAGGTAAAGGGGAGGCAAGGTGAGGCAAGTAGCACATCTGCCTTCGTGGGAAAACAAAGAGAGTTTTGCAGGCAAGTGCGTGTGCCCTTGTGGGAAGGGCCACAGTTCCTTGAGATCAGCTGAAGGTGCCTTTTAGCGAGGGAATGCCTACAAAACTGAAGTATGAAATTGCTCCAAATGAACCTTGCCTAGAGTTGGGGAAAAACATTTTGGTCAAGACTGTTTTCTATGAAATATGTAGACTCTCTTCTACAATATTTGGAGCAGTCAGAAAAATAGTGCTAATCTTGTCGACCTCTAAACCTGATCTGTGTTAACAACGACAGGCTATTCCTGCCATCAGCCTTTCATCTGAAACAGCAGAGGTTTGTGTGGCTGATGTCAAGGTTATAACTCTACTGATGGCCACTCTGATGTCTTGGGATATATTCTCTCTTTCTTAGTTTGCCCTCTTAAAAACCGTGGCAACCGCACACACACACACCCACCACCAAGCAAAGAAGCAAATATACCCATGTGAAAAGATAGTGAAATTGCAAAAAAAAAAAACCACCCAAATGTGTAAAAGTTAGGAAATGTCAGAATTAATTTGTTAGTACAACTCTGGTGTGCTCCACTACACACATACTTAATATTGAAAGCTACTTATGTGATCAGATACTACCCTTTCCTCAGGATTTCTGGCTTGTGTGCAGGATGGGCCTGAGTGAGAAGAGAAGTGAGAAAAGTGTAACACAGGAGATTATTCCCTGTAAGTGCCTTGCCTTGATGTCTGTATTCTTTTAAATGTGCATAGTGAATCAGATAAGCAGCTGCAGGGAGAGAAGTTATAGTTTCTTGGATCGTATGCTTGAATATTGTCCTATAGAGATGGATTTTCTTCCTCTTCTTGCCATAGAAATCCTATGTGATGTTAGGCAAGGGATTTCAAATCATTCTTGTCACAGCTGGCAAGGAATTTCCCTCCATTGTTTCCTGCATGTTACTTATGGTATCTGAGATTGGAGCGCTTTCAGCTGTAACTGAATTTCTTGGAGCTGTGCTGTGAACGTAAGTGACAGTATGCAGTACTGGGTACACCAGGAAAAAAAGCTAGTGCCCAATTGTGAAGTCTAAAGTCAGAGGACTTTTGATTTTAATATCTCTGTGCCCCTGTTGCCCATCTGCAGAATGGAGGGAATGCTTCTGCCTCGCTGGCAGGCTGTGAATGTTAACTCCTGTTCAGGCACTGTCATGGGGAGTGCCATAGAAATACCCAAGGTAAAATTAATCATTCTGTTTAAGGAACGGAGTTTGAGTCATAAGTCACAGACCACATACTATGAAGATATACCACTGTAATGAACGACTGCTCAGCCAGTCCCCACATTGACCAAAATGTGGATCCTGCAGAAATATTAAAGACCACTGTCATTGAGAACTGTAGCAGAAAACAGGAAGCTGAATGAAGTTACATATAACCACGTTTTTGCCACATAACCATATTTCATAACATTTTGGTGGCTTTCCTTGCAACCCTTGTCCTTACAATTTTTTGCAGATGATGGAGGAAGCCATGCCGGTCTAAAGACCTGACTTCCCCAGGGCTTCTTGTAAGCTGTAACTGAGGTCAGAATAACTCGAAGTTTTCCATTTCTAGACCTACAAATTGGATGCAGTGACAGAGTTAGAAAAATGAAACATTATGGATTAGCAGAGCCTAGTCCTGGGTACTCCAGAGGAATCACTGATGGTCTGCCTCTGTGCTATTTCAGCTAATGCTAGAAAAGCTTTTCACGGAAAAGTTCATTTTGGTATTCAGAGATGTTTTGCAGACTTATTGTGAATAATATATGGAAACATAAGATTATATTTTTACTTTTTTTCCTCACCTGCATAACCACAAATCCACCACTCAAATTACATGATGAGCAGAGAGAACTTTTGGAGCTGCATGTATAGCAGAGTTTAAGACCTCATATGACCCATTCACACAAGTGCTTTCCCGCATGGCTTTGCGTATCCCTGAGCACCCTACAATTTGTCTGAGAGAAAAATTAACATTATCCACCACAGTCAGGAGCATTCAGGACTTAATTAGTTCTCTTCCATGGTGAGAAATTTAAAACAGGCAAATTTCAGCCAGAAACAATTGGAATTCATTTCCTATGCAATGCAGTTGCTCCCATACCTGTCCGCTCTGCTCTAGGATCTTCCAACTGTGACAGCTTATCAGCAGGAGTATCCACCAACCCAGGCTAATTAAACACTGTATGGAATATTTCAGCTACGCTCAGCCTGTAGCATTCTTACTCTTACAGAGCAACCTTTTACTCTGCAAGTGGTGCTGCTGAATTCGGTCAGCATCCTCAGGCTCTGTAAGGTATTCCTGCTTTAGGTCAACAGAGGTACCATAGGATGGCTCTATTCTGATAAAGGCAAGAATGCTCATCAATTCTTCCCGTTGTTTATACCCCGTGTTTTGTTAACCTTGGGCATTATTTAAACAGTAACAAAAAAAAAAAAGGCGAATAGTGCACCTCTGCAGCATATTGTGCTTTTTAACTGTTCTAAGCCTGGCAAACGTGTTTTATTCATGGCATACTACCAGAGGAAAGGAGAAAGGGCCAGAGGTATTACAACGAACTAATGCAGTAGTATCTTTTTGACATGGGTTTATGTTCACTGGAGATTCATTGCCTTGGAAAGGGCTTTTGGGAGGTTGGTAATTAGACAAAACAAATTGATTCAGAATTGCATTTCTCAAATGGTTTAAATTTCTATTAATTGGCATTGGAAGAAGGGAAGTGCTGACAAGTGAGAGTTTATCCTGATCAAGTGTAGGGCCTGCCTATAACAAGGGTCTCTGATTCTACCGTTACCAGTAGGATAGGTGGGAGCAGGAGGAATAAGACCTTTGGTATCCTGGAACAGGTACTGCTGGACCAGGGAAGTTACGACAGAATTTTGCTGAGCTGTTCTTGGCTTTTGGTGTCAGGAGCAAAGCAATCTAAAAAGGATGGCTGTTAAGTAATATCAAACAAAGTCTTCTGTAGGAATATATACAAAACCTTTCATGTAGGGAATAAGCAGTGCATATGTGCACGGTGGGAATGATGGAGGATAGATCTAACGGTGAGATTTTTGTCAAGGCAGCTCACTTTGAACAAAGAGTTTTGTGCAAAGATCTTCATTGGTATAGATCTGCAGACTGGCATAATCTTGGCCTTGGCTCTTCAGTGGGATGCTGAGGAGGGTGGAAGTGCCAAGTGATGAATGGGCAAAGAATGTCAGTGTTTAGCAGTATCCCAACTTTTGGAACTTTTTGTATGGGAATGAGGTACTAAAAATAAAGGTTTGATATCTACTCTGTTGCTTAGTGGTTTATCTTCCTAAGTAATGAAACCCGCAGCTAATCCTTTTGAGCACTCCTGTCTCATGACACACGCTCAGTGCTGCTGCTTTGATCCATGCCATTTTGGGTTTTGATCTCGTCTTCTTCCTCTCCCTTCCCTTCTGCCCATCATCAGCAAAGAGCTGCTTTGCTGAACTTAGAGGTATGCTGAACTTTTGAGCTGCTATCTGTTGTTGGTTATCCGATTTTCTAGGAGGGGAATTCCTATTTAAAATATTCCTTTTGTTTCTCTTGGTGCCTTAGCCCAGATAAAGCAATCATTAGTAGTCGTGTGAAGCTCTTTGGAACGTTCCTGTGAATGTATTGGGAAATACATATTAAATACATTACATCCACATGCGTAATATAAATTTAATCTCCAAGCCACTAACTCCCAGGTCTACCCCCTACATCCCTTAGGGTGGGAAGCCTTGTAAGCTAATTAGTGATAGCATATAAGCCTCAGCCCTGAAGGGCATTGTTCATTTTATTACTTGTGCTATGCTGAATAAGGGAGGATGCTGCTGGATGATAAAATATGCGAAAGAAAACTCTTGGCAACAGAAGAAAGCTTCAGTAATGCTCAGACATCCTACTACAAGGCCATCCTGCGGTCATGTTACATACCTCTGGTCAACCCATAGCTGAATCGATTTGAGAAACAACTACAAGACAACTTTAATATCTATATATAGATAGATAGATATGTAACAACTCTAACTACCTCCATGGGGCTCAGTGGAGTTCTCAAGGGCTCCTGCTATGGTTACCCACTGACCCTGAGCCTAAGTGCTATGAAAAATGATATCTGCCATGTCTCAGTAAATCCAGGTAATAAAATATCAATTGAACGTTTCCTGAAAATGCACTCCTGAAAACACTTGGTACAGTTACACGGATATTAATCATTTATATTCCTTTCTCAAAACGTATAAACAAGGATTAAAAAAGTAACTTTTGTTTTCTCATGTACATTGGCCTTTCAAATCTATCACACTTATTTTTCCACTGGGATGCCATTTTGACTTTTCTTTCCTTATATCTTTTTGGTATGGCTCTTTGTTACCTTTCTTTTTGTAAGGTTTGTTTTCCCAGATGCTCCCTGGGCAGTAAGGTCTTGGAGAATAACCATTGTTTCAGATACGAATGCAAGAGGATTAAAGACAAGGGCACTTATTACTGAGTTTCTCCTCTGCACTACCACAAAATTCTTTGATGCTATTTCTTCACTGTCTTTAGAAAGGTTATTCACAATGTGTGCCTGCCTTTGCAAAGTGAGACCTGAGAATGGCTACTGCATTTTAACACCAGCTATTGGCTACAATTCCACCTTTTTTATACCCACTAAAAGATTTCACATTTTGATGGGATTCAAAATCACTTTGGAAAAGTTGACAGAGCAGCAGCCTAGGTAAGAATTTCCTTGTTTAGGTATGAAATATACGTAGTGCAGGAAAAGTCAGAACTGGTCGCCACCTGTGTAACCTCACATTTTATCTGAAAGAAACACCTCTAGCAGTGGAGAGGGAAGCTCAGTTTTCAGTCATTCCTGGGCAAAGAGGTTCCAAAACAATGTCCAGCACAAGGAATTGCCTGAAATCATCTCCTTGTTTGATCATCAATATGTTAATGGTAGCACTTTTAAGCTATGAGCGCTGGAGGCTAGAAATGAACAAATGACTCAAATAAAACAAAGATTGGGATGCCCTGCCAGCTTCCTCAGATATTTGGTTTGTATTCTGTATATCTTTTTGTTTGTTTAATCTCTGTATCTAGCGATGTTATCCCCCCTCCCTTTCCTCCCTGAGATCCATGTGGTTGCCCTGTTGTATACTTTTGCATTCTCCTGGGGCTTCAGCATCATTGGAAGCTGGCTGCTGAAAGATTTTTCTTAGAATGCAGTGGAGTAATAAAATATCATTTATGAACTGGAGGAGGGGAAAGCAGGATCCACAGCACGGAGAGATGTTCCAAAATACAGAAATTAGAAATAAATTATTCAAAAGCAGTAGTATTTTTATGGCACTGTGACCTCTTCTCCTGCTGGGGCTTCTTAGAGAAGCCTAGAAATAGCAAAAGGTGTGGGATACAAAATAACAAAGGCCAGACAAAATGTTCACTAGCAAGATGAAAAACTGGGCTTGGAGATTAACTTGCTCTTTGAAACCCCTTTCTTCTTACAGAAATAACCAATAGCACAGGCTCAGTGGCCCTTACCCTTACTGAAACAGAGTGAGAGCACATCAGGGAACCACAGTAACTTTCCAAGCGCACCCGTGTCAATACAAATTAGCCACTAATTGCTACAAAACACTGACTTTCTATATCAAAGGGTGTGTGGGAGTTCAGTTTACTTATGCCCCTTGTGTATGTAGTAATGATGTCTCAATTACTTACATGTGTATGTGTGTCTGAGAGATGCATGGACACCCATTAATATGCCTATGCACTTTACTTGTGTTTATATATAAACTGCTTATATTTATTCCAGTACTTGTCAGTGATTCATTTACTAGCTGGCCGTTATACCTGCTTCTGTGTCAGTATTCAAGTGATATTCCAGCAGGCTCTTATGGGGGGGTGTTCTGTCTCAGTTATGAATGTAAAGCCAAGGGCTTGGATATGTGAAATGCACTGGGACTCTTCTGGTGGTAGAAGAAATGCTGTTCTTGATATTTTATGTTATTTGCAGTAGGAAGGCTCCAAAGCTGTGTTGCGGGCAATTTCAAGCGGAATGATTTCACTGTCTCTTGGGGCAGGATCTTTGGGTTGCCCTTGAATGAGTTACTACAGTCAGAGAGTACATCCTCATCCTACCCACCCAGTGCAAAAGCTACTTACAAGTAGAAAGGTGGATGTGTTGCTTGATGGGAAAAAGGAGTGATGATGGGAGTGCTCTGCTTCACTTTCCCAAAATTCCAACCCTGCTCCCAGCACAAACATGATTAAGCACAGCCGTGTTTGTCCAGTCCCAACCCTCTGAAGCTGGTCTACACATACTAGGGGTTGGAGTGTTTTCCCAGGCCCTGTATTACACCATGTTACTGCAAGTAGAGGGATACCGCATGTTTAAAGGCTCTAGCTGTGAACGCTGTGTAAGAGGATGAGCAGCCCAGCTGAAAATGGTGAGACTCTGCAGACGTTGGCTATGACCCAACACGCTATCCTGGGTCAGGAACTAAGGAAGCTTGCTTGACTTTGACTTGAGAGATCACTGCAGGGACAACTTCAGTACTATGGGGCACTGCTTACATTTTTCTCTGAGAACTAAAGACCTATTTTGACTCTCTTATTGCATATTGGAAGAGAAAAGGCTGGTATTGTTATTGAGAAACATACATAATAATCTAATCTTCTTCAGCGATAGAAGCAATAAGTTTGGTAGGATGTGGAAGAAGGTCAAAGTCTGTGCTGTGCATAAGACAAACTCCTGCTAAAATTACTGGGTTTCTATGGGTCTAAAATTTACTTGGGCTTGGTTGCAAAATCTGGCACAAAGTCTGGATTGCTGAACAGCAACAATTTTTGAAATGAAAAAAACCTTATTAAATGGAAACTAATGGGCACATGTACAGATGTTTCCATTTTTCTTAACTCCTATAGTGCTTATGAAACTCTTTTACTCCTATTTTGTAGTACATATGAGAGCAAAATAATTTTATATACAAAATACCAATTGTAACGTGTTCCTGAGTGCAGTGACAATGTGAAAGAAACTAGAGGTGTTTACATTATTATGGGATGTTTGGATTTAGTAGTAAAATTAAGCTTCAGTTAAGTCCCTAGTAGATGGATTGAAATGTGTCTGGGGTTTTTTTTTTTTGGTTGTTTTTTTTTTCCTCACAGGTCAAATCCCTAACAAATTATTCTTTTCCACCATATTATCATTTATGCTTCAGAGTCTCTAAAATGCAGTTTCAGGAGATGCCTGTATTTGCTTTGTTGCTGCTTAAAATTAGGAAATGAAAAAAAAGTCTCCATGTACAGGTCCCTTAACATTTTTGAATAGTGTTTAATTAAAAATATATTCAAATTATTAATTTCACATGAATGATTGTACAGTGACAGACAGCTGGGGGGTTCTGCACTTGGCTGTACTCCATTAAGACTGTATGATTTGTAATTAGAAATGAGCTAATGCCAAAGTTGATCTTTTCCAAAGTCTGCGTGTGTTGAGAGGAAGACTGCCTTTTAAGAATAGACTCACCAATGGCAAAGTTCAGGTCTTCTACAAAGTATAGCAGCACACAACTCAGCAAAACACATAAAATAATAGACTTAAGTTCCCTCAGCCTGACCACAGCAATTTATGTCACCTTAAGCAGGTTTTGAATTTAGTGGGTCTTAGAGATATAGTTTAAAAATGTAAAGATTTTTGCTGACTTTTGACATTAGATTTACAACTTTGGTTGTACTCATTTGTATTTACCATAATTATAAATGAGGTGATGTTGACACTTTTTTCCCTAGGATTTAATAATATTCAACCTTTTTACTCAGATGTAATAAAGTTTCTGGAATACCTTATCCTCCCTTTTAAAATGTGAATTACCCGATATTTTTCCAGCAATAAATTTCGTGGATTCTGAGCAATAAATAGGGCATGAATTGTCTATCATAAGAAAGACTGTGAATTAGAACTCTTGTGATTTTGAGTGCCTATGCATAGTGGAAGTGGAAGACACCCAAATCATTCTTGTATCAAGGATTACAATGAGAGTAGAAGCTGGTAATGCTGATGAACTTCTTACGGTCTCCTGAGTACACACTTATTCCTGTTTCTCTTCAGATGAATGCCATTATAATAAACCCTTTTGTTTAGAGCCTCTCTTCCAATCCAGGAGGTATTTGAATGTATTCAGCACACAGGGAAGAGGGACATACTCATCTGTCACTGAAGCGCAGTCACCTCTGAGGTGAAACTTGGCAGCAGTTCTTACATTACAGTACTGCCGATAGTCTGATCACCTTTTTTTTTTTTTTTTTTAACAAGGTGAAGCCTCACCATAAATCAAGAACTACCTTTTCCCTTTCTCTCTCTGCCTATGACTCCCTATACTAGAACCAAAGTAGTTCTCTGTCCTTTGTCAGTGCTTATTTTTGAAAGGAGACTTTGAGTTAATGGTGAACGTGTTGTTCTGAACTTCAGCAAAGGATCTCAGTCTGCCATTAATTTCGTGCTACCGGGAGACAGAAAGGGGGGAGCAAAAATGCCAGACAGTCCAGAGCTTAATATGTTCCTCACGGCTGGAGGTGACGTGACAGTCCTCTCGCCATTTGACAATGAATGTAAAAATATTTGTCTGGAGCCAAAAGCCACCACCATACAGATTGCTCACTATGCTGTGAGATTTAGGCCACTGAGGCTATTATTTTATTAAGGTGTCTTACAGAGAAACACTCCTTTGTAAACAGCCCTTGTCTTTGGAAAAGACCTTTCTCTACTCCTATATTTTTTTTTGTGTGCATCGATGACAGAGCAGGCATTAAATCTGGGCAGAGATAATGCCAGGTGATAAATTCTTTTGCTCCTGACCTCATAAATCAATTGGCAGAACTGTACACTGCTTGGTGTAACAGTGTGCCATTTTTAATTTGTTACTACTGCAGTGCAAACTAATTTTAGCACCTTAATGCTTGCTCTGTGCTGCAGTTTGCAAAGCAACTCCAGATTAAATGCAATACAATAAGTGGCTATATTTATTGGCCTTATACCAACAACTGACAACAAGAAAATCACAACCGATGCCAGTATTAGTGTTGCTACATCTAGGTATTAGTGAAAAACTCAGTTGCATTTTTAGTATGATTTGTATCAATTCACAGAATGCTATTAATATCTGGTTTGATTGTCAAAAGGCCCTTGCTGATACTTAGGGAGGAGAGGCAGAGAAATCTCATGTTTTAATAGACCCCACTTTGCCCAGGGCAAGGAAATCTGATTTTCAGCTGGCATAGTCAGAGATCAGGTTTCCAGAGGTCTATATGATCCTGTCTTGTTGAGGGAGTTTGAGGAAGAAATCCTCAGTGATCTGTTTGCAGAGTTCTTCCCTCATTATTCCATTAGTATTCAGAAGGGATCAGTGTCAGCGTCCAAAAGAGAGGAATTTTTTTTCTGTATTTAAGGAGCTCAAAAGATGCCTCTTTGTTGAACCTGCTACCTTACCTCTGCCTCCTGAAAACATCTTATAATGCCTTTGCATATTCACAATAGCTCTATTCTCCTGAGTCTTGGACCTGTTGTGGTGGTGGTTGCGTGGCCGGTAGGGTTAGACGTAAGAATGGATTGTGGGGATATCCTGAAGTTCACTGTGGGAGCACAGCCAAAGAAGCAGCGATTAACAGGGGAGCCAGGCATCCAGTGCAAGAAAGACTAGACCTTTAATAAGATACAAAGCCAAAAGCAAAGAAAAAACAGAAAGAGGAGGCATTAATATTTCACCCCTGCCATATTTATTCCTTTTGTTCTTAAGAAAAACTCTGCTGTAATTTTTGTTCTTCAAATAAACTGCTTGTAAAAATGCTGTGGGAAACTGCATCTTACCGCAAGAAAATCAGAGCGGGAGGGAGGGAGAAATGAAGAAGTCGGGGCAACAGAGGAATGATAAGCTTTGAAAAGCAATGGAGGGCCAACACTATGGAATTACAGAAGAGTGCAGCTGAGCAGTCTGTGGGTCCTATAAGAAGGGGATGTTCTTGTGGAGAATCTGGCAAGATTATATGAATAAATAGATAAGTAATTCTTTTCAGATGAGCAGGAAAGGCACACAGAGAGTAATGGCCTTGAATTGAGCTGAAGAGAGTCACTTTTGAGGAGGGCAATTTGAAGCAAATCCCCAAATGACCCATTACTGTGAGACAAGAATATTCAATAAGCTACCTGTGTCAAGACCAAAAAATTACTACATGCGCAAACTTGTGTAAGCAGTTATATAGGTATTGTCATCTCTGCAACTGATATTAGTGACCACATTTTCTTATAGCTTCTGAGTGTCTTCCTCTGGGCTAATAGTAAAGTGATTTAGCTATGAAGCACAACCTGTTAGGTTAACAAAATGCTGGAACGGTGTACCACTTCTGGCTTTGGGGATATCTTTGTGCTTACAGAAAGCTCAGAGTTGTGATATCACCTGTGTGTGCACAGCTTATTGTGACTTTAGCAAGGGTTGTATGAGAATGAAAAAATAGTGGCTTCATTAAGGCTCTGAGCGTTTAGCATTTGTAGGTGTTATATGATGAGATCTAGCTGTAGAGTGGGCTGGGTTAAACAGAGCCTGTGGCTCCCCGCTGGGGTTCCAGGTGCAACTCAAGGGCTTTTAGAAAAGAGGCCAGAGCCCACCCTTTAGTGACTGCAGGGTGAGTCCACACGGCCCTCTAGGATTCTTGAGTCCTGCTACCATCTGCAGTTCATTACATATCTCTCTATATAATATCTCTACATAATATTATTATTATATATTTATGTCTATATTGTGTATAAGTATTTTAATATATAATTGGTATCTATATATATATAATCTCTATGTAGATTATCTGTATATATGGATTATATGTAAACTGCCTGTCTCTTTTGTAAACTATCTGTCTTGTTCTACATGTCGTATTTGTATATGGAGATACATGCATATACAGTGTCTGGACATGATCCTGGGCAACCTGCTTTAGGGTACTCTGCCTGAGCTGCAGGATTTGACTAGATGACCTCCAGAGGTCTCTTTTGACTTCAGCCTGTGATTCTGTGACTAAGGAAAAACATTGTTTTTCACTCAGTAGTAGAGCAATGCCCTAAAGGAAGGAGCTGAATGTCAGCTAAAATGAAAAATCATCATATATTTGGATATGCTTTTTAGAAAGAGGTAATTTTCTTCTTGCTTTGGCCCACCTCACTGTTCATTTTTCCAGTTTTGGACATCCCGTTTCCCTCTGCCATCTGGCGTATCTTTTCACTTTAGCAATCCTTTTCTCTTCTAACTTCCTAGATGTGGGCTGAAGAAGAGAAGCAGGAAACTGAACAGTTTGCTGTAGCATCGAGGTCAGTGGATCCCTTTGCTCTTCACACCCCTTTTTGTAGGCTTCACAAGAAGTGTTTTGCTGTGCTGTGGTTTGCTTATGAGAACGGACAAACTGCAGCTAAAACACTGGTTAGCAGCAATACAAGGAAAGTAGAATTGAGACAAGGTCATCTCTGTGCCAGTAACATAATTGCTCCATCATCTTCTTTCCCCATTTATTCTTGTACCTAAGGAACAATGACGAATGGACATCCAACAGCTTGTGTATTTTTCTACAGATTCGGCAAAAAATGTTCCTCTGTACACTCACTGTTTTAATACAAAAGGAGATACCTGTATTTTGCTACATTTCTTTCCTTTTAGAGTAGGCTAAACTTACGCTGTTGACTTAAATGTAAGTACGGTCTGGTTTTTAGAATAGAGGCTTGAGTTTGAAAAGTCATGGTCTGGCTCCACTAGGTGAGCTCACAAGGCTCTTCAGTTACAGACTTTAATGGAAATAGCTCTCCAGGAAAGAAATAATAAACAAATGGTGATGAAGTGTAACCGTACTGTTGTTAGGTTAAGTATGCGTTTGGGTTTTTTTTAAAGTATTTCATAGGGGAAATATCAGGATGGTGAACAAATGACTGAGCTACTGGATGGATTGAAGTCCATGAAGCCATTATAAACTCCAGACCTGTACTAGTGAGGCTTAGGTACTTTTACTACAGTGTCGTACAGGTGAAGTCAAAGAGGCATTCCTATAATTATGGCCCAAACTAGAGGCGCATCCCATAAACCTCCTTGTTCGTTACCCCAATGGATGTCTAATCAGTCATACTGGTGAAAGAAATGATCTGTCCTCAGTCTCTCTGGCAACGGAGACAGGAGGTCCCTGTAGCGCAAGTGCTAATATTTTATGCCAATATGAACTTGTTTTCGCAAGAAATAGGTAGGGCCCATTGGGATGTTTTAGAGTATCAAGATGTGTTCTGTTTTGTCAATTTAATTGTGCATTCTCTGTTATTTGTAGTCTTCAACTTGAACTGAAATTCTAAAAGATGTTGACACGGGGGAGCAAACAATGATGAGCAATTAAGAGTCATTAACATAGAGTGACTTTGTGATACCAGTTGTATCCTTAGAGCTGTTGCTAAAGTTCAGGAAACACTTTTTTTTCAACCTTGGATTTCAGATTGGTGACAAACTTGATGGGTTTCCTTGGGAATTTTGCTCTTGGGAACTTTTTCCACATGATAAAGAGCTGTATGGGACAGGGGAGAGGAAATTCGGGAAGGACAAGATCTGCTCCGGGTCACTTGCACTGCAGCTGGAAAGAGAAAACAGGGCTGAGGAAAACAATGAACGTGTTGAAGGAAACAATTGGGAAGTGGGACCCCTGAAAGCACCAACATGCCCCGTGCAGAAGGGAGGAAACTGCTCATCCACTGCATTTTGTTCTTTGCCTTACAAGTGCTTTAGCTCTGGAACAAATTTAGGGGATGCCTCCTGGAAAAGATATCAATAGTAGTGTTTGTGTCCTGAGGCTGTGGATAGAACGTATTCTACACCGAAGAGTCTAAAAGCATATGGATCTGTTGTATTAGTCCCAATACAGTTGTCTGTACAGTTCCCAAATGAGAGATCACAGCCTTTACCAGGACAAAATCACTAGCTGATTTTTATGTAGGAATCTCTTTAATGGCAGCAATTTACCATCAACGACAAGTAGGAATAAATTTGCAGATAATCTCCTGAAATAGGCTCTTGCAGATGACACAGCTTCATGTACAAGAGCCATTGCAATTTGTAAGAACATCCTTAAAATGTTCCGTAAAGTACCTTAAAATATCAGCATATATTGTAAGGTCTATTGCACGCTTTCACAATGCTCTTATAAAAGCATTTATCTAGCCTAATCTTCTTACTTCCTTACACAAACGATTCTAACTGTTAGCAGACAAGTACCTAGAGTTTTATCTCATTATCTCTTATAGCTGGCTTAAAAAAACCCAAACAACAACAACAAAATCCTACCTTTGCTGTTGAGTAGCCACAGCTATGTACAACATCCTTGTTTTGCATCAATATTCCTAATTATCAGCCTGTGTTTTCCAAAGAGAAATCCCTAAAAGAGGCCAGTGTGGGCTCTAATTCCACCGCTCTTGTTACAACGATAAAATCTGGATTCAGTTTTTGGTCAAATAACATGAGTATGGAGTTATGTGAGAAAAACATGCTCTTTTTTCCTCTCACATATCCCACTGGGTGGATAACCATTTTTTTAAAAGGGTCAATTGTTTATATTGCTGTTATCTTATTAATAAGATAATTGTTGCTATCTTATTAATAAGTAATCCATATCAACTTGAACAACACTTTTTTTGCAGAATATTGACTCATTGAAGCAAAAACTTGGGAACCAGATTTTTAAAAGAACAACAAAAACTTCAACTTAGAGAACCTTCTTTGGGCCTGAAAATCCTTTCAGTGCTTTGGTTTTGTTTTGATGTAGTGTAAGTCAATATCCAGAGCTTTTCTGCTTTGTGGGAAAAAAACCCTTTTTGTTTTCCAGCCAAAGCTACTATCACGTTTATGGAGGGAGAAGTAGAGTTCCTCCTTATGTTATAGAACAATAATTGGGAAGCCATTCAGCTTCTGGCTTACTACAAACTCCTTGATGAGCAGAGGAAGTGTAGTCCTTTGGGTCAAGTTGCCTCACTGTTGATTCTTCAGCACTGGAGCAGCTGCATATGATTTAAAGTGAAGTTGCAAGGTAGGGGCTGGGAATCTCTGCAAGTCAGATGGTGGTTTGTAACCTCATTGTCATCAAGTGGAAAATGGTCTGGACCCTCGTGTAGTTTCAGGTTCTGAAGCTGTAAAGTCCAGCTAATACGCACCCTCACAATATGCTGCTATGCTGAGCATATTGAGGATACTTTGGTGGTACAGTGATCAAGGGAATAAAGCATACCTCCATCAGTTAAGAATGAAGTCCTGTGAAAACACCTTGTTTTCAAGACTAGGGAACGGGTAAATGGTTACAGATACAGTGCAAGAGAGGCAGCAAGTGTAATATGAGAGAGGCCAGTATTGTATTAGGTCTTTCCATTTTCACCTAGGGTAGCACTAGAAACAATATGGCTAGTCAATGCAAGCTTGAAATCAAAGGGCAATAAATAAATAACCACTGATTGGACTGACAGTGAGTTCATTTTAAAATAAGAAGGGGAAATTTTAAATTAGTTAGAAGAGGGACGAAAATAGTAAGTAGGATAAAATGTTTGTGTTTCATTTGAGGTCCCAGATCCTGCCAAAACACAGAAAGAATGAACCAGGAAGGACATTTAGGGCATGTTCCTTTAAAGCAAGAGTAGAAAAGTTTACTAATGGCAGAAATAGAAGCTGCAGCTGTGAACATATTCTAAAGAGTGTTAGATAAGCACTTGAGGGGAAAAACACTACAGGGTACAAATGCTAGACTTAATTGGCTGCATGCCTTCCTTCCATCCTGAAATGTCACTATGCAACCAATGTCAGCTTATCCCCTGGAGAGAAGATGAGTGGAGAATAAACCCAGCTTTTGTACATGTCAAAATTGTGTTCCTTACCATTACTGTTCAGAATAAATCTGCACATGCAGTTTCATTTTTCTTTCCCTTTTGTTTGGAAGGCTGAAGTCACCCCTAAGTCCCTGCGCAGCCCTTCTGTTCCAGGAAGAAAAATGCCTTAGTGCTAATGTTGCTCTGCTGTGGGTTTTTTTTAGAGAGATCATATGTGTAAAATAAGGTCATGTTTTCCAGTAACATGAACATGCCTTCTGAGCTCTGTCACCTATCTCCTCCTTCTCAAAAGCACAAGGCCAAGGGTGTGCAGTTATTTCAGGCCCATAGCAAACACTTTATTTGCAGCGTATGACTACCATAATGACTATCATTGAGGTACCGTAAGAGAACAAAACCAAAAATGGGTGTAACGTGACTCCTCAGCTCTGTGAGATGAAGCCATCAACCTACATACAATCAGTACTTTTATTTTAAAAACATAAAGGATAATAATGTTGGAGTTATGTCCATGTCTTAATGTGATTTTTTTTTTTGAGGTACTGGAAGTGAGATGCATGAGTATTCACTTGATGAACAATGGTAAATTAGAGCATTAGTTTACAAGAGAGCACAAGCTCACCCATATAATGACAAGTTTCCAGGGAGAATTCTCTTAAGTATGTGAGAGAGCCCTTGGAGAGAAAGTTTATTTCTCAGGAAGAGTATGGCCAGCTAGCCAAGAAGCTTGGGTTGTTTTTCCACTAGAGTGGCACTGCTTTTGTCAGCAAGGAATAGCTTTCTCATGGTGACTATATGTGCCGCAATTGCTTAGAGGAGCAGCTAAGCTCATGATATGTTATAGCGTCTGTGAAATTATGCTTCACATAGGCAGGGTTAATTTTAAAAGAAGAATTCTTTTCAGTATTGTTACTTCCTTCCTTCTCTCGTGGTCTTGCTGGTACCCTGACCTCCCTGCAGGAGAAGAAAATGCAGTGGTTGAGGGGCAGGGACAAAAGATGGAAAGAGGAAGAACAGATCCCAGTGTAACTTTCTGGTGATCTCAGGGGAGGAGGGGAGGGAAAGTGATTATTGTTAAGACAGACCTTGAGGTCCAAGTTTTCTGCTGGCATATATATGGCTGAAAACGAGTGCAGTCAGTCATGCCCAGACACCTATGCACAGCAGGTAGTCCTTAAATCTGATCTGGAACAGTGCTGCAGTTCTGACCAGTGGATCTTTTGCAGGGGTCATCATGTTGACTTAATATTTTTCTCATATGAATACTTAAAATATTTGTATTATTAGTTTATAGAGCTTCAAACTCTCATTACCGTAAAAATGTTGCCAACAACACTTAAGTATTTTAGCAGCTAGACTTCAGACCTCATCTTTAATCTGTGATTGCTGTGGTGGCAGTTCTAGACAGACTCTTTATTCTCCTTGCGGAAAGCCCAGAGTATTTGTGGAGGATCCTTTGTACCTGGGCCTTCTCAGATCCAGTTGTCAGACTGGCGATGCGGTGGGTAACAGCTGTATCAGAGGTAATAACATCTTTACAAGATCTTGGTTGCCTAATGTCCCAAATACTAATAATGTATACTTGAAAAGCCCTCATGCACCATCGATTATTATGCAACCTCTAAATTGAATTCCATTGTAATGATCAGATGCTTCCTTTCATCTTCAAAGAGCTGGGTAAATACCAAGCATTTTAAATGCTGGCTATGGTTGGTCCGTAGCAGACACAGCTAGGGAAGCAGTGTGCCAGGCGGTGGTGGTGGGGCACACGCAGTGATGAGGCTCCTGGGAGTGGAGTGATGCCCTGTGGGGGTTCCCGCACCCACCTAACATCGGGGCTCCAGTGGGGAGAGTGGGCACAGTGGTTAAGATCTCTCTTCTGAATCAGCACGGAGGATCTGGGGGCACAGATCTTCCTCTGCTCTAGTCATCAGACCTTCTTCCTGGTGAGCCAAGCCACCCCTTCCCATCCCGGATACAACAGCACAGCTTTTGCAGCAGCTGAGCTGGGGTGCTGCACTTGTATGGTTGGCCACAAAACCCCTTCAGGCATCGTGACTGCCCCTCGAGTCCCGCCATGTTTGCCTCTCCCCTTGTCTTCCCAAGGCTTGCTGTGATGAGCCCTGTCGTGCGACTTGGAAGGGCACCCGAGCATCCCAGAGGGAGGGGAGGAGGGAGATAAATGAGATATAGCCCTGCGCTGCCCCTCCCTCAGGCCTATGCTTGTGACTTGCCATTAGCCTTTGGAGACCAATGTATAACCAACCAATCTAAGGATGATTGTTACTCTTACTCTTCTGGAATAAAGGTCCCCTTTAAGGGTCTCAGAAATACTGGGTAATTCAAGTTGAACTGAGTACCTACCATACCATGATAATTCAGAGCTAGGCTGAGGATGCATGGTTGTGACAGTCATAGCAGTGTAACTCTGCAGCGATTGCTATGGCGATGACAAAATGAGAATCTGGCTTCAAGGTTGTAATTTTAATCCTCTTGGACCCTTGTCTACACAGCAGTTATTTAAACATAATTCTCATTACTTATTCGTGTCCTTAATCTATTATTACATTAATTACACAATTTTTATGGTTTATAAAAAAAAAGTCCTCAGTTAGGACATCTTAGTACGTACTATTTCATTTACATGCGTATTTCTGTATGCACAGCCTTCTGTGGCTCTAACTGATCAAAAACAATAAAAAATTTATAAACTAAAAATACTCCCTTGGCCTTAACTTACACTACTTTTAATTCAATTTTAATTATTAATATTATAGTTGCTCTTTTCATTTTTGCATTTTGGAGTGTGTGGAGGCCAGGCTCTTGGCCTTGGTTTTCTGTCTTGGATCTGAATGTTTAGCATTTTCAGCCACTCCTTTACCCTAATTTCACCATTTTTCCTTGTGCTTGACTAGGAAATATCTTGCTGGCATTTCTTACAGATGTTGCTGTGTTGTTACCATCTGTGATTAAGACATGGTGTCAAGAGCTTGAAAAATAGAATTCTGGAATGAGCCAGACAAAATCACGATGCCTGAGGGAGGTATTTTCTGTTATAAATTATCAAGGTCCTCTCCTTATTTTTGAGCTGCAATTTTACGGGGTGTGCAGGACAGAGAGGAGCCAAAGTTTTGGATTATTATTTTTTTTTTATCAGTCAGTGATTGCCTTACCTATTCACTTGGTTTATGAGCAGGGCATACCTTTTAGGATGTGGCCATCATCTGTTGCACCTTACTGCTGAGTGGTTAAGAACTGCATGCTAGTAATGCTTCTCTGAAGGCAAATGCCACCCAGTGAGTACAGAGAGGGTTTTTTCAGTGGCTTAGAAGTCTTTTGATTTTTATTTGACTCCCTGACATTTTGAAATGAGCAGCCTTGCATACGGAAGGAGGGGAAAAGAATAAGAGATAGAACAACAGACAACCATGAAAGATACAATACATGGATTTGTATTTTCTGTAGTAGCACAGGTTCTATTTTTAACTCTATCATCCCCGCATCTGTTGTGTATCCAAAAGATACTGAGTATGATTCTATGCTTGTTTTTGTCCAGACGCGTAATGTCCCTTAGCACATCCCTTTTTCTGGCCCTGTTTGGAGGGGAGGTGTAGGTACACACACATATGTATATAGTGTGCATTTGCAGAGCTCCTTTGGTCAAATTACAAATAGATGCAGCAAGTTGCCTGAGGGAGAAAAACAGAATAAAAAGGAGGGCACAACAAATAATATATAGAGGCTTTTTTTTTTTTTTTTAAGGCTTAAAGTTGTTACTAGATCACCTAGTTTAAGCTTCGAAGTGGAGGCCAAAGAATTCCGTTTCTTTTATATTGAGACCAACAGCTCATGCTTGAGTGAGGTGGGTAGGGACCAGGAAGCCTGGCCCTCATGCATCTTACAGATTTTTCTGTCTCTTTCCTGGGGGAAATGGGGTGAGGACAGTTCCTTAAGGTCTTTCCCTGGAGTACTAAGTGCTCTTCAGATAGCTTGGATCTGCATAAGTTAAACATAATGGAGTCTTCTGCTTTTCTGCCTTTCTTACTAGTAATTTTTTGGTATGGCAAATGTCTTCCTTCTTGGATTAGAAGCTGGTTATTACAAAAAGAACTATAAAAATGGAGATTTTACTAAAAACATTGGGGGGAAAAAAAGTTGATTAGTCTGACTCCCCTTCTTGGTCACTGTTTGTAGTGGTACTTTTCATGAAAAGCGGTATCCTGCGGCAAATATTCCGACAGCAGCTGACTTTTACTGTACCCCTTTAGTAAGACAGGGGAATTATACCTTGATGTCTCTCTTTTGTAGTATGGATAAACGCACGCGCACATAAATACAGAGAAGAAAGAATACAGTAAAAAGTACTAATGTATCATGAATGAGGAAAAATAATTAGTATTAGACACTCTGCGTGTCTTTTCTACAGTATATCCTTGCTGAAATTTCTGGCGTCAAGGTTTTTCCTTGGGAGCCCAATAGCCTGGGCAATATCTAGCCTTTGAAATTCTTCACTGCCTGTGTATTCTAACCCATCCTTTTCCCTTGGGAAGGGGAGAGGATAGTGCAGTGAAAGTCATCTTCTAGATAGTTTTAAATGGCATCCTATGTTAGTTTTAAGAACTGCAAGTAAATAGCAGTAAGAAATAAACACAATAAAAATAAGCAACAATGGCTTTTGGTCCTCTAATCTCTCCTTATTTACTGATGGGCACCATAGTGAGTCCACAGAAGGATGGGATACAAAATACTTGGATATTATTTCTTCTTTTTTGTGGTATAATCTATTCATATTAATAGTCTATTCCTATTCAGGTTACTGTTTAACTAGGGAAAGTAGAGGAAACAGAAGAATCACCCTCCATCTACTATACATGAAATTTCGGTGTTGCAATGTCCTACAGAAAGCTGAAATGTCACTAGTACTCTAGAAAATTCACTTGCTTTTTGCCATTAGTAATCATGATCAGTATTTGCTATAATGAAGCTGTATTTCACAATTTCACTGCTTTCTTCTGCTGTGTCATTTCTACACCAACCTCTGTCTGTTCTCTATGTAGAGTAAAAAATCCTATCTGATAGCTGCCCATCACCTTCTCTTTAGAGGCATTAGGATACTCTGCTGAGCCTTCTTGGAGTTTTGTACTTCTCAGAGGACATTGATTACATGAAATAGCAGTTTTCCTAAAGGGAAAGTGATAGGAAACGATCTGAATTTTTTTTTCCAAAATGTTTGATGAATGAGCTAACAAAAGTAAATACAATCTCTTAGTTGTTACACCACTTACTATTTTCTCCCTGGTCTGGAAAGGAGCTTTTCTGTTGATTTCAGGTGGTTTGAGTGTGAGCTGACAGCTCCAGGCCCTGAGGATTCACTGGAGCCAGTCCCTGACATTAGCACAATGTGTCACAAATGTCCCTATTTGTGTTTAAATTTTCAACTCCTTTTATTAACAGTGTGACAAATGTTGTCTATGTGTGGTAAATGGTGTAATATGCAATTACTAACCCAAGCAACTGATTGTTATGAAGTTCCTAATTTTTATAGGCTTAAGATGGAGACATAGATGCAGTTAAAAAAAAAAAAAAAGAGGGAGAGAGAGAAATAAAAGCTTTCTGCAATGTCAACAGCCACTAAAAGTATTTTATATACCACAACCATCTTGCCCAAGGCACAGCAGGAGGCATTGACCCATTACCAATGAGATCGTGTGTACAGCATTCAAGCATTCATGATGGGAAATGTCTTTGTTTCCCTCATCCTGCTTTATTTCCTAGTTTCTCCCTAAAAATGACACAAAACTAAAAACAAAAACAAAAACCCCCAAAACCTCCTGATTTTATAGCTTTTCTTTTTATTTTCATTTTTCTTTGTGACTCAGTCCTCTGTGGGAAGTAGCTCATTTTATTTACTTTATTACCAGCCCTTTATGTTAATCCAGGGCTCGGTGGTGCAGACATCCCAAAGGGCCACTGAGTTGGAACTGCTCTTCCGAGGGCAGATCAGGAGAGGTTTCTTGCAGGAGGCAGAGCATCACCTGGAGGTTGCTGGCACAGTTGGTTTCCCTCCCGCCAGCCAGGCTGTGCTGGTGGCTGCTACTCAGTGATAAGCCCGACTCCTCCCAGCCTTGTTCGGTGTTATGTGTACTGCCACGGTAATTAGCATTTAACTAATGAAAGTATTCTTAGCTCTCCGCTCTGCGTCTCAGTCCTGCCGCCATTAAAATGTTTGCCGGGGACAGGACTGGATCCCAGCACTTGATTCTGCAAAGTGTTGAGCATCCTCATTTACTTCTTTGTAACTCAGCTCCCCTCAGAGCAGACCCCAAAAAAGAAGTCCACTGGAGAGCGTTCACAGCTTCGAAAGAGTTAGTTGATCTTTGTTTTCACTAGGCCATGAACCTTAAAATTATATAGCCTCTGCCCATTTGGGCGGACGATGAAATTAGGGAGTGGGAGCCCAAGGTGGGAATGGCACTAGACTCACATTGGAGCTTCTACAGCAATTTGAACCCCGAATCCTTTTAACAATTGCATGTTCTCTGTGTCCTTTCTTTCTGTCAGCTTCAGACTTTCAAAGGTTATGAATCCACATGGAAAAACAGAAAACAAAACAAAACAAACTTGCTTTTCTCTAATATATTTGAAGTGATAGTTTAACGTATATCCAATTGTTGCATATGAGCCTTGAAGAAAATGTAGCAATTAAGAATCAGAGTTTTGTTGTGTGCTCCCAAACAGTGCGCTATTTAGCCTTTCATTTAGGCAATAAGGAATTCAAAATAACTTACACTGTTTATAGCAGTTAATTTCTTTCTAAATTCTTCCATCCTTATTCATACTGTTCATAAAGTCTTGCTCCTTGAACAACAGCCCTAGGGCAGTTCATCAAATAAAGTGCAAGGTGCTGAGTAAAGGGGATCAGAAGCTGGCTGTGTAGGTAATGGCTATCAGTATCTGGTCCTGATTTTCTATCAGCCAAATCATGGAATAGGTAAAATGTTTACCCTGAAAAAAAATGCACATGTATGTATACAGCGTAATCCAAGTTGTTTAAAATATAGCTGTCACGTGTCCTGGCCTTTTAGGATTTCGGCTTCAGCGCAGCCTGCGGAGAGGTGGCTGTCAATACCCGCGTGGGCCACCCACTGGGACTGCCCAGGCGGCTGCGTGCAGAGCCAGGGCTGCCGCACCCTTTCGGGTGTTTTACCCGGGGGACTCATCACCGTGAGGCAGCAAGATCAGAAAGGCCGGTGGACGCGGCTGCCGCCCCTGCTCTCCCTCGCCAGCCGTCCGCCACCCCCTGCTTCCCCCCCTGCTCAGACCCCGAGGGCAGCGATGTGCGGACGAGGTCGGTCCCTGCCCCGGCGTCCCTGCAGTTCGCAGCGCGTGAGCACAGGCTGCCACCGATTTCAGTTTCTGTTGAGAGGGCTAGGCTGTCACCCCTGGCTGCTGCTTGAGGGCGGAGATAGACCCTGCCCACCGCTCGGCTTGTTTGCCTTCTGCACGGGCTTCCACACCCCTGGATTTGAGTTTTGATTTCAGGCCCATTTAATAAAGCAATGGTTTTCCTTGAGAAGGATATATCTGCTAATAAGCTGAAAAATCCAATCAAAATCAGAAGCGGTCTGCAAAGGGATATAAGTAAATCCCCCAAGCACCACAAATTGGTCAGCCTTTACTGTAGCTATTTCTTGTTGGTTTTATAAGAACCTCTTGAAAATTCAGTCCCATCCTTTTTTTTGGTTATATGGGTATATAAAATTGGGCATCCCTTTGGAATTCTGCAGTATACATTTTTAATTTTCCAATTGATGTGCACTACAATTTTTTAGAATAAAATTCTTACTATTAGTGTTTTGTGTGATTACATTAGCGACGCTGGCTGCATCTGCTGGCAGTTTTACAAAATGCTCACTGCTTGTGCAGTTAAAATATTTTCCTGTGGAAACCAGCCTGTGTGTGTGTTTTGGAGTAAAGCAGCATGTTCAGTGGCACTTGTAAAGCAGGTTGTATTCCTGATTGATCTGTGAGACACCCAAGGCGCTGCTTCCTCAGTGCTGAGTCAGGGACGCTCGGGCAACGGCACATCCACTGCCTCTGACCACTGACAGCCCACGAAGGTAGCGCTGCTGCTCCGTCCTTCCCCACGCAGCAGATTTCCCTCGCTGTCTCTTGAGGCAGTTGCTTTGCTGGCACTGACAGAGTTAGGGCTCCCGAGCTGCTGTCTGGCTGCGAGCACCTCACAAGTCTGAATCGTGGCGTGAGAGTACGGGATGTTTCTGGTGCCTGGGTCTGAGCAGTGGGGTGTTTCTTATGTTCCTGAGGTTGACTGATGGTGCCTGCAGCACGTCGTCTCCTCGTACCCGTATCCCATCGCGTGGGCTGGAGGTGGGGCTGCCTCGTGGTGCTGACTGAGCCGTAGGGCAGATTGTGCTGTAAGAAAATAAGAAATAGGCCTAAAGAAATGAATTGAAGTTTCATCAGAGCACTTGTTAAGTGGGTCATGAATCAAACACAACAGGGGCTACTGTCCATCCTTTTGCTGTGGTTAAAGGCTGGCTTTTAATTCCTCAGGTAAGCTGCATACCAGAAGCTGGACAAGTTGGGAGGGTGAAGGGACAGAAAAGACCTTATCTGAATTCTTTATTTAATGTCTGAAGCTTGAAGTCTCACTTATCGAAGAGAGATGGCTGTGGCAAGATCTTTGTTAGGGTCTGCAATCATAGCAAACAAGTGCTCAAAGCCATGCACACTGAGAAAATCTTAGTTTTGGGATGGACTAGACTGAAACAAGAGGAAATGGCCTCAAGTTGCGCCAGGGGAGGTTTAGATTGGACATTCGTAAAAACTTCTTTACTGAAAGGGTTGTCAGGCATTGGAACAGGCTGCCCAGGGAGGTGGTGGAGTCCCCATCTCTGGGGGTATTCAAAAGGCGTTTAGATGAGGCCCTAAGGGATATGATTTAGTGGGGGACTTGGTAGTGATAGGTTAATGGTTGGACCCGATGATCTTGGAGGTCTCTTCCAACCAGAACAATTCTATGATTCTATGAAAACAAAGCAGTCAAGCAGAGCTTTGGAACTACTTGCTGATGCAGGAATAAAAATGGTCACTGGCAATGTAGTGTTGTAGCCTCATGAGAACAGACCCAGCGTGCTCTCGTTGCCAGTCTGTTATCCATTTGGTTAGCACTTTCATTATAGGTCTAACTTTATGCCTCCAATAGACAAGCCAAACCACTTAGCAATTTGAGACCGGAATGGACACCTGTAATGAGCTTAAATATATGATGAAAAATGTAGAGAGTTGATGTGGTTTTATGTTGTGTGTTTTTTTTTTTAATGACTCAAAGCAAAGTGTTTCTACTCTGTTTTTCTCTAACCTTCTGGTTTATACTCAGAAAAAAGTCAAAGGTTTTTGGAGGGGTACGGATATGCTAAATGCATAACCAGCTTGTGGCAATATAAACCCTGTTGTTTTTATTTTGCTTCAAAAGTTTTGGTCTGCATAAATAAACTCCAAAGGGAAGCTACAAATGCTCACAAAACAAGGATAATCAATGCTGCAATCATCTGATCCCTAGTTACGCATGTTACCCGTTGGTCTATTGACTTCCTGAGGGGTCACAGAAGACCACCATAATTTAAGGCTGAAATATGAAGTTGAGCTTTATTTCCAGCTTTCTTTCCACTTTCTCAGGAAACATTCTTTTAAGCATGAAGTTTCTCAGTCTGTCTGTTTAAACCCACAGAAGTCTCTTGATTTTTTTAAAAATGTATGTGCTTCAGTAAAGAAAAGTGTTCAGAATTATATATTGTTTGGGGGAGGAAGTATGAAGTGCCTAATTTTATAACCTAAAAGTGAGTTCAGCCTTTCTTACAGAAAGCTGTATTTGAAGTAGGTGTGGATTGAAAGCAAAAGAAAAGTTCATTCTTCTATTTGTCTTTTCCCTTGAAGCTGAGGGAAAAAGTCAGCTCTTGAAATTTGGTCCCATAATATCAACCAGCAAAAAGTATTTCCTAGATGAAACTAAATATATAAATTAAGTCTTAGATTTTTTTTCTGTATTATCTGATACCAAAAAACTTTTATCTGAGTCAGTTTAGAAAGGGGTTCTGAACTGTTGAGTTTATTTATCTCACTTGTTGTCTTTTTTTCTGCATGAAGAAGAGAATTTAAAAAAACTCCTAGCCAAATAGCAAAGTTAATACTTTCAAGGATCTCTCTTGAGTTTGACAAATGTAGTAACTGCTCTGCTACAGAATAGAGTAGATGCAAGTAATTTCAAAAGTCAGCGCTTAAGGAGGTAGCCAGCAGAAAACGAGAGATAAAAGCCAGTGTCACTGAATGGAGATTGTGCATTTCTGTGGCTAGGGAAAAAGTCAATGGGCTGGCTCTTTAAAATTAATTCTCTACTGTTATTTGCAGATGTACCAAATGTGGCAGTGTTTCTGCCTTGTTTTAAACCCAGGACTCTGTGTTGTATGGGTTAAACACTGCACCAGAGATGTACGTTTGACCATTACTGAGCTGCCATGTGTGGTTTCTTTCTTGGTTATATTTGATCTTTCTCGTCTGTCCTTTCTTTCATCTCCGTAAGAAACTATTGATGTCTTGCTTCTCAATCCCTACATCTCTAAATCTTTGGGTTTTCTTCTATGTTCCCACAGTTACAGATATTAGGTGACAAATGATGAGAAGAAAACAGCTGTAGAAATGTGTCTGAAGTGTCTTTTTCCAATGTATTGTAGGTATCTGATGTGAGTGTCCTTCCCCTCTTCCTAGCCCAGGGGGTGCTGTGGTAGGACTCATTATTTATTTTTCTTTTGACTTATTTTTTCATCCCTAAATGGCAAGTGGCCGCAGTTCATTGCATGCAGTTTCTGGAGTTTGGAAGTAGAGAGGTTTTCTAGAAGAGAGGTCACCTGCTGATCTTTGCATTGATCTCCGCACTGCCCTTTGTTTTTCTCATTTGCAAGTTGTTTTTTCCATGATGTAGCTTCATATTTACCTGAATATGGCTGGGGTTGGGGGAGAAAGAAAGAAAGAAAATACTTTTCTGACTCATCTGAGCTATTTCTGACTTCTATTTTTAACAGCTTTCTGGAGTTGATTGGGGGAGGGGAGGGGGGTGTGTGTGTGTGTGTGTGACATTACTGTTTTGATGTCTACTGCTTGGATTTTTTTTGTCCGTGAGAAACAGTTGTATTTTCTTGAATTTCTTTTAGATTATTTACTATACCTCTCCCTTACGGACAACTATATATCATACCACTTAAAAAAAAAAAAAAAAAGTCAATGATGTTGCAGGTGTTGGAATTGTTGCCGTATAACGGTAACTCTCACTGGAATGAAGAACAAGATCTAGAAGATCCTTTTCTTTCCTACTGTCGCTAAATCCCTGCAGCTTTGAAGATGCTAGTGGTGAAGACACTGTACTTTTTAGACTTGAGAGCTGGAGCAAAGACCTCCTCTCCATTCCTTAAGGAGTAATCCAATTATAGAAAATGGGACAATGAATAAAGGCAGTGAAAGAAGGATTTGGCCTGCTATAAAGCACTGAGGCAGATTGTCCGGTGATCTGTGTAGTAGTCCTTGGAGAGCATTTAACACATAGTTTAATCTTGTTATAGGTTAGTTTCCATGTATCCTTATGTGCAAAAACTGAAAAAAAAAATGGTTAGTAGATCTCACAAAACAGGGGGAGCTTTGACTGCAATAACAAAAATACTAGAATAATGTGTTTTCTGATTTTGTTGTGTAATTTGGTGTATTACAGCTACAGTTAACTTAAATCAATGTAACTCACTGAAGTCATTAAGTCTACACTGATTTGCTTGGTGTGATTCACTGCCAACTGCCTGCCACGCAACAGCTCCAGCACCATTATTCAAGCACAGACGGTGCTGTGTGTGACTGGAGGAGAAATTGCTCACCTTTTTCTAATAGCTGTATCAACTCACAGATTTATCTGAGAGGTAGGAGAGGGAACAGCCATCTTGAAGTCTTGTTCTAGGGAGGGCAGCTGCAGTCCTAAGGCCTCTGCAGTCCGGCAGCGATCACGCGGTTCCCATCAGATGCCGCAAGGCTCAATGACCTTGCCAATTTGGCATGGCTGTCCTCGTCTGATGAACCTGGTGGGCTGGCTGCTCATTGCATCCAGTTTTCAGAAAGGAAACAGAGCTTGAAACGGCTGGCTTGTGATGAATTAGCGTGGACTAATGTTGCACTCTGGATTACAGTCACTGTTGTGGGTTAGAATTTCCCGGGATGACGACAGCTAGGTGTTGCTGCTTTTCTCACTTTCTCTCCTAGTGCTGGTATGAATAGTACAATGGCAAAAAAAAAAAAAGTATTAGCTCCTCGCACACCTGTGCTCCCGGCAGCATTACAGGGCAGGGCAGACAAAGGATGCCCTGAGCAGTTCCACTGGCGAGTAAGCGAGCTCCTCACAGAAATGATTTTGAGTTGTTATGACAACCTGTTGTGTCCTTTAAGAAGCACAATAAATGTTTCACAAAGTATAGTGTAGCAGTTGTTTTGGTGGCCAGCTGGTGGGTTGGAGGATGCTTGCTGGTATTCACTGAAATGGCACCTAGGAAAAGCAGCTTTGTTCAGAGGTTTCGGACTTGGAGCATCCTCTAACTCTGCCTTGGAATGTATCCAGCCCAAAATTCAGTGACTAAGATAGAAAAGACTATCAAAATAAACAGAAAGCACCTCTGAGCTATTACTATAATGTCATAAATCAGTAAATAGGCTGAGTTTTCAGTCTTAGCATCTGATTCATTCAGTATATAACTATTACTGCATACACAGGAAGAACGCATATACTTCCTCAAGGTACTAACTGTCCTGTGTTGGAAGACCAACCCAAAAATTAATCCATAGTATGGTCCTAGCAGCTGAAAGACACATTTTTATGCTGGAAAATCAGATTTCCAGTGTGTAAGATGAAGGGTAACTGGATGTTGACAAGTGGCTATGTTCTGTGGCTGCATGAAGGTGTAAGGTAGGGAAGTGAACCTGAAATTACCTTGCTGTTCCGTGAAAAGAATGTGGTTTTGATTAGACATCCTTTTACAGGCACGAACTTATACCTGTCTACTTTTTCCTTAACATGCATCTCCTCTAAAATAGAACTTCTTTATACTCTTTTGCCATTAACCTGTGAACAGTATAATTATGCAGTTATGTATGTTCAAGCCTGTAGCTTCTTTAGAATAATACCTTGGTTTAAAAGCGTGAAGAATCCATGCTGTATGGTTACCAATGGAAAGTCAAATTGATGATAAGCCTGCTGAAGAAGTGTACTCAAGCTTATGGAACAAAAATCATGTGCAAGTTAAAAACGGGCATTTTTCTCCTCAAGTTCTGATCTCCTAGCTGAATTTGAAGTATCAATCTAATTTGGAGAGATGTATCATGTTATTTATATCCTTTTGATAAACCACCAAAATAACCTTTGAAAATCAGATGGCTTGTGCCTTTAACAGCCTTCTGAGACTTTCCCTAAAAATAGTTTACAAAGCAACAGAGTCAAATTGTTGGGGAATTGCACTCAAATGCATTAGAGAGTCTATTCCTGTGGCACTTAAGCCAGCCAAAGTAATAAATATAAAATGGTAATTTTTCTCCATGAGCTGCGCTCGCTGCTCCCACATGATTTCATTCCCACCCCGGAGTAATATAACACTGCCTGCTCAAACAATCTCCTGGATTCATGGAATAAGGCAGCATGTGGCTGCTACTTTAAGTGTGCTCAGAAAAGTCGACAATTACAATTAATCCCCTTTTGCCTGAGAGCATCCCATCATGATTTCCATACCACAACTGTCACTGGATTTTTTAAATTGTAAGGAAATGTAGACCAAGTAATGGACTAGAAGAATATATTGGTGTATTAAACAAGAAGTGAAAACTGGCAAAATAAGATATAGCTGCATTTTGGTCCTTAGCTATACATTTTTGGACTGGTCGCTAAATAAATGGGAGTAATAAGCCGAGTAAATATAGTAGGTAGACATTCAATTAAGTGTTTTAGTTCATTTCAGTTCTTTTTTGTCTGATGAATTAATCAACCACTTCTTCCCAATAACCGTCAACCATGAGAATTTCTGTTAATTTTGGGATCTGTTCTGTACTAACCAAATTCTATGGGCTTCACTCTACTTGCAGGAGGTTAATCTGCCCCGCTCAGGTTTTCCTTGCTCAAGGAGATTTTGGCTTTGACTTGAAAGTGGCCACGGGCACACTGGAGCCATAGTCCTCCTGTGTTGACCAAATCATCTGTGCCGGCAGCTGGTACATTGTCAGAGCTGGTATTTTGGTTTGAGTGCCAGCTTTTATTTTAAGACACAGTTCCCAAACTCTTGAGAATTGCTTGCAGCAGTCATCTCGCTGGTTAATTATCAGCCTACTTCAGGGTATCTGGTGATATTTGCCTGTATATGTAAAGCGCCTGCGTTAGCAGGTTCATTTTTTTTTCCAGGGGTAATCATCATCCCACCCTTTCAAGTCAGAGGGGACTGCAAGTGATTATCACCTTTTTGTTAAGGTGCTTAACAGAGATCTTGGCAGCTCAGTCATCATGACATACTCTTTTCTGTTGTTTTTTCCTCATTCAACCAGACAGCATCTTTTCTGAAGCTCCTTCTGCTGAAATATATCATAGGAGCCCTATAGAGAGCACCTTGTGGGAAATGCAATCCAGTTGGGAAGACAGTATAAGCATAGGAAGTAGAGTGCGTATATGATTCCACAGGGGTAGTTTAAGCAGGTGCAGGATTGAAAATGAAACATCCTGACCATAGATGAAATCAAAAGGGAAAAAGAGGAAAGTGCTTGGGGACAGTAACTCTGGGTTTTAATCACCTGTAGTATTGAATCGAACGTCTTAGCCTGGTGTCTTTTCAATAAGTGGATTTTGTTTGTTTGTTTGCGTGTTCTATGTATGCTTCGTCTGAAAATTTGCTTTGCAGGGATTCTGGTTTTTCTCTGTTTCTCAAATCTAGTTAAAAATCCAAACCACTGTGAGGCTGTCAGGTGTAACCAGGTATTCTTCCTTGCTTATTGTCTCTATTGCGATTAAGGGCATGTCTGCTTTGCACAATAGCGTGTCCTCCAAAAGCCTGTCAATCAGCTAGCTGAACCCATGAAGCAGCATACCTTTTTTGGATTGTGCTGTGGAAAAATGAATTGAATAGCAAGATACCTGATCTACCCCATCTCCCCAGAGAGATCTATTCCCTCTTTCCCTGCTTGGAACTGAGCACAGCTGCAAGATTCACACAACTGTGTTTAATTTGATCATCCAAATTAGCGTCCTGGTTCATGTTTGGTGATAGATTTAACCATGACTCACAGTGTGACTACTGTCAACAGCTGCCTACACCATGTCTTCAAGAAGCTACCAGGAGCAGGAAAGACTAACCAGTGGGTGTGTTAGCTCATGTGCCACCCCGTTTCTCAGCTAAGCACATTAGCACAGGTTGTGGTTGGTGACGGTTCCTATTAATTCAACAGGCGGAAAATTTCAGCAGGGCATGAGTTGGATATATGTCCTATTTGGCCATCTCTGTTCAAAGATGTCAACCTAGGTTTTTGGTAGGCAAAGACTTACAAAGTATAAGTACTTCATCCAACCCATCTATTGAATTTTAGTCATCACCCTTTCTTTTGCTGCCTAGGCCAAAGACATGTCACCTCCTTCCAAAGACAGCTAGGATGATTAGATAAATTCAGATGTTAGGTAGTGTGGTGTTTTGGGTTTTTTTGTCTGACTGTTTTTTCAGCCACTTTGATTCTGTTACAGATTACAAGGACTGAATCTTGTCGATCTCATTACACCATTAGGTGCATCAGCAGGATAAGTTAGTGCGCTGCTGAGGGTAAGCCACTTCTGGTTCCTAAGCTAGTTCATTTAACAGTGACTCAGGTATCTCTGCATCCTACAATGTACTTCTGTCCTCAGTCCATATGCAGTGCAGGAGTTATTTCAGATAGAGTAGCTGGGAGAGATGAATTTTAAAAGTAACCCATTGCATTGTGATTCTTCATGGAATTATCTCATAACCAAACCACTTGTTACTGTCTGTGCTGCTTTCTGGAAAGAAGGGTTTCCAAAGTGCTTGTGGAGGAAGCCCACTGCTGCTTAGAAGAGCAGCAAATTGACACTTTGTGACTGGGGACTTGGCATCCCTCAGGGATTTCCTGTCAAGTCCTCAGGCATCACCTCCATTGCTAAAATATATTTGCCGCTTCACTCTGCAAAAATCTTTCTCTTAGCCTGCCCAGAGCAGGGGCTGCGCCAAACAGCTGCAGTGTTATTTTCTTATTTTCACAAAGGTGTCACCTCAAAGGGTCTCTGCATCACCTTGGGGGAACACTTTGAGCCATCTGGCTTACAGGACCCTTGTTAAAGACCTCCTCTTCTTCTTTAGGAAGATGTTCCAGATTGTCTTCTGTTTCTGTCACGTCTTACTTTCCTACCGTAATCAGTATAGTCAAAGTGCCTGCAGATTTCATATGCCACAACTTGTTTATCTTTTTTTTTGTCAAAAAATGTTTTTTGCCCTGGGCATCAAGAGCTGTTTTTTTCCCTTTTGCCTATCAAATATATGTGCCTGAGGGTTGCTGAGGTGATAATAGGCCATTCTGAGGAGCTCTACAAGGTTTTCACCTACCTTGTCACTTGGAGCTTCTGTTTTTCTTTGCGGGCTGGGCAAATAGGGAATAGCCTAAAAAGTCTCTCCTCAGTTTGTTTTGGTTGTGTTTTTCCATGGTGCTCTGAACTACTGTTTGCTGTGCATTTCTATAGTTGTATGATTTTGGTGAATGCTACATGGCTAGTAATAACCCATCTATTGCATTTTTTAAACGTATATAAAAAAACAAGCCACTCGTTTGCAAGTTTCATTATGGTTTTTCTTCATGAAACCACAGGAAAGTTAATTAGAAATGAGAAACAAATGCCTGTTAAACCCTACAGCATCGTTGTCATCCAAGAAATGTGGTGGCCTTAATTCACTGATGGTTAATTTTTAATTGTGTGCGTTGACCTCAAATCTCTGTGGGATTTGCCTTGAGTGACTAAGCTTTCTGCATGGCATGCAGTTTGCTGACTTTCTCAGTTTCCTGCAGTTGTCTGCTTGCAAAGCTATGCCCCTAAGGTACCCCCTGGAACAAAGGTTAAACTATAATACAATCTCCCCCAAGTAAGGAGGCGCCTGTGACTGGGCTGCTTGAAAAGTAGACGTGGGTTTGTTTTCATCAGTTACTATGCAGACACGAATGAAACCATGTCTCTAGTCATTCCCCAGGTGTGTGTGCCTGCTTGCATATTTCTGAGAACAGGAGCTTTGACAGGACTGCCTCCATGCCACCTCCCAAACCCCAGGGAGAGTCAGTGCAGCCTTCCTACAAGGGAGGCGAGAACTTTGCATCTGTCTGATCACCTGTGCACACCGTGAGCATAAGGACGTAAGCCAATCCAGTTGTGTATTAACCAGAACAACTCAGTTGTCTTGCATTACAAAACTGATTTACCTTTAGAGGGCGCTTGGAAAGCCCCTAGGCAACTTTTCAGAAAAGAAAAGCGACATCAAAGAAAGGCTTTCAAAGGTATCTGTACGTGGGATCCATAAAGTCTTTAATTTTCAAGAAGGAGTCATATTGGCAATCACTTTGTCTTCTGAACAATTCTGGAAAGTTAGACAGAAAATTTTCCGTTCTGAGGACAATTAAAAAGTATTTGATTTGGAGGTATATATATTTCTAAGTGGAGATATATATATTTCTAAAGCTGACACAATTGACCTGACAACTGAAAGAAAGCTCTTTCAAAATATGATGCCACTTCTCAGCCACACAAACAATAATGCTTCAGCAGCTAATATTTCTAATGTTTCTGTTGGCCACTGCAGGACCTGGCTGCGCTTAGTGCTTCTATTTGCCTTGTTTTCTCTGTCAATGGAGTGCTGAGGGGGATGTGGGTTATGTCAGAATTTTTTCTGTGGAGGGGAGAGGTCCCCAGTCCTATTTGCTCTAGGGCCCAGTTATCGTGGTTTAACCCCAGCCAGCAACTAAGTACCACGCAGCTGCTCGCTCACTCCCTCCCCATCCCTCCCCAGTGGGATGGGGAGGAGAATCAGACAGAAAGGGAAACTCATGGATTGAGATAAAGACAGTTTACTTAGGACAGCAATGGGAAAAATAAATATATATATATATTAATAATGATATTAATAATAATAAAATATAATGATAATAGAATATGCAAAATGAACAATGTACAATTTCTCACTGTCCGATGACCGATAGAGCCCATCCCAAGCAGTGATCACAGAGCGAAACCGAGAGTGATCTCGGAACAGTGATTTCCCCAGCAGCTATCTCGGAAGCCAAGTTCCTGAGAGAATGAGTGAGGGAATGAACAGCCGCACGAATGAATGAAAGCAGAAATGAAAAGCGCCCAGCCCACCGTCTGACCCCCACATATATACTGGGCATGACGTCTATGGTATGGAATACTTTCTTTGGCCGGTTTGCGTCAACTGTACTGGCTATACCCCTCCCAGCTTTTTGCACCTGCACATTAGCAAAACCTGGGAAGCTGAAAAAGTCCTTGATCTCTTAGCAACAACTAATAACATCAGTGTATTATCAACATTCTTCACATACCAAATCCCATACTAAATCCAAAATACAGTAGCTACTGGGAGGAAAATTAGCTCCATCCCAGCTGAAACCAGGCCATCAGTAAAGCCCCAGTAAAGCTTAAGCTGTGCATAAGACTCCGTGTCATTTGACTCATTAAGTTAAAGACACAGCTTCTTTAGTAACCCATCAGTTTTGAGAAACCTGCGTGCTTCCTGTGGCATGTGACAGTATTTCAGGGAAAGTGCTGTTGCTAGAAGGGCATTGCCTGTGGGAAATGGCTGAAGTGCAAAGAAGCTGTCATGTCTGATCTGACACTTGTAGCTTCGTTCACTGACTTTTTTTAAGAGGTTTGGAAGTTCAAGTGATCAAAAGGAAAACATAGGTAATATCAAGCAATTAAAAAACAAAAAAACAACCAAAAACCCCCAAACCTCTCTAGGCATCAACATTTTTTATTGGCCTGCTTTACTAATTTTGATTTTAAATTCTGCTGTTTGCTCCCAGAGACAGCTGATACCATCTGTAGAGATGGAAGAAATGTCAGCAGTTTTACCCTCAGGATGCCCTCTATGCATCCTAACAAGTCCATAAAGAGTGTAATAAAAACTTTGAGGCATTCAATGAGTTTTGCCTGATGAGAAGAAGTTAAAAAGAAAAGGTTTCTATAAATCCCTTGTCGTCTTCATTTTCACCAGATCTTTCATCGAAGAGCTGATTTACAGTGGTACCATAGGCATTGTGCATTCCAGGTTAAAAGTATGTTCGTCATGCCCAGTTTCAAATATTCCTAAACTCATTAAATCAATGGATAATAACACACATTACAGCACTTCTACTGAGAGAGGGCAAAGTCAAAGTTAACTTACTATACCATTCTGTGGCTGTGTTTTCCAGCTCAGCTAGATATGAGCTTGGTGCCAAGTTCTCTCTCCAGTTAATGTAATTGGTTTGCTTCACAGTAACTCACTGCAATTGCTTTGCTTCATTCTAACCTTTGTGCTCTGCAAATAGTCAGCATCCGTAGGGAAATGAAGCCACAGGAACACCTGCAAACCTGCTGTCTGCTGCTGAGTTTGTCTTCTGTCATCTTTCTACTTTCTTTTATCTTGAGTTTAATCCCAGCTTTGGTTAAGGGTTACAGGTTTTATCTTGGGCCCCTGCACCTGGATGTGAACGGGTTGCAGATCTGCCTGGCTGGCGATAGGCATCATGCCAGGTTGCACTTCAAACTAGACTTTCAAAGATGTGTGAAGGAGCCTCTTAATAAAGCCGTTTCCTTGATAATCAGTTTGTACATAGAACCTGCCAACATACTTCTATAAAATTTTTACTATTAAGAAAAACCCGAAATGGATCTTCTGTAAATTCCAGTATATTCATTCAGCTTAAAACTTCTATTCTTTTTCCCTAACCTCTCCAACCTATGCCTGCTGACCTTGTTTTTCATCTCAATTTTCTGTGCTGTTTGTGGTCAAATAGGAAAAACACTGCAGAATCTAGTTCCTCATGATCACCTTTGTTCAGATACTGTCCCATGCCCCTTAGTTTTATTATATGGTCCCTGGGTTTCTATATGTGCTGTGAGAGTGCTAGTACAAATATCAATACCTGGGAGAATGACCTTCTGAAGTGTAAATCAATCGCATAGACACAAAACTTCCCTACTCAGAAATGGGAGAGTGTGAATAGGTACATTCCTTCTTCCTCTCCACATTATAGGGCTTTCTGCCATAATACTCTCCCCAGAAAGGTGAGTATGCGTAGGCTCCTATCAGCATTATACCATGGGAAAAATGCATTTAACAACAAGCATTAAAATAAGCAGTGTTTGAGGGAAGAGCTGTGGCTCTACACAGTTCTTACACTGTCTCAATCACTTTTGCCTCTTGAAAGTACCATTTGTTAGTAGCTTACTCGTTTCTTATTTAATGGGACTTTCACAATCATAATGAAAGGAAAAATTGTAGAGAAGCATGAAAATATTAAGAAGACTTTTTCTATGTTGTTTGGAACTGCACTGTTGGTCTGCCATTATACAGTGGGGAAGAAGAAGCCTCTTTGCACAGGTTATTGCTAGGCTGTCATTTGCTATTTTTTTTTTTTTTCCCCTCTTTGGGGGCTCTGAGATTTGTCTGAGAGTGAATTGTCAGCTGATACTTAGTGCTAAGCACTGAGGCACATGCTCTCCAAAGAAACTCATACCACTCACACTGTTCTAAGTACAGGCTGCTTTTTTTACAGAGAGCAACTATTTAAGGTGGAACATAAAATTGTCATGAGTTATAAATCTCTGGAATTAGTACTGTAGAACATTTAATCTCCAGAGAGCCAGCAATATCTGTAATGGGTATAAGCCATATTCTATAAGCGGCTGCATACAAACTTATTTGTGGGATAAGCAGTCGCTTATAGTGTGGTTCAGGTAACAATTTACTTTGTAAAGACCACCCAATTTCACCTGAGTTCTTATATAAACAGAATCAATAACCTCATTGGAATTTAGATTAGAATGTAACCAGATGTGGGCCTGGAGGTACCTAAATTCGTCTCCTCCAGCCCAGTCAGATACTCCCAGACTGCATCTTTTAGAGTCAAATATGACTGTCTCAGTCTCTGTCAATTCCAGTAATGTTGTTTTAGTGACTCAGTTGTCATTTCCTCTGTCATCACGCTGCATGGCATGAGCAGCCAGAGGGGGAAAGAAATTGCTGCATTTCTTTGGAGCTTACTGTTCATCCCCTCTTTAGTCTAAACTAGACGTTTTACGGTGCAAAAACCATGATACTTCACTCACAGCACTCACAGCACCTTTTTATTCTGACTGAGTTGTGGGACAGCTGTAATGATGAGTGGGCTTTAACTGTGAATCCACAAAAATACTGGGCATATAAACTGACAGTGATGATTGTGTACAAAAATGTAATACAGATTATGAAATGTCTAGAAAAGCTCTTTCAAGTCAGGTTGCTGCTGCATCCTTAGTTTTCAATACTTTTTTCCCCACTCCCAGCCCTGTTATCAATATGTTTGAAATCAAGCACCTGCATCTTGGCAGGATCGTGGCTCTATTTTTTTTCTCTGGATTGTTCTCATGTTTCTGTTTAAATATGTTATCATCACATTGTGAACGATCTGACATCATAAAACAACCCTGATGTTCCTTTTGCCGATAACCTCGGTAGAAAGGCTAGTGGTTCAGACTGCCCTGGTACTTGAGAAAACAGAATTTTTTTTTTTTTTTTTTTAAAAAAGCCCATTTTCCCCTGAGAGAGCATTGTTATGGACCAACCCCTAATGTTTAACAGAACAAAAAACCAGAAGAAACCAACACAGAAAACACACCACAAATGCAGTTTGGCGCTATTTAGTGAATTCTTCAAAAAGCCAAGGAGGAAGCAGTGGTGGAGGGGAAGGCGGCCGGGCGACGACTCCATAGACCATCCCACGCTCCTGGGGATTTGCGTCGCATACCTCCGCCCTGACGCACACACCACGTGCTGGCTGCTGCCAGAGGCTGGGGCTTGACAGGCCAGCGACTTGATCTAGTGTGGCAAATCTCATGTCACTGCGCTGTAGCTGACGTGAAAGTACAGAGCATCCCCGCCAAGGGCTGGTTTCCACGGGGCTGAGTACCAGCTTCCCGATGCGTACCTGCCGTCTGCAAAGTGCCACAAGATGCCATTTTCAGACATTTTCTTCTCTGCCCCTCTCCCTCATTGTAAAGAACTGAAAAAGAAAGAATCTTAAAATACTGTCGAGGCAAGATTTTGAGGTGGGAAGAGACAGATTGTTTTTGTGGTTTTGTGTTTCGGACAGATTCTGTAAAGAAAAATCCTTCTGAAAATCCCTCGACTTTCAGAAACTAGGACTATCATGAGAGACTGGGACTGATTCTTGACCAAAAAGTCCCTGTTGTTACAGTTCCTGCAGTTGAAAATGGTTCTGTGAGGAAAATGTACAGCCTAAGTATGAATTGGCTGCTAAAATGAGAAAAATAAACTTATCCCATCTCTTCATTAGGACACTCTTCTAATTACAATGTCTTTTGATGCATGAGAGAACTAGCTGCAGATGTTTCTGCCATTATGTAAAAGAGAAAAGAAAAACAAAAAACCTTGAATCCAGAAAGCAGGGAATCATTCCTGACAGATCAGGTGTTTCTACCAATCAATTTTTTTTTTTTTTTCCCAAAGAAATAATGTTCAGAATACATGTTCATTGGCCAACGCATACTGCTGTCAAGTCAGAACTGTCATGGTCCATGGGGAATTTGCAATGTCTCTTAACACAAGTTAAGCATCCTCTGTGAGACTAAAGCATCTTTGCTGCTGGTAGAAAAACTTGTATTATTTTCAAAATACATTTTTGATAGTCTTTAACTTGATTCTTAGAACTTAAACTATGATTCTAAGAAAAGTCAAAGAGTATTCTTGCCAGCAGGGAAGGAATTCGTACCCTGAACACTGTAATGTGAAAATACCAGTATAATGTTGTGATACTGAAAGCTTTATTTTAATTCTCTATTTAAGAGGTCTAAGTTGAGCCAGAATGGGATGAGCAGCACTAGACAACTTCCACTTTCTATTAATGATGTCTTTTGCAATAAATACATATTTTAAAATAGTTTCTGCCTGCACAAAGGGAAAACCAAGGTGAACTTCACTTTTGTCCCATACCATGTTGCCATGTTCTTTTGGTGAATGGACCCTCTCTCTTTATGTTCTTTTTTCTTCAGTTTCAGGTGTGAATAGGAGATAGATGAGTTTGCAATTACAACAAAGAGTTCCATTGGAATAATTATTTCTTTTAAGTAGGTTGCATTTCATGTCTGATTTGCCCCAGCAACATAACTAATACAAAGCAACAATCACACTCTTCTGTCTGCGTAGTAAACCGATATGAAAAAGCTCCCTTACTTTTCCTGTACCAACACATGCAACTGAGCTCTAATCCAGCTTTCCACACTTTATATATAGAGTGCTGTTGACTTCAGTTATATGTCAGGTAATGTCCCTCTGCCTGGCTGGCCTTGTTGCCTTCAGAGTGACTACACAGGTGTAAAACTGGAAGAGAATTTAGTATGTGTTTTTTAAAAGTGGCAAAGGTCAAGAGAAATTAGAATGACGATTTCTAGCAACATCTTCTACTGCACTGTTTTTGTACATGAGGTTTATTCTTGGCCTTGATATTTTGTACCTTTGCATTCTTGTTTGCGCTGGTATTTCAACAAAGGCAATTGTACGTGTTGCTTAAGAACTAGTCTCTCAAGGACAGGATACAGGAAACGGACAATAGATTATTTTTCCATTAGGATAATGAAAAAAGGGTTGTGTTTTGGTTTGGTTGGTTTGTTTTTAAAAGCAAGATATCCCACTTAGAGTTGCAATATTCCCTATGCATATACAGGCACTAAAAGTCTGAACTGAGAAAAGAAAATTAAAAACATTAATTTTTTGAATCTGTGGCTAAGAAGGAATGAAAAATAATCCATAATGCTTTTCGCACAAATAAGGTTATCTTTACCCTCCCATTTGGCTTTCTTATTCTCTGCTACCTGGCCATTTTCTCCCTGTATTCAACTTTGCTCTTTCATCCATTACTACTCCTTGTTCAAAACCATTTCTTTAAAATACAAACACAATACCAGTAAGGATGAAAAGCTTGCTATAACTACTCCATTTGTCCTGGAGGTGATTACAGCCAGCAACAAGGAAAGAAAAGGGAAAGGAGATGAAAAGGTATACAGTTTGTTGCCAAAATGTAAAGAATGATTGTGAAAAAAACTTAAATTAAAATGTTCCTCTAAATAAGATTCTACATTAATATGATTCCTGGAATCCCCACATCCTTATATCTTTTTTCTCGTCCTCTTAGTGAACATTTGAAACAATGCTGAACTCCCTTTGGCAGAAAATAGGAGTCTCAGGTACACTTTCAAAATACATCATAGCGGTAAATGGATACTACTGCTTACTAACCGAGGAAACTTATCCAAACCACTACGCTAGTTCTTCTCCCTCCACTCAGAGATTAATAACCTACATGAATCAAATCTGTCTAGAGAATACGATTTATACTTCCTATAGAATTACAAAAGGGTCCTATGACCTTTTTCCTTGAGTTTCCTCTTCATTTTTTTCCCTGATACCCAGAGTTTTCACCTTCTCTTTTTGTGAGTGCCCTCGTTCTGTTTCCTGATATTTCTAGTCTCTTTCTGCACAAATCTGGAAGTATTTCACACTTCTAGAATTGGCTTCCAAACTCCCTTCTAGAACTTACAAGTAGCAATCTTTGCATTTTAACTTTGGTGTACTTTGCATGAGTCAAAATCAAGAATCCCCTTTAGCTTTTCTGCATCTTCATTGCTTCTTTGCCCCATCCAGAATATTGCACTGTGTAGTGAATTGATTGGTGTTCTCTGGTTCCACCAGACAGGGGAATGGCAGCATTTCTGGTCAAAAATAGTGCCCTTGCAGGAGGTCTGCATGTACATCTTCTCAGATACTGGTCAGGGAAGCGCTAGATAGTGGTATTGTATGTGTACTGTATATCACGTGTACGTGTGTATTCAGAAAAAGTCACTTTTTTTTATCCCCTTCTGAAATATTCTTCTTGGCTTTGCTTTTAATTAGCACCTGAAATGCAATTACTGAAATAATAAATCTCAAAGTATATTTAGTTTTCCAGTTAGCAGCATTCACCTCTATTAAGACATATGAAAGGAATAACCTTGAAAACTGCTGTTTTATACAGACAAATGTATCACAGGGATTTTTCTTGTACTTCATATGGTATCTAAATTATTAACTTTCTTGATGAGGCTCACAGAAATTCTCTTAATAAGTTGCTATGATATTAACCTTTTGTGTAATACAAAAATTACATTTAATGATATAATTATGTTTAAGTGAAACCGTTTTTAATTTCTTTGGCTCTAATTTGATGTTGCTATACTTCAGTTTTGGAATGTGGAAATGGTGAAATGTGTTTGTGACCACTGACTCTACGAACAAAACAGATAAACCCCCCTTTTGAGATCTGAACTTGTCTTCTTCCTCAGAGTTCCTTGCCATGCTTGTCCTTTGGCTTTGTCTTTCATAACCGTATATATAAACATTTCCTTTCAGAAAATGGAGTATGCTAACAGGCATTTGAGTGCATAGGAATTTCATATCCAACTGCCTCCTACGTTGGGTCTCTGTATGCATGTGCTCATAGGATAATTTACTTATACCTACACGAAGGAATGATAATTGGCGCAGTGCTCTGCCCATCACAATATCCCTGGGTTCTCCGTTTTGTGTTAACTTGAGAAACAGCTGCACAAACTCCTGGGAGAAAAGACTGCAGTGGACTGTGGAAGGCAAAGATGCCACACTGGCTTGGAAGTCCTGACCCCCACATCACTGATGGGTGAGAGTCTGTTCTGGAGCTGAAATCGTTACGTACCTGTGCTGTTTCCTGGGCTTATGCTGCTGGCCACCACTGGGAAGAGTCTAGTGGCCTAAATGAACCTTTGATATTACCCAGCGTGCTCATTCTGTTTAACATAGCTTCTAGTACACAAGCCAACTCCTTCGAATTACCAGCTTAGGTATTTCTATATGGCACTTTGCCAAGTAGATAGGTATTATGTGAAGCTTTCAGCTTGCTAAATCGGGTCGCTGGAGGTTACATCACGAGAGATGTAATAATGAGAAGAGACCTCTCATTGCTTGTAGGTCCACCTTGTCCCTCACTGAGATGCAAGCAAAAGGCAATCTTTTTATGAAACTTGATCTTAAAACAAAGAATTTGTGGTCTTTCTCCCATGCTGCTTGGCATCTGACACAATTCTGCTTGAGGCGCAGGTTTAGAAAGTAAAACAAATCTTTGACGTTTTCTGTCATGATTTTTTTATGAGTTTGGGTATATTTTTGTTTCCTTTGTTTTCTTAGACAATTGCCAATTATATCCATATTCTTTAGAGATGTGTGTTGAAGCAGCATATTAAAAGCTGTGTAACGTTTAGTATCTCTGCTGTGTGAGAGACTGAAAACAAGGAAGAATGGATGATTTCCAGGTTGCCTGGGGCATCCAAACTCCTTAGAGGCCAGTACGCTGTCCTAGTTCTTCATGTGCAATTTCTATTGACTTCCGCCTCAGAAGCCAAGGGAATACATAGCCCAGGAACAGAAATAGGAGGGACAGAAGGACTTTTTAGTAAAATATTATAATATCATGTGTATCAATTTGTACTGAAATTGTTTGATTGTAATTGCTAATATCAAGTGGATTACTACTTCTTAGTACAAGTTATTAAGACAGCAATTACTTCCTAGGTGTCTCAATTACACAATTTTTTTAACAGAATTTCTTTGGACAAAAGCGATATCTAGATGTCAAAGCATATGTACGTATTGTTTGTGAAACTTGCAGTAAGGATTCTTATTCTGGAATCCCTTTGTCTACTGTTCACAGTTTTGCCAAGATTTTACTAGCAGGCCTGGAATTCTCCTGGCTATTTCTTCCACCAAATTTTTTAGAAATCCAAAAAAAAAAAAAAAAAAAAAAAAAGAAATGAGGGGAAGGTTCAATACATGAAAATGAACCTTGTTTGGTTTTAGAATGCGAATTTTAAAGAAAATGTATTGTTCTATTATGAGGTGATGGGAAACAGTCTTGCAATCATTTGAGAAACTGAACCACCTCTGCGCTTAGTGTCAGAAGTATTTTCTTGCTTGAGACTTGGATGTTGTTCTTACGAAAATCTACCTACATCTGACAATCCAAAAGAGAGGAGAATCATTACTTCCTTGTGTTTGGTGGAAGACTCTGAAAGGCAGTGCAGACACGCTGGGCTTCTGCCTTGACGATAGTTTTTTCCATGCATCTGCTCCTTTTGCCTGGCAGAAGGATCTAGGACCCTGGAAGTGGGTCTGAGGAGAATGGTTCTCCAGTGACCTTCCCCGTGCCCAGACATCCAGAGAGCAAGCAAGCTATTTCTGATAAGGAGAGAGGAAATGCAGGGTTTCTTTGGCCAGAAATCTTGTGTCCGAAATGGAGCAAGGTCAGATACGCAGGGTAAGATCAACATTCCTGAGGGCAGCAGCAGAGGATGGTAGTCCAGGAGAGACCTCAGGCTTAAGATCATCGCTTTCAATTTAAAATAGAAATGTGCTGAAGTTCTTTATGAATTAATACAGGAAGAATATTTAACTTGCTTACATCTAAGCACAGGAAGTCAAGCTATGCTCAGGATGAGTGAAAAGAGGAATAGTTTTTGTACTTCAAGTTTTGTTTGGTTCTGAATTTCTGTGGCAGAATAAGGAACAAAAATTAGTTATATCAACATGTTTGGAAACCAACCACACCACAAGCCATCATATGGTCTGTGGTTGGGATATGATCGGGAAGGGATGCTAGAGGGAAGAAGAATTCACAGGCTGGAACTCAGTATAGATTCCTCACTGTTTTCGCCAAGTTAGGAGTTCTATGTGGGTGTTACATTACGGACTATTCTCAAAGTGAACTACAGGTTAGGAACATCTTAAGTGAATGATTACTTCCCCCCAATTTGCCTTTGTTTTGATGCTTCTAGCCTCTTCTTTGAAAATATGTAAAAAGAACCAAAAAAAAAATCCTTCTGCCTCCTAAGAAACTGGTACTACATATGCACAATTAGAATGCCACAGGTACAGCCATCCTGCTAGCACACACAGTTGTTTATAGATACTTGAAAAAAAAAAATGAGCCTGGAAGGTAAGTTAAAATTGCTTATGGAATAAACATCAAATCACTTGCACTGAGGTCTAACAGTGTTAAGTGTATATAACATTAAGTACCAGGATAAGGGGCTGATTATTCTCCACAGGTAGAGATAATAGTGTAAGACACAGGAGTTAATAAATGCATAAGGAAAATTCAAAGGACTGCTCTGCACTGAAGAAGTCAATGCACTGTTTGTTGTCCTGGTTTAGCTATTAACACCTTGCTTTTGTCAGTGAGAATAAACTCAAGGCAATTGCAAGAATGTTTCTGTATGTCCCTTAGTTGGAAATTAGTCAGAAAAGTAGGTACCTTCTGAGGAACAAGGAGTTAAGATGCAAAGGTCTGAACAAAAAACTGCCTGAGAAGTTAAATAGAAGAGAAATTGTCTGGAGTCATTTGTCCATTAATCTATGGCTGTCATGAGAACCCAGATAAAGAATGTGTTTAGTTTTAGCCGTTTCCTTAGGTTTGTTATCTAGTTCTCCTCCTTGTTTCAGGGCATGTGGTAAAGTGTCATGAAGGTCATAGAAACTATGATTATGTGCAATGAAGTGGAAAACCAGAGGTCTTTTTGGGACCCTTCAAATGTTCCTGATTGCTGGCAGTGCACCTGCCAATTTTGCTTGGGGTATAACAGATTATGGAGAAGAAACCAATAGAATTGTCATAGGGAACTGAAGATGCTGCAACAAGTTCTGCAACCCAGAAGAGAGATGAAGTGAAAAATATTATTACGCCTTGTATTAAGCTATTGTTACTATTAGGCGTACAGAAATGAACTGGTACTATATAAAAAGATTAAGTTACTTCATGCATAAAAGAAGATTGAACTGCTTTATAAGGTTTTATGATACAAAGTTACTGCAATCATCTGAGTTGGGAAAGGGATGCTCTTGATATAATATATAATTTTGCAGAGTTGCCAGCATGGTGTAAGGTTAATTCATTGTTCCAGTAACATAAAACAGCTGACAGAAGCCAGATGTATAATTCCATGCCTATTAATGGAAAATTAGTATCTTCGCTGCACAATTGTTGATACTTAAAAGATAACAGAGATCTCTGCTCAGGAAAGAACAATAGGGATTCTGCTGTTTGAGTCCTGGAGTTGATTATGCACTATGATTTCCAATCCAATTTTTCAGTGCTGCTATTGATTGCAAAATGGAGGTTATTTTGTGTAGGAGTAAATCTCTTTGACTGAAAAAGAAAAAAAAGTGTTGCCTGTGACCAATATTGCCTACTAGCTTGAAGAAGAAATCATCACTATGCACGCAATGTAACCAATCAAAAATCCATATGAATGCATTATTGGAATACTAAAAAATGTGTCAAGTTTTCAGACATGGCTATGACTTTGACTAGCTGGATTTTCTGCTTTATGAACACTTTCTGATTCTCAGAAAGCACGGAGTAGCAGCTCACCAGAAGCTGTGTCCGTGGAGATACCTTAAGGTGGGTGGCTCAAATACTGAGGTATCCAAAATGCTATTTTATAAAATAATTTAAAGCAACACAACTAATGGAGGTGTTGCTCTTTATAGCATGTAGAAAGGGCCATCGTGTTCCTCCTTATAAAGTGAGGAAGGGTCTAGTCTACCTTTGTCTGGTAGATTGTTGTCCAGGCTATTTTTAAATACCCTGCAATGAAGGAAATTCTTCAACATCCCTAGATGCTGCTGTATATCTCAATATCCAGTCCAAATTTCCCTGGCTGTACAGTAACCTAGACATGACCTCTCCAGTCTTTATTAAACATGGAGATCCTCTTCTTAAGGAGAACCTCTTTCTAACACAGATGTCTCCTTTTTTCACAACTTTTTAATTATTGGAAGGTCATTATTAATTCCTTCTTGCCCTCTCTTTTCTTAAAGAAAGCAAGCCCAATTATTTTGCATTTCTGGGCACGTTTTTCAAATCCCTTGTTGCTCGCTCTTAGGCTCATTGTTTGGAAACTGTGTTTCCCAGACTGGATATGCTTAACTTAGCTGAACCTAGTGAGCATTGAGAGGAGCTGAATAAAAGTGTATTTCCTCGGTCGTATGTATAACACCCTGGTTTTAAATGGATGTGCCTTATTCACAAGGCTCTATCACAGCGCGGATCGATGCACATTTTATAGTGTTCCCAAACCTTCCAGCTTTTTGCTCTCCTTTTACCTGGCCAGTTGGTTCATGTTGTTATGTGTGCCTTGCTTTTTCCTTTCTGAGTGTAGTACTTTGTACTCATATTGATTTGAATTTCATCTTGTTGATTCCACAGCTTTCCTGCAATGTGTCAAAATCATTCTGAATTCTACTCTTGTCCCGCAAGTACTCCAGAGTACTTGTACCCCCTCCAAGCTGCTGACATCCGTGAATTTTACAACTGTATTATCTAGTCTATCATCACTCAGAGAAGCATAATTTTAATGTGCGAAATTTCACTATAGTTAGACCTCAGTTCCAACAGACAGGAGAGGGAGGAGAAGAAAAAAGAATGATAGCACCTGGGGATGCTCTCCAAAGTCAGCATCAGACACAGTGTAAGCACACAAGTTCATGCAGTTGTTTAGAGCTCAGCATAGCTTTCTGATCTATGTGGCTCAACAAAATTTATTTGAAAAGCATCTGAAAAAGGCTGTCTTCTGAAGGGTTTACTTTTTCTTTCTAAGGGATTTCTTTTTTAATAACTCTCTGCATACGTCCAAAGTACATGTGTTGTAAGAAAGTATTGTGGCCCTTCTGCTTCCAGTCACAACTTGAGCATTCCAAGAGGCACAAAGCAGAATGGGGGAGAAACAAAAGTTTTTGTGCAAAATAAGATGTCTCTGAACTTCTACTCCAAATTAGAACTTTTAAAAAAAAAAAAAAGAAGAAAGTTTATTTAAGTTTTCTGCAAATCACAGAGAAATCTATGCTTAAACAATTAAAATGATTTCCAGTAAATGACAGTTATCATCTAAAGACATCACCTCAGAAATTGTGATTATAGTAGTCACCACCGACTTCATGGATGAGCGGGGCTCATTCATTGAGAGAGCTTTAAACTAGACTTGAAGGGGCAGGGCGATAATATCAGGCTTGCTCATGACAACCTGTGGGATGACACACCAAAGTTAGAGGGACGGGGTGCTAGCGAGGGCCCTCAGCCTGCTGCTCCAAGACGTTCTGGCTACACTGCAGCACACTTGGAGTCTTAGGGAGATGAGTCAGGGGCTCCTGAGGTAGCAGGAGCCAACAGGGAAACACCAGTGAAATACCTCAAACGAATTAAGAGTTGTTTCTCTAAGAAGGTGACGCGGCTGACAACCCAGCTGAAGGGCCTTTACACCAATGCACACAGCATGGGCGACAAACAGGAGGAGCTGGAAGCCACCGTGCTGCTAGAAAGCTACAACCTAGTTGCCATTACTGAAACTTGGTGGGACAAATCCCATGACTGGAGCGCGGCTATCGATGGCTACAGGCTGTTCAGAAGGGACAGGTGAGGAAAGAGGGGCGGAATTGCCCTCTACATACAGATAGAAATGGATAGAGTGTGAGGAGCTGTCTCTGAAGAATAGCCATGAGCAGGTTGAAAGCTTATCGGTAAGAATTAGAGATAGAGGCAACAAAGGCAACCTTGTGGTTGGTGTCTCCTACAGGCTGCCCAATCAAGGGGAGCCTATTGACGAAGCCTTCTTACTCCAGCTACAGGAGACATTGTGCTCGCAGGCTCTCGTCCTGCTGGGGGACTTCAACCACCCCAACATCTGCTGGAAAAGTAGCACAGTAAGCTGTAGGCAGTCCAGGAGACTCCTGGTATACACTGAAGATAACTTCTTAAGCCAGGTAATAGACAGACCCACCAGAGGGGTTGTGATATTGGACCTGTTGGTCACCAACGCAAGTGAGCTAATTGGTGAAGTCAAGACTGGAGGCAGCCTGGGCTGCAGTGACCATGCACTGGTGGAGGTCACAGTCCTGAGGGTTATGGGTCAGGCGAAGAGTAAAGTCAGGACCCTGAATTTTAGGAGAGTAAAATTCCAGCTCTTCAAGGAATTAGTCAATAGGATCCTCTGGGAAACTGCCCTCGGGGACAAGGGAGCAGAACAGAGCTGGCAGATCTTTAAGGACACTTTCCATAGAACACAAGAGCTCTCGATCCTGAGGTGTGAGAAATCAGGCAAGGAAGGCAAGAGACCAGCATGGCTGAGTCAAGACCTGCTGGTCAAACCAAAGGGCAAGAAGGAAATGCACAGGCAGTGGAAGCAGGGACAGGTGTCCTGGGAAGAGTATAGGGACGCTGCCCGGTTGTGTAGGGATGGGGTCAGGAAGGTCAAGGCACGGATGGAGCTGAACTTGGCAAGGGATGAGAAGAATAATAGGAAGGGCTTCTACAGGTATATCAGCCAGAAAATGAAGGTCAAAGAAAGAGTACCACCCCGATGAGCAAGACTGGCAAACTGGTAACAATGGATGAGGAGAAGGCTGAGGTACTCAACAACTTTTTTGCCTCAGTCTTCACTGGCAACCTCTCTTCCCACACCTCTCGAGTGGATGGACCGCAAGACAGGGACTGGGGAAGCAAAGTCCCTCCCACTGTAAGAGAAGATCAGGTTCATGACCACCTGAGGAACCTGAACATACATAAGTCCTGTGGGACCTGATGAGATGCATCCCAGAGTCCCGAGGGAATTGGCTGATGGTGTTGTCAAGCCACTGTCCATGACATTTGAAAAGTTGCGGGGATCAGGTGAAGTGCCTGGGGACTGGAAAAAAACATTGCACCCATTTTTTATAGAAGTAAGAAGGAGGACCCTGGGAACTGCCAACCTGTCAGCCTCACCTCTGTGCCTGGGAAGATCACGGAACAGATCCTCCTAGAAGCTAAGCTGAGGCACATGGAGGACAGGGAGGTGATTGGAGACAGCCAGCATGGCTTCACCAAGGGCAAGTCCTGCCTGACCAACCTAGTGGCCTTCTATGATGGAGTGACTACATCAGTGGCCAAGGGAAGAGCTACGGATGCCATCTATCTGGACTTCTGTAAGGCCTTTGACATGGTCCCCCACAACATCTTTCTCTCTAAATTGGAGAGATATGGATTTGATGGGTGGACTGTTCGGTGGATGAGGAATTGGTTGGATGGTCACATTCAGAGGGTAGTGGTCAAGAGCTCAATGTCCAGATGGAGATCAGTGACAAGTGGTGTCCCTCAGGGGCCTGTACTGGGACCAGTACTGTTTAATATTTTCATCAATGTCATAGACAGTGGGATTGAGTGCACCCTCAGCAAGTCTGAGGACGACACCAAGCTGAGTGGTGTGGCTGACATGCCTGAGGGACAGGATGCCACCCAGAGGGACCTGGAAAAGCTCGAGAAGTGGGCCTGTGTGAACCTCCTGATGTTCGATAAGGCCAAATGCGAGGTCCTGCACCTGGGTCAGAGGAAGGCTACAAAAATGATCCGAGGGCTGGAGCACCTCTCTTATGAAGACAGGCTGAGAGAGTTGGGGTTATTCAGCCTGGAGAAGAGAAGGCTCCAGGGAGACCTTATTGCGGCCTTTCAATACTTAAAGGGGGCTTATAAGAAAGATGGGGATGAAGTTTTTAACAGGGCCTGTTGCAGTAGGACAAGGAGTAATTGTTTTAAACTAAAAGAGGGTAGATTTAGACTAGATATAAGGAAGATGTTTTTTACAATGAGGGTGGTGAGGCACTGGAACAGGTTGTCCAGAGAGGTGGTAGATGCCCCATCCCTGGAAACATTCAAGGTCAGGTTGGATGGGGCTCTGGGCAACCTGATCTAGTCGAGGATGTCCCTGCTCATTGCGGGGGGTTGGACTAGATGACCTTTAAAGGTCCCTTCCAGCCCAAACTATTTTATGATTCTATGAGGAAATCAAGAAACAAAGGAAAAATGTACCATGCACAATATATTACCATGTAGAACTACCTAAACTATATGTGCGTTTCTCAGCAGCATTAATTACCCTCGACAAAGCATGACAGTAAAGTAGGTAACAGGGCTTTCGATATCTGAAGTCACTTTAGTTTAGCATTAGCTTGGATATCTTTAGCCAAAGCTGCCTTTTGTTGTTTTAGTGTACCCAGATGATGAAGGCCAGGAGTTTTTAAAGAGCTTCCCTATTTAAGGTTCTTTCACAGAGATGTCTTAAATCTGTGAGCTGAAAATGCTGAGTACCTACTAAGTCCACTGTCTGCTGTAGTTATTGCAAGCCTCCAAAACTCATGAAAAAGATGTTTGAGGCTGCGGAAAATTGTTAATGGATGTAGAAGTAGGGTTGCTATGTAAAATCAGAGCCTAAGATAGTTGCCTATGGTCTCAGGGCAGGCAGGTTTCAGGAAGACACATAGGTGTCTCATGCATAATCACTGAAATACTATGGGGCTTGTATCTTCTAAACGATTGTCTTGCACTTCAGGGGAGACTCCAAATTCTGGGCAATGTTTGCCTGAGCACAGAAAGATAATTAGTAGAGAGTACTGTCTGAAAAAACTACCAATGCCTTGGCAGAATGGAAGTGTCACTTCTGGAATGGTGCTTTGAAGTAATTATTTACTGTTATAAGTATCTGGCAGAAATATAGGAATTCTATAGTGCCATTAAGTTCCATATCTTTAATATATTATTCTTGAATAACTTACAGCTAATTATTTTTCCCCGTGGCTTTAACCTGAGAAACTTATCAAAAATGTTTAAACAAAGTTTGTGTACATGCCCCCAGACTGCATACAGGGAGTACTAGCGGAGTTTCAAAATGCCAGCTGCTGAGGATCAAGATTAATGTATTACTATGGTCTAGTTAGGGCAAAAGACAAACATAGACCTTATTTTTTAGAGCTATGCAATGTAAAACAATTATTTCTTAAAAACTTCAGAAAAAAACGAGTCTTTACGAGATAATGACATAAAGTAGTGCTGGGATTTCTGCCTGATTTGGCATCCAGCTTAAAATTTCCTCATTCCTTTAAGCGGGATGCTAATTTTGAAACCATTGTTTCGGAGACAGATAATTTTATTCCAACATGGGGTGGTGTGGAGTCACGAAGAGCCCTTACTTCTATTGTTCCAGCCTTGCTGTATTAGGATTGTGGCAGTGGGTGGAAAATATGCAGGCTTCTTTGGGAATAGGTTGTGTTGATTCTATTCAGACTCTTCAGAAAGAAATAAGGCAGTGGTCTCTTATAAGAGAGTGAGTCATACATGGAGGGGTATCCGACTGTTTGAATTGTTGCAAACAGCTCGTCAGTGAGTGCAGAGCCAGAAACATCCCAATTTCCAAACAGTAAGGATCCGCCGCGTGCAGGAAAGGCGTTGGGTTTGTCCACCTGCATTGTGAGTTGACAATTTGTCCCTACTGCTGATCTAATCCCGTGCTGCCCCTGAGGCACAAACTACAGACATATATAATTTGACCTTGTCTAAGAGCCTGTTTTGTAGCTTCTGGAATTCTATTTCATTCTGAATCACGGAGTTTTGCATTGCATTAGATTTTTAATCTGGAAGAATTTTTTTCATACTCCAGTGTATTCACAGTCTTTAATCTCCCAGCCTTGGCTAATGCTCTTCCAATGGTAATCATTATCTGTGGCTGTATTTATCTTCTTTCTGTATTCTAATCCCTTCATGCTTTATTTTCCCTTTCTTTCTGTGACCTTTTTTCCTTGATGAATTTATTGCATGCTTTCCCCTGGCAGCCTCTGTAAATATGTGCATTACTATTAGTTTCATCTCAATGTGTATGGGATTTATGCCTATACGGCTTGCCCTCCACTTAATTTAATCACAGGTTAATTAGATCCTCCACTTAATTTGATCAAAACATTTCTTGAGCCAAATCATAGAATCACTTACATTAAGAGGACTAGCAGTACTTTCTACCCTTTACTTTGATCAGTATCGATCATCTTAAGCAGGTACTTTGGGGTAATTCAATCACTGGCTATGGATATTTTCCATTTAATTAATAATAAAGGACAACATCCTTAATGAGAGGAGAAAATAAACATAGAAAATATCCTCAGACATGCGAAAGCAACTAAGTAAATTTTGGGTTTTGGGGTGGATCAGTTTTATTTCAGTTTTCGCTTCTATCCTGAAGCATTTTTTTTGGTGGTGAGATGATCAATTCTCCTGTGTACGTTGTGATGAGCAGCCTTGTACTGGTGGCAATGTTCATGAATATGCACAGAAATAACAGTAAGGAATTTCAGTACATTATTGCTACATCTGAAAGCTGGGTTGATTAGACATCAATTTTGCCTTAATTTTGCCTAGCTGAGACTGTATTGAAAAGAAGTTCTGTACTTCAATATCCCAATTTTGAGATATGGCATCATCACATCCTTAGTTTTACAGTAGTATTTTTTTGTATTTGCTGTTTGCAGTATAGCAGAGGTCCATTGGGAGTCCTGATATATTGTATTTGGGTGATGAGTAATAAAACACTAATTCTAAATGCCAGGGAGCAATGTGTCAGTATGATAATTTATAAACCTGTTAACATGTGTACGGGTATAGGAAAATTAGTGTTGAATGAAGTTACAGGTAGCACATTTCTTTCCTGAAGCATAGTGTTTGCTGTGTTTAAAAGAAAATTCTATGTTTAATTTAATTTCTCTAGAGTGGTCATTTAAAGACCTTAAAATAACCATGGAAACTGAAGGAAGACTAAATGCTCAACCTCGCCTTTTTCAAGAGCTCTGATTGATAGGTGACAGCCTTCATATGTCACATTGTAGATGACTTATTTCAGCACGCATTTGTTCACATTACTACTGCCACTGTTTTCAGGAAGAGTATTTGTATTAATTCATATGAGTTTATGCTGCCCAATCTGTCTCAGAAAAATGTGCTCAGATATGTGTTATGAGATAGTTGTGAAATCTCTCTAGCTGAGCTAGACTTTCAGACGCCGTTGTTAGCAGGATTAGCATGATCATGGAAGCGCAAATTCTTGTCCTCCAGAAGAACAGCACCTTGTTCACATTGTCCTCATCAACAACTGGACCCCTAATCCCTGGGTTTACTCCAGCAGTTCCCTAAAGACTGTAATACCTAAACCAACGCTGCTACCTACTATACTGCTGAAAGTAACAGAGGATTTGGAGAAATTGCATATGTAATGATCCTCAGCCTCTTGTGAGACAGGAAATCTGGTTGAGGTAGATGGATGGAAAAGAATTCATTTCACCTAACTTTATTAATCTAAAAATTAGATGTCTAGTCTAGTCACCTAGTCTCATCTACAGGATGTGTGCTCTTAAGTGCACTTTGTTCTAATTTATTTATGCAGAATTCTTTCTCTCTGATGACATTAAAGGGAGCTTATATTTCTAGCTTTAACAAGCCATTAAACTATGAGATATCTGAAATCAGGTGAGGGGAGTTCCATCCTTCATGCCAGTTGTTAATATCCAGAACTGTTATGGCCTGTATTAAAAAAAGAAAAAAAAAAAAAAGGAAAAGAAAAAAAAAGAAAAGCTAATGTTATTTTAAACTTACAGATATGACAGTTTGGAGGGGACTGTGGTAAGAAAAGCTGTTTCTGGTAACACTCTGTGAAATAATAAAGTATACAAGTGACTTAGTTTAGCATATCATCCAGGTTTTGCTCTCTTTTTCATCATACTTTTCCCAGGCTAAGCATGCATGTTTTTTTTCCAAAGTACGTAAATACTTATGGTATGTTTTTTTCTGGATGGTTTTATCTGAAACTATCTGAAGCAAGGTTTCAGATACTGAAGATCTCTTTAATGGTGGTATTACTGCTCATGGATTGCTCTTTCTTACATATATCTCAAGACACATAAGTCTCATGAATCTTGTATTAGAGATCAGGAAATCAAGGCAAAGAGAAATAAGGGGTTCTAATTCTTGAAGTCAAGTTTTCATGAACAGTTTTAGACATCTAGGACTAAACTGGATTAAATTGAAGTTGCCATCAGTATTTACTTACCTAAATGTTTATAAGATGATTCTTTAGGCTGCAAAAAATGTAGCTCACCTGCTAGCTTCATGTCGCACTCTGGTGGGTTCAAGTACTTCTCAATATGAGGTCCAAAGTTCTATAGGTGAAAAAATTATTTCCAAGTTCAGAGACTACTCTTGGGCGTGTCAATTATATGTTCCTAAAGCCTTTAATCCACTATATACACTGGATTTTTTTGCCCTTTTTGGGCAAGCTTGTTTCTGGTCTGACATTTCTTGCAGAAGATATTTGTTAGCAGAAGTGGTGACCTTGCACAGAGGACTATATCCATCTCCCCTGTTTTGAGGGAATCTCTGAATTAAGGTTGTGGTTGCTCCACACTCCCTTTATAGCAAGTAGAGATATATGATCGTGACCAAAGGCTGATTCTTTCCATCTAACTGGTGAACTGTGGAGATGCCCAGGTCTCTCTCTCTGGCTCTAGGGTATAACTGTGTACCCAATGCAGAAGTCTCACTGAGATGCCCAGAAGTACATGGGACTCAGGCTAGAGTACAGTTGTACATGTGCAATTTTATGTACACATTGCCTTCTTGATTGTGATGAGATTTTTTGCATATATAAATTTAGGCTTCTTTTGCCACATCAATTGAACTAAATAGCTTCTTCATAAAGATAGTACTTTTTCTGAAGCAAGTGCCCCTCACTTTTAAATATCTGTTGACCTCATATGAGAGTACTTAAAAAGAGAGAAAGGGAAAAAACCAGCAAAAAAAATTGTTTTGTGCTTTTGTTTGGGATGAAGGTGAGGTAGTTTGTAATAAGTACTTTTACATGTTGAAGTGCCTTTGATGTGATGGCTTGTTAGATAGCAAATGTAAGAAATAGACCACTGAGACAGAAACTAAAGATTCAGATTATGAGGGATTTTGGCAGTGTCCTATGATGCTGACTCTTTCGTGTTGCTCTTGGTCCATGGCTAAGCAATGGTCCTGGATTTCAAAAGATTTTGCCATCACTTCCATTTTCTTTAAAATGAAAACAGGCTTTTTCTGCTGGGAATATGTTTTTACATATATATGGAGAAAATATGTGTCATTCCTATGTTAACAGCTCTGACACAAGTGGTTTGTGATTTTCTGGTTTCCATAGAAACACTGAAAACATTTGTAAATCTTTCATATTTAGGTAAACATGTTCCATTTTATGACAAACCAGATGCTCAAACTGTTACCCCTTTTTTTAACGTTTTCAAAGCTTATGAAAAATGGTCCTGGTAAACAATACTGAAACAAGAAGTAAATTATTGTATTTCAGGCAGCACCTTTCAAACAGTGTGTTTTGCATTTGTAATTGCAAAGTTAACCTGCAAAAGCCTTATGCTATCAAAAATTCTTCTCAATGTGTGTAGGAAACACTCTAGGAAGAAAGCATTGCTGGGTGGATAAGGAACAGGTTTGGTATTTAGGAAACCTGGTTTCTATCCCCAGTTCTACTACTATCCTTCTGCTTTTGTCAGAGCAACTCTCTCTTCTTTTGTGTGCCATCTGAAAGAGCGATCTAATGTGATGCTTACTGTTTTACCAAAGTGCTTAGACATCTATTGATGAAAGTGTGATACGCAGCAGCTACATATTTTATCATCAGCAGCAGCAGCATCTTGCTGCCTAAGTGGCCTTGTGCTGTTTTAGCACACAAGACACTCTCAGTGAGAATACAGTCCGCCACTCTAGTCAGTGGAAAAATTCTTACTCACCAGAGGGAATGATTAGGCTGGTGTGGTGTGCATGCTCTTTCTGGTACTTGGCTTCTGGCAAGAATAATATTGAAGCCTCTGAAGAGGCAGGAGGGCTGGATGGAGTGAGTCGTTAGCAGGGATGCTGATGGGTCTCTCAGCAGTTGATTCCGTGGGAGGGCACAGACAATGAGTAATAAAGAAAGTGTAACTCAGTTTGCAAAACAGCTGGGAAAAAAAAAAGTTTTTAAAAACTTCTCCTCTTACTGCTTTTTACCATGACTGAGACATATTTCCCGTCCCACCTTAGCTTGCGGAGGATAGCAACAAAAGGTGAGGTATCCCGGGAAACTGATATGTGACAAGAATGGTCAGATAGTAGCTTTCGAGCTGCAGTCAATTTCTGTAAGGTCCTGTGCCAGGTTTAGGGACAAGGCTGTCTCAGGGCCCTGATGGTGTTAACAGGCTTAATGACCCTGCACAGCCTCACCTGGGTGCCCACCCACATGCTCTGCCCATTTCACCTCAGGCCATGGCCGTCAGTGCTGCCTGAGCCGTGCTGAAGCTGTGTCTGAGTCCTGCCTCTGGCCCTGTCTCCCGGATGGGCCCCTTGGACACATGCTGTGACCTTGTCTCCTGCCCTGTCTCTGGACTCTTCCTCTGCTGCTCCTGACTGAACTCCCTGGACCTGGTTTGTCCCCTTGCTGTGCCTGGTGCTGTTGGTAGACCCTGTTAGCAGCCCTAGCTCTGCCCTCTGTGTTCAGCCTCTGAGGGACAGTGTCCGTGGGTGTGGGCATGGCCCATGCCGGTGTCATCTCTGCTCCCAGCTTGCCTGCACCTCAGGGGCAGCCAGCCCTCACTGCCCCAACAAGATGGTCCTCTCGGTGACCACTGTGTGGTCCAAAGCCTGCCTGCGTTAGTGTGAGATCTGTACTGTGGTGATGCTGTGGTTCATGAAGGACTTTGGCTAATGGGTTTAGACTCCTGCTTAACGAGTGTCTGCTGAAATGCCTGGTCTCGGTGGGAGAAAGGCTGGTGCTTTTGCCCCATATTAGTCTCCAGCCTGGCACCAGGCGTCCCAGACTGTGATGGAGGCTTTGAGCAAAGGGCTGGCAAATTTGGGAATTCATCACATTTGTGACTTTGAGCCTGAGAAAAGATTGATAATAAGTTGAGGAAGTATAGAGAAGAAGGCAAAGGGAGGAGGATGAGAGTGTTCTGGAAAAAGGGATGGAGAAAGATGTTCTAGGACAATAGAAGAAAAGATGTTTTTGTCTTTATTCCCCTTTCATATTAGCAGACCAAATGATACTGAAAGCCACTCTAGAGAAATCAGAATACGTTCTGTTCTGTGGTCTGAGGGGTGGGGGCTGGGGGAAAAGGGACAGAAAGTCAGAAACGGGAAAATGCAGCAAGGATGCATGTCAGACGCAATAGGTTACATCATTAAACAGGAACTTGTTGCACAGCATTGTTTGACAACATGTTGGAGACGAATCAAGTGTAAGATAGACAAGCCATGGTAGTCTTTTTAAATTGTAGGCAGTGTTTCTGGGTTAATGTAGCCGGGGGAAGAGTTGGAGGTACCTTTAGGAATAACAGCTATTGGGCTCTGACTGATACTTATTTCTGCAGTAGAGTCTTTGTAAGGCTAGCAAGGCTTCTTGGTTCAGTAAGCTCTCCACTAAAGCCACTTAAATCCAAATGTGTTTACCTTTCTTTTGCCTTCATAGTTGTTCGTGTCAATCAAAGCTATTTGTTTTTAATGAGGGCTGTCTCCCTCCCAGCCCATCTTCTCCAACTATTACCATACATCATGTGGTGCGGAGATGGTGACATAGCAATCTTTTTCATTGTGCAAGTCATTAAGGGTGCAGATAGCAATTTGAAATTTGTAAATATTGTGACAAGTCAATTGCCCCCTGCCCATTTTATACTCATAATCTGCCAAGGTAGACCTGCCACTGCAGACAACATTATCACTAACCCAGCATGGGCCGTCATACAGCAATATCTGGCGGTATGTTAATAAAAGGCCCGAAGAAGAACAACGAAAAAGCAGCTCAAAATGACAACTATAAACAACCTGCCAGTTGCAATAAAAAAATATTGCCCCTAGGAATTAAAAATTGTACACCACGGTGTTCATAACCTATGCCTGACTACACCAATGCATGGCATAAACATAAGATTATGACTTCTCTACAGTTGAGGCAGAGTCTGAGGTGTAACAAAGACGTTTTTTCTCAAATATGAATGCTTCTAGTAAAAGAAATGCAAATATGCAGTATTCCTGACAGGTTTGGGGTTTTTTTTCCCTTATGTTGTGTGATATATTTTCAAGTTTGCCTTGGAAGACTTCCCCTCTAATGTGATGTGCAGAAAGACTCGCAAATTCCAAAATACAGAGTGATATTGTGATTATGCATATTCTTGGTGCTTTGGATAAAGAGAAAACAGAGCAGATGCTGTTTGATGTAATCAAAACAAATTGCAATCTTAAAAGATCATAAACATACACTGTATTTTGGTATTATTCAGTGATCTCATTGTTGGAAAAGTATTTTAAATGAAATCTTAAATAGTTAACAATTAAAGTACTATGAATAATACAATCTTTTCTCTGGAATTCAGCCTGGATGTTTATATTTTTAGCTAACGATTTTTTAACTCATTTTTAACTAATGAGCCCTTAAAACTCTTGGCAAAATGAGATCTTCTCTCCCATTTTGTACAGTGGGGGAATTGGAGTTCCTACTTTTCCTTGGGTGAGAGCAGAAACTCCTCCCTCTCGCCAGAGTGCTCTCCCTGCCTGGAGGCTCCCCTGGCTTCCCGAATGCCTGTTGTCACTGCTGACGAGTAGTCAATGCATTTCTTAGATCGGAGGCATGGGCTGGAACGGTGATCTGCTGTTCGATTATTTAATCTCTGCCTTTGTGGGAATTACACAGGAGAACACAGATTTTTTTTTTTTTTTCTTTTTTTTCCTTCTGCTTAAATCTCCTGTTCTGCCCAGAACAGTCCAGGATGTGAAGAGCTGAGGCAATGAGGAATAACTCCTTCCTGCAGGCTAGAACAGTAATGATGTTACTTTTGCTTCTCGCAGACAGGTTAATATCCTCCCAGGTTATTCACAGGCAAGAGATGGGCTCTCTGCCTCTCCTTCAACCTGAGCCTTCCCATGTCTCAGCTGTTTCACAGGGGGAATGGCTCTTTCTCCAAACGGATGCTGAAGTGAGCTTTTTAGTGTCTCCATTTGGCATTGATCTGTTTTGAGGAGCTTATGTAGAGCTTCTGTTCCCTTTCCTTGGTATTTAGGGATGGGCAGGTCTCCAGCTGAGAGTGGGGTGGGGCACTGAAATCAGCCACTGGTTTGGTTGGTGAGCTATGGGCTGCCCCAGGAGCGGGTAACACAAGACTAAATGCAGAGGTCCCAGGCCTTGGGTACAGCTGCTAAAGAGGGCAGGAGGGAATTAATGCTGAGAGAAGAAGTGGTGCTTACGTTCAGAAAGTGCCAGTGTTTCTGAGCCCTGGTGTTTGAGAAATATTTCTGTCTCTTCAGATTTTGGACAGTGCATGACACAATCAACATATACGACACAAATTTGTAGGGAACTTTAGCCCAGATGCAGTTTGCATGATAGGTTTTTATCACCATACATGCTGGAATACGAACTCTTACTTCACTGTGGCAGGCAGACGCTTCTAAAGCCCACTGGGCTGAGTCTTGTTCAAAGGCAGCGTTGTAAGGAAATTTCTGCTTTAACAGCAGGTCTGTGTTCCCTGGCTATCTCCATCCAGATTTGGATGGTGAAAGCAAAGTCCAGATGTTTCTTTTCCTTTCAAGAGGATACGGTATTCATTCTGTTAGCAGCACAAGAGACTGGGGCAGTCAGAAACTGAGGCACCCGTGTTTGGGCTTGGTTACCATCTGAATCAATGAGTCCTTAGCTTTGCTTTAGTGTGGAAGCATGTTTCAATATTTGATAACTTTCCTATAGGATGTTCCTATGGATGAGGCTATAGACCACAACTCGGCCATGCTGGGCAGCTATTGCCAGTTCAAGCTGTGATGTGAATCAAAATCCCTGTAATTATAATGTGGATATTGTTCCACTTACATAGGAGTGTCTCTTTCCCATTTAGCTTATCACTTCAGTTTGCCTGAACCAATTTAGAAAAAAGTGTTCTCTTTCTGGGGTAGGTACTCATCCGTGGAGGTACATCCCTAGCATTCCAACTCTTTCATTCTAACGTACTACTAGAAAAATTGCCTATGAATACAGGCCTTCTGGCTGAGATCTGAACTAAATTCCCACTTCCACTCTGTGGGCTTACTTCTGAAAAAAACATGAGAAATTGCTGTGGCCTGTCGTCACAGGTAGCAGCAGCAAACTGCATCAGTCGTGAACCTGGTGCATAGCCAGCAGAGAAAAACCCAGGCACTGCTTCCTCCTCTCTCACTTTCATCACTGATGTAGAGAAAGTGCAGGTTCCTAGCTCCTAATTTAGGTAGACTAGTTAAGTGCTTCAAATTAGGAGGGAAGAATCAGCGTCTTAATCCTTGTGCTTCAGTTCTTCTTGATTTCTGCTGCTTTGTGTATGCAGACTGTTGGTACTCTCTCACTCTGTGTACAGTACATAGCACAGAGGAGCTGTGTTTTCTGTCTCAGGTGTCAAGGAACCATGGTAATTATGAATAAGAAATCAATACCATTTAGTAGTCAAATATTATTCCTTTCTACACTTTTCATTTTTTTTCTGCCTGCTTTTGTTCATGCAGCTAGAGGATTTTCGCTCTCCCTGCTTTTCACCTCCAAGCTCAAGGTGATGTGAGCTTTTAATCAAACTGTAGCTCTTGAATTCTGTGACCATCAATCAAGTGTCAGAAACTGTCTTAAAATGGAGAGGTTAAAATTTAAAATCTCTTCCATTGTTTCCTGATCCTTTTTGGGAACAGGTAACAAGATTTTTGAAATGCCTTGTTTGTAAAGGGATAATTTGAAGCTTTTGTAGATGTAAACATGGTGTGTTTGTTGCCAAAATTCATTGTTATGAATATAAATGGTAATTTTATTCAGAACACTTAATTACTTTTTTGAGTAGCCTTTTACGATTGTCACGCTGCCAGGTATAATGGGTGACCTCTCTACTATCACTGCAGAAGAAATTACAAGCAGGGAGTGTCTTACTTCATAGCTGGTGAATAATAACCTCAGTTATTTGCCTGAGGACAATGGGACCCAAGATATTGATAAAATCAGTGCCTTTGTTAAAGTGGCTGCTGTGGCAGCTGAAGCCATTAACCTGCCTACTGTTCCTCATGGTGGGAGTGTGTTGGAGGTGGCCGGAGCAACAAACAAAGAGTTGAGACTGGTGTTTTTCTCTCTCCTTCCCTCTCCCATTTACCTCCTGAGTAACCTTAGGTAGGATGATTCATGTAGATGCTCTATGCCTTGGCTGACCAGTACGTACAATGACATGGTGGAATTCACTGATCATGCGTCTATCTTATGTTCTTTCAACTAATATTTTTTAAATTCTCGGATCTTTGCGTGGGAGCTATTGTGTATATGCCAAATTACATAATTTATCATTATGAAATAGGAGCTTTCACATTTCTAATGTTCTCCATTTCTGAGATTTATAATATTGTTAAATTATATATTAAAAGTATTTTTTTAACGTTATAAAGTCTTGAGGAAAGTGTCACCAGAAATTAATTGGATCTCCAGTTAACTGTGTAATCTGCTATTACATATGGGACAAAAAACCCGAATTCCTCTTCCAAAGGATGCTGAAAATGTTGGTATTTGTTAAATCTTTTTGGAGAGTGATGGTTGCTGTATCTAGGCCAAAAATAGCATGTCCTTAGGAAAAGGAGGGAAAAAACGAGCTACCCCTAACATCAAGAAAATACTAGGAAGAACAACACTGGATTTATGTGAATCCAAGGTTTGCTGAGGTTTGGTTTATCCCAACGTGTATCAAGAAACTTCACCAAATGAATGTCAAAAATAAATGTTCTGATGGTGATTGTAGCTTCTGTTTTATTCTGCCAAAACAATGAATGTAACTATGGAGAGCAGCTGTAGTGGGTTTCAGGTTTAGTTTAAGGATAATTAATTATATCTGGGCAAAAACCAGGCCAGTCTGTGTCCAGACAGGAACAATGTATTCATCTTTCCAACTATAGGTACAGTAGTTCATCATGACCCATCTCTTGTCAGTGCTGGGCAGGTTTCTCTGAAACTGTCTTTCATTTTGGAATAGATATTTGAATTTCTTATTCTGCTGATATGTAAAACAGGAAGGTTTGCTTCTCTACCTGTTTATGGCCAGGTATATGTTCAGTTGAGTATGCTGGTGATCTGACCAAATTTATTTGGGCTTTGTTTGTGGGTTTTTTTTCTTGTCATTTCCCCTTTATAGTGAGGGATATTTTGTCATTTAGCATTTTACTTATTCTGGCCCTCACCAGGACATCCAGGCAGTACCGGCTATCTGTAATTTCTGAATGACTTACAGACTCTCCATACACACTGATGCAGTCACAGATCTGTTAGCTCATCTGTGTGGGGGGAGCGTACTGATTTTATTTATTTTTATCAAAACACACAAGAACCCACTTATAGCCATTCTTCTTGGCAGAGAAGTGTCCTAGTGGAGTGATGAGGCTAAAAGAATCAGGAGCCTCATGCCTTGCTTATATTTTGGGAGCTGGGAGCTCTGCGAACCTTGATTGCAAGACAGGCAACAAGGTGAAGCTCTCAGAGTTGGAGATTTTGGAGATTTGGGTTTCCTAAGGGAATTAAACAAGCTAGCTTGAAGCTTAGAAGGTTTCCAATGGAAATACCCCAGAGTTTTCACAGAAGCTTCTAAAAACTGAGCTATGGACACATTTCCATGAATTGTATTTTTGATGGAAAACATTTTTGCCGTAAGATTCCTGATCAATTCTAATTGCGTGTACCCACTTCCAAATTTCGACTGCAATTGAAATCCACAAAGATTGCACTTGCTTAGTTTACAAGATTATAGCTTCCATCTAGCAACTTCAGTGTAGATGGAGTGCAGAAAGAGTCCTTCCTTGTCCTGAGTACCGAGTGATCTGAATTGCCATAAGAAATACAGTTCCGATACCAAGTTTTGGATCTCTTGGTCATAAGCCTGTGCATTCTCATGTAAAAAAATTCCAAGGGACAGGACTATAGAACGTGTGCGAAAGGCAAGGGAAACGCTGCAGATCTCCTCATTTTGAACAGCTGGAGCCTTGGACTGCCATTAAAGGAGACAAGTGACTTGGCATGTAACAAGTAACCATTCTGCGCTGCTAAATAGCACTTCCATAGCTTGCATGTATGCACTTTTTTTACACAATGGCCTATAACATAATTATTTGCTGATGGTACGAGATAAGTGTCTGTTGAACTTGGAATTGATTTCTGGAAGCCATGGGACAAGGATGCTTGCAATGACACCTAGTGTCATGAATAGTTTCACTTAGTTCTGTGACACCTAATTAGCTCACCCAAACTTAGACAGATGTGACATTTACTCTGTGAGTTTTGCAGTCTAGCTCAATAGGTGAATCAGCTAGCTGAGCCATGAGTAAGTCTCTAATACACTCCATTCTTTCTGAAATGATGTGTCTGAGTTGCAGGAGGTCTTAGACTAAAGCCTCTTTTTCTCCAGGAGTGTTGTCGGAAGTGAAGTGACAAACACATGTATTATTAAACGCACCATACAAGTATTATCTGTTCCAAAAAAACCCCCAAACTCCAAAGTCAACACATCAACAAATCTATGTTCTTTAACTATCAGATACTGTAACCTGTAATCTCAGCTACAGATTCGCTACAGGTTATTCTGAACATTTGATTAGCATCCTGGATCTCTGTATTGATTGGCAGAGGGTTGAAATGGGCTTTTGTGTTTAGTCTTTGCAACTTAGTAAGGTTTTTAGCTCCCTCTGTGTTCTTCCTACTTGAACCAAGACTTTCTTAGTGGCTTAAGAAAGCTCTCCATGCAAAAGTGCTTGGTACCAAATTCTGGATGAACACACTTCTTCCACGTATAGTAACAATTACCTTTTAGGAATAATAATGAATCCCTAGCTAATGACAATTTTCTGCAGTATAAAATTTCTCTTAAGTGCAATGAGTGGTATTATAGTTACTGTGCTTTGGTAGTAAGCCCACACAGAGGTCTGCAGCTGTTGGGAGAAGCGACATAGTGAGGTGAAGCAGGCGTTTAGGATACCTTCTCTGAAACAGCTCATTTCTTAAGGGTCAAAGTGCTGGCACTTCTTTGGGGATAGTTACATTTGCCTGGTCTAGGCTTCTCTTTTCACTATTATGTGAGGCCTCAAGTGACTTCGTCTAGACTTTGTTGTATCTCACTTCCACTGGAACTCAGTCTTCTCAATTTCAGTTATCCTATTGTTTTTTTACAAGCTTCCAAATGCCACCTCCTCCTTATTTAGCAACTGGTACTGTTTGGATGTCTAACAACATGCTAACTTTCTGTTTAAGCATACATGAATGCAAATAATAATCTGTAGGTCATGACGATAGAGATTAATTCTGTTTTCTTTGTGCTTGACCATCAAAGTTCAAGGTTTTCAAAATCAACAAGCTTCTTTTAACTAGTCTTACCTAAAATGAAAAAAGGGAAGTTCCAGAGATGCTAGAGAAGGATAATATGTGAAATAGCCAAAGAAGTTTAGCTTATCCATCACAGCAAAAAAGGTCTGAATTGAGTCCAAAGTTGGTGTTGTCAAAGATAATATGAACAGTAGCAAAATTCATAATGGAAACTCGAGGTTGGCCAAACCCTGGTAAACTTCAGCAGTAGCAGATAAATCCATTATCGGGAGCTGCTGGAGAGCAGTACCAAGGTAAATTGTAGTCTTACTCTCAGAGAGAAGACGAAGGAGCATTGTGGCCCAGTGCTAGTGCTGGCTGCAGAAGAAGTACCTGTGCAGCTGTTAGATGTGGGACCTTCTGGAGTCAGTATGCAGGAAGCCTGCCTGCAGAGTCACCAGTGAAGCAGAAAGAAACCCAGTGAAATACCAAAGTTGTTACAGAAATACAGTTATAATTTCCCTATCCAAACTAAGCCATCACCATCTACAAAAAAAGAAACCCTGACTCTCATCCATCCCTGTTCTCTCAAAATTCTTTCTTATTATGAAGTTATGCATCCAGCTCTATAGTGTTTCCTCTCTTCCTCCTTAAACTCATATCTACCCAGATTTTAGATTCGTCTAAGGTCCTGCTGCCTTCCTATTTTGCCTCTAGAGCATGCAAGGGAAAAATATCTGTTCAGAACATTTTATTTTGTTTGCCATCTTAAAGGTCTATGGATTTGTAGGACCTTCAAGCATTCAGAAGTCCTTGATAGATTAAGTAATAATAAGGCAAGAATGAGAACAATATATTTTATTTTCAGAAGCTGGCACATAAAAATCTTTGAGGGGAAAATACAGGAGATGGGTAATCTTTTGTGATAGGTCATTCAGAAGCAGCAATAAATACTTTTCTAATGAGGCAAAATATTTCAAGTTGGTAAAAATGCTTGAGCTGGATATTCTGCAGTCAGGACTTCCCTTATTTAATAAAGACAAACAGGTGTAGTCAGAGCTTTGTCTCATTGCCACTAAATAATAGAGAAAATATTTTTCCCTCTAAAGCAGGTGTGTGGGAATTGAAGCACTAGTGTGAGAATACAAAGCATCTAGCTTTGCTGCAGGAATGAGGCCAACTGAAAGGAACAGAGAAGTGTAAAGCTGTTTGCAGAGAAGCAAGCTTGTTCGGAGAAAGCATCTCTGCCCAAGCCCGGTAAGCGGGGCAGTGCCTGTCCGGCGGCACTAACAACTGCTGCTGCGGCCTCTACCTCCTCAAACTCAGAAATCACCCCTGGTTCTGGACAGAGAGGAGGGCTTCATTTAGCAACCTCTGTCTGCATGTATATGTATATATAGTATACAATTCACAGTTGTAGAAATAGATGTATATGTTGAAAGACTTTGAGGAAATTCCTGTCTATTCACAGGACCTGAACTCTGTTCTCTGCCCTATGTGTGAGCCGAGACCTTGGTGGTCCTTATTCCTCTCCTTGCCAGTGTCAGGTTTTTCCAGACAGACACTTCTTGCCTTTAGGACATTTTGGTTTTAGTGTGTTACTGGATGCCAGGCATGATCCATCTTTTGGGCATTTGGAAATCCTGGAGGTGACCATATATGACCAATCAGAATGACTGTGCACCTATACTCAGATACATGAGGTGTTGCACTGTTTGCTTATTGAATAACTCCATGAGGAGTGCCAGAGTGGAGGTGGTAGATTTGCAGCATAAGCAGACTTACTGCTATTTATACTGCTCTGTAGCAAATATATACATACATAGCTTGTCACAGAGAATATTGAAAATTAGGTATCTCGTAACTTTATAACTCTAGGATAAGGTACTTGATGACTGTTCTAGTTTCAGCTGGGATGGAGCTAATTTCCTATCAGTAGCTACTGTGTTTTGGATTTAGTACGGGATTTGGCATGTGAAGAATGTTGGTAATACACTGATGTTATTAGTTGCTGCTAAGAGATCAAGGACATTTTTCAGCTTCCCAGGTTTTGCCAACGTGCAGGTGCAAAAAGCTGGGAGGGGTATAGCCAGCACAGTTGATGCAAACCGGCCAAAGAGAGTATTCCGTACCATAGACGTCATGCCATGGGAGTCGGCTGGTGGGCCGGGCGCTTTTCATTTTCACTTTTGTTTGTTCATTCAACTGTTTATTCCCTCCCTCACTTGCTCTCTCTGGAACTTGAGGTTCCGAGATCGCTGCTTGAGAAATTGCTGTTCCGAGATCGCTCTTCATTTCGCTCATGATCGCTGCTTGGGGTGGGCTGTATTGGTTGTCAGGTCATTGGGCAGTGAGAAATTGTGCATCGTTCGTTTTGTATATTCTATTATCATTATATGTCATTATTATCATTGTTATTAATATATAATTATTATTTTTTCCTTTGCTGTCTTGGTGGTCTGTCTTCATCTCAACCCATGAGTTTCCCTTTCTTTCTGATTCTCCTCCCCACCCCACTGGGGAGGGAGCAAAGGGAGTAAGCGAGCGGCTGCGTGGTATTTGGTTGCCAGCTGGGGTTAAACCATGACAGTGACATAAACTTATTGCTACCCTGAGCAAATGATGTGCTTGTACATGCACAACATGTTTTTTTTTATATGATGGCTTTGCAGATGGTGCAGGATGCCCACCATTAAGGGAGCACAGAGCTTTCCTAGAGCAGTCAGTTCTTCCCTCTATTACAGCAAAACACATTTGGGTGATGAGATCTATCAACACCTGCTCAGCCACATACACTGAGGTTCACCTACCAACAATTTCTTCGCCCTCTTTTGTGGACTTCCATCTAACATCAGAATTTTACGTATGTTCTGGGAAACCCATATTCTCCCTCACTGCTGGCAGTGCCCTTGGTGGGCACCCTGCCCATGGATTTCTGCTTCCAGAACTGACAGAACTCAGTAAGAAAAGCAAATAGTCTGGGCCCCTCAAGATACATATCTACCTCTTTTATGCATATGCGCAAGATGTGGGATGACAAGAAAGAGAAAGGTGAATAAAATGAGTATTCTTGCCTCCCTGTATTTCAGTGACTAAGAAGATTTCCAGTGGCTAATGCTGGCTGTAGGGATCAGTCACATTTGCACGGGCCTGTAATTAATTACCTGTTTCCATGTTTTCTGAGGTTTGTGGTCTACTGACAAATACAGGCTGGAAGAGTGCAAAGCTTTACCAGTAATCTTAATTTTGAGTTTTAAAATGTTCTTTTTGTTTTTGTTTTTTATAATTGAATTGACTTTTTCAGATAAATAAGGAAATAAAAACACAGAGATCAGCAAGATCCACAGGAAGCAAATGAACACAAGAGGACCAACATGCAAACAGCTCCTGATGTCTATTTGCATAAGAGGAACTTTCATAAAATAATACAAAGCTATATAACTTCCCATGCAAAAGCGATGATTTAGAGCACACTGAGTTGTAGCTGCACTAATAAAGCTACTCTGAGACAGTGGGCAAAAAAACCCCTAAAAGCATGAACGTGTTTACAACGGGTTTCAGCATGCTCTGGAGGTGTCTGACTCCAGCAGAACTCTGAACTTTGGCTCTGTCCTTTCTATCCTGCTCTAGTAATTAAGTCAGAAGATGACCTAGGTCTGACTTGTTCCCTCTCGGCAGTCATTCTGCCCTGAGCTCGGTGGAAACTGTTTTCTTACTGTGCGTTTCACCAGTGATGGAGAAAATAGCATTTGTTCTTATCTAGCTGGTTCTATAGTCAAGTGATAGAAAAGCAAACAGTATTTTGGAAGCTGTTAATCCCAGGTATTGCTTTGAGTTATTGAATGAAAGACTTCAAAGGATGATGGTTATTGTCCTTGTTTTCAGTCTTAAGAATAGAAAAGAGGAGGAATTCAGATTGTGGATGTAAGCAGAGGCTTCTGACTCATCTGCAGGAGGCATCCTAGGCTGGTAAAAATTCTGCTTTTGAGACGTAAAAGAGAAAGAAAGGCTTTGCCGATAGCAACATAATGTTCTTTCTTAAACCAAGCTGAAATAAATGCATTACTTAATGTTGCAGAATTGGAATAAAGTGTGACTGGTGCTCTTAGTGTATCAAAAAATTGCCTCAAATTAAAGAACAGTGGGTACAGATACACTTGGATCTGCTCCATCAAATAATTTATTTTTCCTATATCAACTAAAATGAAGAGGATGCTAATTCTGTTGAGTAAAATTGAAATACATTATGTGTCTGTGATGACTAAATGATTTTTTTCTGGGATGAATTCTGTTTAGTCTGGCAGAATTAAGACTTATTTTGCTTTATTTATAATGTCTGGTACCCCAATAATTGATCGATTCAGAATCTCTTTACCTGCATAGATCAATGAGGTTGTTTATTTGGCAGAGGAATTGCAATTCTCAGGTGATTTAGCAAAAAAGAGAATATGAGTGTGTGCATGCATGTGAGATAGTTTAATTCCATAAGTATATTATGGATATAATATCAAATGAAGATACGTGATGTGAGAGGGAATACATTTAGTGAAAGATATCTACAAATGGACAGATCAGGCAAATGTTTTCATCAGAGAGCTCCTTCAACAGGATTTGAAAGATCTAGGTGGGATTGTTTGGTTGAGTGGATTCAGGGAGGCCCTTCCAAGTTTATGCGCTCAAGCTATGGCATGGCAGGCCCGGAGGAAGTTAATAATGAATTAAAACCAAGGCTGCCATTGAGGTATCTAGTGTTAAAATAGATTGAAACATGGGGAAACTGTCTTTGCCTAAGCGGAGGATGAGAGAAAGTACTCTTCCCTGCTTTTTTTCACGTGATTGTTTGCTTTTGTATAATTGTTCTCCCATTTTCTTGCAGTATGATGAACATAATGAAAACAGATCAACCCCTCATTTCACCTGCTTAGAGACATGGGAAAAAGCAGACAGGCAATAAAATCAAAAAGGGTAGTAAATCTAGAGCTAATAAAAGAAAATACTTTTTTGCCGAATGCGTAGTCATTGCCTCATGGAAATCGGAGCCTTAGGAGGTCAGCCAGACAAATCTTGTAGATGCATCTGGTAATGTTAGGATCATGAATAATTGTTGCAGTTATGCAAGCTAAGGAAATGTCTCAAACTTCAAGATTCATTGCATAAGGGCAATGCTCATTGAGGGTACAGGAATTTTCTTATACATATATATGCATATACTATTTCCAAATAGCAGTCAGTCTATTATGGGCTATTTGTCTTTGAAAACTCAGCTTCTGTGAAGTTCGAAGACCAAATGGACTAATGACCGGATCATAGAATCATCATAGAATCATAGAACGGTTTGGGTTGGAAGGGACCTTAAAGATCATCTAGTTCCAACCCTCCTGCCATGGGCAGGGACACCTTCCGCTAGACCAGGCTGCTCAAAGCCCCATCCAACCTGGCCTTGAACACTGCCAGGGATGGGGCATCCACAGCTTCTCCGGGCAACATGTTCCAGTGCCTCACCACCCTCATAGGGAAGAATTTTGTCCTTATATCTCATCTAAATCTACCCTCTTTCAGTTTAAAGCCTTCCCCCTTGTCCTATCACTACATGCCCTTGTCAAAAGTCCCTCTCCAGCTTTCTTATAGGCCCCCTTTAGGTACTCGAAGGCTGCTAGATGTCTCCCTGGAGCCATTTCTTCTCCAGGCTGAACAAGCCCAACTCTTTCAGCCCATCTTCATAGGAGACGTACTCCAGCCCTCTGATCATCTTCATGACCCTCCTCTGGACTCGCTCCAACAGGTCCATGTCCTTCTTGTGTTGGGGGTTCCAGAGCTGGATGCAGTACTCCAGGTGGCGTCTCACAAGAGTGGAGTAGAGGGGCAGAATCACCTCCCTCGACCTGCTGGCCACGCTTCTTTTGAGGCGGCCCAGGGTACGGTTGGCTTTCTGGGCTGCAAGCACACATTGCTGGCTCATGTTGAGCTTCTCATCAACCAACACCCCCAAGTCCTTCTCCTCAGGGCTGCTTTCAATCCATTCTCTGCCCAGCCTGTATTTGTGCTTGGGATTGCTCTGACCCATGTGCAGGACCTTGCACTTGGCCTTGTTGAACTTCATGAGGTTTGCACGGGCCTACCTCTCAAGTCTGTCCAGGTCCCTCTGGATGGCAGCCCTTCTGTCCAGTGTGTCGACCGCACGGCGCAGCTTGGTGTTGTTGACAAACTTGTGGAGGGTGCACTCAATCGCACTGTCCATGTCGCTGACACAGACATTAAACAGCGCCAGTCCCAATACTGACCTCTGAGGAACACCAGTCATCACTGGTCTCCACTTGGACATTGAGCCATTGACTGCAACTCTTTGAGTGTGACCATCCAGCCAATTTCTTATCCACCGAGTGGTCCATCCATCAAATCCATGTCTCTCCAATGTAGAGACAAAGATGTTGTGCAGGACAGTGTCAAATGCTTTGCACAAGTCCAGGCAGATGACGTCAGTTGCTCTCCCCTTATCCGCCAACATTGTAGCCCTGGCGGAGAAGGCCACCAAGTTTGTCAGGTATGATTTGCCCTTAGTGAAGCCATGTTGGCTGTCCCCAGTCACCTCCTTGTTTTCCATGTGCCTTAGCATAGTTCCCAGGAGGATCTGTTCCATGATATTGCCAGGCACAGAGGAGAGACTGACTGGCCTGTAGTTCCCCAGGTCTTCCTTTTTTCCCTTTTTAAAAATGAGGGTTATGTTTCCCCTTTTACAGTCAGTGGGAACTACATCAGACTGCCACAACTTCTCAAATATGATGGATAGTGGCTTAGCAACTTCATCCGCCAATTCCTTAGGACCCGCGGATGCATCTCATCAGGTCCCGTGGACTTGTGCACCTTCAGGTTCCTTTAGATGGTCTCAAACCTGACCTTCTCCTACAGTGGGCCATTCTTCATTCTCCCAGTCCCTGCCCTTGCTTTCTGCAACTTGGGACGTGTGGCTAGAGTACTTGCTGGTGAAGACTGAGGCAAAAAAGTCATTGAGTACCGCAGCCATCTCCATATCCTGAGTAGCCAGGTGTCCCGTTTCCTTCTGGAAAGGGCTCACACTTTCCTTGGTCTTGCTTTTATCAGTGACATATCTATAGAAGCTTTTCTTGTTGCCCTTGATGTCCCTGTCCAGATTTAATTCTATCAGGGTTTTAGCTTTCCTAACCTGATCCCTGGCTGCTTGGACAATTTCTCTGTATTCCTCCCAGGCTACCTGTCATTGCTTCCACCCTCTGTAGGCTTCCTTTGTGTGCTTGAGTTTGTCCGGGAGCTCCTTGTTCATCCATGCAGGTCTCCTGGTGTTTTTGCCTGACTTCCTCTTTGTTGGGATGCATTGCTCCTGAGCTTGGAGGAGGTGATCCTTCAATATGAACCAGCTTTCTTGGGACCCTCTTCCCTCCAGGGCTTTATCCCATGGTACTCTACCAAGCAGATCCCTTAAGAGGCCAACCTCTGCTCTCCTGAAGTCCAGGGTAGTGAACTTGCTGTGCGCCCTCCTTGCTGCCCTCAGGATCTTGAACTCTACCATTTCATGGTCACTGCAGCCAAGGCTGCCTTTCAGCTTCACATTCCCCACCAGCCTTCCTTGTTGGTGAGAACAAGGTCCAGCAGAGCACCTCTCCTCATTGGCTTCTCTATCACTTGGAGAAGAAAGTTAGCATCAATGCATTCCAGGAACCTCCTGGATTGCTTATGCCCTGCTGTGTTGTCCCTCCAACAGATATCGGGGTGGTTGAAGTCCCCAGTGAGGACCAGGGCTTGTGGACATGAGGCTGCTCCTATCTGTCTATAGAGGACCTCATCCACTCGATCTTCCTTGTTGGGTGGCCTGTAGCAGACCCCCACTATAATGTCGCCTGTCCTTTCCCTCTCTTTAATCCTGAACCATAAGCTCTCGGTTGGCTCCTCATCCTTCCCCAGGAGGAGCTCCATGCACTCCAGCTGGTCACTGACATAGAGGGTGACACCCCCTCCTCATCTCCCCTGCGTGTCCTTCCTAAAGGTCCTGTATCCTTCCGTTCCAACACTCCATTCACAGGAGTCATCCCACCACGTCTCCATGATGCCATTAAGATCATAGCGCTGCAGGCGTGCGCACGTCTCTAACTCCTCTTGTTTATTCCCCGTGCTACGTGCGTTTGCAAAGAGGCATTTAAGCTGGGCCCCCAATGAAGCTGACTTACTGGCTGGAGTGGCTGGAATTCCTTTGTGCTGCTCTTCGGGTGCTCTCCTGCTGACCTGTGATCCTTCTCCAGGCTCTGGGCATCTATTGCTGGCACTGGCATCTGGACTGAAGTTCCCTTCCCCTGGCAACTTTAGTTTAAAGCCCTCTTCACCAGCTTGGCAAGCCTATGACTAAAGATGCTCTTCCCTTTCTCTGACAGGTGTGATCAAGCGTGGCAGCTCTGGGTGTACCTGTCAAATATCTAGCTGTTTTTCTCAACCACATCTTGCAAGAATCTGCTAAGACTCCCTGCTCCACGTCTGACTTTGGTACCTCCTGAACTTGAGGCAGTTTTGAAGCACCCAGATGAAAGCTTCTTCCTTCCTTTTTCCCCCACAACTCTTCCTGGTTCCCCCACTCACATTGATAGTAGTGCTAATGTATCCATGAGAAGTACTAGATCAGAGAGCTGATCTGGAAGAGAAATAAAAACATAACTCACACACACACATCCCCACCAACACACATGCGCTCCACCACAAACCGCTGCATGTTACATTGCAGCTACATTATCCTGTAACTAACTGCTGGTGGAAAGGGCTTTGTCCCTCCTCTGTCCTCCTTACTTGCAACGGCCCTGGCACTAACCTGACTGGTATGATAGTTTCGGTAGCTAAAATGGCAGAGAATGCCATCAGGATAATTTAGCTATGTTGTGAAACTGCACCCTGCAGGGCTATTTCGTGTTTCCTCCTCACATTCCCTCATCTAATTGTCAAATTAAGACACGCAAAGTGATGTAAGGTATGCATCAGTACATTAGTTTAGGGCCTTTAAACTTGCTAAGAGATAGTTGTGGGGGGATAGTTGTGTATGTGTGTGGGGGGAAAAGGACGATAAAAAAGAATAGGTGGAATGAAGAAGGAATAATTTAAAATCTTTTTTCTCACCCATCTAGTCTAACAGTCTGTGCCTTACATCAGCTTAGAAACCTTTGCCTTCAATTCCCAGTATATAACATCACTGTCTTACTTAAATACCTCCAATTTTTTTCTGAATGTGCCTTATCAGTTTCAAGAAATAAGGCATTATGACTTCCCTGCAAGTAGCGTTCCTCTTCTTGTGTGCCAGAAAAGCCATTTCAACCTGTTTAGCTACATCTCATTGTGAGCTCATTATAATGTGTATTTCTGATATCCTTCATAATCTTTGTTATGTTTTCTGCATTTTAGCTCAGATTCTCCTGTTATTAACCATAATTTTGCCTAGCACCATCCCCTGCTTTGTCCTTCCCATGGTGTGCATTGGCTTGCCATTACTGAATTTAAATCTGATTCCTTCTTACTTTTCCTGAAGCAGCTTCTAAGTTAAGCTCTACAAAGGTCAAAGTATTTTCTAGAGTTTAGATCCTTAATCACATTCAAGCAACTTAAAAGAAAAAAAAAAATCAATTTAAAAGCTTCCCATGATAGTGTTTGTACCGATTAATAAAATATTGCAGTCCCTAATGAGATGTAATTAATAAAGAGGCTTTCTTATACAGATAATGGCACGACAATTTATTGTTACTATTTTTTTTTTTTTTACAATGGGATATTCTTGACTGACAGTCCCAATGTCTTGTTGCAAATGTCATTAAGATTGGATGATCTGTGTCTGCTATCAGTACGCCAAGATTACATACTCTCTTCAGAACGACAACACTCCTTTTGGAAGCACCATAAACATTTGAAATGTCATTTGGCATGAGGAGGAGTCTACTGAGAATAGCATTAAACTATATCTTAAAGCTCCTTATTTCTCATTACCTGTAAGACTTGATTTGTATGCTCTCTCAGAGCCCTCTGCTAGCTTTATTTCTATAAGGAGGCAAGCTTAACAAAGATTACGGGAAAAGAATATCTAATCTCATATATGGTTGCCAGAGTTAAAGCTTGTGTTGCCATCTGCGCTGTTTGTAAACCAGCAAATACAGGGGCTTTACGGCAATGTGTGTTGATTGTGATACTGCAAATTCTTCCTGTTGCAGCCTGGATTACTGCCCTTTATTCATCCTGATACTGCATAGCTCATGTGGCATTTCTTATATGCAGGTGGAATTTGGAAGATGTTACATTGCACTAATCAATTCTTAATCTGTCTAAGTGTTGTGAAAATCAGAGCTTTCAACTAAGGATCAGGCATATTAATACAGAGCAGCAAAACCTCTATAGTCGTTATCTGCTAATATTTCATATGGAAGACAAATTATAGGGATCCACTTCAAAAGTCCTGGAAATTGGAAAAACGTGAAGAGGGAGAAATGCTTAGAATATATTTATTTTATTTTTAACCGAAGGGAGCCATTCTCTCTACAGAAGAAACAAGTCTATCTGTGACAGTTAATACTTATCCTGTTACCCACTGTGCCAGCCGGTAATTCCCAGCAGTCCAGAATCAATGCGCTGCATCTATTCAATAATATCACACCAGCTGCTCCAAAGGGTGGAGAGCATGATGTATTACCCAAGAAATGATGTGTGAAGAAAAAAATTGATGAACATAAAAAACCTGAGAGGTTGTGAAATTCTTGTAATGGCAGCTACCCTGCTTTTGTAAACAAAACAAACCCAGAAACTTTCATACCAGTAGATGAAAATAGGTGATAAAGGGTTCGGCCTGGTTGAGCATGTTATTGGATAGTGTCCACATTTCCTTTCTTTGCCTTGGACTTTTCATGGTCTGAACTAACAGCTTTGCTTTATAATACTGTGTTTTCATAGCAGGAGTAGTGCTGTTGTAGCTGTGATGGAAGGGCTAGTGTGTCCAAAACTTTTTTGTTTTTCTTTTTTAGTTAAGTTGGCCTTGCGAAAGATATCAATTTTACATACAAGTCATGTTCTCTGTATTGCTCCAGCACTTTCCCTCCAGGCTCTTCCCAAGTGGCTGTAAGTGTGTCCTGGTTTAGGCCAGGACAGAGCTAGTTTTGTCTTCAGCAGCTCCTGTGTTTTGGATTTCGTATGTGAAGAATGGTGATAGTGCACTGATGTTGTTGATTGCTGCTGAACGACCAAGGACATTTTGCAGTTTCCCAGGTTTTGCTAATGTGCAGGTGCAAAAACCTGGGAGGGGTAGAGCCAGAATAGTTGATCCAAACTGGCCAAAGAGAGTATTCCATACCATACATGTCATGCCCGGTATAAGTGAGGGTCAGCTGGTGGGCCACTAGTTTTTAGACCCTTAACTTGCCTTAATCCTTAAGCTTCCCTTCGGGTTACTTTTTGTTTCCCTGTTTTTCTTTTTTTTCGTCATTCATTTGGGCCTTTTCATTCGTTCGTTCGGCTGTTCATGCCCTCGCCTGCTCTCTCTGGAACTTGCTGTTCTGGGATAGCTGGGGGGGGATACCCCTGCTCCCTGACTGCTGCTCGGGACGGGCTGTATCGGTCGTTGGGTGGTGAGAAATTGTGCATCATTCATTTTATATATTCTAGTATCCTTATATATATTATCATTATTATCATTATTAATATTTTTTCATATTTTTCCTTTGTTGCCCTGGTGAACTGTTTTTATCTCCACCCATGAGTTTTCCTTTCTCTCTGATTGTCCTCCCCACCCCAGTGGGGAGGGGGGGAGTGAGCGAGCGGCTGTGTGGTATTGGGTTACAATTTGGGGTTAAACCACGACAAAGTGTGACCACACTGTTCTTCTGTGAGGTGGGAATCTAGTAACCCTATTTCATAAGTTAGTAAAGCAGAGTTATTGGTCTGAATGTTGCCCCATGCAGTGGGAGAACTGAGGATGCATTTTCGAGTAAAGTGCATGCTCTTTATTTCATTTTTTTTAATTAGGTTTGGTAAAACATTTCTGAATCAGAAGACAGATACAGATGGATAGGAAAGTGGTCTGCTCAGCTGGCAGAAAACAACCTCAGCGTACGTACAGTGAATGGTTCTTTGTCGTTAATGTGCTCCTTTGCAAATGTGTCTTCATTTTCTTTTGGCTTCAGTAGGAAAAGATAAAAAAGGAAAAGATAGAGTTAAAGGATCCGTACTCTGGAAAAGAGTTTACTTCTCTTGCTGCTTCCTCATTCCTAGGGCTCTTCTTGAAACTGCAAATTAGGGCCATTCCTACCAAATGTGGGTAGGGACAAATATGTGGGGACAGTTTACTTATGACTGCATAGTTAAAAATGGTAGCAAATTGCGTACACTCCTCGTGCATTGAATTCAGCAAAAGCAAATTTAATATGGGGACTTTCTGATTCTTGAGCATTTGCATTTAAATTTTATCATTCTATTAACTGTGTGGTGTGTGTAGCTTCTAGAGTTCATGATAAAAATATCTAAAAAAAACCCTATCTGCTCACTATTCACTTGACTCATCACCAGGGGTAATGATGGCCAAGACCCCTGCTGACTGAAACAGTCCTGTGGGTGAGCCATGCAGGGACAGTAGCTGGTTTCTGAGGGAGAAGGGAGGCTTGACTCGTTGGATCCCTTCCACACTTTGGAGAGAAGTGTGCTTTAATGGACACAGATCTGTACTCAGACTTACCTGCCCTGTCTTCCAGTTCTGTTTCCTTTCCCAGCAGACACTGCCTCCCTACCTGTATCCATCCTTTTGGTCAGAAAATTTACCTACTCCTCCTCCTCAGTTTAGTTACATCCATTCCTGAGTTCTTCCTTTCCCTCTTTCCAGGTTATTTGGTTTGATGCCTCCAGAATTTGCTTGTTCTTCCTGAAGACTTTGCTCCTCATCCAGCTGCTTCTCAGTATCTAATGCTCGGCTCATCCAGGCCTGGTCCTCCAAGCCAGTGTCTTAGTCAGTGTGCCTCCCCTGCAGCACTGGCTCCCATTTCCCGCTTGCCTTGCTCAGATGATGTCGGCTAGCCCCCAAGCCACGCTCGGTCTATTCAGCCAGCTCCCAAATCTCTCTGGCATGGCCCAAGTCACACCTCCTTTGGTCCACACCTCCTCCCCACCTTTATTTGTAGCACTCGGCGTTCTCCTGTCCAGTTCCTGGGGAGCTCCTGGGCTCGAGCAGTGGTGGTGAAAGGAGAAATGCTCTGGGTTCAGGTGTTTGAAATTGCAGGAAAAACTCCACTTGATCTAAGCTAGAACACCCCTTGTGGGTAAGGACTTTGTGGTTTTTTTCTTAGATGGGGGAGAAAGAGTGTTTTTTCTAAATAGTGAGCTTCTACCATGTCAACTGTAGCTTTTAAAATGCATATATAGCTAAATTTGACTGACTTCCCACCAGAATGGGAAAAGGCTCAGCACTGACAGAGGGAACCCAACCCCAACTGACTTTGAAGAGCAGGATCTTGAAACATCGCCACTCCAGAGCCCAGCTTCACCAATTGCAAAAGTGGTTTCAGCATGAGTAATGCAGTCTCTCTGCATAGATTAACATGGGGGTGATATTTCCTTCAGGCAGTTTAGTTTTCAGCAAGTACAGGTAGAATTTGGCAAACCAGTGAGCAGTGAAAAGCAGGGTCCCATAAAAGGAGATGTTAAGAACTTGCAGTTGCTGTATTTTTCATACAGGCAGCATTTTGTAGCTGGTTGATTGCTCAAAAGTGGTTTTCCAACCCTTTGCTTCCTTGTCGGTCCATTCCAGACAGAAAGTCCTAGGAGAACTTGGAAGTTGCTCTGCGTAGCACAGTCCAGAGGAAGGTGTTTTTGCAACAGACAAAGGAGCATAAGAGTTTCTAGTAGTGATTATAGCACAGAGCCCTTGGCATCTATGATATTCAAGACATGATTGTGTCCTGGGCTGGGTAAGGTTCACGTGAGGGGAGCGCACACAGAGTCTGTGCAGTAGGGTTAGTTTCCTTACCTTTGACAGAGTGATCTTAGGGAATTGCCCTTCCCTGAGGATTCTCTGCTTATTTCAGAGATGGAGGTGGTCTCTGAACACAGTACCAGTCATGCTGAGCATACGTTGTTCACAAATGAGTGCACAAATTACACCTGTTCAAGACTTTCTGTTTCTGTGTTTTGTTTTGTTTTTAACATTCAAGGTTCATCCTGACCTATTCTATGTAACCCTCTGCACTGTGCCATCATGCATCCTAGTGTAACCCTGTCTTGCAGACGTGTATCATTATTTTAGTGATAGGCAGCAAGCTTCATACAATTAAGTGCAGACAGAGCCACAGAGCACAGATGATGAGGAACATGAACCAGCTATTTGCAGCTCAGATGCACACCTGCTGATGGATTTTTTTTTTTTTACTAAAGTTTTGTCCATAGTCTTTCTTACTTTGATAGGGCTCATACAGTAATTTGTAGGTTCTGTTGATGAGATCAGAATCTTCTGTTTTTCAGCAAAATTTGATTTCCCATCTGCTTCTGATAGATCTCTCTATTCAGCAGACTCTGAGGAATAGTCTTGTCATTCTTGACGCACAGGAAGTTATGAGCATAACTCATGCCCTTTTAATGTTCATGGGTGTTATCTGAATAAATCACTGACATTAAAGTCTGTAACCCTTTTTAGTCCGAAAATTGACATTTTCAGAGCTTAAGCTCCTCTGTCTGGCTAATGTTGCACTTGTTGTGCCAGATGTATGCAATGTCACTCATTTCAAAACTATTTGCACTGTGCCTTGGAAGCTGTAACATCTTTAAATGGAAGTAATTACAGACTTACTCAGGGGCTGTCACTCTCTCTTTGCATCTTTCATCACCGTTACCAGTGGCATAAAGAGGCCAAGCAGACAGCGTTCTTTTGTTAGATTTTGCTAGTTTCTTTCCGGCCTGGAAAGATCCTCCCTTTATACTCTCCTGGAGGTTCAGGGGATAAGGTGCAGGTGATCCAGCCAACACCCTACCTCTGAATATCAGTCTGGGTCATCTTTGCTTCACTCAACCCTCATGAATTATCACTGTAAAGATTAACTCTCTCTAATCAGTTCTTTTGACTGTACTTGCTGCTTCAGTTCTCCATCTCTCTTCGTTTTTTGAAACTGAAGAAGAGCTATGGGATTACTGGATGAAGTTTATGCTCTTTATTTTGTCGAATTGCTTCCTTACCATTTTAGATCCCAAATTTATATCCTAAATTTGTGTCTCCCCCTACCTCTTTCCCCACAAATATGGATGGTACTTGCTGTAAGAGTTAACCTGCCAAATAAAGCATGTTCATTCAAAATGATTAATTTAAATGAGTTGAGTCAGCCAAGTTAAATGAACTAACTTCTTTGTTATTGATTCTTGTCAGAGTTGTTTATGAATATGATGAAGCATGATCAGAATTAATTAAGCAACGATTTTGGGGGGTGGGGAAGGTGGGCTGTGTGAATCCACGCGAGCAGCACTGATGGTGTGTGATCATTTAGGTCTATATATAATCGGTAGCAGAGTTTACTTTTAGGGTGCTCTCTCTCTTACTTTCTGGTATTCTTTTATTATTATTGCTATTATTATTAAAGCTGAAGATGTCTCGTGCTTCTGTCAATATTAAGTTCTGGAACAAAAAGCCTGTTGCTGTGGAACAACACCAGTTCCAGAAATAAGACAAGGAAACTAAATCAAACAGGCATGTGTGTCCTGGTTTTGGTTTATATGTGCCATATAATTATCCTTGTGAGAGCTTAACTAGCAGTAAAGCTTTTGGTTTTCACCTCTTTCTTAAGAGTATGGCCTGGTTCTCCACTTCTTTGCCTGCTGGCTTAATGCCCATCTTGTAATAGATAAAAGGTGATTCAGAAGTTAAGGTACGAGCCTGGGTTAGGGAAATCTGTATTTAGTTCCCTGTCACGCCAACTGTCCAAAACGATTTTTAAAGTTTGTGCTGCAGATAGGATCCTAGATCCCTTTGCAGTCAGTGAGACCTGGGGTCCTACAGTTTCCTTAAACAGAAACAGGCAATAAAAGAACTCGTTAGTCTTTAAAAAAACCACTTAATAATCTGCGAAACATGAATAGCATCATTTCCATGGGCATGTGAAGATGAAGACATTAAAGATTTTGAGGCACTTAAGAGTTAAGGTAACTGGTGACACATCACTTCTAAAAGAGAGGACTTATTTTCTCAGAATGAGAAGAGTTTATTTCTCCAAGAAAAAAACTTTCCTGCATACTAGTGTTGGCTTGTTCATTGGATACCATAATATATAATATAATAAGCAGAGTATGTAATTTAACTGTACCATCTTCTACTGATACGCTTTTTAGCATTTAAGTCAATATAATATTTCTCTCTCTTTTTATCACTCTATCTTTCCTGTTGTGCTGATACAATATCAAATGCTTTCTTGAAATCCATATAAAATTCTGAACACTCATTTATTTTTATTGTACAGTCATTCTGGGTTATATATTCCATGCAACCTAAACTCTTTTATTGGCAACATTTGATGCTTGGATGATGTAAGGCACTCTGCACCGGGTGCCTGTTTCACAGTGCAGTCAGATTTGTTGGCCATAGCACTGCTGAATTTATGTTTTTCTAAACTGTTCTGTCACTTTAGTTCTCAATTAATGGTTCTAAGTTCTGTTGTAGTATAATTTGTGTCAAAATCTTGGATAAATTTCAAATGTAAACAAAAAAGAAACCTCAAAAATGAATGTTTAGAAGAAGGTTTACAACTCTTGCTGTTCCATAGCCCTTTGAGGATTGGTTGGTTGGTTTAAATTTTATTTTCGAGAAGCTTTTTCTTAAACTGCTTTTTTCTTTCTTTGCATTTGTACTCAGTAGCTCATATTTTATAGATACCACGTCCACGTTCTGTGCTCGTCCAAAACACTCTTAGGCTTCATTTTACTTCAGGAAGGAAGAAAGCATCTCTGCACAGCAAAACGGAAGCAGAGATTGTAGCGAGCACGCTGCACGCACGAGCCAGCCTAGGGAACACACGATTTCTGTGTCGGGTGGCTGCTCTGCTAGCACAGGATGAGGCCAGTGCTAGCACCTTTCACAGCTTTTACTGCCTGCACTGTCCCAGGTACCTCGTCACTTGCTTCCATCATACTTGTGTTTTGTGGTAGCTTTTTTTCACACTTGGTTGTGTGAGCTTATGACAGAGCTTAAGGCTGTTCAGAAAAATGTTGCTGCTTAGAGCAAGAGCTGCACACCTATTTGAAAGCAGGGCTTTGTATCATTTTAATAGCTGCAAGAGTGAAAAAGAAATGCGTGGGTTTCAGTTTAACAGTTAATGGAAACTGGGGTTGCACTGGAAGTTCCTGATAGAGCATGTATTTTATAACCGAGGGTTTGAGCTGTAGTAGTTAAAGTGAGGAAAAAGGAGCTGCATCAGTTTGGTAATCCATTTTTTGCATACACGTTGAAAGTTCGTACCCAGACAGGGAGCTTGCTAATGCAAGTGGTTCCAAATGCCAGCCTCAGATGCACTGGTAGTCTCATTTTTGGCTGTGTCCACTGTGATATTTGCTGTTGGTCTCAGCATTGTCCTGAACGAGCTCAAGCTGTCTCATCTTCACCACCCTTCCTAACCAGAATCATTGGTACTGCATCTCCAGCAGGGCATTAAGGTACCTCCTGAGCTTTGTCACACTGCATAAAGCAGCGCAATCACTCTGCAGGCGCCTTGTCTGCTTCCGCAAAGTCGTCTCTGCCTCGTGCTGGCAGAGACTTCAGGAGTGTGAGAAGGGACACACAGGGAGGAATTCAAGACAAGGAATCGTTGGGTTACTGCTCGCTGATTTCCCAAGCCGGAGGCCTGCAGGGTGAGTGGAAACATGGTCATTATTGGGGATATTGGAGGTGAGGAAACACCAGACTGACCTCAGCCTTGGGGCTTCTGCAGAACTTCCCAGTCTGAGATGAACTGTTGTTAGGGATCAAGCTGAGGAGCTTGCAGGAGACTACAGCCTAGCTGGCAAACAGACATTTCTTCAGGGATGACCCTAAGCTGAACCCCTATTAGGACTGTAAGCACCACCCCGCAACCAGAAATCTCTTTTGGGACTGCTTAGACAAGATTTAACAAGACATTGCATATTGTCTTACATTGTTACAGTTTTGTGGAAAGCTATCATAACATTTACTGGAGAATGCTTGTTCATATTCAGTAATTTTGGTCAATAGAATTTTACAGTACAGCTGCAGTTCCGTATTGAATAACACAGGTTTGTTAAAATTCTGTAAGAGTTGTATCATTCATTTTCAGAAACCTCTTGAACTCCACGGAAACCTTTTGCTTTCCCCCCTATTATGCCTTATAGGCTTCTTTATAAGAATGGTTTCTGTTTAGCCAGGCATTGGTGGTGCTATAGTAGTTGCTGGCTCTTTATGAAGCCAGGAATCTCAGCAAGACTCTCCATTTACTGTGGACCAGATCCAAAGTCTACTGTGTAGTCAATGAAAGTCTTTGCATTGATTTAAATAAATGTTGGCTCAGGCCCTGTAATAGTGGCCAACTTTTTCTCTGCCATAATGGTCATGACAGTGCTTTTAAAAAGTCTGTCTTTTTCTTTCTTGGTAAATGTACCATATGCCAGCATCATAATTAGTTCGGAAAACACTGTGTATGTGTTCAAAGGGTACTGAATAGCTCTGTGTATGGAGACCTACCAGACGTAGGAGGATGTTTCTGCTGAGCCATTAGGCACATGCTTACTATTGGTATTGCTGCCTCTACTCTCCACTTCCTGCTGTGGTGATAAGTGCACCGACATACTATTTTTTCAGTGTCGCTGCTTTTTTAAAGTTTTTTCTCCTTTGGAGCTCCAAAACAGCATATCTAAGATTATATGTAGGAGATGTTGTGGTGCCTGTGTGTAATATATAAAAAATTGACTACCAACTTAATCATTTTTCTAGTCTTTCTACTGAACACGGTTGTTTAGTCACTTCCAATAATCACATTTAATTTATCAAAAGGGAAACGCTGTAAAATGGTAACATCAAATCTCTGATTAGGTGCGTGAAAGTGAAGGCTTGGAGTTTTTCTTTGCTTTCATATGATCTTTACACCCGAAAATGTATTCATCTGTTATTTTCTGTGCTTGCTTCTAGAGTCTGTGCAAAACATTCTAATGTCAGTCTACCTGGTGTGCACATCCCTACTATCTCTGCAACTATGTGGCTTAAGTACAGGATTTCTTCTGTAGTGTCCATCATATTAACTGCTAAAGCCATGGAAGTAATAATATAACAGTATGTCAAACAGCTTCAGTATTTGGACCTCACAAGTCTCTGTAGTCTGCATTTCCCATGGATGTAAATTTCAATTAATCCCTCTTAACTACTCAAAGGGGAGGACTGAGTTGGCCAGGTATATTCAAATAAATAAGAGTAAGACCATCTAAGACATGATACAGAAGACCATCTGACCTGGCAAGTATGGAAAGCTCCCTAATTATTCCTCGGATCCAAAATTTGGACAGCTTGACATCTCAAAATAACACTTTTTGACTTTAAATGGACTTGGGGTTAAAATATGGATTTAGTCCAGTGTGATGATAAAATACGATCAGATGTGTAAAGCAGTGTGCAAATTCTATCTACCTGGATCTACCTGCTGATATTGCTGCACACATGCTTATAGTTAATTTACTGTCTGCCTTATTATGTTACCTGGGAGCACTACAGAGCAGACAGTCCTAGTTCTTGCCCCAGAGAACTTTACTACCAAAGTACAATGCCTAAGTATTTAAACAAAAAGAGAGAGAGGGAAAAAAAGTAAATTAGGGGAGGTGCTTTTGCAGATGCCTGGGGATCTGTGTATCCCATACGATAGAAAAAGCTAGCTGTAAATTAAGTAACCCGAGTCCCCAGAATATTATGCTCTGTTGGTGACGTGCTCTGTCTCAGCTAATTCACCTTGACAAACCCGTGATGGGGAGTTCACTCCAAACGTTAGAGACAGTCTGTGGGAAAGCTGAGGGGTATTTCTTTGAAAGTTTAATGAATGGGCACTGGAGACGGACACTAGGTATACATTAGAAGTGGGTATTTTGGTGGACAGTAAAAGAAAAAGGTAGGCAGAATATAGGTTGTGGAGACAGTGTACTTCTGATAACAAGTAGCCCCTTAGGATGTTGTCCCCATGCAGCTGGTGACAAGGAAGAGCTCTTGCAAGCAACATTTTCTGCCTCCAACAAGAGTCTGCAGGCCAGTGTCACTGGTGTCTCTAGGGAAAGTGGCTGCTCATGTGCACGGGACTTGGATGCAAGGTTATTGTCTTTTGAGCATAAGAAGGAAGAAAGAACAGAGGCAGGCAGTAAAAATAAATAAATGAATTAAAAGTTAGAAACCAAATAAGGAAGTGCACAGAAGTGTGAAAATAGGAATGCGAAATAAGAAGAATATTAGTTGGTTTTTTTTTTAATAGAATTGAGTAATCCCTAGACATGAACTCTGATCATTGTGTGTTGAGGTTATGGTCCATTTTGATGCTAAGGGACATCTGACTGTGTGTGTATTTGAGGTCGCTGTGCTGGGAAATGTCAACGACAACTACAAGCCCAGCTTAGGGGTGGTTTAATGATAATGGGAGTCTGAAACGTGCTTGTTCACAGGCAGTGACACCTAGTGCATCCTGTCTTCCTGAACATTAGAAGTAGATTGATTTAATGGTAAATGAAGTTCATTCCCTAGCAGTTGGCATGTACCACTCAGGTCATCGTAAATTTGTCACATCTCATTTTAAATGTCAATCAATGAAACACATCTGATAATACAGAATGCCTTATCATGGTCATATTATAAACAAAATCAATTAGATAGAAGAATTTCAAAGCCTTAGTTCCAGAGAAAGATTGAAGTAAAAGAAATACATGGTGCAAACAAGATCCCCTGCCCCTTTTTTCTGAATTAGATGGCAACAAGAATGGATATGAATACAAAATTAACTTCTGATTATAGTTTCAAGTAGGTTATTTTGCTGGTCTGTTCCTTACATTTGGCTCACTGTTTTAGCCTCATAATAAAAGCTGATATCTGGGAAAAAGATTCTGTGTGTAGCACTCTTATCAAGGAAACATTTAGATTGGCATTAGGCTAAAATCATAATATTTACTCCCTACTGTTACCAAAGGTTTGTAAGAAAAGGTTGGATGGGAATGTATAAGTACAGTGCTCCTAGGCAGGGTTTCACATAGAGTTTATTGCTCAGAATTAATATCCTGGTTTTGCACCAAGTGTTACTCATAAGTGCTCAGCTTCAGTGTTTTACTATAAAAGAAGGAAAGAGAGACATCTGAAAAGGACCAGGTTTTGTCTCAGCACACACTGATAGAGGCAATGTGATACTCCCTTTAATCTTTTAAAGGTCATATTCTCCCTCCATCCCTTCATTTCTCTTCACTTACACCTTTTCCTCAAATATTAATGCATGACCATCGCATGCCTGTTGCTTCTGACTGACCAGGGGTGCAGCCGTCACGTGTAATTACAGTTATCATGTGAGGAACTGTGTGAGGCTTCTGCAATAACCCTCGTAAGCTCCATGTGCTGCAGTAGCAATAAGGAAACTTCTCACTTCAGGGTAAGCTGATTACCTGGACGCCAGGAGCCCACCGAAGCTGCTCCCCCTCCTCAACTGGACAGGGGAGAGAAGATATAACAAAAGGCTGGTGGATCGAGACAAGGACAGGGAGAGATCCCTCGGCAATTACTGCCATGGGTGTCATGGTTTAACCCCAGCTGGCAACCAAATACCACACAGCTGCTCGCTCACTCCCCCACCTCTCCCCAGTGGGGTGGGGAGGAGAATCAGAAAGAAAGGGAGACTTGTGGGTTGAGAGAAAAACAGTTCACCAGGACAGCAAAGAAAAAGATGATAATAATAGTACTTTATATTAATAATGATAATAATAACAATAACATATAATATTAGAATATACAAATGAACAACACACAATTTCTCACTGCCTGACAACCTAACGACCGATACAGCCTGTCCCGAGCAGTGATCACAGAGTGAAACTGAGAGCGATCCCAGAACAATCCCAAGCAGCAATCTTGGAACAGCAATTTCCCCAGCAGTGATCTCAGAACCGCAAGTTTCAGAGAGAGAGAGAGAGAGGGAAGAACAAACAAATGAACAAAAGCCCAAACGAACAGTGTTCAGCCCACTGGCTGACTGCCATGTATATACTGAGCATGATGTCTATGGTACGGAATACTTTCTTTGGCCAGTTCGGGTCAAAATCCAAAACACAGTAGCTACTGGGAAGAAAATTAGCTCCATCCCAGCTGAAACCAAGATAATGGGCAAAACAGACTCGACTTGGGGAAATTAGTTTAATTTATTACCAATCAAATCAGAGTAAGATAATGAGAAATAAAACCAAATCTTAAAACACCTTCCCCCCACCCCTCCCTTCTTCCTGGGCTTAACTTCACTCCCGATTTTCTCTACTTCCTCCTCTCCAGTGGCACAGGGGGATGGGGAATGGGGGTTGCGGTCAGTTCATCCCACGTCGTCTCTGACGCTTCTTCTTCTGCAGGGGGAGGACTCCTCACACTCTTCTCCTGCTCCAGTGTGGGTTCCCTCCCACGGGAGACAGTCCTGCATGAACTTCTCCAACATAAGTCCTTCCCACAGGCTGCAGTTCTTCGTGAACTGCTCCAGCATGGGTCCCTTCCACAGGGTGCAGTCCTTCAGGAGCAGACTGCTCCAGCGTGGGTTCCCCGTGGGGTCACAAGTCCTGCCAGCAAACCTGCTCCAGCGTGGGGTCCCCTCTCCATGGGTCCACAGGTCTTGCCAGGAGCCTGCTCTAGCGCAGGCTTCCCATGGGGTCACAGCCTCCTTCGGGCACCCATCTGCCCCAGCATGGGGTCCTCCATGGGCTGCAGGTGGATATCTGCTCCACCATTAACCTCCATGGGCTGCAGGGGGACAGCCTGCCTCACCATGGTCTTCACCATGGGCTGCAGGGGAATCTCTGCTGTGGCACCTGGAGCACCTCCTCCCCCCTCCTTCTTCACTGACCTTGGTGTCTGCAGGGTTGTTGCTCTCACATCTTCTCACTCCTCTCTCTGGTTGCAATTGGTGTTGTGCAGTAACTTTTTCCCCTTCTTAACTATGTTATCCCAGAGGCGCTACCCCTGTCGCTGATGGGCTCAGCCTTGGCCACCTGCAGGTCCATCTTGGAGCCGACTGGCATTGGCTCTATTGGACATGGGGGAAGCTTCTAGCTGCTGGATCAGGCTGCTCAGGGAAGTGGTGGAGTCACCATCCGTGGAGGTATTTAAAAGACATGTAGATGTGGTGCTAAGGGACATGATTTAGTGGTGGACTTGGTAGTGATAGGTTAACGGTTGGACTCAACGATCTTGGAGGTCTCTTCCAACCAAAATGATTCTATGATTCTATGATTCTAAGCCACCCCTGTAGCTCCCCCCCGCCCCCCGCTACCAAAACCTTACCCAATACATTACTGCAGAGGGGATTCAGCTCCTGACTTCCCCCACTTCCATCCCCCTGCCTACCGTGGATGATTTGTTTTCAGGTGCTGGGAGTCTGCATCTCTTTCAGAAATCTCCAGTAGTGACCTAGGAAAGCCCTGAGCTCACTGGCTGCATTGATCTGATCTGATATGACAAGTACCATGTACTCGCACCCTACAGCTGCTGAACAGAAAAAACAAAAACTGCTTGGAAGATGCTCTGAATTAAGTTGCGTTCTTATGTTAGTAGAAAAACAGTGTCACATAAGTGTGGCTTTTTGTCAACACACAGCATGGGTCAGTGCTGGCTATCAGCATCAGGGTTCTCTCTAAATTTGGCCCATTAAGCATGAAATACAGGACCACTCTCAAGCATGAATGAATGTTTAGATGAAAGTTTTTCACTGACAGCTTTTACAAAAATAGATTTCTTTCCCCTTAAATTGAGCCAGAATAGCAATGGTGGTTGACACATTTTGCTCTCAACTGAGAAAGATTTTTAATGCATCTTGGAGCAGTGGGGTGCAAAAGTTTGATAGTTTCTTTCCACTGAGTGCACAGAGGAGCAAGAAAACCACTTTTTATTTGCTCTGTTTATTTGCTCAAGCTTTGGAGCTGAGGGTTTCACTGCAGCCTTTTCTCATATAATACCTTAGTTTCTCTAAGCTCCACTTTGTTAAGTGCTGAGACTTACTCAATACAATAAGCACAGTACACAGAAATCCCAATACACAGAAAGTTATTAATTGATGATGATAAACTGGTCTTGGGGGGAAAAAAAAAAAAAAAAGACCCCAAATCTGTAACATCTTCTAAAAGACTGAGCTAGTAGGAGGTTAGGAGGTTCTTGGAGCATGATGGATGGTTCTTACTGGGATAACCAAGAATATGCAAGGAGTGAGTCCACTCATTTTTCATCTGGCTTACAGTTTTCCCATCAAGATGTACCATATACTTCAGGCAGGCTTATTAAAGAAATCATGGTGTGACAAAAGCTTTTCTGCAGAATGGTGAGGAAAGGCTTCTAAGCTCTTTCTGAATCTAAACTTTTCACACTCGTTATGAATAGTGTCTCAAATTTTATCCATGCAACAGTGTCTCAAATTTTATCTCTGCATGTGTGCATGCTCTCACTCTACATTTTGATAATTATGTTGTGATGTAATATTCAGAAAATCTCCTTTCAGTTGAAGCACCTCAGGTGAAGAATGATTTCAGAAGTTTTAAGTTATTTACCTAGTGTTTGGCCAAATTATCTCTTTCAGGTTCAAAATCTTTTCTTTTTCCAGTACCACTATCCAAACCCAGTATATTTCTGTCAGCCTCTGATCCAGCTTGTGTTACAAAATGAACAAAGATTATTCAAGTGCTTATTTTCAGGAGAGGAGGCAGAAGAGATAGTGATTAATTTTAGATTTAAATTCAGTTCAGGTTTAAGTGCATTGAAATGTTACAAGGTTTTTTTTTCAGCTGGTGGCAGTTGTTGCATAAGCTGTTCTTCTATCTTGAGATAAAACTTCTTTAAAGTATTTGGAAGTTGAACCTAAGTCCTTGCTGGCTTCAGAAGAGCAGGTCTGGACCCTGGTATTCAAAGGATTACAGGATTATATGGTTTTGTCATATTTGTTATTTACTGACCATGTAATAGTGATACTGACATTTCCTTCCAAAAGACTCTCAATCTATAACCGTGTGTCTTAAAAAATGTGGTCATCAGTTTCCCATCACAAGATCATCCTGTCTTAGCTATGGCTGCTGGCCTCTCATTGCCAAGTCCTGTCCTTATATTAGACCCATCACCCTACAAAATCACATGTTTAAAATGCAAGTGTTACTTGGTAGAACTTGGGTAGAAAACTTTGGGGCAGAGTCACTGTGCTTCAGTCGGTGTCTAATTCCATAAAGGGAGTACAGAAAAGCTCTAAGATCATAAAACTCATTGCGGTGTGATAGTGTCGAGGCCAAAACCAGAAACAACACAAGAGGGATTGGGAATAACAACATTTTACAGAACTATTCCATGCTTAATATTTAACTAAATCTTTCTGACCACTAAAGGGTAGGAAGGGACTTTCACTGGGAGCATGTTAGCCTACAGCTTCTTAATGAGCATTTTTGATAGAGATGGTTAAACTCAGAGTTAAAATAGAAGCATAGAGACATTTTTGACAGTCTGAGAAGTAAGTAAGTTTGAAGTATATACATATATGTTTTGAAAGTCTAGATAAAATGTTCCTCTAGTTTACACTTTTTTTGTGTGGCAATAGATTGAACGTATATCACTTTGTATCAAGCTATCACATTGTTTCATGACACATAAGAACCCCAAATTTTATTGCAGAAAAGAAGATAAAATATTTCAATTTGTAATAAGTAGCATAACTTAGTGATTTTAACAAATTTAAAATGTATGTATATTCAACTGTTTTTAAATCACAGTGGCATTTTAGTAAAGCTTATTAATTTGAATATGGAAAAAGAAAAAAGTTTTAAAAAATCCAAATGAAAGGAAAAATATTTTAAAAGTCATTTGAGTGAAAAAACCCCATGAATTGTGTCTTTATAATGCATCTTTGGCTCTACAGATACTGATGTATCATCCTAAATTAATGCAGTAGTCTAAAAATACTGGATTATTAAATATTTTTGAAGTTCCAAATTGAAATAATGTACTTATTTAAAACTGAGAAAAAAATTAGCAGAAAGAAAATCTGAAATAAAATTTTCATTTTGGAAAAATACCAGTTGGCCTTATTCAATGAACGACTAGTTTTGACATCATTAAGGAAATCTGTTCAGTGTTGCCCTCCCTAGACATTGTTGCTACCTTTTTCCCAAATGGAAAATTCTCTACTCAAAACTGTGGGGTACCAGTACATTTCAGAGAAAAAACTGTAAGAACCTTTAAATAGCGCTGAATATTTGGCTTCACTCTGGCTCATTCTTTGAAATCTATGACTGAAATTTTGTATGTAAGCATGAACACGTGTACCACCACACGTCCACAGGTAAGCAATTAGCCTGCTGCCATCAGACCAGCAACATGAAAACTGGAAGGCCATGCGACTGAACGCAGACTTAATCCTGACCTGGGTCTTGCAAGTGGAAGCTTCAGGCTGAACTGATCAGCCCTATCTTTAATAATGATACAAAACAAGGAGATAATATCAAGAGGGAACCAAGAAAGCTGTCCTTTCATGTGAACTCTGAGACTTGCAGCTTCATCTCCAGAAACAAAATTTCTCGTTTTGTTTTTAGTTGATTTTAACTGTCAGGTCACACATCCCTCTAATGGACTTTTAGCACAAGTTTATAATTGTAATTGATCTGTTTTTTGGGTGGATTGCCATAGGGGAGTATTAACCAAGAGTAAAATTAACTGACTTGTATTCCAGATGTCATGGCATGCCTATGAAAATACAACAACAAGGCTGCTTTTCTCTGGATATCAATTCAGTAGCCCTTAAAGACAAAATATGGAACCATCAGTTGCAGGCATCTGCTTCACTATCAACTGGTAAATAAGAAATTTATAATACTGAGATGTCCTTGATGTGTCACAATATAACACCGGTGCTATTCATTGTAGGTGGAGCTTCTTAGGTGCCACTGTGGGGGCTGTGCAGCTGAGAGGGAAAGAGAAATACAGATACTTCCTCTGACGTTCTTGTCAAGCTATTGAATTTGTTATCTCAGGAGAAGCAACGGCAAGTTTCCTAAATGGCAAAAGGCAAACTGTGTTGCTATCTGCATAATTTTTGTAATGCATCTCATACAAAAAAATTTGAACTTCATGGGTTACTACTTTTAGATTATTATATGAATTTTCTATATAGAAGAGTAGGTTTTATTTGATATCCTAGGTAAAGACAGGGATGTAGATGGTGAAGCCGTATGCATGTAACATTGGACAGTTCTTATCTTTTTTAAGTTTCAAACCTTTTAATATAGTTGGGATGAGAGAGCAGTAAGGCGCTGGGGGTGATGGACTAATAGGTTGAGGCAGGCAGAGACAGAAAAGGATGAAGGGGCGACAGAACCGACGGAAAGTCTTGAACAAGCCAGCTGGTACGTGTGATGAGCTGGGAGAGAAAACTCCCAGTAGAAGAGAGAAATTATTTGACCAAGGCTGAGGTATTTGTGTGAAAAGACGGAAAGGTCTTTATGTGATTGTGTGTCACAGAGCCAACCTCAGGCTCTAAAATCCAACAGTTTACATAAGTCATGTGCACTGTTTTGTTTGAGATTTTTGCTTCACCAGTATAAGCCAGACTGGGTGGACTTGCTCTACTTCCTTAGCTCTTAAGTGTCTTTTGATAGATGTGAGTAATATCTTTTATTGTCCCTGAATAGGTGAGAGAGTGGAAAGACAGGGGGAAATATAGGAACATAAATGAAATAGGACTTTTATGGAAGCATCAACTCAAACCATTTAGAAAGATTTGTGTTATTGCATTTAATTTCCTCCAGATGTTCTTGCGAAGGAGGAATTTGGATTAACCTGGGAAGGTCAACGGAAAAGCATGGTTTCCTGCTTTTCAAAATAGGGAAAAAAGGACCCTTCTTGTGCTAGCCTGACAGCTTTACAATTATCAGAGTAGTCATTGATTTTACTTACAGTACAGTGCCTGCTGAGATCTCAGAGGAAGAGGGGGGAAATTTTTGGAAAAGGCACCACTATGGCAGTTATTAAAATTCTAGGAACTTGCCTGCCATCCAGAGCCCCTGAAAAGCTGATGGGGAAGAGGGCCTCTATGTTAGCATTGGATTAAGATTGTTTGCATTTAGTCTGGGTTTTAGGTGACTAAACGTTGACATTGACTGAAAGGAAGAAAGAACAAAGAAAATAAGGAAATGCTATCACCAGAAATAGCTTTAATTAGCATCCTGTTTGGCAACATCAGCAAAGGCTGAAGTGTCTTGTCACCCTTAATCGACTGCTTTTGCAAGAGGTTTATCTTATGTGGAAAAGTAGGTCATATTAGAAGATTGAGAAGTAATTGCTCTGGATTTAGTATGATGAATGTGGTGGGAAACCTAGATGGCTTACAGCTGAAGTCATATGAACTAACATGTTATTAAACATGATTTTGTAGCCTGAGGAACTGGAGACAAGTTTTCTGTGTCAATTGCTTATTAGAGTACTGAAGACTGAATACGTGGCTTTTTCCTAGCTTGTGCTGGTTATGAAGTCCGTATTTAGTATTTGCCGATGATTCTCCTGCCCCTGGCAAGACCAAAAGCTACTGACAGGACAACGGGGCAGGTATCCGTAGAGCTGCTTTTCTGCTCCACCTTCACTGAGACAAACTGACACGTGAGAACACATGGACCCAGCAGAGCTAGTAAATAACAAAATTACCTTGAATGTCTTCTCTATGACCTTTCTGTCCCTCCCTAACCCTCCACCCAGCGAACCTGTGAAAGAAAATGAAAATAAAGACCGTACTATAACACAGAGTTGGGCTGCTGAAAAAATAGGTCATTGTCAAGTCCTCAGTGGTGTGTGGCTTTCCTGTACAAAGGAGGTGCTGGTGAAGGTTTAGATAATTTTTCATTAATGTTTTCCCCAGTGCAGGGAAAGGACCAGGGTAGAGATGTGGATGTTACCAGTGTGTTAGACAAGCATTCCCCAATGTTCCTCTGCTTCAAAGAAGTAAGGTTGAACACCCAAAGGTTTTCCACCTCTAGTAGCCAAATTAGCTAAACCAGAATTTTCCAGATCTCAGTTTATATGTCTGTTATTTTGCTGTCTTGACATATTTCAGTAAAGGAGTTTACTTAGAGAAACATGCACTTAAATAGAAACTTACTTCCTTCTCCTCCTTTCATTGGTCCCTATCTTCCACAATGGGAGTAAAAAATATCAGTCATTGTTGAACAACAAAATGACAGATGTTTTCCCATGGTAGTTTAATGAATTTTTTATTTTCCCTTTTATTTGTTTGTGCTTTCACTTTACACAGTTCTGTATTGAAAATAAGTACATCCTGAGCTTTACTCATTTACTTTCTACTGCCTGTGGCTCTTCTTTCACAGATAATATTGTTTTTTCTTGGCCATGTACTGTTTTTTTGCAGCTGTGTCCAGTTGGGACTGAGACCTTCTTTCTTATTTTCATTCAGAAGAAAATAGTGTTAAATTTTCTCAATATTTGGTGAAAATCACACAATATATGTGTGAAAAATCTCAGGCCTATAAGTGTTTTCAGAAATTACTGTGCAAATAATTAAGAAACAATTGCAGTATGACTGAAGACCATTCGTGAATTGGAAAGAAAAAGAGTTGAATAAGACAAAAATTTATATGCTTCAATAGATGCAATTGAAACCTCTCTAATCTCATGGGACTTCAGGGCTATTGGATTGGAGGAGCCCAAGGGGAGAGGGGGCAGAGCGTGTTAGTAGGATTTGGCAGGGTTTCTGGAAAGCAAGATGGAGAGCCGTCATCGTATTTATCTCTGCAAGCCTGACTGCAGTTGCCACACCGTGCTGGAGTCAGATTTGTGTTCCAGTGCAGTCTGCTCCAAATAGCTTGTTTCAACATGTTTGATTTGTTTGTTTTAATTTGCTTTTGTGTATGAAGGTAAACTTAAATGGTCTTTTTCCAAATATTATTCCCAGGTCCAGAATCGATTAGCTCATCACAATGGGCTCAAATGAGAGTCTGTCTACCACATGCATCCAGCTATGGTGGGAATAGATATTTGGGATCATCTAACTCCCATCTGTGCAATACAACACATGCTCATTAGCACACCAGAGGATGTTTTATTCCTTCTGAATCATAAGTGCTGTGTAATCCATAGCTTGACTCTGAGAGAGAAGGGAAAGATACCACAGAAATAACACAAGCCAACTGCAGACATTTTTTTCCCCTCCTGATTCCTTCTCTATGCCAGTGCTCGGTGACTCTTCCAGTCCGTCACCTCTTCTCCTCCAAGGATCTGCATTACCCTGAGTAAAAAGCTATCGTTGCCAGAAACTTAATTAATGCCCTCCAACATCATTATCAGCTCTTTGCAGCCTTGCAAACTCGATGTTTGTGTGGGACCCTCTGTTACCAAACCATACTGATGAAAATATTCCCCTGTGGAAACCATCTATACGCTGTGTGTGGTAACAGCTGCTGTGCAACAGCTTCAGTGGGTGTCACCGTGGCAGGCTGGTTAGGGAAGAGGTAGTAAGGGGCCAGGAAACTGGACATAACTGAGAAGAAAGTAAGTAAGTGGAAAAGTAAAGCCAAACGAAAACGCAAAGCCTGCTGCGTTGTGCAGAAGCCACATCAGGCTGATGTGAAATGGAGAGAGCTGAAGTGGGTAGGAAGCCTTGGGCTCAACGCCACTCTTTCATTCTTAAATTGCAGTTTTCCAGTAGCTGCCTTCCTGTTGCCTGCAACAGCAGAGGATTGGCGATACGCAGTTAAGTGTAGCATTTGGTTTTCCTCAGAGCCGCTATGCCTTTTTCTGTAGTTGTTAAGCTCCTCAGTTGGTCATCAAGGGAAAAATAGCGACACTTTCTGTTACCTGCTTTGGTTCTCAGCATAGGAGAACATAATGATAACATAACACGACAGCTTTATCTTTAGCTGATGTTTCTCCCCATTAATTTACTTTCTATTGTTTTCCTGGTAATATCTTGGGTAGCAGTAAGTGGACGATAGTCTCCCTTTTTCTTACCACTAGTGTTCACTGAACCACATTTAATTAAGAGAATGTATATTGACATGCATAACATAATCAGGTCAGGGACTCAAGCTGAAATTGATTGAGTGCAGCTTTTCTACACTTATTTCAATTTATGAATGTTCAGATGCAGATGGGTAGTGAAAAGGTTTAATTTCCATTTGTGTTGTTAGCACAATCCTTATAATGTAAGCATTAATTGAACATGCTCTGTGTCGGTGTGGAGCAATCAAGCATGTCCAGTTTTCATAAGCGGAGGTTGGAGGTCAATTTTGAGCAGGTTCCAAGCAGTCTAGTTATAGAAATATATTTACATTTGATCAGCTAGAGCATTAAAGATTATGTTCGTGGAAAGCCAGCATTAAAAAAAAAGGTACCACATCTTTTGAAATAACAACTCTTGTGTAAAAGTAGGTGGTATTTTTATTTTTATGAGTTACAGGGATGTAGGTGTGAAATGGTTTCCTGCTACAGATCTCTGCAATCATTTCTTTTGGTTAGGTCATCATGCACATCATTGTAAACCTGGGGTTTCAATTCTAATATTTATTCATTAATTATTTTCATAAAAATCTTAATACACCAAGTCATTTTGACCTGAAAGCCCCATGGCAATAATGAGTTACACTGCTTTTTCAATGTGTGAGACAAGGAGCATTCTGCACCCGCTGAGTAATATTCTCTATATCTTAAGCCACAACAGTATGGAGTGTTCTAAAATCTGTGTTTTGTTAGTGAAAGTGTTTTATCTTTGTAATAGTCTTTATTACCTTCCATCTTATCAACAAATGGATTTTTTCTTGCACACTGCATCATGGACATATGACACATTTTCTAGCATCCTTCTTTTCATTGTGTTCACATAACGATTTGCAAGTGTTTAAAGCTCAAATAGAAAAATGTAAGTAACTTTGCATTTTGTCCACAACAGTAGTGTGATTTATTTATTTATTCATTCGCTTACAGGGGGGACAGACCGTTAAGATATACATCTCATTTCCAATTTAGATACCTCATAATTCTGCTTGGTTGATAAATTAATGGAGAGGTCTAGGGATTTCAGTCTGGGAATTTCTGTCACATAAAACATTCTTCTTTCCCCGGGGATTTTATTGACCTAGAAAGGAAAATACAACCTCCTGTTTCTGGAAATCTACCTCAGGAACTAAGGGCCATAACTTAAAAGATATTTAGAACAGTGCAGCAGTGTACTGTACTGTACAATACATGGAACAATAATTGATTTCTTAGTTCAGCTGCCAAATAAAAAAAAAAAAAAACAAATGCAATTGGTTATGATTAAATCAAATAGAAAAGTTTTCAATTTTTCTCACAAGGACAAAATGTTGCAAACTTTCCTTTTGTGTCGAACAAAGACCCTGATTTCCCCTGAATTAAAGTGTTTAATGTATTTTTGTATTCTTGTAAGGAAGGCAGCAAAAGACTTGAATCAGGTAGTTGTCATTGCCCTCTTACGCTAAGAAATTGCAACAATTGGTGCGAGGCTTCTTGATTCACTCTTCCCTTTTTCCTGCAGGCTTTGAGCCTGTGTTTCCTGAGAGGGGCCCCCCGATGGGGCATCCAGGGGACATCGCCCCTCTCTCATTCTGCCTTGCTGAGGCTCATTTTCTTCCTCCACTTGAAAAAGAGAAACACCCTAAACTCACTATTTTTGCCTATGCAGTGAGCATACTAATCAAGCTAAGAGAGAGGGTCATTCTTTCTGATATTGACACCTACATATCATACAAAACAATAACGTATGCCGTAGCTTATCAGACAAGATACCCTCTTGGAAAGTGGAAGATGGAGGCTCAAACAGCTTCAATAGGCTGTGAAGGTTGAATCCAGATTTTCCACTAAGTGGGTGATTGCCCCAGCCAGTAAGTGTTTATCTGTGACCTTTCAGTCATCCAGTTTTTTATACTACTCCTGAAAAATCAACAGAAAATATTTTGCCCAGCTTCTAATTTTTATGCTCTTAAATGTGAAAAGAAGGAGACTAGGTGATTTTTTTTTTTTTTTTTTTAAGTTCCTGACTGCCTAGTTCCTATTGATTCAGAAGACATTCAGGAATTAAGATGTTTTTAAAGTTCTCACAAATGCTTTTGCCATCTGCATAAATATATGTACATGTACACCTTAAATATCACCCTAAAGTATTTGCTTGAAAAGGAATTTTTGTGAGGGAGTGGAACGGAACCAGGATGTGAAATTCTAACAGTTTCTCCGTGCTAGGTGTACATTAAGACAGAGACATGGTGAGGTTTAAACAGACTCCAAATCAAATTCACATCTGGCATGCTTTTCGGCGTTGATCATAAATGTCAAAATCTCCATGACATACCTCACTCCCAACCTGTGCTCGGTTCTTGCTTTATATGGATACATGATTACATGATACGACAGGTAGAAGTAAAGAGTGCCCAATCCTCCTTTTACATGTCCTGCATGAGATCAGAGCAATCTTGCCATGGTTGTAGAAATGGAAATTAAAAAGTCTCAAGCAAGTGGAGGAAAAAACAGCGAGAGGTCACCCAACTCCTTCCATTTCCAGCTACCACTCAGTGTAGTTGCCTGGCTAAGGTGGAAGGATCTTGTCTAGCCCTGGGAATATGGTGCATCTCCTCTGCACAGTGGGGAGTCCCGACCCTTCAAATACAAAGTATATCTTGTACACAGTTTATACATAACTGGCAATTACTAATACTCAGTCTATAAGTCCTTCTGTAGGAAAGGTGCTAAGCAACGTGGTAGGGAGTATGCCTGATTCTTCCTGTACACACAATTCCTTGGCTAACATTCATTTCTGGTGTGACACTATTTGAAAGAGAAGTAAAAGTTTACCCTATGATTTAAAAGAACATACGTTTGAACAGAAGTGGCACGATACTGTACTTCTGTTGTCTAATTGTGATTGACTGCAGTGGAGGATGACATGTTGCTTTCTGGAAAGGTGGTCGTCAGTGCATTCGGTTGATACTTTTTTCTGTTGCTCATTGACTAGTGATTACTTACCTTGCAGACGTTGTATTTGAAGCTGCTTTCAAACACAGAGTCAGACTGGCTGCTCAGACTTTCTGGAAAAAGTACCTTGGTAAAAGGAATGATTCCTACAGGACATACCAAAGTATTGTGTACTACCCAGCTAGGGCTAGCTCCATTCAAAGGAGGTCAGGTAGACCTTTGGATACACTACTGAGTAAAAATTCTTCAGGAAAATATTCTTTTCCTCGTTATTATTCATTTGCAATTTAGCATATTGTGGTTATCTCTAGAGTAGTGGTAAACTCACCAGGCTGATAATATCTTTACAAATAATTTGCTTAATACATTTTCCAAAGTGTTTCTACTCTAATATAAAAACCTTACCCTGAATCATTGTATGGAATAGTGGGAAGCAATGTCCTACCATGAAATTCTCTAAGGCATGTGGTCTCGGCAGGCTCAGCACAGTTGCATCAGCTGGGCAACCAGCTCATACCCCATGTTTCTACATGCTGAGAGCTGCCACAGTTTCTCTGTAGGTGGGCTCTGAGGAAGGATTTCAGTTCTGATTTAGCTTTAAATATCTTTAAATTTATCTATAGCTGCTATGTTGGAAAGGACCAACATGTCCAGGACTCTGTAAGACTGCTCCCTCCATTTGTGTTGAGGTGGACAGCATGGGGGGTCTTGGCTTGTGGAGTTTCTTTTGAGGGGTTTCAGGTGTTTGGGCGCATCTTGACTCACAAACATGGAGGAGGGTGGTGGGGAGGAGTGCCCTGGGCACTGTGCTGAGCTAAAGTTATCCTAAAAACCCAAGATTTTATTGTAAAGCTTGAGGAAAGGCATATATTCAAACAGGGTACTTCTATGGAACAATAAATGCTTCATTTCTCCATGGTCTCATCTATATTCACTTTCACAATGGATACTAGGAAAATCGTGACAGTGAATATTAAAAGATAAACAGACATTTGTGTAACTTAGCAGTTAAAGAAACCTTTTAGTAAATAAGAATAACAATGCCATTAAACAGCTCTGATCCCTATTTACTCAGAGCTTGTTTTGTAAGCTGGCAAGACCAACTAATTGGTCAAGAAAGTATTCAAAGCCTGTTCCTCAGACAGGAGATTTATACCTCATTTTTTTAATGTAAAGACATTTTACCCTTGCAAAAAGTATCTACGTCCTTCCTAACTGTTTGTAGGGAAAATACTGTGCTGGCCTAACAGTCTAAAACCAGGTCTCTCCACTGCTTTTATTAGTCACTAAAACTGCCTTTGGACCTCCTCTGATAAGAGTGGTTGTCAGTGTTTTGCTGGCCTGAGTATCTCTAAAAGCTGACTTAAATAATTTTATAATTAAAATATTTGAATTAGTGCAGAAGGCAGATGGGACAGTGCTGTTTATCTTAGAAGCAATGGCCCATACGGGAAGCCCTACCTAAGACAAGGAGTACGTGCCACAGACAACCAGCCTGCTGTTCCTGGGAGGAGCTGTAACTCCACAGGCAGACGGAGCAGCACTGAACTGATGCCAGACAAAGCAGTTCACTTTGGCTGGAAAACCAGAAATGTTTCAATTTTAGAAAGATCACAAATTTTGTTTCAATTTTCCTTTGTGAAAATGGAAGCAAAACGTTTTGTTCTAAATCCCAGGGACCGGAATTTTCAAAGAGCTATGGTTTCCATTTGTGTGTGTGTTTGGGGTGGAAAGTCATGACAGAAAAATTCCCAGCCAGTCTGCTTACAGGCTTTTTTTGTAAGGAAGATGTTAAATAAATGTAATATGTTTTGTTAAAGAAGCAGCCTGTGATGGGAATGGTCGTAAGCCATGCAGAAGCAGCGAGGATGAAGGCTGCAGCAGGAGCGAGACGTGTGTGCATGGACTGTTCCACGGGAGGACGGGAAAAGGGAGAAATGCCGCCAGACTGTTTAGAAACAGAGACTTGCGAAAGAGTAAAGTTCAGTGAGGCCCTGTGACTTTCAGGAAAAAAATAGGCGGGAAAGAGAAACAAAATGTGGTAATCTGGAAGAAATGGAAAAGTTCTGCCAGATGGCTGGGTAGGTTTTTGTTTTGCTCATTAAACAGCAACTGTAAGCAGAAATAGTAAAAGAACACCAAGGTCTCGCAAACTAGATTTTCTACCCATATACAAACATGAAAGCCCTCTGCTACTGTGGCTTCTGGCAGTTTCTAAAACATGAGAGATTTACACCAGGGGCTGGAGGAAAAATTTCTTTATAAAGAAAGTTCTTAAGTGAAATCCCCAAACCCTGAAGTGTGCTTTCTGTAAGGACATATATGAAGCAATACTGAAAAGTTCAACTTTCTGAATATAAATTCCCAGGAATCCAGAGCGGACAGGAACAGACGAGATTTTTCTAGGTTTGGAGTGTGTCTGCCGATTTGGAGTAAGGGCAGCTGGCACCTGAGCCCTGCACAGCAGGAGAGGAGGGCTACATAACTAGACTAGAAGTTTAGACATGCTTTTCCTCCAAATGCATTATCAGCTTAAAGTGTTAGTAGAACTGAAAACTCCCTCCTTGCTGCTCGATATTGATCTCCTTCACAAGGGTTTGCTAGAAGCACTTCAAAGACTTTTTGACACATGCACACACATATAATTTCTCTTCATATATCATAGACCATTTGGTTTTGATGTAAATATTGAAAAGCTGAAACAATGCTATTTTCCTTTTTCCTTTTTGCTCTCTCAGTCCAAATAATTTTACAACGCTATATAGGACATATCTTGGGGGGGTAGGGGTGGGGGAACTTTTGTCTGTACACTCCCACTCCAAATGTACCTCATACACCAAATGTATGTCACGTACCCGCACCTCAAACTAAGACTCAGAATTGCTTCTGTTACAGTCAGTTAAGAAATCCATATCAGCAGGAATGAATTGGGGGATGCAGCTGTGCAGGCAAACCACATGGACCGTCAATCTATAGAGCTTGCTGGAGGAAGGGAAGGACAATGCTGACAAATAATATTTCTACACTCTGCATGTGTTTAATGAATATGATGGAATATCTGATCTCTGTGAGAACTGGAAAGGATCTTGTCTTTTGAATAGTATATCATAAAAAGCCAGCAGTTTACTAAGCAGAAGAGAAAGTACTTGTTTCAGGAAGATGAACTGTGACAGTTTTATCAAATTTTTAATTTGTGTTTTAAGGAGGTCTCCAATCTCTTCCAATCTGAAGCTAAAAAAAACCTGCTCATATGTCTTAGCATATCTAAGCTAATGTATCTGAACTTGTCTAAAATTATTTGGACTGGAAACTGAGAAGGAAATTTCATGAGAATGTAACGGGAGATGTTTCCAGTAGCTCACGACTTGCCTATGTTAGAAATAATATACAGAAAAGCCTTCTTTTAGGTCTAGGAAAAAGTGAGCTCTTCAAGGATAGGAAAATTCAAAGAAGATACTTAAGAATCATAAATTTTGTGAGATGATTAACTAAAAGTTCTTTTTTATTTTATTGAAGCCAATTGATTTCCCTCTTGGTATTGATGTAGCGATATAATTGCAGAGCTCAGCCACCCTTTAGTCCATTTCTTAATCTGTCCATCTGAGAGATAAGGGCTTTGCTCTTGGTGGGTAAGTTGTTGTATAAAAGCCAAGATAAAATACATAGATTGAACCTTTAACCACAGATCACAGCACTATGATGACTGTGTATAAATTTAGAATAAAAATCTTATCTCACCCTGAGATTTTCTGTTTCAGGAAGCAGAACTGCTAAGAACATAATTTGTGGTGTTTTGTGTTTTAGTGATATCTGCTGGTCTGCTGTGATACATCAAAGCTAACTAGAAGTTGAGCAAAATGTAGACCTTAGATTAGATTTGGCACTTCAAGGACAGTGAACATGCGCTCTGTGTACAGAATTGCTCAAAATTGGTGGGGGCAGCCTCACCGGATACATGAGGCTTTGTGCACTGCATTTCTGTTAGCACTGTAATTGCCCTAAAATGTACACAGAAATGGTAAAATCTAATATAAATTCAGACTTGCCCAGTAGAAATCTTGTTCTATGTTTTGCTCTCCTAATCTCTGCAGGAATCTCTGCATGGATAAAATGCTACTATGAGACTCTGGGATCGCTTTGTCCTTAATTTTTTATTAACACACTGGTGGACCATACTACAATGATAAAAGATAAAAACACCAGATGAAACACATTACATTTAACAGTTCAGTACTGATGTCATGATTGATGTTATTTTAAAAGGGGAAATTAAAATATGATAAATAATTCTAGACTTGGTCTTTATAGGACTCCTTTTAAAAATCTATATGCTGTTCTTTAAGATGCAAAAGCTTGATACAGAGAATGCAGTTCATTCTTCAGTTGCACAAGAAAGATTAAGAAGTTAACAAACTCAGTCCTTTGAAGAAGCTTGAAAAATTATTATTTTCACCATTGTTCTGTCTTCTAGGAGGAAATAAACGGGGAAAAAAGTCAGTCCTTAGATCTTACAACTAAGATTAGAAACTTTTTCCCGGTTTGATTTTCTCACTACACTTACAGACCTGAGAGTGGATTTCTCTTGGCATGATTTCTATGCCTTTAAAACCCTTTGCTGTGAGCAGCAGAATTTTATGAAAACTCTCTTCCTGTAATTTTAGTGATGAAGCTCAAGGAGGTCACAAAGCAAATGAGTTGTGCAGGTCATGCCTCAGCCTGACTGATGCTGGTTGCTAACTTTTTCCCAGAAGATCAAGCTGTCAGTTAAGTTTGAAAGAAGACTTTTCTGAAGTCTGAAATTCTCAAAATTCATCAGCTTCCCATAACCTCCTGCTATTTAACAACCTCATTAATTGCAGGAGAAGCCCCGCGATGGCCAGCCACTCAAAATGCAATGGGATGAGCAAGGTCAGAAGCTCAAGGCATCAGGAAAGCTGATACCGGCCAGCGCCTGCTCTGGTTCCACACCAAGTCAGCGCTGCCTGTGGCCTTATTTGTTATCACTTACAAAAATCCTCACTCCATTGATTTCAGTAGGGTTTTTAGATTCGATTCGGATCCCTGTAAATGATATCTAAATCTGCCTAATGTGAGTAATATGTGATTAAATCTGATAACTTAATCTTAATTGTGCAGATGAAAAAGATGGCATTAAGACAAGACAGAGTTTCTCACAAGAGGTTATTAAGAAAATTAAGGATTAGAAAGTGAGAAACTGATTATAACAATTTAGCAGGGAGGCAGAAAACACATATCAGGAATAAAATGGTACAAGATCAGAAGTGTGATACCTTATATTCTCTCTTAGGACTGGTCCCAACTCCTGGGGTGTGCGTCTAACATAGTACCCGAGAATGAGATCTTTTTCATCCAAATTTTGTTATACAGATCCGGTGCCTTAGTATTCCCTCAATCAGGCAGCTGGTTCAAGGTAAACAGGTAGTTTGGCTTCTTGTGTAAATGGCCCTAATCCAGCAAAGCAAGTGGGTACGTGTGTAATGGCAAACATGTGAAAAGTGCAAATAGCTGCGTTAAGATTGTTTCCGTACCAGACAGCCAAGAACACACGTCAGTGTCTTCCTGGATCTATACCAAGAAAAATAGTGTTTTACAGGATCTTGTTCAAAATATCGGGTACAGCGCAGCTACCCCACAGTTTACTACTTTTCTGACACTGTCCACCTTTTTAACCAAGGTGAACAAACACTGAAGGGAACATTATATTTATACAGCTGATTGCAGTAAGTCTAACATGAAATAATATCTCAGATGCCCGTCCTTTCTGTGTTTCCAATGGTGTGTTCAGCCTAATTACTGTCACAGAAGGGTCGGAAGTCCAGCTATATAACCTAATAACACTTTTATGTTGGTTTGTATCACAATCTTCAGGTTGCGTTAAAGTAGCGTAATTGACACATTTTCTGTCATGTAGTAATACTTTGCAATGCGCCTACAGTACGTGCATTCAAGATTTTATTTTGCTCAGAGAATAAAGAATTACTCAGCTTTGTTAACTATATACTTGTATTTTCTTAGGTTTTTTTTAATTAATGCAGGACACTTTGCAAAGATCTCACCTTTCAAATGCCTTTAATTTTCACTGGAATCTGTTCTATGCATTTAATTGCATGTTTTTAGTTTCAGTCATTAGTAATGAAATTTTGGGGTTTTTTCCTTTGTGGTTTTTTTTTTTTTTTTCCCCCTAACCTGGTAAAGACATGGAAAATAGATGTATGTGCCTCCCTCTGCTCCCCTATACTCACTTTGTCATGGCAAACCACTACTTAGCATTAGTGACAACAAATGTGTGGAGACAGCACATGTGGGTAGGTTAATTTACACACAAACTGCCCAATGTTGTGCAAGAACAGAATTAAGTCTTTGTACAGTCATGTAGTTGTGCACTGGCCATCAGCAAAAGTAGTTGCTAGACGCAAGATAAAACTGACTCTTTCTAAAGTGTTTAGCTCTGGTTTACGGCTGAGATTTTTTTTCAATGTATATTTTTCTGTGAATTAAAATTTAAATAACAGATAACATTATGCAGATAGGTTTTTATTAGGAGGGTGGGTGTTATATCAGTAGGAAGCTATAGTTACTTGATTAACTTCAGTGGAATTACATTGCACCTCTGCTACTCTAATGAGCAGAAGCTGGTCCCTGATGTCCATGCAAATCAATAAACAATATTTCTAGTGCAAAACCACTGAAGATGCACCACTAGTGAATATAAGCAGAAAACAGTTGTTTCTAATGCAGGGAAAGGTGGGTTTTTTTAAACACATTGGTCTGTAACAGTGTCCATCATTAGTCTGAGCGAAGTACTGAAGTATTTGTGACCTTTGGAGCTCACAGCAACTTAATTCCTAACAACCTGCTGCTTCATATGAAATCCAGGAAAATCTGCTCCAGAAGAGTGGGCACAATGCAGTTTTTTCCCCAAGCGATCTCCATTTGATCCAAATGCAAACAAATAAGGATCTCAACAATATATCTGAGGGGTGAAGCAATTCGTACTCTGTCTAATGTCTGGTTTTTTCACTTACAGCAGATAAAGAAATGTTGGCAAGAGTCATTTATTAGTATACTTGCCATATGTGTTTTTCTGTCTTGGGAAGGAATTTCAATTGTCCAAATTTTTAAATCAATATTGCCTTTAATATAGTATCAGACTAACGGTGCATTTTTTTGATTCAGGAGTAAGGCATTACAACAGTTTCTCTGTCCAAACTCTTCCCTTTTCCTCTGTGTTCTGCTGGATGTGACAGTGCTCTCATTGGTTGTAATGAGACTGTATATAATATATGAGCATATATAGAATATATCATAATATAATAATACTTATATATTATATTTATTGTATTATATTGTAATATGTAACATACAATTATGTTCTTTAAGGGTCAAATGTGCAATGCACATTCACGATTAATATTCAGCATAAACTGTGGTATGACGTGAAAAAAAGTCCGAAGAATAGAATCAGCACATGCACACCCCCAAATCCTAACCTCTTGCAAGAGGAGCTATTAAGTGTCATATCAATTATGGGTCTGCAGAGAGTAAAAAAGAAAAGAAAAGAGATTTGGAGAGGTTTGGAGTTAGAATAGCAGTTTCCACGTCTTACTATCATGAGATTACTCTTTCAAGCGAACAAAGGCAATTAAACCTCCAGGACCTTTGTTTCCTCTAAAAATCCTGCATATAGTATGTATGTGGGATAAGAGGCCTTTTTATTTGTTTTTGTGATCATACTACATTTAAATATAAAATCTGTTGCCTCAGTAAAGATTTTACTTCTTTTTAAATAGGCTTAACTTTCGATCTGCTAGTGTAAAGTTGCACAAATGTACTATGCTGCCAGCTTTCATCACTGCTTTAGTCTAAAAACAGAATTATGAGTATGTATCATTGCATGATTTCAAAGGAAAAAGATCAGTGGGGGTCTTTTGAGAGTTTAAGTCTTTTTTGTCTTTTAATGAAACCCTTTATATTCTTTTTCCCACATAACTGACACCTTTACACACGCTTGCATCTAAACTGATGTTGCATGTATTGTATTTGAAGTAGATCACAGGACTTTTGATGCCAGAAACCTCGTCTTCTGCTGTATTTCGTAAAGCATCTTTTATGCTTACAGTATTCCCTAAATAATAAATAAAACAAATAAAGAGCTTTGCGAACCCTTCAAACAAATATAAGGCATGTGAGATTTCAGTCCTATCAATATGACAGCACCTCCTGCAGATGTGCGAGACTGCAATAAATTATTATGGTGAATTAATAAGGATTTTTTATGTCAAAACAGGTCTTCAAAAAAGCACATAGGTTGGTATTTTGGCAAACTGTTTCTGTTGGCCTCTAAACCTTCGGTTGTCATCACTGCGGAAGCTGAACACTGCAACACTAATGAACTTATAAAAGCTACGTTAAGGCAAGGCAGCAGACAATGTCTATCTTTTGAATGAGAGTTAGGGCTGAGCCACAGCTGAAAGACAGATTATGGTTCTTGCTCTGGTTTTGAAGAGTTACTGCGTGCATAAAGATGCTGAGATGCTCATCTCCTCTTACCTTGGGCTGAACCCCCGGTGGGCTGCCCCGGGTTGGGTAGAGGAGCCGTGGCAGGGACTGTTTCACTTACCTCGAGCTCCTTTTCTCCAAGGGAAGGATGATGATGTAGCTTACAGCAGGGAAAAAGAAGCAGCTATTACTTAACTGTGAACAGCAGTACCTCGAGGTGCTGACCAAGATCAAGAGTCTCACGCTCCGTATTATGCAGCAAAAGGCGTCCACTCAGACCACGTGAGCCTGGGCTAGCAAAGAGCAAGGAGTGGGAGGAAAACCAGGGGCATAGAGAAGGGAAGCGATGGCCAAAGATCTCACAGCAAGTCATTGATAGATGTAGATGCACATTTCACACTAATAGAAGCTGTTTTCCTGCTCCGCTGTACCTGTGAATAATTGACCAGCTGAGCAAGAAGATGTGTTTAAACAATTGTCAGCTTACTCTGATCTTCAGCACACAACCGGACAAGTGAACTCCAGCTGTGTGAACTGAATATTGCATCCCACCTTGTGCAGATTTTCTGTATCAGTAGTATATAATAGGTGGTTGCATGTTTTTCTCTTTAGATTAATAGGATGAGAAAAGGTAACTGTAGCAGCTGGCTATACAAGAACAATCGATGCCTAAACTTATTTTTGTTTTAATTTCTACTAGGAAGTAGACCAATACTGTATTTCTTTATTAGTAAGCAGTGAAAAAAGGGAGGTGTGTTTTGAAATAGCTGGCTTTGCCAAAGAGAAATCACCATTACTTCTGCTTGCTTTGCTGGAGGAAAAATAATTATAAGAGAGGCTGGCTTTTGCCTTCAAACAGATCTTATTCCCAGCCTGCATGTGCCTCTTGCCTAGAGATCTCCTGGGCTCCGGCAGGTGATCAGCACAACATGACTCACAACAGCAGAAGACTTGGAGTCAGCAGCATCCTTCAAAAAGATTGGTGGGAGAAAAAATGAAAGTTAACAGGAGCGATATGTGTGGAGAGATTTCCATGTGGTTCTTCTACTTTCTCACATCTACTGCTGCTCTGCTGACGACACAACTCGCAAGTTATTAAACATGTAACGTTATTCAGAACTATCTTTCCCTACACAATCCAGGCACTTTTCATTTCTCACACCTGTCCTCAGAAGCACTTTCATTCCTCAAGAACAGCAGGGGAATAAAATATATCTACAATATATATTATGTTTAATATATGGCGACTGATCTTTACTTGTGTACATAAATGTCACAACAGATCAATTGCTGAGTATTTTTTGTCTCTCTGAGGTACTTAGAGATTTTTTTTCCATTTCCAAAAAACTGTATATACTGTATAAACACAGAGGATAAGGGATTCTACCATTTGAAAAAGGGACTGTGTATCAAGGATGTGAAAAATGCCCACAGACGCCCACCGTGCCATCAGGACTACAGCAGTAGCTGCTCTGCTGCCCTTCGCTCGCTCCGAGGAAGAGGCTGGGAGCGGGGACGCTCATACGAGTGTTTTGCGTCAGAGTTTGCGGCTTGGCCACGCCTTTGGGTGAGGAATACCTTGCTGTGCAGGAGCCCTGGGATCGTGAACAACCTGGACAAGGTAAAAGGAAAATGCAGTGATTGTGTACATCCAAGGTAAGCAGCACAGATACAAAAGACGGGGGCAGAGGAGCTATGTGTAATTTGCCTCCCCTGAGATTGCGCCAGGAGGGTCTGTCCCTCAGTCCAGCTAACCCGCTGCAGCTTTTCCTGGTGCGCGCCTCGCTAGGGAGCCTGGACTTGTGTGTATTTAACACCTTGGGTTGTGTGCTGTGGAGAGAGCCCTTGGGAATGCTAGCTTTTATAGTCCATCTGAAGTCCTCCAGGAGGTACATACAGATTTAATCTTCCTCTCCACAATTTCTCTCTTGACTGAACTAAACATTATTTCATTTCCTGAGAGGTGCCAGTTCTCTCCGTTAGACCAAGTGCCAGTACTTGGCCAGTTAATTAACAGCTCTTTACTCTGAAAAGATAAAGATCTCTCTTACACAAGTGCACACACACACACGCACGCGTGCGCACAGTTTTGTGAGCCAGAGACCCTCGCAGCGGCCACTTAGGCTGATCTGTGTGAGGCTGTCATTGCTCCGCACGCTCCCTGGCTGTGTGGTCCTGCGGACTTCCCTGTGACCGGGCAGCTGCAGTTGAGGGAATGGATCAGCTTGAAGAACGATCCCCTCTTCGTTTTGCAGGGCTGCTCTTGGCTGGGTCGGCTCCCCGGTGCTACTGCAGCACAAGGGGTAGAGGCATCCTGCGAAGTGGCAGAGGGGGCAGCAGGGCTGTGACAACTTATCTGGCTGTGGAGCCATTTGAGTTGTCATTTTTCCCTGGAATATGTTTCTTATGCTGATCCTTAGATTTTATGTCAGGATGTACAGGAACAAATGTTTTGCATCTAAGCTGCCAGATGGGATAGATGCATGTAGCGTATTATTAGCTCTTACCTTCTGCCACGTTCAACAGTAACCAAACGCTTTGGGGTGACAGTACGATTGGGATACTGACTCCCTGTTTCCAGTATTTTTCTCCATAGACCTCTGTGGGAGTTACCAAATTTGGAGTGGCCCCTTTTCTACCACAGAGTAGGCAATAGGATTTCAAAGATGATTGTGAAGCACAATACAGAGTCTCTAGTTAAGCTTTGTTAACCGGTGCTGGTAGTTTGCATCTATGTGGGGTTTTTTTCTGTGGGAAATGTAGTTTCTACAAACTAAAGGGAATAGAATCATGCTTCCAAAAATGTTGGCTTTTTTTTTTTTTTTCTATCATCAGGAATATTGAAATTACATAGTTTTGGTCATTTTGTACGATGAATTTAAAATATTTCAGTTTCTTGAACCAAACAGAAATATTTACTCTTGAGTCACAGAAGATTTTGCCAAGCTCTTGAAATTGCAGTTTGGGTATTTTATCACTTATGTTGTTGTTCTCCCACAGTCTAGCTGTGCCATATCTTGACAGGACATGTAATACCAAAGTAAATGATGGACCGGTAAAGGAAGTTAATAATGGGGAATAATTTACCCCAAGATAATCACGGGTAAAGGAGGCAATTGTAATTTAATGACAAACAGATCTGAAAATAAACTTATCTGTTAGATTCAACAAACTGGAATGCTTCTGTACAAGAACACTGACATCATTATTTTGATTGTTGATCTCACAGTAGGATATTTTGCTGTGTTACCTTAGAAACTTGCTGAAACTTGGAAATCATGGAGCAGGTAAGGTTAGAAGGGACCCTTGGAAGTCTCTGGTGAGAAGCAGGGTCCAAGCTAGAGCAGGTTGCTTAAGGTAACATTCAGTTGGGTGTTGAACATATCTAAGGATGGAGACTTCACAACCTCTGTGGGCAACCTGTGCTGGTCAGTGTTTGACCACCTTCACAGTAAATTTTTTTTTTTTACTTATATTTAAGTTGAATTTCCTGTCTGTAAGTTTGTGCCAATTGCCTGTTGTCCTCTTGCTGGGCACCACTGTCTCCCTCTTCTTTACCCCCTCCTGTCCCCTCATCAGGTATTTATACACAAATCAGATATCGAAATACTGGCATTTCCGATGGGAAGAATATTCCAGTTTTCATTTAGATTTCTGTTAAATATAAGACTGAAGATAGGAAGATAGAAGAGACAGAGGATGAAAGCAGAATTTTCTGGAGATGAACTAGTTTGCATAAAATAGCTTCTATTCTGAACTTTTTCTTAGGTATGGCATGACACATACAGGACCACATCACATCAAAATCCTTTATATTCAGTAACATTTCTGTTTCTTCCCTACTGAGACAGATAGATCACGGCAAAAGCCATTACTGTTTTTATTAGGCCCATCTGAATAACGTTGTAAAGATCATTTGGGGCTGCCTTTTAATTTATGACCTGGACTGGGCTGTAAGTTTATGTGGACAAAACTGTCTCTTTCCTTGACTCTATGAATTAAATATCACCAGCACAGAGCTGCAGAGATCATGCACTACTCTTTCTTTGAATTCAAACGCAAGTTGTGGAGCAGCCTCTTATTTGCTTGGCTTTGAAGTGCAGTTGCGTATGGCCTAGAGGGCAAGATTATTTAAACGTTAATAATTTGTCCTGAAAATTTAAAGCAACTAATATCCAGGATGTAATTTCCTCTTTTCTGCTTCAGTGAATTGCATTTGAGTCCTTGTTGGAGAGGAACTGCCTCCTACAATGTAGGAGATGTGCCTCTGCCTAGAACATGGATGGATGTAATGAAGGGAGAGTTTAAGCGCAGATTGGCTACAGAAGACCGTGATGGAGAGGGAGCTCATGGCTGATACACTGATTTTCCCTCAGTGATTTCCCTCAGTGGTTGATGCAAGACCCTTCTGATCATTTGGTGGGAGCAATGGGAAAAATGCTAGAGCATTTCGATATTGTATTCTCGGATGTCTTCCCCAAAACTAAGGCATTCTCTTTCACTCTCTTTCATTTGAGAAAAGTCAAAACGTAAGTCTCTCTCCAAGGCTGGCTAGGCACAAGAAAAGAGAAATATGGTCATGGAGCAGCAACAGATATAAGTTTGTTCTGCAGCACCTGAGTGCGGTGGCACTGAGGATACTGAGGACCCCCGTGTGAGGCCCCTGTTTTGGACAGAGAAGTAAAAGGTTCCCCATAACAAAGTTCTCCTGCCTCCAGGCCCCGTGCTCCCTGCAGCTACCCACACTCTGCTGGGAAAAGGCAAATGGGCAGGCACAACGTGGATCTATGCATATTGCACATGTACCTTCCTTGTTTAATGTGTCTGCCGCTCCTTGCACAGCAGGGCTGTAGTGATTGCCTTGCCAATGGTTTTTATTTTGACCCTGTGGAGTATGCCGAATTTACCACTTTTATGTATTGCATTTGCAGTTATGTCTTCTGTATGGACAATCCCTGCCTTATAAAGCATTGCATTTAATGGTGCCGTTGAGCATTCTGAGGAAGGAAGCTAAAATCTGAACAGACCACTCATCCCATATAATTCGCCTCTTGGCAAGACTGTGACGGTAAGTTTGAATTTCTGTTAACCCTGTTATTCTTATTAGATGGGTTTATAGGAGGTTACAGTCTTCAGCGCTATCACTTCAGCCTTTAACTGACAAGACTTTGGCTGTCTTTCACTTCACAAGAGCAAGGGGAAAGAGGAGAAGGGATGCTGAAGAGATTCCCACGCGGAGGTGGCCAGGGGACAGTTGAGATGATGAGATTTGTCTTTCAAACAGTACTATGCAGGTTACTATCATTTGCTCCTTTAAAATTCCTCTATTTTGTGAACGTATACTAAGAAAATTGAATGATGGGCAGAACAATTCAGTGGCTCAAGTGAGGTTGGCAGCTTTCCATCTGCTATGGTATTTGTAAGCATCCGTATTGATGAAAGAAACGTGAATAATATTGCCGGATATTATGCTAATGTTACAAAGTGCTCTTGGTGGTAATTAAAGAATTACGTACATGTAAATGATCTTAAAGCTGGCTTAAAATTAAGCTAGAAGTCTACAGCAGAATGATATCATGTTGGATTGGTGCCACTCCTAAAACATGCTTGCCCGCTAACTTCCAGTCCACAGAATTTCCCCAGCACAGTAAAAGCGTCCTTTGTGCTTAAGAAATTACCACATAGATAAATGATCACAAAAAGTGATTTTCTCTTCATTTATGATATATTCTGCCACAGGAAAACAGTTAAAACTGTGTTTCTAATAAAAAGCAGGAGTTGACCACTGTGGATTGATTTCTATTACCAATCATCATTTAAACCAGCAAACAGGAAAATTAGTTTTAAATAATCAATTTTAATCTTGGTTTGCATTTTTTACTTATTAGTCACCTTCCTGAAGCAGTATTGGACCCTCCTGATTAGTAACCACAGGAACGTGTTGATTTTCACCTAACTACAACCTGTATGTTAAATAAGGTACTTATTTTAGTGAAGTGAATATATTATATGCATTTAGCCAGTGTATAGCCTGATACACCTTTAGTCAGCTTACGATTATAAAGTGATTTAGAAAAATGGCAAAAGATACATTTACTATTTACCCTATTACAATTATGCTCTTATTTGTATCTCTTGTCAAGATGCAGTTGGATGGAATTTGCAACTCAATTAAAAGCACAAACCCAACATTATAAAGTTGTTTGTTTTAGTTAAATTAAACCACCTTAAATAGCTGGTTACTTAGGGAAAACATTCATTTATTGGAATGGGGTTTAAAACTAATTGATTCATTAAACAAAGGAAGTATTGTCCATGGTTAACAAATTATACTAATAGTTTCTGATCATCATGTCTGTCATGATTTTAGAACTACCAGATCTCATCCTGTTACACCTCATTTATATTTATGGATTGGAAAGGGATAATAAGCTATCCAGTTTTTCAGCAGCCAAAAATTTCTCAGCTATGAATAAATTAGTCACTGAATTTAAGTAACTAAACAAACAGAAATGCAGAAAATATCATCCCTGCAGTTGCAGAAGAGGCTATAGCTTTTTAACTAGTTCAATACCTTCACAGATTTACATCTAGAACTCCATAACTCCTGAATTACCTGGTTCAGTGATTTGCCCTCAGCAGTTCACATGTATTCTAGGGATATTAATGTTTATTTAATATAAAAAATTTCATGAATTATAAAAAAAATGTGGGTATGGATGTGAGTTGTCAATATTTAAGTTTTAATTTTATGTCTGTTTACTAATAAAAGTATATGAAATTTAAATCAGGAATCTGATTTGAACATAGGCTTCCACTCTGGAATCCGCCTCACAAGGTTATGCAAAAGAACAGAAACAGTTACCCACCGACCAGTAGCTGTTGATACAGATTATCACAAAGACCAAAATCCCTTTTGTACCCAGGCTGAAGGTAGACTATGAGACCCACCTTAAGTGAAATAATGTTAATGATCAACTGATGATTCTAGGGTATGAGAGAATCGCCACTGGACTAATATAGGAAAAAATATTATTAAATTATTCTAAATCCACTTGAGAGAGAGTGTCGGTGTGGCATGGAGGTGCAGAACTAGCCTGCTGATTCATCCTGACAGTCAGGTCAGGCAGGCCACCTCATTAACTCAGAAGTATAAAATACTGAGCTTCTCTTTGAGGCAAGAGAGAGAGAGAAGGGGCAGCAGAGATCCTGCAGGCAGGAGCCATAGGAGCAGTCAGTTCAGGAGGGACTTGAGGACTAAAGCTTATGTTTATGAGCACATTTCTGCCGGCAGCCTTTTCCTTACTGGAAATAGGAAGAAAGTGCACATCCAGACTCTGTGGGAGGGACAGGTATGCAGATGGGTCCGAGTGGTGATCACAGCCGGAGAGCTCAGCTGCCCTGGGGCCAAAGCGCTCTTTGGTTGGCAGCAGCTCGGCGTTCCTGCTGTCCTCTGCTGCTCCTGGCGATCCTTCCTGGGGCTTGGGCATGATTGTGAGTCCTCTAAAAGTACAGGGGAGCTGAGGGCTGTACACCCACAGCCCTGTAGCAATATAACCAGTGGTGGCATCATCTTCCCACAGCGGAGTCTTTCATTGCCCATGACAAAGCGTTGCTTCATGGGTTATAGTCACTAATGCTAATAAATGGCAACACAACTTTTGCAGGCTGAGTTCTGGCTCTTCCAGAGATGGTAGTTTTAGGGCATGTCAAATATAGGTGTGGAATGGCAAAAAAATCAAGGTGTTCCTATTCTCTCTCTCTCCCTCCTAAAAACAAGGATATAGTTTCCTTTATCAAGTAATGAGTAAGTTTTGAGAAAAAGTCCTGAAAAACAGTGCACAGGATTTCCATTTTGAATCAGATAAATTAGTTTCCAAAACTAACAAGGTCTTTTTCAGCATGATGTTCCATACTGTTGTGGTCTAACCCCAGCTGGCAACTATGCACCACACAGCTCCTTGCTCACTCCCTCCCCAGCAGGATGGGGGAGAGACTCGGAAGAGTAAAAGTGACAAAACTCGTGAGTTGAGATAAAGACAGTTTAATAGGTGAAGCAAACGCAAGCAAAGAACAATAAGGAATTCATTCACTGCTTCCCATGGGCAGGCAGGAGTTCAGCCATCTCCAGGAAAGCAGGGCTCCATCACACGTAACGGCTACTTGGGAAGACAAACGCCACAACTCTGAATGTCCCCCCTTCCTCCTTCTTCCCCCAGCTTTATATGCTGAGCATGACGTCATATGGTGTGGAATATCCCTTTGGACAGTTGGGGTCAGCTGTCCCGGCTGCGTCCCCTCCCAACTCCTTGTGCACCCCCAGCCTCCTCGCTGGTGGGGTGGGGTGAGAAGCAGAAAAGGCCTTGACTCTGTGCAAGCACTGCTCAGCAGTAACGAAAACATAGCAGCGTTATCAACACTGTTTTCAGCAGAAATCCAAAACATAGCCCCATACTAGCTACCGTGAAGAAAAATCCCAGCCCAAACCAGCACAGATAGATAAGGGGGCTTATGCTACCGATGGGGGCCTCTTCTCCAGGCTGGGAAAGCATAAGTCTGTCTGAAGAACAGAGGCACTCAATGCAGAGTCTGCGGTGCTCTTCTTCATATTACTTTTACAAATAGTCTGTTCTTTGGAGGAATTTTTAAGGCCCTGAACTAAGCCATCCCTTAGTTACAAAATGTTTAGTGGCTTTTAATGGAAAGCTTTGTGTCAGAGGCAATAATGGAGAGAGAAAGCGAATGCAGCTTGAAAGGATGACTTTGTTTCCTGAATTTAAGCCCTGGAGCATCATTGCTGTGGAGTTAAGGACAACTGGACCTCAAAAATTGCAGCTCTGGGTGCTGCTTTAGGCAGCTCCATATACCTGGGACGGGGAAGGGAGAGGGCTCTGTCACGTATGAGAAGCTGCACCCTGGAGACACAGAACGGCAAAGGAAGATACCCGGGCCACAGCCCTGGGGCTCCTTCGGCTTTTGCAGTCAGGTTCAGTATTGATCAGGGATAGGATAAATGGACAGACAGAATAAAGCTGTGTCTGCCTGACTCATAGATCACACATTTCTCACAGAAATGTACCTTGTTTCTGTTACTCATTTAGAAGGCTGTGAAGTCCAGAATTGTTTTGGGGAGCTTCTTTGTTGCTTCCTGGCAACAAAAATGGGATAGAAGATATTTTGAAGTGTGTGTTGAGAGGTAAGAGCATTTCAGACCACAGAAGGGCTGTTCCCTACTGTAGACCTGCGTTCACATCCATACAGGCAGCACAAGAATGAGATGAGACTATTGACTATCTTGTTTCCAGACTTCAACTCTTAGCTCAATCCTACAGCTTTGGAGCTGTCTGGGAGGATTAACAAGGGCCAAGGTATTGATGGATTGCATCTGATGCACTGCAAAGGAGATTACTTGTAGTCCTTTCTCACAACAGTGATCCTACAAGATACTGTGGAAACAACAGGACACCTGACTTCCAAGAAAGATAAATTTCCTTTTAATTCACTGCATCACAAAAATCTCATAACGATTCAGTGTTCCAAGGTGTTGCAATGTTGGAGTGCTGGGGCACAGGAGTTGAATTGTAAAACAATTCTGGTACTTTATTCAATAAGAGATCGGGGGGGGGGGGGAGAATAAAGAAATAAAGAAAAAAAGCAAGCCTAACAGAAAAAAAAAGACACAAGAGAGGCCTGGAAGAAGGCCAAGAATCAAAAAACAACTTAGGGGGCTGGGCTAGAAGGAGGAGCTGGCTCTTCAGGTAAGTCTAGGCCAACAAGACTTAAGCATGCGCTTTCTTGTAGTGAGAGGTGATTCAGTGAGACTAGCTGAATTCATCTAGGGGACTCACAAGCTAGTACACTTTGCTGGACAAGGCCTGTATTTTTATGTGATTTAAAAAACAACATGATTTTTATTCAAATTGACGTACAGCCACATATTGCATACTGTATTATTCATTCTATTTTGCATGGAAAATTATTGCTTCACAATCCTGAAATGTCTATTAAATTATCCAGATATTTTTGTTAAATTTCTACACCTTTTTCATTATTTTGTCTAAGCCAGAGGAATTATTTTTAAATATTGTTCTTCTTTTACATCACTTGTTTTGATTTTAATGTGCTAAAAAAGTCAAATTTAGTCTAACCCAAGACCATTCATTACACATTTATGAAGTAAAATAGATGCACAACAGCAAATGATGATTTATGACAAAATATTAGAATAATGTAGTTTTTGGCATAGGCCCCCTATAATGAACACTAGTGTCACAAAATATTCTCAAACCCAGTCATGCATATTCTGCTTTATATTTAATATTTTTGTCTCAGAAGGCTGGAAAGGACTCTGTGGACCTTTTCAATAGGGCATTGAATAGATGAAGCACTTATTAGATCAAATATATGTACCAAACTGAGGATGAATAAATGATGCTGAATATACTACTCCCCATGTGGATAGAAAAACAAATGAGAAGTTTTACAGGGGCAGAGCTTCCTCAGGAGAAGCTTGTCAGACTTTCCGTGACTGAAGGGAATAATTCGGGTGTAGACACTGCCAAAACTACAGGCAGAATGAGCAAATTCCAGGGTAAAGTAGTAAAATAAGATAACGACAGACAAGAGAAAAATGTCAAAGTTAGGATGAATTTGGAAAGGTGCTGTGCCCCCATGCCCATCTCTTGGGATAACAACTGGTCTCCACAGCAGTTCTTCTGATATCTGTATTGGCAAGGTCACTCCTTTTCTCCCCTACACACACTGCAAGTAGAAGTGAAGAAAAAGGAGGTCATCTGTTGGCTCCCGGCACCACTTCCCTGAATGACATCTTTTGTCCAGTGGGAGTTGTGCCAGCATAACAGAACTGCTGGGGAACACAACTGGTTCCACATTCATCCCTGGAAGCAAACCTTTGTTGTGTGGACTTGGCCTAGGACATTGGTTTTTGTCATCCCAGCAGGCTGGGCAAAAATAAGGCATTCATCCCAAATGCCTTAGTCAGGCTTGAAGGCAGCTGGTGTCCTAAAATATAAGCCTTTGATATTCCCATGAATTCTCTTCCAAGAAAATGGACTGCTATTCCTGAATAAGAACCAGCATCAGAAGCTTGAGTGATTTACATTTCTGTCAGACCTCTCATCCAGAAGGACTCTTCATAGACTGTTGCATTAGCTGATTTACCTCTTCCAGCCCAAACGCTGAATTTTTAGAACAAGGCTTCTATTGACTATTGGGTAGATTTTGGCCGATATTGACACTGTGAGCTGGGCCCTTCAGTGCTCGTTCAGAACGCTACAGAAGAATACATCCATACAACTCAACCTGTAGATCATTTGTCCACCGCTTTCACACAGCTCTGGCTGCAGCCACTGAAGCTGAGCTTCCAGGAGAGCAGCGCTCTACCACCAGTCGTCACCCGTGCTGGCTCTCCAACATTCATCAAAGGAAGGGAAAATGTCTTCATTAGTGTGACTTTAGGTCTTCAGTGGTATAAGGTGACACCACTGCTAAAGAAGCAGACATCTTTCTGCCAGGAAAAGTAAAAATTAAGGGGGGTGTTTATCCTCTCTGACTAATATTCCCCAAAGGCACTGTTGTAAAAATGGTAGGAAAAGTTCAAATCTGCATATTCACTGAATACTTTCTTGCACTCAGATTTTTCCTCCTTGGGTGTACGGTAGGTGGAAAGGTTATGATGATCTCTAATACGGTGCTCAGATGTAAAATATCGGTCATGCTGGTCACCATAGCAATTGGATCAAATAGACAGGTTAGATCAACATCTACTTGGTCTGCATTGTGGGACGCAAAGAGTAAACCAACACAGGTACATAATGTAGACACAGGCTTAAAACAGTGAAAAATGTCACTGTCACCCTTCTCCCTGTTAAGATCTGACACTTTCTGTGATTCTTAATGTCCCACTAACCCCCACGTCCACATCCGTCACGACAGGGAGTCCTCTGCCGAGAGCAGTGGCTGCCTACCACTGCTTTGAAGAGTCAGGCTAACAGAAAAGTAGAGGCTCATCATCACTCTGCAAAGGAGATGGACGCTTTCTCAGAAACGAGCTTATGTAAAGGGCATTTCCTACAGGCGTCTGTGCTGTCATCATTAATATCACCGGACTGGACTGACAACAGCTCAAGGCAAGTGTAGGTGGAAGACAAGCAATGCGTCTGCCTCAAAGCATATTAGTTAATAAAGCTTTTGTTACACCTTGATTCATTGTCTAGTTGGGAGTCAAGACTAGTTATTAAACATTTCGGAGAGAGAAAGGATTGCTATGACAACAAAGTATGAATAATTCATCTGAAGGGGAGAGGGGACATGCAATAATAGAACAATTGCTAAAATTCCTCTTAAAGGATTTGTGTGCATCAAAAGCAATAATAAAAAGGAAGAGTTTCAATCTATGCTATCTCACTAACTGCAGCTTAAAAAACATCTGTCATCATTGGTGGCTTGCACCATACAAGTTAGAGTACGAAATCCGCAGCTTCTTACTTCTTATAAATAGAGAGCAGGGGCACAAGAAAACAATCAGGAAGCCTCTCTGAATATTGAAGTTTCAGGTGTCTGGACTCGGTTAAAATTTTGGATTTTTTTCTATCAATCATAAATGTTGAGCCATGGAAGCCAGTGACATGACCCAAAATAGAGTAAAATACCATAAAACTATGTTCTTTAGATTGAGATCTGTTTCTCTGGGAAGTTTTTAGTCTCTTCCAGAAGAATTTAAAGAAAGTGGGGAAAAAAGTAATTTTAATGAAGGATGAAAGTAGGCTCATCGTCTCCTTTACTTTATCGTATGTATCAGTCCAATCTCTTACCGAGAAGGCTTTTGCCTTGCATTTTGTTTGATTCTCTTTAACACACAGCATATCCATTTTTAACAAAGCATGGCAAATCTTACTAAATATATTTATTTAAAAAAAAAAGGTTTGCCTTTTTTTTCAAATAAAGATAGCAATCCAGAAAGGAATTAAATGCTGACCCCCCCAAAAAGCTACCCTAGATTAATCTACAAAAGCAAACAGCATAGACAGCAGCAACGAAAGCTTTTCTGGCCTGCTTTTCTTCCTCTGGACCTGAAGGAGGAGCTATATTAGAGACTGGTCACGAGTCCACTTCAGACTTTGGTCTCTCTACTGGCACCACAGAGAGGTGTGTAACCTGTTTTTACCATGTATTCACACGCAACGCAACCTGGATGAGATCAAGACGGTGTAAAAACCATTCTGACTTTAAAAGGAAGGGAAGGTCATCAGCTCTTTTAAAGACAGTAGTATATAAAGGGGATTGGCAAAGGAAAAAAAAAACCCAAACCTCAAAACCAAAAAAACACTAGGATTTTTTTCTTCCCAGTAGAAACTAGCTCTGAAATTTTAAACTATAAGCCTCCTCCATGTCTCTGACTAAATAAATAAATTAATTAATTAAAATAGAGCACTATAGATTAGAGGCTTTAAAATTGCATTTGTATAACTTAAAGTGGATTTGAGTGATAACACAAATGGGTGATTAGTTTAATAAAGTTTGATATCTGGTAATGTTTTGAGAAAATTAATTAAGGCAACCATTCTCCTGCAATATAAAAACCAGTTACTGTAGCTGCATTGCTGTGTTATTATACTCAATAAAAATGTCCTTAGGATTTTTAGCTTGTGAATTAAGCACACGCTTCTAACAGCTGATGAGAAAGAAGGTCAGAACTCCTTTATTTGCTAAATGATCCACGAACCGAAATACATCTACACAATGGGCCTGAAAAATCAACTTTGTAGACAGTCTTTAAGCTCATATTCACAATTCCTTATAGATCACTGTTTCTTTTTTTTTTTTTCCCCCAGTGTGAACTCTCATGGACGCTAATGTGATTCACTCCAAAGAAGCTCTCCGATTCAAAATACTAATCTTTAAAAGTCAGGTGTGGACTTACTGCAGCAGTGAATTCCAGAAGTAAGTTATACTTTGCCTACCTCAACATGGCTTTTTATGTGCTTTGCGTTCACCACATTTTCCCTTCACTCTTTTTCCCCTTGTATTTTGAAACAAGTTTAAAAAACCTCCTTCTCCTTTAACTTTTCCACATATTAATTGCTTCTTGCCTTCCCTTCTTCCTTGCACAACAGCTTTCATATGCTCTCTAATGATGGATTAATCAGATGAAGTAAAGTTTCACTGAAAAAATGAGAGAAGAAAAGCTAATTGGTCTTTTCCATTTGCAAGGCAAACCTGCCTGAGATGAGGAGTCAACTGATGCCAGAGCGTCTGCCTGTGCCTGCAGTCGCAGCAGAGGTGGGAAGCAAAGTACATCACGTTGCAAGGAGGGAACATAACAAGGTTACCTGGCCAGAGAATTTAGCTCCAGTTGGCTGTGGAGCTCATGAGACTCCATTTGAGATATGGGAGACTCGGGAATTGTTTGTGTAACAAGATCAGTGTCTCAGATGCAATTTCTTCATTCTTTTGTGGGGGCTCGGAAAACATAGGATGTTATTGCAGAAAGTAAGTGCGTTTTTGCAGCAGCCGATGCAAGACAGAAGTCCCATCTGTGCACAAACTGAGTCACTGCATGGTTTGGTCCCCCCAGGATGGAGCTGTAAATTACAATTAGACCGTCCATGTGTTTCAACAGCTGAACTTGGCTAGGTAGATTTTACAGGTACTAGCAGAAATGTGAAATGGGATCTCCTCTTTTCATTGCTTTGCCCGTGTTCTCTCAATGAGGGTTGTGCTGCTTGGCCCAGATACAATCACCTTCCAGGGTCCAGCATTCCTGGATCTCCAAAATGCCAGTTACCTCTATGGGTACCTCTGTGATTGCACATCTATAATTCCTAGTTTCTGTTGGGAACAGAAATGCAAGTGTCAAAATACCAAGGAGAAAGCTCACTCTAGGGCTATTCCTAAGCACAAGGAAGGTGTAAAACTCACTGCTTTCAATAAGCTGTGAAGAAAAACCACTTATTTGCAAAATGAGGAGAAAGAGGGAAATGTGATATTGTGCAAGCCGTGCTGACCTAATGATATTTCCAGCCCAGTCTTGCTGTCAAAATATTTAGATAGTTCAGGGCAGCACTGGAACGTCATCTGTGAATTTGAAGCCAATATCAAATCTGTCTGGTTTATTCACTGTTGCTCTGGAAGTGCTGTTGATCTATAGGATTATTATTTTTTATGGGAAGAAATCAGAAAAAAAAGTGCCAATTCCCATTTTGCTGTGTTAACTCTAAATGATGTCAGTCAACATTGCCAGTAATGCCATGTAATATTGTTGAAGCCTTCTGAAAAATGCCCTCTGAAACCTGTACTCTGAGTAACACAATAATGAAAGAAGTGTCCTCTGTCTCTTTTTTTCTTCATATGCCCTTAAACACAGAGGAATCTTCCTGCCTGTTGTGAAGTAGCTGCCATTGGTTTTATTGCAAACATGGAATGTTACAGTTGCTCACAGTACGTTACTCAGTTCACTTTGTTTCTCTCTCTTATTGGAGTGTTTGGCCAAGTTTGTCAAAAATAAATACTCGAAATTAGGCTTAAGTTTGCATAGATCTGAACATCCAGCCGCTTCTATTAATGCTAATTAGAGTAAGAGCATTTATCACTTAATTAATCACTCAGTAATTTGGGTCAATTTTACATAATAATGCAGGTCTACACATTATTTATTTATTTATTTATCTAACTATCTTAAGTGGTATTTAGAATTCCTATTTCTATTCACTGGTTGTTGCAGTTGAAAGGAAAAAAAAAAACCAACCTAACTATGGAGGAGAAAACAACACAATGAAAACGAGAGTAGTGAGCCCCATTAAAGGGGTGGTAGAAAATCAGAAGGGTTGCGCAGTTCATGAACATAAGGTAAGGAAAAGATTAAAATGCATTACATTTTATAAAGGTGCTCCTAACAGAAAAGGGCAACTGGACCAGGAAACACTTTGCCCAAAATCTCATGAGGCAGCGTTATCTTGAGCCTCGCGTGCTGGGTCCTGCCTAACACAGCTGGGAGCAGCCATGGACTAGAGGTTCAGGTCAGCTGCTGGGACACACATGCTCCATGTGCCAACACGGTCTTCACCACCTCTTGCTTTGAAACAAACTCGTGGCCTAAAAGACTAAAAGCCACAGCTATATTATGCACCCAGAACAGACGATGTTCATGGGATGTGTCTTAGTTCCCCAAAATAACAGAGAATTTGTTCAGTGAAATTCCCTGAACGACTTCCCAAACCTTTTGTGTTGGGGAATCAGGCAACTGCAGAGCTAAGGTCTCTGAGCGGGAGAAGGGGCAGGAGCAACTCAGGGCAAACCTACAGCAGTTGTTAATAAACTAATCTGCCATAAATTAAGCAGAACTGGAAGAAAAGCAAGGTATTTTTCAAAATCGCACACTGACCAGAGAAGACCATAAGCAAATACACTTCCCAAACACTGATTAGTGAGTGCTCAGTGAATGTTAAGATCAGTTTTTCTGTGAATATCTGTTCACATTTGAGTGTGAATTCAAATTTAATGGTTTTCTTTGCAAGCTGTTTGTGTCTGCCTTTCACAATCATTTGAGTGCTTGAGGTCTTCTATTACTGTGCAAGGCAAATGTCAAGCTGAAATGCACAAACATTTACCGAGAGAACACTTCATGTAGTGTAAAATGTCCTATTTAAATTTTGTGCCAGGATGAAGAATTATGTAAACCATCCAGAAACAAAGTTGTGTAACAAAGCATCAGAGCATGAACTGTGAATGGGGAATCAGTGGAACAAACTCTTTGCAAATGATCTGTAGACCAGGAACAAATTTGCTGATGGCATTCCCATATAATCTCTAACTATTACACTTGAGATTTTTATAGTCTGGGCGAGGACAGTTTCCCAGAGAAAGGAATGCATGCATATGCTTGGAAATACTCCTGGTGCTTTATCTCCTTATTTGCTCATGTCTGCAAATGTACAGGATGACGTTCTACTGAAGTGTCCTACTGAAAGAGGTTGCCCAGAGCAGTGGTCTGCGTCCTTGGCGATATTCAAAACCTGACTGGACATGGTCCTGGGCAACCTGCTCTAGCTGACCTGCTCTGAGCAGGAATGTCAGACTAGGTGATCTTCAACATCAGCGCTGTTATCTGTTCTTCAGTTCCTCCATTTGTTTCCATGTTTAACTTCATTGTGTCAGATCCTTCACTGATGAACATCCATGCATCTCAAATGAAATCTGGTGGAGCCATTGCACTTTTACACCAGAGAAGAATTGTTGGCATGAATGGAAACCCCTGGGAATAAAGCCTGTGGCAACTGATCCGGCATTGCCCGTCATTTTGAGTAGTCCCAGCTGCAAGCCTAGCACTGTATGTGCTGACGTTTTGAACTGATGGTGCTTTACTCTCAATGCCCAGGTGCAACGCTAGCAACCCAGCATGGGTGGTAAGGGTGGATCACCACTGGTTTTGTATCTCACGTTCCCCTGCAGGAAGAGGAGGACGATAAGACATTTAGCAGACTCTCTGTAGTGGAAATCCATGTAGTGCCCAAATGAGACTGAATTCTCCCTATAGCACACAGTTACTTGAAATACACTTTACTTCAGGATATAAAAATCAACCTAACCTTTCTAGTCATTTTTTCTAGACACAAGCTGAGTTTTTGCTCTTTTAATTGTTTTTTTTTCCAGAAATCTCCTAAGTCATTTTACCACTTGCCCACTTGAAAAAAAAAAAAAAAAAGCCATAACGAGAAAGGGGAAATCAGACTAAATGGTGGATTAGTCTTTTTTAAAAAACACATCTATCATGGCCACTCTTGTTCATTTTTAAATCGTGTTGCCATGTCATGCTTAACAAAGCATGCTGCAAGCTAATAAAGGAATACAAAAGAGCTACTTGAGTTAGTTGATCCTTAAAAAAAAAGGCAAGATATTTAAAGAGGGGAAAGAAAAGGAATTAGCTTTTTAATATCCTGCTTGCATTATGCTACGTGCATCTATCAACAGATGAGAGAGGCAACTTAAATCTCGGCAAGTAGAAGCAAAGACATAGATGTCCTACTGTGATTTTAATTCAGTGTATAAATATCTAAGAGGGAAAAAAGAGAACTCTAGAGGTAATTTAGAGGTACCAAGGTATTGGTAATGTATTCAACAGGCAGCATCGTGGGTAATTATTAGAAGGTAAACCAAAGGAAAGTCAATAGGGAGAGGCAAAATTATTTTGTTATACCAAACCATGATAGCTGTGCTCATGATCTAATTGCTGGTCAGGATGTGTTTTCAAAGATAAGGTTGTTATGACTGGAATGCCAGACATGATTAGATGCTGTGCCATGTCATAATTTAATATCTACTGATTTATACAGGTCTAACAAAGGGCTTGATGAACTGAGTGTGTAGAAGAAGAACGGGAAGAGTGGCCAAAATGGTTGTGTGAGTTACTGCTTTCCTTTTCCTTCCCAACCTGAAGGTGGGTTCATTTTTTATACTAGGATTCAGATTCAGTGTCAGGTGTTAGTAACAAAAAACACAGGGAACAAGAAAGTCATAGTACTGCTCTGCTAAAGATTGCATCTTCCCAACGCGTAATTAAATTGCCTTCATTTCTGCGTGCCTCTTGTAAGCAACTCACTGGGTGTTAAAAAACCCTGTGAAAAGAATAATATTGGAAAAGTACCATTATGGCCAGTATCTCTTCTAGGAAAAAGCCTAGATCCAGGGTCCAGGGATCTCAGACAGCCGTTGTACTGGACATCAGTTGGAGACTGAAATTCTAACTCATCTGCTGCCATGGATTCTGGGTTATCACTATTCAACTTCTTGTTGCAAAGAACCTTTAAGATACCTTCAGTAAGAAATGTGGTATAAAACCAAAGCCTGCATTTCTCTCCTAAGATATCATGAGGTCTGCAAGGTGAAAGAAGGTGTATCATTTAGCTCTGTCCCCAGTGTAGACAGCTTGGTGGAAATTCAGGACAACGAATATAGTCAGGTTATGCTAAGTCCCCAGACCATTTAGGACATGTATATCAAAAAAGGTCTTTAGAGATAAAAGAAACTTGTTAGCTGAGAGCTCTGGTCTCAGGGAGGGGTTTAATGACTTGGACATTGTTCATGATAATAACTATGAGCACTCTAAAGAGGGGAGCACATTTCTGTAGTTATTTAAAGGATTGCTTCCTTCTGCCATTTGTTTTAATTGCAACCTACAAAATCACAAGCCATTTTGGACATATTAATGGACATTTATGGAAGCAAGTTGCTTCGAAGATGAGATTATCTACTTAAAAGCCAGTAAGTGAGAAAAGAAGCAATAGAGAGTTTGGTTTCATTTATTTTTTTTTTTTACTTTAAAGAATATGAAATTTTTTTAACATGGTTAAAGGGGCTGCCTGCACTAGAGAAGCCACAAACCAGGAAAAAAATAAAGTGCTAAGAACCAGTTGTTTCAATGGAAGGGACTGAAGAGAGCCACAATGATGAAAAATTATATGACCAGCTTCTTCAGAGCAGCTTCCCATTGCTAAACCAGGAAATTATGTGAAGATTAATAGTACCTTCCAAGCCGATCTTCGAGAAAGCGCACAGCAAGTCAGCAGTGATGGGAGCTATTCTTAGCTCACGTCTTGGTTATGTGTGATTGTTGAGGAGTGTGCAAAGAGGCAAAGCTCTCCCTCCAGTTCCTAGTGATGGGCACTACTCTCTCTGTAGGCACATTGTGGCGGTTTAGAGAAATCCTTAGAGTGGTGAAACATCTGAGTGAGCACAGAAACCAAGCTGCCCTGACACAGCCCCGATCTGCATTGCTGTTATCCATTTTAAGGACCTATCCAGCCTCTTCTATGGGAAACTACAGGAAAGAGTAGCATCATGCTCCTAAATGAGATGCCAGCAAAACTTTGTAGCATCGGCTAAGTCTTGTCCGAGTTTCTTACCTGTGAAGTGTTGCTAATACAATTTCAAACTCCTCAAATGGAATGACCTAAGCTCAAAATAGTGTTCTTATTCATACATAACCATTTATAATTATATCCAGTTTGTTTTGTACATACCTATATGGCAGTGGTCCTTAAGAAATCATCATCTCCTCATCCTTGCCACACAGTGATGTTAGAAATAGCACAGCAATTCTCTGCCCTATAAGTAGTTGGCTGTTGCAGGTTAGTATATAAATGTTACTTTTTGAAATGGTAGCTATTGTAGGGCATGTATGCATGTGTGTGCACATCCATACATATGAATGTTCATGTGGTCATAATAACCACGTAGCTTCCCCTATAAGGATCAAACAGGAAAAACACAGGTGCAAGAGGGTCCTCCTTCTGCTCAGAGTTCCAGCTCTGGTGAGCTGTGATGACTATGTTTATGATACACAAATTGCCCTTCTGAGAGAAGAGAGAGAATAGAAATTAGCAAAACCCCCATTCCAAGTATGAGCCAAATTTTTACTGGCTGACAGTGTCATTTGGTCACTGTCTACAAAAGCAGATCGACAGTACATATCCAGTAATTACAGAGTATCTTCCTCAGTACCAATTGCAGTTATAGTATTAGAAACAATTTGCATGGCTGTAGGGAGGGAACACCTTGCAATTCAGAAAGCATAATTTGTTTATAGACAGCCATGTGTGAAAGGAGCCTTAAGTTAAGTTTTAACTAACTTGGAAGGTTCCAAGCAGATTATGGCAGTTAAAATGCAATGAATGACAAATGCTTAGGGCCAGTCACTGGGACAACTCTCCAATGAGTTCATTCAAGAACCTACTTAAAAAATTATGGCACAATTAAAAAAAAAAAAAACCTACAACAGCAATGAAACCCCAGCCCTCAAAATAGCTCTGGGAAGGTTCAGAATCAGAGAAGGAAGTAAAAATCTTTTAACAAAAAGCTTGTTGTGGAACATCTGTGCTGTACCTTTTTGAGTGACTTTTTGTGAGACTGATTGGAAAAAGGTAGTTTGAGATAAATGAGGAATACTTGTTCAGGGGAAATGAAGAGAGAAAAAGCAAATACTGGCAGATTTTTCTCTGCAAAAGGGAAGATTTCAAGGTGACTTAGAGAAACATTCAAAAAGACAAAGGACTTGGTTAAAGCTGAAAAAGATAAACAATATACACCAACGAGGAGTTCAAAACATGGTTTTATATGGCCTCTGAATGGATTTTGTGTTATTTGGGCTTCAGCTAGGGAAATGCAGGGTTGTTTGACAGCAGGAGTGCCTATCAGTAATTAATTTCTAGGTTTAAAGGTGCAACCTACCCAGAAAAATCTTTGCTGTTTTTAATGAAAACAGTTGTAGCTTGGAACACAGATGAAGGAAGAAAGGTTTTTATTTATTTATTTAAATGATGGCTTTGGACAGAGAAATTAAACGCAGTAGGTAGAAAGATCCTGCACAGATGTGAATTGATCTTATGTGTCTCTGTGCTGACTGAGAAATGGACAAACTGGATTAAATAGAAAAAATTAGCTCTCCATACAGTTCATGGGAAAACTGAAAAGGTTCTTTTATTTAAAAGCCTGAAATATTTTTCACTTTGGCACAATTTTGTACTTTTGTCTTCCAGCTAGGACAAAGTTTTCAAGACATATTAGCAAGATTTATTGTTACCAGGTAATTTTCTTGAAACATTTTAGGACAGAACTTGAAAAACCCAAAATCTGTTGAGCTAACTTTTTCATTGAGAAACTGCAAACCTTTGGGATACTGGTAAACTTAAACATTGCTATAGTAGCTTTTGGCTACTTTACAGAGGTTTAGAAGAATGATTACCTTTATTTTAAAGAGCTGAAAAAGGGATGCATAGAATTTGTGTGACTTGCCCAAAACACAGAAAGCTACAAGCATGAAGTCCGTTACCCCAAACATCCACTTTAAAACACGAAACTGTGGCGTGGACTTAGTCTTGCAGTAAGGAAGTCACTCCAAAGCGGAGGGGAATTCCCCCTGTATTGGTTTAAGGAAGGCTGGAAAAAATTTGGAGCAGGCATAAGGAGCAAATTGTCTGGGTAAATGCTCTTGGTATGTTTATACTGCAAATGAAGGCATTTGTGGTCTCTACCAGCATCCTTGGTAAGAACAGTAGTAAAGACAAAGGGCTTTGTGACCACTCTGGCTGTTACCTAAAATCTTGCAGGAAGAGAGTTGTTGCCTACTTGCTAATAGGAGGTGACACGTATGACACCCATCCTTGAGGACAGCTAGCCCCAGCTATCCTCCAGACATGCTACAGTCCTCCTTAAGCTTACTCTCCAACAGAAACAGGTTCAGAAAGATGAATGGTTGGTGCTGTGATCTCTGCACAGCGCACATTTTCAGAGGTGTGGCGGGGGGGGGGGGACCATTTTGCAGTAGCTCTAGTCTGGTCCCATGAACTGGTCCAGTATGTATCCCTAGGATAGTTAACTGGGACTCCTGCCTAGTGCTGAGGAGCATGAGGTCATCATTCAGCCTGATTTGGGTGCCCTGGGATGTAGGAGGGAAAGGATCCACATGTATGACATCTTAGTGGAATAGGACAAAACAGACTTTAACCTGGACCTCTCCTGCTTTAATTAACTAATTCTGTGGGGATTATAACTACAAAGTATAATAGAGGACAGAGCTTTATGACGGAAATTCTCTGCTGTGCAGAGTTCTGCCCATTCAAATGTTAGCCAGTAAAACACAACAACTAAATAGATCATATTTATCTGAAAAGTAGCTATAGCTAGGTTTTAGACTGTTTTTCTGTGCTATTGAAGTTGTCAGGTCTCCACAGAGCACTTGTCACGTCAAGCATTGTAACAGCAGATTGAGGATGGAGGGCTGCTAACTGCATTGAGATGCAATCTGAGAAACAGCTAAACAAACTTCGACTCAGCAGAGCAGTAGCACTTTCTATTCCAGATAGAAAAGTTGGATAGAGTAAAATGGCACTATGGATTTGAAACTGTCATCCTTAGGTTGAAAAACAAAGAAAAACTGAATAAAGATCTCACCTTTTTTGATTATGGCTGCACAGGTCATTTTGCATCAGAAAATGTGGATGTTACCTGGGGCCTGACTCCTCTTCCCACAGCAAAACTCTTGCCCCTCCTGAGCCTTATGGAGAGTTGGACCCAAGAGACTAGACTGCAGGTGGAACTCCTGGTTTCTAGCTCTTCACTCTGTAATGGGGACTGATCCCTTATGGATTTCTGCTCCATCCCTACTTCCTAAGGCATCCTGTTCAGTGGTGACTCTAAGCCATGGACGCTGGCAGACCTCTTTTTAAACACAAAATGTTCAAAATTCAACATTTTTGTAGCTGTATATTTGTAGGTAAATAATTCTTTGTTGTTGTTCAGGTTTTATCTCTGCAAGACTCTTGGAAATGTGTGCTTTTTTGTTGCAGATGGACTCATCCTTTTTTCCCCATTTAAAAATTCCCCATGCAATGATCAGGTGGTCAAGCTCCCACGTCTCTTCCTCACTTTGAAGACGGTCACCATCCTTGACTGCTGACCTTTTGAGGTGAGTAGCAAGACAGGATTACATCCCATCTGGGTCCACTGCTTGTTTTTCTCATACCAACTGCACACTAATAACTGATGATTTTTCCAGTGTTCCAAAATATATTACCATATAGAAAGTACATTCCTGCTGTACAATCCCACTGAGTTTGATCCCACTGAACTCTCTCTTCATCTCTTTACTCCTTACTGCAGATTCTGTGGAGTCAGATGGACCCCCTTATGGCCGATTGCGGGAGTTCCCCATTTGTTTTCTATTGATGGCTCATTATCAGATTTGCTCAGTTTATGAGTAAAGTATTTTTCTAAATGGAAATTCAGTCTGGGCCCTGCAAGTCAAGCTGTGTTCCCTTCTGCTTCTCGCATTATCGCCACTAATAAAGAATTTGCAGCCGGGGGACTCAGCTGACAACTTTGTCAATGATGCATGAAGCAGGCTAGACTCTAGGTGCTCTTCCACAGCTGCAGTAGAGCTACAACAGGAACTGAAGCAGGAGTTCCATTTTTCGTCACTGAAACAAGCAGATGGGACAGGGTGACTCGATAGAAGCCAAAATGTTGAAACTATTTAAAGTACCTTTATGATGAGTTTGATTTCTAAATGATTACCACATCATCTTGACTATTCGCTTGTTCTATGTATCAAGAGCCCTAAAAGGCATCTCCTGCAACAGCTTTTCACTCTCTCTTATCTTTTTCCCACTTTGTAGTTGCAGCGAACAAAATTTTGGGCTTCTGCATTCTTCTTATTCCTCCATCTGCATACCAATCGCTGATCTTCTCTCAAGTTTTCTAGAACTTCAGCAAAGGTGCTTTCTTAAATCTAAAAATAGGAGCATTTCCACTGGTCGCTGATGTTCTTTGAGACTAGTTTTGAGACAATTTTTCCTTTTCCAAAGAAAAAAAAAATGTGAGATATTACCCAAATGCTTCATTTCTTACTTAAATGTGATGTCTTTTTTGCTTGGTAAACTGGAAGACGAACTCTTTGTTTTATGAAAAAAGGTCAAAACCTTAGCTGTCAGAAATGATCAATTATGCAGTTACTGTGAATAAGACCAACTTGAGAAACAGTGTTAAAATGTCTCGGGGATCCAGAAGTTCATGTGAATGGACATAAGATTTTTAGGTTTTTGCTTCTAAATTGCCACTCAGATGGGAAGAGACTGGGAAGTTACCTGATAATTAATGTAAAAGTACTTCTTGGTTTTCATCTTAATAAAAAATCATACATCACCAAAAAGAAAAACCTAAACCAACAAACCCTGCATCACAATCCGTAGCAACTGCCACACAAGGAGATGGTGTATAGAAGAAGAAAAAGAACAACAAATTAGAAAGTAAACTACCTTTTTTTTTTTTTAAGGTCAAAAGTGAAGGGGGTTTTTTGGTCAGACAGTTTGGAAAAATTTGACTTATCCTGGAGTTCTGATCTCATGATCCATGCAATTTTTGTAAAAGAAGAAGTTAACAAAATTATTCAGAAGGAGGAAGTGTTATGGAGGGAACATTTAAAATTTCTGCCGACTGGAATACATGGAAAAAGGCAGTCCTAACCCTGGGGGAAACTTGCCCCTTCTGGCTGCACTTTATGCTTAAGGAGATCAACAAGGCTTCGTAGCTCAGTACTCTGCAGTGAGGGCACAACATATAGGTAGCACCACTCCTGGTACCACGGATTCAGTAGCAAGGTCGCTGGTGTAACTCTTGGTAAGGAGCAATTCAGCATAAAGAGTGGCTCTTTTCTGACCTGACCTTATCCAGAGCAACAGGTTATTCACTCGGGATTTCTCAGAGAAGTCATCTCTTTTCTCCCATTTCTTTCCATCTTTGGGGTCTATGAAGGACTCTCTCACTTTTCTTTTCTTTATAGAGCTCCAGATCTTTAACTCTACATACCCAGAGAAAACCTAAATTGCTATTCTCTGTTCGTTTTGAACTTAACACCATCTGATGAAAATCTGCTAGAGAAGTTGCTTGGCTTTTCTTGGTTTCATAGAGGTGCCTGATGGGTACGTGCTCTGAGAGCTGTACACCTTCAGGGTCATTCACTGATAGGATGTCATGGGGAGGAAGAAAAAGGGAGCCGGCTTTGATCACTAGCATCACACAAATTCAAAAGAAAAAAATACCAAGTAAAGAATAATGTGAGATAACGAATTGAGGAACTAGGAAGGCTATTGCAAAGGTAACACAGAGTGAGTCTCTGTCCTCATTGTCAGAGGGATGGATCTGAACTCTTCTGGAAGCACAGTGGGGGGCAAGTGCTGGAGTCACTTGGGAAACGGTACAATGTGCCTCTGGCTACCTTCAAGTGAAAGAACCCTCTCCGTACTGAGGGCTGGCAGAAAGCACACATGCGGGGTTAATGTGCAAAAAGATAGGTGCGATGATCTCTTTCCCTTAACCATAGAATATTCTAGGAGGATTAGGAAAAAGTTGACTTCTGCTGGGATCAGTAGGGCAGAAAGAAAAATCACCATGTTTATTTCTGGGCGCTCCCTCCAAGGCTTTGCAGGTGACAGACCCAGTGAAAGCATCCATCTCCGCTCTGTGCTCAGTAAGCAGAAAATGAAACAGAAGAGTCAGTGTGACAGTGAGTGATTTCAAGCCACTTGTAAAGGCATGCATTCAACCCGAGGCCATCAGCTCAGGAGCCCTCACAGCAATAGGGGTAGTTTTTAATAAAACCACAGCCACCAGAATCCAAAGGGATCTTGAACAAGACAAACAACAAACGCAAAGCCTTCTAAAACGCATGCTGCTCATCACGGTACAAAAGTTCCCCAAGGCACTTTGTCAGGATTTGAAGTTACTATGGGTATTCTTGTCTGCCCTCGCCTGGCTTCAGCCTACCTGAGCTCAAGAAATTCCTTCCAAAACAGACTGCAGCAGCAGATTATAATTGTTTCTCTTCCCTTTTTGTCTTGGGACATCTGGATAAACTGTGTAGCCCCTTTCCCAGTGTCTAGGCTCCCTCAAACCGTTTGCTTAAGACTGGACAAGGGAGGGTGACTTTTATGTAAATCCTGAGACTAACATCATTTTTACTACGTGCTATCGAACTGCTACTCCACTGCTCTAGGCAACTTATATATAAATACACAATTTGCCAGAGGAGGTTACTCAAAATTGCACTATGGTGGCTCACAAAATATTGGCATCATGTTCCCTTCAACCTTTGAACACTCATTGAAAATCACTGATTTAGCAAAACAGGACATTTTTCAGTAGGGTCCTGATACGTACCAGTAGGTAGAGATATGGAGTCAGTCCAACATTACCAGGACTCCACTGTTTAGGTTCTGAAATATAAGAAACTGGCATTAAATTCCTAAACCAGAAGGCAGTTTTCTACCTGCACCTTCCCAATGCCAAACAGTGTCTTCATCCAGCAGTCTGTTGTCAACCTTTCTCTTAATCTCTTCTGGAGTTTTCACTAAACACAGCCAGGTGATTCAGCCTCTTACCTGTGATGTGGGAGACCAAAGACCAAATTCAAACGTTGCATGATCCTGTTTCTGGGTCAAGGAGTAGTTAATTTTTTTATACGAAGTGGAAGAGCTGCCATGGGAGGCATTGAGAGTGGTTGAATCCATAGCGCGGGAGTCAGAGCTTCCAGCCGGTGTGCAAGAGACAGGTTCAGAAGGCTGCTGTGGGTAGGCCAGCTAGAGACTTCAGGCTGGCTCTCGTGCATCCCAGATGCAGATTGTAAACATTCGCTGGTGGGATGATTTCTCCTCTCTCTCTTTTACTGGGTACAGAACAAGTCCAAATCTCAACCTGTTTTGCAAAAGGGAATTCTTGTTTTCCAGCCTGCTCTAATTTTCAGCTTTTCTTTGAGTGTGTGTGTTAGGATATGCGTTCTGCTGCAGCAGAGATCAATAGCAAATGATACCTTTGAAGAGGAGGATTTGAGGGATTCTGCAGGAAATCGGAGAAAACAGGGTTATACAAGCCATTGCTTCCTTGAGATGGTGACCTCAAATAATATTTGGTCTTTCCAAGCAGTGGCTAGGTGTGTATATCACAAGCCAGTGAGTTATAAAGCAAATAGAATAATGAGAAAATAACTTAATTGGAGTTTTACAACCAATGTATTCTGAAGGCTCCCTCTGTCTCCATCTTTAAAAAAAGTGTTGAAAGGGAACCAGGAATGCCATTTACACCTTTGATAGCACGGTCTATCTGTTATGCAGGCAAAGCTTTCCAACAAGTCTTATTTTAAGGTGTGAACATGTACTGAGGAGACATTTGCTCCTTTGTGCATCGTTTCCTCAGGAAACAATGCAAACAGGCTCTTTTCAACCTTCTGATCTTCTGAAGGACCCAGTCTCATGGTTGAGATACTGAAACATGATCTTGTCCAAGAAATGTTATTGGACTTCCCTTCCCAGCCAAAGGCACAAGGCTAGAAGGCAGAGCTGAGGGATGGTGCTGACTGTGTACGGTTGCATGTAGTCTATCTATCTACTGCCTTTTTGAAGAAACTCTTAAGCTCATCTAAACAGCGACCCTTTCAGTGAGTCTTTCAGGGAGAGGCTCTTCCCTTACAAGCTTAGTAAAAGTTGACTGTCCAGTCCAAGTAAATTACCTCAGCTCCCTCTGTGACCAGTAGAGAGAGCCAAGCGCCTTTAAAAATCAATTGATCCTTTCCCCTGGCACAAATTGCTAAAGTAGGTGAGGTGGATTTTCTGCTCTGCTGCCTCTCTGTACCCATTGACAGTAGGTGGAGCAGAGAAGGAGAATTAGGCAGGGCAGGATATTAGGCAACTGTATGAGAAAACAGTGGAGAATCCTCTCTTAATATTGCTGTGGTTTAACCCCAGATGGTAACCGAAATACCACGCAGCCGCTTGCTCACTCCCCGCCTCCCCAGTGGGGTGGGGAGGAGAATCGGAGAGAAAGGAAAACTCGTGGGTTGAGATAAAACAGTTCACCAGGACAGCAAAGGAAAAATACATTATATATTTAAAATGATGACAATAATAATAATAAAAAAATATAAGGATAATAGACTATATAAAATGAACGATGCTCAATTTCTCAACACCCGACGACCGATACAGCCCATCCCGAGCAGCAGGCAGGGAGCAGGGGTATCCCCCCCCAGCTATCCCAGAACAGCAAGTTCCAGAGAGAGCAGGCGAGGGAACAAACAGCCAAATGAACGAACAAAAAACCCGAAACAAATGAAAAAAGGGAAAAAGAAGGGCAGAAAGGGACAAATGAAAAAGGGGGGGAAAAAAAAGGGTTTTGGCTCATTGGCCAGCCCCCACTTATACTGGGCATGATGTCTATGGTACGGAATACTCTCTTTGGCCAGTTTGGGTCAACTGTGCTGGCTATACCCCTCCCAGCTTTTTGCACTTGCACATTGGCAAAACCTGGGAAGCTGGAAGACGTCCTTGATGGCTTAGCAGCAACTAATAACATCGGTGCATTATCAAGATTCTTCACATATCAAATCCCATACTAAATCCAAAACACAGTGGTTACTGGAAAGAAAATTAGCTCCATCCCGGCCGAAACCAGGACAAATATACAGACTCTATTGCATTTTATTCATAAATCGAGGTGTTTTGGTTGTTGCTCACTGGTTTCTGCTACCGTGGTTTCAAACATAACTGTTTCTAACAAAGTTGTGGGGGGGTTGTTTGTTTGTTTGTTTGTTTTAATAGAAATGTGCTAGAAAAATACATCTTTTTGAATAAATTTACCTTTGAAAGAGCTAAGTTAAACAGGGAGGGAATATAATCAGAAAAGGCAGGCCTTGTATCATATACAGTGGTCGTGTAATGACTTCTGCAGTACAGAAGGATAAACACTGTAGGTCTGTGGCTTAATTTGCTGACAGGTGCATACAAGTGGGGGGGGCAGGTGGAAGTGTGTGCGTAGAGATACACGGACTGTGGAAAGGTTTAGACTGGATTGCGGGACAGTGATTTACATGAAATAAAGACTCTTGTAAACTGTTTCACGATGCTCTAATCTAGAATATACCTGCAGGGTGATCAGTGCCTTTAGCATCTTCTCAGGTTACGCAGAGAGTGCTCCGTGCCTTGCAGAGTTGTGGAGTCTTGTGTAAACTTACTTCAAAATTGCTCCATCCTTCAGGGAGTTCATATGCTAGCAAGCTCTGAGGACGACAGCTGAAATATATATCATGTATACCATTTTTGTTTGTAAAAGGTTTCTCCAGCAAGTTACTACTAAAGTTGTGGTTTCTAGTATGACTAGCAACTAAACCCCAAACACTGGCATTACAATCAGGATCTTAATGCTTACCTCCCTAAACATGCCAGAAATGTATCTGTTTTGCAGTGACTTGGGCAACAGTTACTATGAGAACATAGTTTGGTTTTTTTGTCATTTGTTTACTCTCCTTGCTATTGTATTATACCAATTAAGTCTTTTATATATCTAAATCCAGTGGGTCAAATTTTCAGCCTGAAGCTACTCAGTGTAGCTCCCTAGACAGCAGCAGTGTGGTGCTATTTTACACTAAGGAGGACCTCACCTGCTGTGACGATGTGAGGACAGTATTTAATAACGCTTAGCAACATGCCGTAACAGCATATAAGCTGAAGTGAAGAAAACAGTACATCAGATCAAAACACAGGGGGAATTTAACCTGATGGAGTATCATTAGTTTACCTAAATGGGGATTTGGACAGACCTACGGCAATAATATAGTGTTTGCCGTGTAGCTGTCTTGCTTTAGTGTGATCATTAACAAATGATTAAGTGACCAATAGTTACTTATGTAAGTAAAGATGACTAGTGTAATTTGTGGCTTTTAATTTCAAGTATTAATGTATATTACGTTAGCATCTGTGCACTATCTGTTCCTTTCAGCACGGCTCCAATTTCAAGTTCCAAGTATAAGAGAATGCAATTTAATATAATTGTGGTCATTTTATTTTCTTCAATAAAAGCAATCATTGCCTATAGCTCATTTCAGCGTGTTGTGAGCAACTTGCAACTGTTACGAAATGTCTTTTAAAAGGAGTTTCAAACCTGGCAAATGTCTTTGGAGAGTTTTTTTGTAATTGGCATTATATTTAGCTTTAAGATAGAAAAGCACAGACTGTTCAGAACACCTGGCAGTCACTGAAGTAATATGAAAGGTATTGTTTTGCAATAAAATCTCAGGTGAGTGCAAAGCAAACAATAGCCTAATTCTTTTACCTTAGTCAATTAAAAGTTAGTGTGTGCATTAAGAGCTTGATCCTTATCATATTGAAATTAACGGCAGAACTCTCACTGACTTCAATAGCAACAGCAGAATTCAAGATGAAATTGCCCTCTAGATTGATCTAAAGGAACTATTTCCTTCAAGTTTTTAACAACATTGTTCTTAATGACAGGAATAATGCTTTGAGCAAAAGACTGGTAATCAGGAGCCTTGTATTCCGTTCCAGGAACAGAAAAGCACATGCTCAAGTTTAAGGACGTCTAATTGCTTTCCTGAAAGGAGCTGTTTTCTGGAGTTAAAATTTGTATTCTGGGCACTGCCCTCTATGTCTTTGGATGATCAGTTAGGGCATCGTCCTGCAAAGCGACATACTCTGTTGCCATTGGTGTCAGGATAGTGTCATCTGGGCGACTTCTTACAGGTTCAAGATCTTGGGAAATATCTTCATCTTTAAAACAGAGATAATAATGTCAAGATGATCTGGTGCAGATAAATAACTTCATATGGTCTGGTGTTTGGAGGTGAAGTGATACATAAATGCAAGGTTTCACTGCAATATGGATATGTCATTTTCAGATGTGAAGGTCATCTGTCTTGCTAGGACTCCAGTTCTCTGTTTTGGATGTTGTTATTGACTTCCCATTGATCTATTTGATCAAGCGTTAATCACTTTCTATGAGAGTCCTAAGTCCCTTCTTTTCCAAGGTAGAGGAGAACTGGGGACCATTGCAGTGTAATGTTTTACCAGCAGCAATCTCTCCAAGTGTTTAGCAGTCTCTGTCTAAACCAGAGGAATAGTGAAACAAGGAGGGGATGATGATGATTAACAGAGAAATATTTATGCACCTTAAGGTAAGATGACAAGCTGGAGTGATTGGTACAGCTCTTGAATTTGCAAAAGTGATGTAGCCTTGTTCACATTGTTTTTCCATCCTTAGAGTCTGAATCCTGATTTCAGTCAACTGTTTTCTTCCAAAGAGAAATAATAGTCCTACTCTGAAGAAGTACCTTGATTCTGGACGCTTTGCTGTTGAAATATAGCACAAGCTACAAGCCTCATCAAAAGAGCAAAAGTCCTGGCTTATACCACCTTGAGACTGATCTTAGCCCTTTTGGAAGTTTTTGCAGGTGTGCCCATATTCCAGGGTACGCTGAGCTCTTGTCTCTTTTCTGTTTAGCTTGGTTTTCTTGCACATGGTGCTGGACTATGCTTAAAGTGCTCTGTCCTTTCCTTCCACCTAAATGCAGTGCTCCTCTTGTACGTCTCTCCTTTGTCTATCCTAGTTCTCATGTGGTCCTCAAACAAGAACTGGTGGTAGAGGGGCAGCCTTGGGTCATTGTTTTGCTGACTTCTCACCAAGATGTCTGGGCAGTTTTCAGGGGCAGTGATGCTGACGAGAAAACATTGTAATAATGAAGTAGAGGCCCAAGTCGTACAGGAAAGTTATTGCACAAGTCTACAGTTGGACCCTGAGGTAGCTATTCTGTTACAGTCCTCCGACCTCAGTGATGCCCATTTATCACCCTGAGGGTTTAACATTGGGCACCAAAGTTTGAAAAAATTGCCCACAATTTATGAAAATTGAGTCTAGAATGTAGAACAGTGCCTTAGTTTTTAGCTTCAGCGATGGACTTGGAGAGCAGCCACAGGTCTGGAAAGGCCCTGATTTGGAAGGCAAGCAGATTCATATCTGGATTCAAATTCCAGGGCTTGCATTCATTGTGACATGGCACCTGCTTGTTCGAGAACTGAAACAGGACCTGAAGAAGTTAATAAACTCTCTTTGTTTTTTTTGGCACTATCTCCACATTTAATTTCTTTTCACTGTTTGCATTTACAACACATTTGAAAGTCTGGCATTTTACAAGAATATAATAAGAGTGGTAATTAGAATAAGCTGGAAGAACCCAAGCCAAAGTCAATAGTTACCTTTTTTTTTTTTTTTTGGTAAGCAGAAGCTTGTCAAGATCAACAGAGAAATTTTCTTCATAATCATTTATTACAACAGTTATGAAAACAAGCTATCTCAAAAAATTAAACCTGTCGCTTTCTTTCCAAAACTGATTTAGCAGGTTGAGGGAAATCAAACTTGAAGGGATTATCTATTTCGTCTTAAACCTCCTCCACCAAAAAAACCCACTCCACATACAAAAACATCAAATGAGACAATTCCACAATTAGGTTCTGTTCACAGAAGAGAAAACCCCTGGTGGTTGGGATTCGTACCCCTGTGGCTCTCCTAGGAGAAGCTGGGCCTTGGGCAGCAACAGCTGTGCTGCTTGGGTGCTCACATCCACAGGGGCCCTGGGATACAATCAGCCATGGGAAACAGGAGAGCGGTCATTATGCCTGACAAAGTTACCAGTCTAATAGATGGAGAACTTCACAGAATGTTAAAGCATCTTGCAAAGTATTAACATCCATCAAGAAAGCTTATGGCCCAAATGCTGCACTTCTGCAAACATTAATACAGGCTGCTCTTAGCCAAGGGAAATGCTTTGTGAGGCTCATTACTTTAATTGGTCCCTGTCATCTAGTTAAAAAGGAGAAAAGAAGAAATGCTCCTGACAAAGAAACAAGATTCTCTGCAAGTGGCGTTTTGCTGCTGTAGCTCTGCAGTGTGCTGGCTGGCTGACACGCCCTCACGTGGGGCACATGCATCCATCACAACCTCATCCTCCATTGGCACACGGCAGCGGCAGGCAGCAATTCCCTGGCAGAAGTATTTGCCTAAAACACTACTGTTATAACCAGCTAGGATGTGTGATTACCTCGGCCTCTATGGCATAGGTTGGAGTGCCATCAGCCTGAATGTTACGGGCCTTTTCACTGCAGGCAGCCATGGGTTTGTTCTCCTGCTTCACCACTTCTGAGGCTGAGGGGCTCACAAAGCTGCTAATTTCTAAAATCGTTGTAAGTGCAGTTGTGTGAGAATCCAGCTTCAGCAGGGACTGTTGTTGGAGACTAGTTGTACCAGTGGCTTGTTGTGTAAGCAGGGATAAGCCATGGACCTCTACTTCCTTATCTGTGGTGTGGAGCTAATATTTACTCAGGGCAATGCTTGTTTTGATGCAGATGTGTATGTCAGGAGACCCTTCTGGGGAGCAAAGGCACTGAGTGCTGGTGATTACTGCCGTTGCTGGCTCTCCGCAATTCTAGCTGTGACAGAGGTGCCAGCCAGGGCGCATCGCAGTGCTGGTCGGTGCTGGTCTAGGTTGTTCCCTTCTGAACCCAGCTAACAGAAGTTCAACTGCGCTGTTAAGATCCGTGCATATCTATTCCTGCAGGTGTGTTGGTTTCTCATTTGCAGCCCTGGCTGCTGCAGGGTTTTACTGAAATTGCCTTCTGTTGCAGAGCTGAAGTTGAGTCTATTAAGGCAAAGTGTGTATTCTGCTTTCTAGATCATTTAAAACCTGTGGCAAAATTAACAATATTCATAGAATCATAGAATTGTTTAGGTTGGAAAAGACCTTTAAGATCATCGAATCCAACCGTTAATCTAACACTGCGAAGTCCACCACTAAACCATGTCCCCAAGCACCACATCTACACATCTTTTAAATACCTCCAGGGATGGTGACTCCACCACTTCCCTGGGCAGCCTGTTCCAGTGCTTGACAACCCTTTTGGCGAAGAAATCTTTCCAAATATCCAATCTGAACCTCCCCTGGTGCAACTGGAGGCCATTTCCTCTTGTCCTAATCCTTGTTACTTGGGAGAAAAGACTGACACTCACGTCGCTACAAACTTCTTTCAGGTAGTTGTAGAGAGCAATAAGGTCTCTGCTCTGAGCCTCCTTTTCTCCAGGCTAAACAACCCCAGTTCCCTCAGCCGCTCCTCATAAGACTTGTGCTTTAGACCCTTCACCAGCTTCGTTGCCCTTCTTTGGACACGCTCCAGCAATTTTGGTTAATTGTCCTCATCCAAGAAACATCAGTAGCTCCTCTGGGTCACTACAGCAATTTCTTTTATGCTGTAAGATGCTTTCTTCCCTAGAGTGAAAATGCGTAGGCTGTCATTATGTGACTTTCCAGTTCCACACTGATAAAGGCTACCTGTGCATTTTTTTTAAAAGCTGGTAAGCAACTGTCACATTTACTGGAATAGTCTCAGAGACTTATTTCTATATTTTTTCTTTCCATTGTTTTTTATTTGATGCTACAAGATTGATAATAACATTTTGTTCTCTGTGAATCTTGCCCTCTTTGACTGCGCTGGTTAGCCTCTGTTTTTTCACAGAATAAGTCAGCCCAGCTAAGTCTTTCTTTTTGATTCATGCAGGTTGTAAGGTCAGTTCTGGTGGGTATGATTTGCTAATGAATTCATGCTCCATTTCTCAGCTGGCTGGTTCTGCAAGTAGGCCTGGACAAATACACTGACATTTGAATTTAAGGGGACATTCAGAGACCTAGTCAAAAAATATTTGAGAACAGATTTAGAAATCTGTACGGTGCAAATGAAATATGAAGTAGAATAAATAAAATCACTTTGATATCAAGAACATATATATGTGTGTGTGTGTGTGTGTATATGTATAAATCCTTGTTAGACATTACAAAGTTTATAGAATTTCATATATGTCACCATCACTCTGAGGACTCCTCTGTGCTCCGAAGAAATGGGAAAACTGAAACACAAGGAAAAGAATGGAAAGGTGTCATATGGTGAGTAGCATTTCCAGTGGATTCATTACTAATGGCATGGCAAGTGCCAGTTTAGAGGAGAGAGAGAGACTCACAGGACCACCATTTCATGTCATTTCTCAGGTGCACAGGGAGGGTGGGACACAGTATGGGCAGAACCGAGTATGCTGCTACCCCTCAGAGCACCAACCACACCCAGACTGGGTCATCTTAGCCAGGTGAAGTCTAGTCTGGACTAATTTTCCTACTCGTGAGATAGGAGGAGACGAGAATTTGAATCCTAGCTTGCAGTTCATCCTTTGGGCCGTTCTTTTGGCACCACAACTATGCCCAAAACTGGGAGGGGATTCTAGAGGCAGGATCACTCTGTGTCTTCCCTGGTTTATACACTCTTTGCCTCAGCATCAGAAAAATTAGAGGAAGATTTTCTGTGGTTCAGAAAGGTCGGTCCAACAGATACGGCAAGGACTAGGGGTTAAGGCATGGCCAGGGACTTCAGCGTTGGCTTCATTTTCTAGTTTCGTCTTGTACTTCCTGCGTGACAGTACTCACGTTATTTCATCTATCTGTGTCTCCATCTGCCCAGCCAGGAACGGCAGCGGGCAATACTACTTCACTTCTACTGCCATTTGATTGTAAAGTGCTCAGAAAAAAGCCATCTCTCATTATTGCCTTTGGCAATGGGTTCCCTACCCTTGTAGATGAATTTTGGTCCTACACAACGGTAATTAAAAATGATTCATGAACTAGTGGCTTTTCAAAGGGCAGCAGCATTGTGTGCTCCTTGGTATGGAAAAGGTCTCTGAGAGGGGGAAGGAAAATAGAGATATCTATGGGGACACTGCAAGCTTTCCCTCAGCATCCTCAGTGATTCTGACCAATAGACATTCTCGTAACTAATCTAATCTAGCATATACCAAGAGTATTGGGCTCCCCCAAAATGCAAAATACAGCTTAATTTCAATGGTGAGAAGGCAGTGTCTCATGGATGGAATTGGAAAATTGGCTCAGATTCACTTCTCGATCAGAGGAGATTCAAAACTACATTTGCCACCTGTATTTTGTATTAAATGCAAAGTGAATAATATATGCCACTGTCATCACCACCACTGTTACCTAATTCATAGTTTTTCTTTTACTAGGCCTTTAAAGGAAATAAAGACAGAGCCCTGAATGGGTTTTGAGGAAAAAAACGACAGGCTGTGCTTCAGGAACGGGCTCCAAATGGCATGTCCCTCTTTGCTGCTGGTGCGTAGTGCCATGACAAGCGAAGATCCCATTTTGTTTAGTCTGAAGTTTCCAGTCCCCCATGCAGAGTGCAGACAGGTGGTGAGAATCCGGCATGTAAAATGTAAATATTGTTGTGACTGATTTCTAGCCACCAAAGTCTATTACAGGTTCTTAATCCTTACCCTGGGATTAGAGATAATAATCTGAGTTGTCTGGAAAATCTCTGATATAAAATTGCCTTGGTTTTGTACAGAACACACCACAGCTATAGTTATTTAACTTGCACATGAACACCTGGCCAAATTGAATTTCTTGGAACAACTGGTAATTCAATTTCTTTGCAATAATCTGCATGTAAATAGGCATGTAAAATCTTAATTTCAGTTTCTCTAAAATCACAGCTTTCAGTACAGATACATTAATGAGTTTCAGTGGAGCATGAGATAAGCTTCAGAAATGTGAAGCCCTTTAGAGTGCCACATTTGTGCTACCACTCAACAACTAATTCCATTTTTAATGATCTTGCCAAGATGTTCAAACTACGTTAGTTATGTCAAATGCTTTGATTGGTATTTAAACTGTTTTCTCTCCCTGTCAAAAAGGTTGCCATTTTAACTGCCCAAGTGTAAAACACAATTGCAGAAGGGTTTGTGTGTGGTAACAAGACACACTAATCTTACCTACTCATTCAATATAGATTCAGATTGGTGTGTCTGAGATTAGTATAATGACGCACTCTTGCTTGGATTATGCAGGACTACTGCATAAAAAAAAAAGAAATGCGGGGAGATTAGTGTCAAAACTTCTTTTAATTTAGTGGATAATGTCTTGAGGAGAGGGGTCTTAGGTTCAAATTAAGGATAATTGCAATTAATTGAACGTAATTTAGAAAGCAAAGTCTTTTAGAAATGATGGTCAGCTAATGAGTAATCCAATACGTCTGGCAGAGGGACTGTTGACTGCGAAGCAATTAATTTGATGTTTCAGTGTCATTTATCGCTGCTTCCTCAAAGCAAAGTGAACACAGAAGTCCAATGACACCCAACGTCAGGAAACAAGAAGGTACAGGGATTTTCTGATGATATTACCATGCTCTGATTGGCTGCTTGGGGCAATTTTTACTCTCAAGGTTTAGTTTTCATTCCTGCTGGCACTTAACCACAAGACCAGATCTCTTTTATAAATAGCATTCAAACAAGCTTGTTGCCAAAATGAAAAGGTACTTTTAAGCATAGAAATTGTGTAGCATCAATTATTCAGTTCAGCCAGTGCTCATTAACAATAGCCTGGGTGAAATTTTCCCCAATGCAGCCACATAAAGTGAGAAAACCTATCCAGGTTAAAACCAGTTTTCTTGTCTTTATATCGGATCAGTTTTTAACCAGATTCATTCATTGATCCATGCTTCTACGTGGCATGTTAAGCACTTGTGCCAACACGTGGTAAAGGTTGGAAATGAGCAACCGAGGCAAGGGACGACGGCACTCCTTTCTGTGGTATTGCCGTCCTTGCGTTTGCCCTCCTTGTCTGTGCGCAAAAGGGCTGGCTGAAGGTGGTCTAGCCCAGCCTAGCCCGTGGCTTGATGACCGGGAGGGTATTCTTCCTTCTCCTGGGTATGTCGGATCTGAATTAGAACAAAAAGTTGCATCTGGGCTTCCTACAGCACACTGGACTAGGGAGCAAGGGAGGATTAAGTAAAACTGCAGAGAGAGTATGCAGTGACACAGACCTGCTCAACGTGCAGCTGTATCTTTCTTTACAGACAATGTTATAAGGTATCAATAGCAGTTGACTGGGATAAATACTTGAAATAGCCACTAAATAGAAGGCTGGCAGCAATCAGCTGGCTTTGTTAAAAAATAATAGCTCTCTGACTTGCAAGGAGGAGGTGGGTTACTTGTTAAAGTATCAGACTTAAGAAAAATCACAGAAAAAAAAAAGTCAGAATTACAGAGCCATAAAAATAGCTGTTTAAGCACTCATTTCTCTACTTCAGGGCATCAACTCTACTGCAAAGAGTCCATAGCCAAGAAAAGCTAGATTGTCTGTGTAAAGGAGGTAGTTATGAAAAGCTGTCCCATAACAGACTCTCTTAGCAACTTGACAAAGCATAATCAGACAGGAAACAGAATAACCCATCACAAATCAGCTGGTTTTCTGTCCCTTTTTCTCCCCCACCACGCTGAGCCTCAGGACATTTTAAAGACTGATGAACCCAAGAGGGAGAGGTGAGAAAGTGCAACCGTGGCAGGCCAGCCAACTGTACAAAGGTGTGTTTTGGCTCAAGAGTAGCAAGATGCTGAGATGCACTGAAAACATGCGACTGCGTACAGCTCTTCTCTAAATGGATTATTCTTCCAATTGGTAGGTAGGAACCAGGAAATAATATACTTTGCAGAGCCAAAAAGCATTTATTTTCCTAGTGCAGAGCCCCTCAAAGGTAGCTTGACTGATCCCAGTCAGTCAGGAGATCATTTACAGCCCTTTGATGAGGGAAAGGTAAATTGTCTTTGGGGAGTTTACAGCACCACCCAAATGATTGTTGCTTTTTACATGTTTATAGCTGCCTATTTTTTCGTCTTTTATGTTTGCTTTCCAGAAAGTACATTTAAGATGCTTCTGTTTGCTAATTATTTTACCAATAATTCTGATTTTAAAAAACAGTGCCATTTGCTCTTACACTAGTCAAATACCATGTTATTTACTTTTTTGTTTGTTTGTTTGTTTGTTTAAGAAGCATTTTGTGCCGGGGGTTAGTGTTAATTAGCATTCAACAAACCCAGCTACCAGAAACATTGTCCCCGAGCTGAAATATAGATGATCCCCTGTAATACATGTGTAAACTGGTATTAATGTCAATTCCATACAAACAGTAAAGCTAGACAATAAATACTGCAAAGATAAATTAATTAATGTTGATGATCTGCTCCAATGTTACAGTAAAAGCAGAAGCCTCTCTTTGTATACAACCAGAAAGTTCTGCCCTGGGCTGCACGTTCAGTTTGAAATGATGGGTTAAGGATCATTTACCATCTGTACAAAACTAAAGGGAGGCATTCCTCTCTTTCTACTCAAGTCTCCTTTTAGACGCCAGACAAGGCTCAAGGATCATGGAAAGATCCGATATGCCTTTATTTTAGATTTTGGCACACTATATGTTCTCAATGGGTCCTGGAGCGCATGATCTACATCACTGCAAAGTTTTTTACATCCTTCTGAACCATATTTATAGGGCAGTCCTGCACACAGGCTGATTGGAAAGCAGACTTCTGTAGGTGGGACATGTTCCTTTCTGATACTCTTCTGCTAGATTCTGGTAGGAGGTTGCATTCCTATTTCAATTTAAGCTTGACTCAGCTTAGAAGCCCTCATCTCGTTGTGATAGTCTCACAAAATCTTGACTGTTTTGCCCCAGCTCAGAAGAAGATGGGGCATAATCAGTATTGTGGGACGTGCGATCTTGGAGAACGCTATGGAGAACACTGCTGGGGACTTAGGAGTATAAACCATGGGCGGAGGCAGAAGGAGGAGGAGCAGCACAACAGAGGAGAATGGTGGAAAAGGACACCCTAGAGTAGGATCAGGTTTGCCCCAAAACTCCACAACCCCACACCGAGCTCCCGTGTGCCCTCGTGCTGCACCACCACCACTCGGGCGGTCTGGTGAGGGCAGCTGTGGCACAACCCTGCAGCTGGGGCAAGCTCTGCAGCGGGGCACGCTTGAGAACAGGACTCCATGAGAGCACCAGAGAGGCGGCTTCTCCTGCTCGGTGAGCCCAGGTGCAAGGTCCCTCTGAGGTTCTGAACTGGAAGGAGATCCTGGTATTAGGTGGCCAGTATGGGGGATTGGCACTGAGGCTAGGAGGCATGAGTCCTGTCATCCCACACAAAAATTAGCTTTTCTCAATTCAGGTTAACAGATACCAGGTGCTTTATTAACAAATAGATAAAATGATAGGGAAAAAGTCACAGGAAAACCGACCCAAAGTTGAAAGTGCTTTGTCTTGTTTTCTTTTTAACTGGAGACCTGCTGGAATCCGGAGACAACATTAAACTTCCTTTTAGAAAAGGTAATTGAAAAGAAAAAGACGATCAAGGGATGAACAAATGAAGCCTTTTCTTACTGCTCTATGAATAAAAAAAAATATTAATAAGCCCTTTCATTTCAGGCTTCCACTCTGCAGCCACACATTTTGAATGTATAACCACACAGATGAAGGTTTTTACCTCATAAGTCCGCTGCACTACAGATGTTTCTGAAAATAGAGAAAGGAACCACAGAAGGCATGGGGACAGAGCGATAGAGGACAGTGGGAATGTAGTTTTAATCAAAAAACCTTTAAAAATGGCTCTTTTGTTTCTCAATTTTCAGTATTTATATTCCATAACCAGTTCTTTACTAAGAATAGCTGGTCTCATTTTACTGTTTTTTTAATTTCAAACTAAAAAAACCATGGACTTTCCATGGGCCTACAGAACAAAAGCATCCATTTGGAAACCTTCTGAGACTCTGCAGGAAGGAAAATAATAACATCTACTGCTGAGTGCAGGCTTTCAGGCTCTTTCAGCATTCCCAGGACATCTGCAGGATGCGACCAGGATACCCAGTCTCTTTTTGGGAAACACGAGGCTTGCAGAAGTATTCCATCAATGCTTATCTTTCTGTCTTTTTGTTGATGGAGAGATATTCATCGGAAGGTAAATACTCACCTGCAAGCAGTTATCTAGAGGAGAAGGACATGATCTCAGAAGCTTTGAACACCAAATAGTGGGTGAAAAGCCAAAATGGTTCAGCCGTGGTGCTGAGGTCAATAGGACATTGGAAACTAGACAACCTGTTGCCAGTTAGTGTTGCCCTTTGAGATTCCCCAGTGAGACTCTTGGTGTGATAACCAAGAACTGGACAACCCAATGAACATGGAAGGGGAATACACTGAAAATGGAGAGACGACAGGGAACAAGGGAGCTAATATTGCGTATACAGTTTGTCTCTGATCAGGAAAAGAAGTACACCAGGTCCTGACTATACGTATGTGGGTGATTAAAAGGAAAATCTGAATTGCATATTTAACTATGATGACTATAACATGAAGCTCGGAAAGCTAATGAACATATAAGGAAAGAGACGGAGGCAGGGAGAGCAGCACCCATGTGCTTCTGATTCACCTCCAGCTGGAAAGACCTGGAAAAGCTAGAAACAGCAGCAGGCTAGTAAAATAGGGGTGAGAAGAGAGGAGAAGAGAAATCAATGTCCTACGTTGAATGCAGTCTCACCCTACAGAACCTTTCCCTCTTTACTTTCCTGTGGGGAAAATGTTATTTTTATATATTCATTTTTGGCTTTAAATCTAATGCTGAGTTTTTGCAAGAATACTCTATGCCTTTGAGGACATGCTGGCAGTATTCATTTTGGATAGTCATAGTACAATGAGTAGATAGCAAGTGTGTGGGTGTAAGTGGGGCCAAAAAATGTTGGTTTGTGTAGCAGTCTGTTGAAGAAATATTGAACTAAACTGATTTTCCCTCTCTGGTACCCTCAGCGCGCTTAAAAGGAGGTGTTTGAGTGTGCGTGTCATTGGCTGATGCTAGAATTAAGCAAGGTTTATGAGGGCGGCAGGGTTTCCTCAGACCCCTGCTGGTCATAGCAAAGAAAAGCAAGTTCTGCAAATCCAATTGACTAAACACTACAGAGGGTTTATCCCTATTGTTAATTGTATTAATCTACAAAAGGATTCAAGGATTAATTACAAATAAGGACCAGGAGATGAACTGAAGATTCTCAAGGGAGACACTAGTATGTATTATCCCTGAACTGTATAATTATTTGAATTCTTACTATTTTAGAGTGCTGTGCTTACCTGAATGTAACCCTAATTGCCTCTTTCATTCTTAACTTCGTGTTTTTGTACAGATTGCTAATCATATCCAAACCCAAACCACCTACTGAAGACCTGCAGAAACAAAAGTGGAAAAATTCTTAGTGTCCTAATTTGAGAGGAGGTTATAGCACAATATTATTAAGATCAAACTGCTTCTTGCCTCAAATCAAGAATAAAACCACTCTTCTTTGACTAAAGTCAGGTAGGATTCTTCTGCTCAGCTTGTACTCAGATTTTCCCTTAGGTTACGCTTTAGTCAAAAGAGAAGTGGTGCCTGATTAAAAGGTGAGATAAATGAACTCAAGTGCTTTCTGAATGGAAAAGCAGAACTCAGGGCTCTCATTTTGATTCGTGACAGTAATACTGTACAACGTTGGGTTTGTCTTCAGCGCTGGTAATAGAGACCTATCCTAGTCCAGAGCACTGCCTGGCACCTGTGAAAGGCTACAATATACACCGGCTGCGTATAACCTGAGAGGTGCCAGGGATTGACTTGTCGTGGAAAGATCAACTTGCCATCCCTATAACTCCCCGTCGGCTTTTGAAAGCTTTCCTCCCAGTCTGTGGCTGCCTTTTTGTACCACTGTACCTCTAAGTAGCATCCTTAGAAACTGATCGTGCTCCCTTTTAAAATAGATGTGTTAAACATAAAAGTGAAAAACTCTGAAATACATATTGATAAGCTAAAAAAAAAGGAGAAGGCAGAAAAGTACCTTGCAGGCAGTGTTAAAAAAAGCGGTAGAAGAAACCTTTAGATCTGTTTCTTTCATCCAAGCTCCCATTGAAACGACTGAGAAACCTTTCTCATTCATGTCAATGCAAATATGTGACTGTCGTGTTTGAATATCGAACAGCTGGTATTCTTTTTTTTTCATGCCAACAAGAATCTGATGTATTTTACTACTTCTGAGAAGTACGGTTGGTACTATACAGCCACAGGAAAATTAAATTTTGACACTAAAGCTAAGGGCCAGATTCCTCCCTCTACTTTTTATGGTTATTTCCTCTGGTTATTAGGAGACCAAGGCACTAACCATCAAGAATTGTCTGGCCTAATTACATCAAACACCCAATACACTGTAAGTATAGTCCAACCATCAATTGCAAGGATCATTTTTCGAGTCTGAAAAACTTTGTTTTTTCTAGATGTGCCAGGAACTAAAACAAGGAGTGTTCAAAAGCCACAAGGTTCTGCGTCCTCCCTGTATTTAAGCCTAAACGCCCATTGGGAATTCTGAATATTTGGGATCCTGATCCAACATTCGCCCGGTGTCAATACGTGCAGTTGACTACAGGGGACACCCTCGTAGCCCAGCAGAGAGGAATATGGCATCTGAACCAGCCGAGAGCTGTTGAACAGATCTGAGGCATTAGACCAGCTCGCAGTAGTCTCTGTAACTGCTGCCTTTCCAGCACCAGCTGCGAGCCTGCCCACTGCCTGATCCGAAATGCATTTGTCGTATGACCTGGGCTGAAAGAAGCCGAACAGAGTAAAAATCTTTTGTCCATAGCTTCAAGCAAAAGGGAGGTGACCGCTTATTTCTCCTCTCCTGACGCTGGTGTGAACACAGCATGTGCTGTTCATAGGTGGTGACTGATAAGACACCTGTGGTGGAGCTCCTCAACTGAGGTGAGGTTTTTACTGTAATGCGAGGTAAGCAAACAGTATTAGAGGGGTGGGTCTCAGTTCGGAAACAAAGCTTGAAGCTATCTTAGCAAAATTTATTAAAGCAAAATGCTTGGGGAGGGAGGGAGGAAGGGAGTGGATTTCAGCCCAGTTTTTTAGAGAGGTCAAGCAAAGCTCTTCCCTTCCCAAGTGCTGTGAGTGATCCTTGGCTCTTTTGGATCCCTGGCTTCTGCTGCTTGGAAAACATTGGGTCTTCCTAAGTTAGGCTATGTCCTAGTCAGATGGCTATGTGGACGAGCAGCTGGTAAGAGGTGTGACCCAAAATTGTTAGTGAAAGCCTATATCCAGGTACCATTTCTGACTTTTTTCCTGCTTTAGTTCTTTGCCTTTGTAGAATGATTTGAGGGCAGATGAAATGCCACAGTGTACATGACTGAAATGTGTGAAAACTTAATTAACACAATAATTACACAGTAGGAATGCGATCTTCTCTCAGTGAAAATCTGGCAGGAAGCTTGGGCCCTATGGCGTATGAGTCCAAATATTTAGTCAGTGGAAAAGCCATTAGTCACAAAGAGGCTGCATCTGCTGGAAAGAGTTAATCAGGTTCCTAACTTCAAAGAACACAATATACCTTAAAATACCCTTCTCCGGGCTTCTCAGGCACGCTATAAATGAATATGTGATTTTCTCCCAGCTACTTGGGTAAATCTGCATAGCTCAATCAACTTCACTTGATTTATGCCAGTTACACCAACAGAGGATCTGGACAGAACCTAATAGCATCTGTACATCTAATAGCCCAGCACGGTGTATGAAAATCGGGCATTATTCTGCATCAGCCATCCCTTTGCAGCCAGGATGAATAGCAGAAAGATTTGTGATTTATTAAATGAATTCCTTTTCTGCAGACTTGAATCTACACTGCTTCCCATGAATTTCTACACTGGCAGGCCATGTGTTTCATTTATGTACAATACATTTTCTGCGAAAAATATTAAGATAATTAGACAGTCAGTGTAATTTTCTTGATATCTGGTTAGAGACACGTCGCCTAGACATTTTACTCTTATCAATAAAAATTTGCATCATGTTAGAAATTGATCACCTTGTTTTTCAATTCCTAGCTTCTTAAATTCTTTTAATTTTTGTCTGTTGGACACATTTAAATCATAGGAATTAATTAAAAAAAAATGAGTTCAGATATTAGTTGCAGTTAATTTTTTTAAGCAGACTGTGGGGTATAAATCTGTTTTTTTAAATATTCTTCTTTCCTTTTATTTTTCATATAGGGTAATATTTAGGTCACTGAGTTGAAGAAAATTCTGCAGTGTGATTATCTTCTCATTGAAATGCTCTCTATTGTGCCTATTTGTTTGATGTGTTTTTCTTGTACGTTGTATTTCTGATGGCTTTGGGGTAAAATAATCATTATATGTCACCCATACTATCTCTTTTAATCTCCAGAAGATTAAGCATGTTTATTTAAAAACCCCTTTGATAGTGTCTTCACTAACTCAGCTATTTTATAAAATTGGAAATAATGAATCAGGGAGATGCAATTTTGATAATGCCATTTACACAACTCCTATGAGGCTAGCTAGCAAAATAACTGGAGATATGTAAGTATCTGACATACATACAGTGAGAATGGGAAAAATATTGTAATTTCATGTAGGTTATGAGGCGCTGGAAAAATACAGTCAGCAGAAGAGCAGTTCAGTTAATGAATCGCATTCTTCAGGGACCGGTGAACTCGGGAGATGGGTAATGGGATCAGGAATGCTTCCTTTCATCTCTGGGTCATCAGTTCAAATCCAATACGGATAGGTAGCAATTAAAAGTCACTGCTATTTGAGGGCTCCGTGATGATCTTTTTGAAATGAAGCCAGTGAACACGTGGACACCGCAAGACCCCCAAACCTAGAATAGCTGTGAAACTCACATGCTCCGTAGCCAGTAGAGTGCTCAACGGGGCTGAGCAAAACTTCATCAGCTTGCTGGAGCTCAGTGTGGGCTGTTTGTATGTGCTGTCATGGGGCTGGTACATGCCCATCGTTTCAGGGACACACGTCCGAGCTTGTGACAGAGGGGTCTGCACGGACAGTCACCGGTGGCGCTCTCTGAACCAAAGATTACACACTACTGGGGAGTCCACGCGACTCACCTGCAATTACAGCTCTTGCCTGATGCTCGGTTGGGTCTAGGCATGCCCCTGGGACACCACTCTTCCTCACTGGTCTAGAGGAGGTTGGTACGGTCCTGGGCTCCGGGAGCTCTCTAACGCTCGTCCTCCCTCCACCAGCTGGTAAAGATAGGGCATACTTTATCCTGAAGGCTTCCTGAATGCCAGGTAATCCCTCAGCGGTGTGAGGATTAATATGTTGCCCGTCACCAATCGGGAGTTTCAGACCACAAGAGGGAACGGGGAGGTCCCAGTGCCCCTATGGTTTGGGGTGTTGAAGTTACCCTGAAGGAGGGGTGCAGACGAGACCGTGTGAGTGGAAAGGCACAGGCAGGTCGTCACCTGCCAGTCAGCGCTGCGGCAGGCTACCAGATGTGCTCTAGAAGGATAGTTTAAATAAAATCTGTCAGGCTGAAGTGTACTCAGATTGTACAGATGAACTGCTTATACCTGGCACTCAGGAATTTAAATTTATACTTCCCCCCCCTGCCCCCCATCAGTGCAACATTAGAGGGGGACACTCCTGAGTGCCAGCCGTCTGCTTTCCCAAAAAACAATTCTTGGCTACAGTCATGCCAGGTAGTGCGGGACAATGTTTTTCGATGATATATACCTTTGTTTTTCTGAAACTTTGTACAGTTTTAGTCTGTAAATCCAAATTCTCTGGAATTTCTAGAAGACTATGGAAGGAGCCTTTGTTTTCAGGAATGACAGGGTTCTGCAGCAGCTAAATCAAAGTCTGAAGAGATGAATCTATTACAGCCATCTGAAACCGTGATTTGGCATATAGTGAGAACAGCTGAGACAGTGGGGGAAATTTCACGCAGATCTCGTCCTGCTAGCTGTTAAAGCAATTCCATTTGCACTCTGCACTTCGTTGTTTCCTCGAAAATAAACTCACTAAGCTACCCGAATTAGCTGGTTTCCAAAAACTGAGGTTATCTTTAAGACAATAGATATTCTTATTCCCATGGGGAAAGGAAAAAAAGGAAGAAAAAATGACACTCAGAAAAGCAGAAAACCAGGAATTAGATATACCTTTATTTAAATACTCCAGTCAGTCCTTGCTATGGTCCAAAAGTGAATCAGCTATCCTCACAGCAGGAGGGGAAAAAAAAAATTGGCTTGTATTCAGACCTGTGAAAACACAAAATTTGCAATAAGTGAGACGTATCTCGCTGGGCTCTGCGAAGGCTTTCCACAAATGACCTGCATAATTAAAATCTTCATTGCATTCTTGGCCCAAGAGAAGTTAACAGCAAAACAGCTGCTAGCAACCAATAACTGTATTTAAGTGTTGTTTATAGGGAAAGACTTAGGTGCCTTTTGGGCACTGAAAATTAAGATATAAATACATGTTAGCCATTATCAACATGCATACTTGTTACAAACCGCCTTCAGGGACTGAAAGCTGCAGTCACATATTTCAGGTGCCTCTGATGAGCGCATGTGGTAAAAGAGCAGCCTGTCACAGCAAATATGCTATAGGGGTGTTCCTGCATTTGTATGGCAAATGAAGACTTCACTTAATGGCCAGGTTCTTGGACATTTCAGTTTTGTTGCTTAAAACACCAAAACCTCAAAACATAGACATTTTCAATTATTTTCACGTCAGCGATACATATGGACCTTTTTAATTTTTTTTTCTTACTGTTATTTTGTTTTGGAAATGAAGGATTTTTATTTTCTTCTTTCTCCTAGAAATGATATCTTTTTCCTAACCTAAAAAAAAGATGTTCTATAAACAAAATCTTACTTTTTACTAAGTCCACTTTTACAAACACTCCTTGCTTTTGATAAAGTTAGCAAGCATCAGTTACAGATCTTCATGCTCTCTTTTTCCATTTGGAAAACTGTCCTTGGGGTGAGTTTTGAAAAACTATGAGTAGAGAAAGAAATTAAACTGGAGAAAAAGGAACATCACATGCCTTTCATTTTCGTAATACATTTAGGGATAGAAAGCAGAAAAGTATGATGAAAAGGGGAAAAGTAGTTCTGTAAGCTGTAGATTTAGTGTGGCTGTTTTCCTATGGATTTAGATTTGTGGTTGTTTAGAGCTCTGATGGAAAAATCTCCAAATCCTGAAATGTTTTATAATGCCTGTTTCTTGGGTGAAGTCTTTGATGTACACACATGTGAACTCACATTGCTGCCTCTTCTTCCCTGAGCCGCTGACAGGGTCTTACTCTTTCTACACAGCCATCCAAAGGCTGTTCTGAAGACAGGCAAGAAATCTGCAGAGCCTTCATTATTTCTGAGGACTCCATATCTTTGTCAAATTTGGCAGAACTCAGGCAAGAGATTCAAAACTTAAGGAAGGAAGATGGAAGTGGACACAAACCGATATGCAGGTAGCAGGATTCTATAAATCATGACTTTTCATGAGTAAAATGTTTTCATGAGTAAAAATGAAATTAAAATTTCCATTTGAAATGGCACTCAATGTTTCAATTTTGCTTCAGATTTCTTGTAAAATTTAGCCAAAACGTAGCTGAGTGCCATGTTATAGTGAGTTCTGTTCTTTTTTTTTTGGATAGGAACATTTTCTTTTATCATAAAGTTCAGCCCGTTCTCCTTTCAAAAGGCAGAGAGACAAATAAGTGTTTCTCCTTCCTCTGACCCAATGCACACCTCTTGTTTAGCCTCACCTGAGGTGACCTGGCATGGCATGGGCTAGCGAGGAGCCCCAGCTCAGTGCTCTGGTTGGCACCGATGAGAAGTTCTCCACATATTGCTTGCCGTAGAGATCAGAATGGCTCCTCAGACCTAGTGCTGGTCTGTAAGTATAGATGGGAATGAACTGTTTACTACCAGGTACCATCTAACATTGACTGAGATCTACTGAATATCATTTGCTCTTGCCTATCACTGAGGAAGACTTAGTTCATCGTTAATTCATCTGCACCTTGTAAGCCATCTATTTCACCATGGCTCTTCTCTGTGGTGTAGACAAAACAAATTTTCCCTCTGAGATCAATCCATGTTCCTGCCTTTCTACAAGTGAATGCTCTCCTTGCTCCTTCCCAGCATCAAAAGTTGCTCTGTCAAGACTGCAGAAAGTAGCGGGCTTCACACGACAATCATTCTACAGAGAAAGCCAAAGCAAAGAGCTTCTTGACTTATTGGTGCTATCACCCCTTACAAAGCAGCAAATCATTGCAGAAACAAGATGATAAGGAAGTGCATCTAAGACATAGGAGGCAGCCCAGTTTAAAAGTCTTCTCTTTTCCCAAAGATCCAAGACGGCCTGGCATCTGCTTCAACATCTAGAGCAAAGGACTGCCTATGGACACAGATGTCAAGCAGTGGATCTTTGACAGTGTCTTTGTAGCTGAAGGCAATACATCTGTCTGCTGCCTTTTGCTAATTTTTCTCTTAGCTCCAACTCTGACATGAAGCAGCCTGGCTTGCCTGACACACTTGGTATAAAAGCTTCCCCTGCTGAGGTTCCTGCCAAGAGCACACAGGACACCAACCCGCACCAGAGGGAGGTTGCAGGTGGGCTGAGGAGGAAGAGAGGAGTGATGCCTCTGCTGGGTCAGCATGGTCTGCTTTGGGATGGCTGTCTAAGGCAGTAGAGATGTTAGTGGTTGAGCAGCCGTGTGCTCTTTGCCCTGGTAGACTGGGGTTATCCTCCCTCCTGGCACTGTAGCTGTCCTCATTTTGACAGAGGGTGCCAGCTTTTGTTTCCCAAGTATACCAAGGAATAACATCATGAGCTAGGAAAGCAAAGGCAGCAGTTTGTAGTTCCACTAAAATACTTTTTTCCTCAGTATCAAAGAAAGATGGGCAAAACCATCTAAATACAATGAAGATTTAATATCAATACATCTATATAGGTACAGATAACTAAAGAAAATACGTATGTATGCACATATGTAGGAAAATTACTTCAGGGTAAGTCTCCTCCGCTTTGACCATGAGTTTTTGGCACATGAAAGGAGCAAGCAGGCATTACGTGGGGCCACAAAACGCGAGCAACCCTTTTAGCACAAGCAGTTCCTTGCAAAGCGGAGGTTGTCGTGGGTGACTTCCCCTCCGTACGCTCTCTTGGGCTCCAGAGTGGCACTGGTCTCCCTCTGCCAGTCCAGTACCCCGGGGGTGAGAGGGTCCCTGACAGCCCACTAAGGTGGGCACATCTGTGCTTCTGCGTCCCAACGTTTGGAAAGGAGGCATGAGCCATGAAATCCAGCACAACCAGAAACCAGCCAAATCAAGCCTGAGGATAACATGGAAAGGAGAGAAGCTCCAGATCCAGAAAGTCGCCTTTGCTGTTCTAGGTATGTATGGCTAACCTATGAGTGTTAACAAAGACACTGAGCAATGTAAAAAACCCCAACACCCAAGTGCGTGCTGATATGCCAGATAAATATATTGTGGTATTGCCTGTAGCTGTTCGTAGCAGTAGATGAAACCCAACTCTCCAATAAAAATGTGGCTTCACGTAAACCAGAGTATTTTGCAGAAGTTCATTTTCTGACTTTTTATAGGGAAAATTCAAAATGTAATGCTAGAGCATTTCATTTTGATGGGTTGTTTAAAGTATTGAAAATGATTGCTATATGTTATCTGTGTATGATATTAGGCATATTAAAGATGTACTATTACAACACTGAATGTCATATAAAACCAAAGTGAAATGATTCAGAGCAAAATATTTTGAAATGGTCCTTTACCGATATTTTTTTAAAGAATTTGCAATTACAGGAAATGGTTATTTTAAGAAAAGCTTTTATTCTGACTGGGAACTAGAATTATGGAAATGAGGAGTAACCTGCAAACAAAAATTTCAGTTCCCAGCTGGCTCTGCCCACTGGTTTATTGACTTATTTTGGACACTGCTGAAACAATCCATGGCAAAGGCAGTAGATAGCTCTAGGAATTTGTGCAGGCCATAGAGTCAGTCATGAGCTGCTGGTTCAAATCCAGAGGGCCTTCATGGGAACAAGGAAAAGTTGATAGCATGACTTCAGCTGTGTGTCATGAGTTTACCTCCCTGGGAGTAGGTGACAGCAACAGAAACAGCATTAATTAGTCCACGTCGGCATCTCAGCCAAGGTCTGACATGGCAAAGCGGGGAAGTCTACTGTGCTGCAGGCTGAGCTGGGCTTGCTCCGTGGGTAGAAATATAGCTTCCATATTTCAGGTGTGACCCAGTTTTTATAAGCACTGTCGCTGTGACGCCAAATGAAAAGCTAAAAGAGAGCTGCTTAATAACTAGTAAGAATAACAAGAAAGCATCAGACTTGGTAATTGGTTAGAGATAGTACCCTGGGAAGTCAGGGACAAAAGGCAGTGAACTGTAACCAGCCACACAATCCAAGGTAACAAGCAGTCAGCACTGGATTAGCAACCAAGGCAACATTAATAATTTAACTGTAGCATTCACAGCAATTTAACCATGCTATCCAGAACACAAAGCTAATGGTGATGTAGTGAATGAAGCCAGAATAAGGTAATATTCCAAAAGTTTGTAAGTGCCAGCATATAAAAGAGTCTCCATGGAAGACGCTAACGTTCAAATTTTTTGTTCTTGCTTTCTTGTTTCCCGAAGAACAAAAAGGCAAATGTTTAGTTTTTGGTAGCTGTTATTTGCTACAATAAGGGAAGATGGGCTGTTTCAGAAGTTCCTATTGACAGCCGACTTACAGAGTATGACAGGCCGACACATTTTCCTGTCTTTGAAAACTGAATAAGAAATAGTTACACTATTTACAAGTCAGAAGTGAAGGAATGGTTCTGAGCTGCAGAGCACCCTCCCAAAACATACAAACCCCTCTCTGCAGGCATCACTTGCAAACTCTGCCTTCATCTAAGTTAACATTAGGTTATAACTCACCCTAATTCATGGAGGTTTTGGAAAGAAGTATAAAGCGAGAACATAGGAATGTCGTAGCTCTGAACAGGCTCTCAAAATTTATTTTATAGCTTGCCTACACACAGAGTTGTAGCACTCTACCGCTGTGATTAAAATGGTAGAACCTCTCTCTAAGGATTACACCCACTACTTCAATGCTGAAGATACTAGCCCGAATAAAATCCACAATCGTCCTGCATTGAATTCTCTCACTCTGGGAAGTCAAATTCTTTTCTAGAAGTGACAATGTAAAATGGCTGCTTTTACAACAGGGGTGTTTTGTGTACGTATTCATAGGCAGAGCTTTTACTTTAATGACAAAAAAATGGATTTTTATAATACTTTACTTGCACTAGCATTGAGGAGTCCATGCAGTTAGGAAAAAATGAATTAGATTCGATTGTGGCTCACATGTCCTGATTGAACCACCACTGCAAACTCCTATTGCAGCAACAAATTCTGCTAATTGCATTGTGTAAACTAGCTGCACAGCCTGAGCTGAAGGAAAATTTAAACTCCCAAGGAATACACGCATTTATGAATACATACTGCGTGCTGCTCTCAACTTCAAGTTGCAGTGGCACACCACATTAATGCTGGTACTGTTTTGGAGGCCTATGAATACCCTCTGAGCTGGAAACCACACAGATCCCAAGTGCTCACCAGCTGCTGGGAGTATTTATTTTGGTTAATTCTTGGCTAGTTCTAAGCACACACTGAAGAAAATGGAGGCATTGGGGACACACACACACACACGTGTGGAACTGTAATGCTTAGTATTTGCTCAGTTTATATGCAAAAACTGTGTCATGACAGATTTCCTTCTATGGAAAGCACATGAGAAAGGATCCAGAGTGTCTGGATCCTAACGTTGTCCCTAGATCCCTAAGTACATTGTGGCTGCTGTTGCTAAACTTACAGTGGTCATACCAGGCAAAGGGTAGCCCCAACCATCCTGGATCTAAAGGACAAAAAAAAAAGTCAGCCCTGTAGAGGGGCTAAAAGGAAGGCTAGATTTGCCTTTGTTCCACAAAAATGTAGCACAAACTGCACTACTCATCTTTTTGGCCTGAAGCTTCATCTACACAACAGTTAAGCACTGTCATTAGTAATAGTGCTCCAGGGAGTCTTTTCTGAGTTAACAAAAATATTAGACATGCTATTAATACCACCTATTACACACATTGACGTGAGAAATGATTATTAGTACAGCTTCCCTTCCACATTATTTTATATTTCGTTCCAGGTCGTATATAAGTGAAACCTATGAGCATTTCCTGCCTTGAGGCCCTGCCTTTGTGTAGATGGTCTTTAGGTCAGACCCAAGGAAAAGCTGAATAATCGTATTCCCAGCAAGAACAAACGCCTGGCTGAGCCCAGTGATTCAGGGTATGAAATGTGGTCATTGAGAATGCGGTGGGCTTTGCGCAACACATACGTAAGGAGCATCCTTGCCAGGCAGTGTGTGTACTCGCTTCCACGCCTAGAAGGGTGATGTGTGCCCCTAGCAGACAGGCGGGGATTCCTGCCTCCCCCTCGCTGCTGGGCTGAATTTGTTGCTGGGAGCTATGCACGTACCTGGAGCAGAGTCCCCAGGTGACTGCTGGAGTCTCTGCCCGCTCAAGGCAGGCCACAGCCTCTGCTAGGGAGCTAAATTGGCAAACAATGAGTTCATCTGGGTTTCTGTAACCGAAAGAAAAAGAAAGCTATAGAAAAAGTGGTTATGATTGCTTTATATCCTGTCTCCTTAATCTCCTAGGTGTCTATACTGGGCCTGCGGCAGTGACGCGCTAACCAACACTGCTCAGTCAGACTGTTCTCTTCACGTCCTTTTCTTCACACTTTCTCCTCATTAACTACAACCTTCCCATGGATGTGCTTGGATGATTTTTCCTTCCCATTCCTATTTGTCGCATCCTCTCCTTTCACTACTTATCTTTGAGGAGCAGAAACCAGTCTTGGCTTGCTACTGAGAAAAACAGATACAGAGAGATGCCTTCTGCATCTCCCTCTGAGGACCTCATGTCACAACCAGCAGAGGAATTGGTGCTAAATTGCCATAACAGAATATCTTGAGGCATGAGCTTCATCCAGCCTTGGTAAGTATTGATAGGCAAAGACATGCAATAGAAGAAGTCACTGAGGAAAACTCTGCAGAAGTGATGTTGGCAGGTGACTAGGAAGCCCTAATCCCTTTGGATCAGGACACAGCCATGTGTTAAAAGGCTCAGTCTTTGGATTATGGAGAAAAGTAAGATTCTTGCCAAGATCCTTTGATTGTTTCAGACAAATTGGATTAGTCAGAAAGACTTCTTGTTACAGGTCATTTTTAGTTTTGAAGATTATCTTCTGAAAACAAGAGCCTTCTTTGCTGTCCTTTTGATACATGTGATTTTGTTGTGCACATCCTTTCCCATTTAATTGAGTAGTGTTGCTCTGGAATGTCAAACCTCCTCTGGATTTCAAAGATACTACTGCACATCCACCTCCATGATGAATCTCAGTGATAGAAGCAAAGATGCCTTCAATAATTGCATTGTAATTAATTTAAAATATATTTACCGATTTTGCAAGACCTTAATGAGCTTTATAAAGTTTGCAAAACAATTTAGGATCCTTAAAAGAAACCTAGTACCAAAAGAAAATGTTACTTATACAAAACATGTCAGGATGCCATGGATGTAAGAGCAATATTCAGACCACTTCTAGTAGTGCACAAAGTAAATTTAGGACTCAACAGTGTGCTGAGCAAGTTAAACTGCCTATTAGCCAGTGCCAGTTGCAGCAGAATCTGTTTTCCTCTATGTTTAATGGGTAGGGGTCCAGCATTACTGTCATGTCTGCTTCTATCCTTTGCCTGCCCCTGCTACGTAGTGATATCTTCGTATCATATAAAGCATATTTAGTAGCGAAGCTACGTTCTCTGGCAATGTTATAGCTTGAAGACTTAGGCTAGGGAAAAGAAAAAAACCAAAACCTTTTTTTTTTAAAAAGAGAGTTTTTCCCAAATAAAGGAAAAGCAGTCTTTAGCAATTTAAAACGTGTTTTAGATGGGGTACTCCTACAGGTCTCCTTTTATGTTTTTCCTTAGCTTTTAATTACTCTTCTCCTAACAGCTCCACACGACAAGACATCATTCTTTCCAGCCCAGGGGGAATGACTGAAGCTCCTGTTTGACTATCCCAGTGCTTTTCTGACAGCTGTACTGCTAACTTTGACTTTTTTCGTTTTTTTTTTTCCTCTGAAGCTCTTGGGATTGGCTAATAGAAGATCTCTGCTGTGAGACCCATCTACAACGTGGTAGGGACATTGTTTCTCTCTGGCAAATGAGTTATTTCTTGCAACAGGTGAGGATGAGTTGGTGGAGGTGCAGACAACAGCAAGCTGTGTGTACTAGTAATTCCACCAGCTTTGGGGGTCTTTCTATCAGAGGATCTCACTCAGTGATACATATGAAAAGAGGACATGAAGGTGATCTCTGGAAAGGAAGACTTCTGAGCTGGTGCCAGACCCCAGTGGAATCAAAGAGAGTGCCCAAGTGTCCCCTCATTGTCCTTTCCTGTTAGCTCTTGGAGCAGAATGGGACAGCAGTCCTACTGAGAGCCTCTAGGGGCTACTGCAGTTCAATAAATAACAACAAATAAAATGCAAAACCAGTTTTGAGTCTGATACGGGCTGTGTTAATCTCTGGTGTACTATATCTTGGACTTCAGAGGAGTTACGTGCAATGGAATTTGGCCCAGTGAGCCTTTGCTGTCTGCTCTCACAGTGCCACAAAGGATAAAGGATGGCAGTGAGTACAGACTATTCTCTTAGGACACAGTGTTTTGTCTTGTTTTCCTGGGGGAGGAATTAGTCTTTCAGTACTCTTTCTTGCTTTGCTCCATGCTTTCTGATAATATTATAAAAGTTGCATCTTTATCTCATGCTGGGTTCTGCAGAGAACACACCAACTTTGTGTACATAACAGTTATTTCACTCTTTGCTAACGCCTTCATGAAATTTGTTTTTATTTGAGTTAATAAGAATCAATGTTTTACTCATTTGCTCTTTAAAGATACCATACACTCTTGATAATTCTCTCCCACCACATGGGGTTCGGTTCGCTGTGAAGTGTTGTAAGCAACGCACGGGACGCAGCGAGAGAGCGTGCATGCGAGAGAAGGGGCGAGTTTGAGTGCAGCGCATTTAAGAAACTCAGACTTTAGGAGGAAATCTCTACAGAATATCAAAGCAAATTTCAATCCAAGAAGGTTTCACTGTGTCAATAGATGTAGCACAAGGGCTGCCTGTTGTTTCTCAAACAATGAATCTTCTCCAGCCTATAAATAATGTAAAGACAAGTCTCAGGATTTTTAAAAAATTCTCCTAGCTTGAGGCTACCTACCCAGCATGCCTCCTTGTTTACAACTTCCAGTACAAACATATATTGTGTTTGTTTTCAGACAAGACATCAGCTTTTCTCACTTCTGGAATTAACCTCTAGTACATATTAGCAAGCAGCCTTTTAAGCAGTTTTTACATACAGCGACATTCAGCACGGTGACCGCGGAGGGGTGCGCGCTCACACAGCCGAGAGGTGGGCTCCTTGGCGTGAGGTGTGCGGCGCAGCCCCTTCGCTGCACAGGGCTAATGAGCTACCGCAATCAGCCGCCAGTCCCTTGGCAAGCACCTGCTCTTCAGGTAAGCGCTCTAAAAGCCATTTACAAACGTAAAATGAAGCGGTGTGTTAAGGCGCTACCACACCTTACGTAGATCTGGGGATATAAATGGGGACTACACAAAGGAATGGATTTGTGAAATTCAATATTTTTTTTAAAAGGTAGCAGGTCTGTTGTCATCCTTGGTGTGCGAAGGCCTGAACTCCCGACATCTCCAGGAGTGCAAGTGAGTGCCCCAACTGCCTGAGCCCTCCTCGCATTTCGTTTGTCTCTCATCCCACAATTTCTGTATTCTTTTTCCTGTGCACATGCAATAAGCCCAATGGAGAGAGCCTCTGCTTAGGCTAGCCTGTCTTGCCAAGGTTAGGACCCCTTCCACAGTGTGGAGACATGGACTTGAACCCTGGCAGGCTGCAGAGGGCATAGACCCCCCTATTTCCTAACCAGCAGGCTCTCGTAGGAAATACAGGTGCCTGTCCCTTTTGCATGGTGGCTGATCCCGTCCCTGCAGCTGAGGTGTGCTCTATGACTAGTATTTGCTGCATAGTTTTTAGAATCTTATTAGATTGGAGATGCTCTGACAGAGGGTGTTTTTATGTAGTCAGGAAAACAGAATCCTGGGCATCTCTAGAGCTTACAGAAAGGAAAACAAAATGCAAAACACTGATGGAGTGTGGGCAGCAAGGGAGATTTGGATAGCAATTCTGGAGTCAAGCACTTAAAATCCACTTTCTTCCAATTTCAGGCACTTTCAGTCTTTATTGGAATTCTCCTGAAACCCATTGTTTCAAAACGGCGGGACACACGACAACATAAAATTTGGGTCAAGGACAATTTAGTCTATGGATCCGTGTACTGCACTTTACATGAAAAAGTTATGATGATAAAAAAGGCTTCTGTCCGGGACCTGAGCCTTGGCTACTTCTAAATGTCCTCAGAGTTTTATCTTTATTGTTAGCCCCTTGGTTTTCCTGGAGGCTTTTTTAAAATGAACCAGAGGTTTTCAAAAGTGAATGCAATTTATTTAAAAGCATATTTGAGGGTTCAAGAAGGGACAAATTGTTCACTCCAATACAACGTATTAGACCAAGACTATGATGGAGTATGGTCCACACCAGAGAGCTGGATTGAGTTGGGATCAGTTGAGGAACAACTGCAAGTCATAACTGTCCGTCAGCTTTTCGATGCTGTATGGGCAGGAACGTCCACCCAGACCTTACCGATTCTCTGAATCTTGGCTGACAGGCGTCCACATCATGAAAGCAACACAACAAAATGCTCAGCCAAACTCTGTGACTGGCCACAGAGGGTGAATTCCCCTCTCCCCTGCTTCGTGCTGATTCAGTCAGGACAGAAGGTAAGTAGTTTCTTGGACAAACTGTGGCTGTAGCCATTGTGCCAGTGATACCCATTTAGGAACTTTCAGCCTGGCGCTTGCATAATCATGAAATGTACCTGCAAAATGTAAGCAAGAAAAAACTTGGAGTTGTATGAATTTAAGAAATCAGCGAGGGGGAAGGAAGAGTCACCAAGTCAGCTGCTATTGCTGTCGGTCCCCTAGAAGGCAATTTATTCTCAGGCTTTCGTAGCTCCTAAAGGTATTTCAGCTGCTCACCTAATCTCCAGGCCCTACATATCCAGCTGAGGTATTACTTCCTTACAGCCCAAGTCAGGTTTTGTGTTCTACAAATGCTCTACAGGAATATAATTATAAATCCATAGCTGAAAGAGTCTGTGCATCTTAAGTGCTCTTTCGTTTGCCACCTCTGAATATTCTGCCAGCAGAGATTTAGAACATTGGCTCTGTAAATGCTTTCATGTCAAGACTAAAGGCAACACTTGTTTAATTCATTCTTTGACCCAACAGTAGCTTTATCTTAGGTTATCACTTGTTAAGCTCTCTAGAATGTTTTAAACATGAAGGGGGCTGCTGTGTATGTATATCCAGTGTACTGTATTTTACTTGTACAAATTTGACAGTAGTGATTCATAAACATCAAAACCATTTCCTTTCTGTGCTGCAAATTATGCTTCACTCTAGCTCCATTCAGAGGATATGTAACCCATTCTAGAAAAAAAAAGAAAAAAAAGAAAATTGCATTTTTCTTCTATCCAATATGTAATTCTTTATTGTAGGTCACAAGAGCTCACAGATTTTTTTATATATATATGCTTGTGTATATTTTTCTATATACACTTGTGTGTATAAAAGTTTGTGTGTGTATATATCAATATACATGCATATATAGTTTGAGTGCATATGTATTTATAAATACAAATATGCACACATCAGGACAATTGCAGCAATGATACATGCTGTGGTGTAAATGGAGGACTGGATTTATACATCAAATATACTGCAACCTGATTAGAATAACAATTAAGGGGGCATAGTGGTTTGCTCTACCTCATTCATTGGCAGTGGAAAACCAAAATAATATCTACTCTACTCTGTGTAAACCCATCGGTTCTGCCAGCATAGGATTTATCCCTAAGTTGTCAAAAAGTTACAATCGTGTTTAAAAACAGCATCTGACAGTGAACGCCAGAACTGAGGTCAACAGAATCATTCTGGATTTGCATCACATAACAAGCTGTCCTGGTTCAGGCCAGGATGGACGATGGCTGAAATATAAACATGGGGAGGCCTGGCAGATTGATTATATCACACTCCCACAAACGCGCCAAGGCAAGCACCAGGTGCTCACAATGGTGGACGCAGCCACCGGATGGCTGGAAACATGTCCCGTGCCCCATGCCACCACCCGGAACACCATCCTGGGCCTTGAGAAGCAAGTCTTATGGCGGCATGGCACCCCAGAAAGGATTGAGTCAGACAACGGGACTCATTTCCAAAACAACCTCATAGACACCTGGGCCAAAGAGCATGGCACTGAGTGGGTGTATGACTTCCCCTATCATGCACCAGCCTCCAGGAAAATCGAACGGTACAATAGACTGTTAAAAACTACACTGAGAGCAATGGGTGGTGGAACCTTCAAACATTGGGATACACATTTAGCAAAGGCCACCTGGTTAGTCAACACTAGAGGATCCACCAATCGGGCTGGCCCTGCCCAGTCAAAGCCTTTGCGTACTGTAGAAGGAGATAAAGTTCCTGTGGTGCATGTAAAAAACATGCTGGGAAAGGCAGTCTGGGTTATTCCTGCCTCAGGCAAAGGCAAACCCACTCGTGGGATTGCTTTTGCTCAAGGGCCTGGATGCACTTGGTGGGTAATGCAGGAGGATGGGTAAGTCCGATGTGTACCTCATGGAGATCTGATTTTAGGTGAAAATAACCAATATTGAACTGTATGATGTTAATTGCTATAATATCCTGTATATAATCATTTATATAATGTAAATATTGTGTATAATCATGTATATAATCATTTCTATAGTTGTGTTCTATATCAAAGGTATTACAGTAAGAATCACTGGAATCAATGAAGAGCGAACTCTGATGAAACCGAGCAAAGTGCAGGAGTGATGGACTGACTTCAACAACTGGCACACCGTCAAGATCGACATCTTCAACCTGCCGACTGCGGAGAAGCTACACCAGCGGTGCCAGATACACCAGCTATAAGTTCCAGATGCAGCATGCAACAATCTGACACCGCACAACATCTCTCCTGACCTGAAAGACTGTCAAGACAGATGGAACCCGAAATCATGGACTAAATGAACTCAATAGACATTTTGGAGGGATGGTCCATAGACTAAGGGAATAATATCTATGTGTATATATATTAAAGACATAAAGTGGCAGTAATTAACTGGAAAGTGAGAGACTTGAGCATGACGTAAATGGTACAGAATAAGGGGTGGATACTGTCCTTGTTTAGGCCAGGATGGAGCTAGTTTTGTCCTGCAGCTCCTGTGTTTTGGATTTAGTGTGAGAAGAACAGTGATAGTGCACTGATGTTGCTGCTAAATGACCAAGGACATTTTGCAGTTTCCCAGGTTTTGCTAATGTGCAGGTGCAAAAACTTGGGAGGGGTAGAGCCAGGATAGTTGATCCAAACTGGCCAAAGAGAGTATTCCATACCATAGACGTCATGCCCGGTGTAAGTGAGGGTCAGCTGGTGGGCCACTAGGCTTTTGAGATCCTTAATTTACTTTAATCCTTAAGCTTCCCTTTGGGTTGCTTTTTGTTTCCCTGTTTTTCCTTTTTGTTTTTCATTCCTTCGTTTGTCTGTTCGTTCCCTCGCCTGCTCTCTCTGGAACTTGCTGTTCTGGGATAGCTGGGGGGGATACCCCAGCTCCCTGCCTGCTGCTCAGGACGGGCTGTATCGGTTGTCGAGTAGTGAGAAATTGTGCATTGTTTGTTTTATATATTCTATTATCCTTATATATATTATTATTATTATCATTATTAATATATTTTTATATTTTTCCTTTGCTGTCCTGGTGAACTGTTTTTATCTCCACCCACGAGTTTTCCTTTCTCTCCAATTCTCCTCCCCACCCCACCAGGGAGGGGGGGAGTACGTGAGCGGCTGCGTGGTATTGGGTTACAATTTGGGGTTAAATCATGACACAAGTATCAGAAACTCAAAAGTTTTGTGTTATAAAGAGTCACAGGACTAACTTGGTAACAGTCTATGTATTTACTCCCAACATGATGTTGTCTACACCATAGGACAGATAACTTTTCACCCAAACACCTCATTCTTGGGTTGTAGCCTGATTCCTCCCTCCCTGAATGTCATGACAAGACCTGAGTATTTGCCATCCTCCTGTTGCCTCTTTTTAAAAAAAAATAAAAAAATTTTTAAGAAATGGGTGGGAGCGGAGAGGGAGCCACGTCATCCTTCAATAAGTTCCCCAGTCCAGATAAACAGGGGAACAGGGACTGCAATGCAGACAGCGCAGCTCAGCCCTGTGCAGAGGGGTGCAGAGAGTTTGGTCTCAGCATCCATGTCATCTTCTAGTTACCCGCTGTGACATCCGCACCAAAATATTTAATAAGCACATAATATACCAGAATGAAACTGCAAACCACACTGTCGGTTCAGGGAACATACCACCTGCTGCTTGGTAATACCAGCTTCAAAAAATATATGCTGCAGTCCTTGGCATACCTGTGACTAACAAGTCAGGGATGGGGAAAGCCTTGGCTGCCGGTGGCTGCTGGTGGCTGCGCTGTGTCGCAGAAGCTCGTGCAACTCTTGTAACCCAGTGCTGAGCAGTTAGGACTCGGGAACTGACAGCAGCAGACCTCTGTCAAATGCCTTGGCCCTGAGTGATTTCTCAACAAGATATGTTAACAAGAGTAACGTGAAGAAAATACCCTGAGTGAAAGAATAGGACAGCTAAAGCTAAAGCTCCATCAGGGAGGAGATGATTTAGAAATGTGGGAGACAGCTAGACAAGGTTTAAATGATCTGCTTTGTAACTGCAAGTAATGGTTGCCAGCAGCAAGGGGGATACTTAGAAGGCAGCTTTCTTTTTGACACCTGCTTGTTTTGAAGCACTTGATGTCTTTAATAGTTTTCAGTTAGTGCAGACGGCAAAGCTTAACTATGAAAATGCAATACAGAACTGCAGAGAGAACGTGCCATGTGCAGAATTAACTCTGACAACATATCTTTTTTAATGAGGAGTAAGAAAAGGTTAACAGTGAAATACACAAAAGTGCAATTTTCTGAAGAGTGAAGACATGGCTTTGAAGTTCTGGGGGCTGAGTTTCTTGTAAGGGACTTGATTGTGCCTGGGGTCCAGGACAAAAATGAGGGTGAGCAAGAACAGTGTGCTGGAATGACTCGGAACTAACCCTGACTGATAAAAACAACAGAGGATGTTACCCATAGAGGGATACATCTCCACTAGTCACAGCTGTCAAAAGTTAGATGTCTGGTCTACACTAATCTCTTGGGCTCCTGTACAGTGAGGCACCAGCACAAAAGGCAGCTCCAGAGGTTAATGAATCCCAGCTATTTGGAAGACAGCTTAGAACAGAAAGATCTGCCTTCCCAAGGGAGCAAAACCAAATACCATGGATGAGACCTCCTTACTTTTTCCACAGCTGCAGTAACATGAAATGAATCCCACTTACAACCCAGGCTGATGCGCACGAGAAAAGGACAGTGCTCTAACACAACAGACACGCTGGAAAAGCCAAAATACTCTGTTATTTATGCGTGCTTGGGGTAGGAGGGAAATAAAACATCTTGTGTTCTGTAAAATACCACCACACCAGGTGCTGTGGAAGGTGGGGACAGACAGTGGTAAGTGTTTCTGCTAAAGCTCTGGTTCTGTGCCATGAAAGCTAAATTAAGTGAGCAAAATATCGAGCCCCAGACAAGTTGGACTGAGATCACTGAGGCACCTGAAACCAGAAAAACTTTCAATTCCTCTCTTTTTAGTTTCCTTTTGAGTTCAGCAGTGCTTCTATTTAAATTTGCTGCCATAACCTATAACAAAAGAAAATCATAGCTCACATTGAATAACAAAAACACACTTACTTTCTTTTTTTTTTTTTAAGAAAGTACACATATTTTTAGGAATGATAAACAGAAAGCCCTAAGGCCAGCTGATGCTAATGCTTTTCTATTCAATGCATGGAATTGTCCTAAATAAATAAATAAATAAATAAATTGGCTGTCAGTCCTGTGCTTATTGTTGCATTAATGTCAAACCCATGAAAAAGGTAAGTATGTGACATAGTATGCTCCACTAGCACCGAGGCAATGACATCTTTTTTTAGAGTGTGAGTAGGAGAAATTATTTCAGCCATATATTTTGAATATCTATTTGAAGTTATCATTTTGCTGCGAATAATATATATTTTGTCCTTGCTAAGTCTGCAATCAAGTCTAGTGCTGTGGCCTAGAGGTCTAATGTTCTTGTCGCTTCAACTTTCTTGCTTGGCAGGGGATCAGCCTCTCTGTGCTGCTCACATTGAGCAGGCAAACTTGCAGACTTCAATCCTGCTGGCATTTGTCTCTGAAATAAATGGGCTATAGTGTACCTTTTGGCCTGACAAGGAGATTGCGAATCTGGGAGCCTATCCCTCAGCCAGTGTAGGACCTCAGAGGGGCTGATGTTCCTTCACCATCGATGTCATTACAAACAATGTGGCTCCTTAGGAAAATGCTTGAAACACATGCAGAGAACTAAATTAGCCATGGCAAGAACAACAACAAAACCCAGCCTATAACCCCTTAGAAAAAATACTCAGATGAAAGCTATGGGACTAAATAACTTGAACTTGAATGGAATTATCTGGGGTTTTTTTCTGTTTCCTTGCAGGTCATATAAGAAGGGAAAATAGCACTGCACCTTTGATGTAGTTTTAATAAATATTCAAAGTCCCTTCAATTACTGCCTGAGTAATTAGTGTGGATGGAAATAAAACGGGGAACAACAGAATGACTTTCTGAGCTTCCTCAGGGGACCGGACTTTGCAAGTTGCAGCACTTTGTTGTATGCGATGCAACTTTGAAAAGAGAGGAAAGGAGAAAGCTGAGAATAGTAGGTGATGGAAGCCTCCCAAACACACTACATTGCTAGCTGTGCATGTAGGAGGGTCTACATTTGCACTCCAACCTTCAACTGCTGTGATTTGCCAATCACAGTTTTGGAAGTGATACTTCCCTGCTCCTTGTGCCCTGAGGGAAGTCTCTGTGCATTACCCTGCTGCCTGCTTGAGTGAATCCTTTATAGCAAAATAAACCTGGCCATAAGAAATAGAGAATGTTTTCAAGTCAAAACACCCATGAAGAGACTTGTGTTTGTAGTGAGAGTTTAACTCCAGGAATCTCATCTAGCCTATCTTATACTTTGATCCAGCAGTTCCCCTGTTGTGACCAGCCTTTTTCAGAGGCATCCCAGGATCCTTCTTGTGATTCCCCACAGTACTTCAGAAACACTGTTTCTTCCAGGAAAACAGACAGGACTTTGTGGTGGCTGTTTTTAAGCCATTACAGTTGATGAAAGTATTTTGGACTGTGTCGGTGAAGAACATAGGAGGGTCTCTATGCTGTCTTGAATAAGGCTGATTGATAGACACCTCCAAGCCCATGGATTAGTCATATTGTTCTCTCATTGTAGAGGTCCCAGAAAGTCTTTCATCCATATGGAAGAAGAGATATGACTTGTCTCACTCCATCTCTCAAGCTACTAGCTGGACAACCATGTGATCTCTGCCATAACACAGCAGTAGGGTCCCACTCTCATTTTTTTCATTCACTAGCTCAAAGTTCCCATTGCAGTTGTCACTTCACCTGACTCTATGGTTGCAAGGACAGTGGTGTGCATCAGTGGACTCTATAGCCTACAATTTTCTAAGAATTGTATCATCACACTATGCGGACCTGTTCTCTCAGTCTCGGAGAATCAGGTAGCAATGATTGCAGCACCATGTGGATACACAGTCGTCTCCTGTAATGGCGCCGTCCTCTAGTGAATCTGAAATGTGCTGGTCTTAGCAATAGTAGAACTTTCCTAAAACTTAAAAATGTGGACAATGGTTTGAGTATTTCATGCCTTAGTCAAGCCAGCTGAAAGGCTGAGGACTGCTGGATGAGGGATAAATCCTCTGGAAATCAGAACATGGATGTGAAAGGTTCCAGTGTTTCAGCTTCCTGTTTTGCATTTTATAATCTCTAGCAACAGACAGCTGCTTTAGGGGCCCTGGATGGGGAACGCTGTGCTGCTTCTGCTCCTGTTCCCATAGAGGAGGGCTCTCTCTGCTACTGCCTCTTGATATTCACATTTCTGGTTTGGAGGATGCAGCCCACATGAGTCAAAGCTTGTGAGTGACAGGCAAATCTGCACAGGAAACAGGATCCTTCTGTTCTGCTATTGCTGGTTAAAAAAGACTCCCTTTCTGATTGCCATTCCAGTGGTCCACAGCTTTCTGAGTTGATAAGGGGCTATATTTATTATCAATCACCGCCTTCTGTGACTCAGCAGCAAGCAGGCTGAGATTCACAAACAAAAGTAAAATGACATCAGCAGTTGTCAAATAGAAAAAGACAAAGCTGACAAAAGCATTTTGCTTTAATGCTTCTAAGCGGATATTGCAATAACAGTGCGCACGCACACACACACACACACACAGACAGAGGAATATTCAACATGGAATTTTAAAACAGTTGCCAGCATCCGCATCTTGGAGAAAGAAAAGTCGCTGCCTGCTTCAATAGCAACTTGTATTTTAAGTTCAGCTGATCAAAGACGAGCACAGCAGCGGCTGCAGGCAGCTGCGGCAGCTGAGCTAGTGAGCCCTCGCATCGGGACGGAGCTGACAGGTGGCAGCCAGGCAGGCGGCACCGACCCGCGGCATCAGTGTTGTAAAAGATCTCAATAGCACATGGGGACGTTGCATGCCCTTCCAGCTGTGCTAGGCCCTTCTCTGCTGTTACAGCTAGTTTCTGCATTGCCAGTACTGAGGAAACAGGAATGGATAAAGGCGGGGTAGTCATGGATCTCTAACTGTGTTACTCCGTGTACGGTCACTGAGCTCCTATCAATGACCGAGTCACCCGTGCTATCTGCATACACGCTTGCCCACCAATGTTAAGCTCAGGGGAGACCATATGCCAGGCTTTTTTGGAGCAGCACTAGAAGCACTGCTGAACATCCTGCCCTGCGAACCACTTGGCACAGTCAAAACAATCCGGTAAATTCCTCATCACTGTCTGATAATTTTCTTTATCTTTCTCCAGTTTCCTATGTGACTCAGAGAATCAAGAGGCTAATTCTTCCCATAGATCAGCTTTCTGCTATAATCTGGTACCTCGTTTGGCATTTCCTTATCTGATCAGCTCACCAATTATTTTCCCTTGTACAAAAGGATGAGTAAATGAGGATCACTCAGATGAGAATTGATCGGAGTTTGTTCCTCAAACAGAGCCTGAATCAAACCTTTTTCTGAGGCTCAGTGGATGTTACCCAGCTTTAAAAGACAGGTGCTCACATATCTGTCCTTTCCTCCCCACCACAGCTCTAACCAGAAAGAAAAAGGGCCTGAACCACAGCAAGAAAGATTTTTCGCTATGGGCTTATATTCCTTCACCTCTGCTTTTCTTTCTGCCTCTCCTAGATTCCCTTGATCAAGAGTCTCTTGATCTTTTGGTTCTGAAAGTCATTTCTCCAAGTTTCAAATGTATCCAATCATTCATAACTTCTCCCTTCGAGAAATGTGTCAAGTTCCTTTTGCATGTTTATTTCTGATCCTCTTTGCAGATATGTTTAAGAGCTTCCTTACATTAACATCCCTACTCTTCACCTTGCTTCTGAAGATTCCTTTTCTTTTCAAAACTAAATGCCAGAATTTTTTTGATCTCAGGAGTGAAAGCGACTTTTTACCTCTGTTTTTTGAATAGCTGGGAGGAAGCATTGTCAGTTTTGAAGCCTCCGGCTCACGGTATTTTCTGCTTGAATGGAAGTTTAAGCGTAGCCAAAGCATGTATTTTTCACCTTAGATAATATGCCAGTTCTCTAAGGGCAAGAGACTCAACAGGTAAATTGACATGGATTTTACTGAAATCAGCTATCTAAGTTACACCAGCTGAGACTCTGGTTGGAGAAATCAAAAGCAATCCTCTCTGGAAAGCAAATACAGTCACCGATGCACTTTAAGTTACTTTTCTTGTCAGTGCGCACTTTCGGCTTGAGGATGTCAAAGACTGTTTTCCTGAATCTTCTCAGTGCTTTTCTGTGGTCTTCTTTTTGCTATTTTGGTGTAAATTCTCCTTCCCCTAACATATTCACTTCTCTTGCCCCTTGGCTTTCAGACTGGGTGCTGAGCTGATCTCTATATGAAAGCTGACTGACACATCCTATGGCTGTCGCTGAGCAAGACCGAGTGGCCTCTTGTTCTGCTCAATTGGGTTTTCATACTTCAGCGACTGTCCTGTTCTTTTTCGAAGGACCCTCTGGCACCACTTCATTTTGTACACGAAACAGCCGCTGCAGTTGAAAAGGCTGAAGAATCCATGCCCGTTTCCCTTCCACGTTGCCCTGTACCCGTACTTTTTTCCTCCCTATTCCTTCAACCATGACTGATTTAGGTGGTAGAGGATTGCAGGTCCCAACAAATAAACATATAGTGGCAACTCCTTGACTTGATTGCATCTTCCATAATGAATGGTATTCTTCTCTCGTGCAGGTGGAAGGTGTGCGTCAGCACTGCTGCCTGGCCAGAGCGTTGCTGGGAAATGCAGTTTGGCAGAGGGGCCAGGTCCCCAACAAAGAACAGGAACAGAAGGAACTTGAGACCTCCGGGGTGCTGTGACAGCCCTTCAGAATTGAAGTATTTCATCTAGTTTCTTGGTTTGCCTGCTCAGGTTTTAAATGAAAAATTGAAATGTTCTGTGGAAAGCAGAACCATTTCATGAAAAATTCACTGCCACTGAAAGCTCCACTCCATGTTGCAAAACAGTTTGATGTAAAACTTTTCAGTTGGTTCCAATTAGGACAAATGTAGAGCTCGCTCTGTGCTATCCTGGGGCTCAGAAGGCAACCCAGCTGTTGTCCTGTATCTTCAATAGCAATAAATGTTTGATCAACTTATGTGCTTAAGATACAGGCTTGAGAGGAGGGAAACAAGGCCTAGTTTGCTGAAAGTCCCCTTGAATTCTCCTCAGAAATGGTATGACTTGCCATTCTTTAGGCCAGGGATGAAGCTTTTTCTTCTTGCTTGTTTCTTCCTTAGATGTTTACATTGTGCAAAGCCCTATGTTTGTTCACTCATTTGTTTGAAGGTTTTCAGCCTTATTTCCAATTCTGGCATTGCACTAGGCATGTTGCCTGTTTGTTTTAAGTGCTATTTTTCAGTGAGCTGGATTAAAGTATTCAAATATCTTTAAGCTGATGTGCCTCTAAACGAAACGCTGTATTAATTACTGAGAAGATATACTGTAAAAAATAATTATCCCAGTCTCAGTGTAATAGAGAAAACTGAGACTGCCAGTTACCGTATGGACAACCTCAACTGAAAGGTGGTCACCACAAGCCTCCTCAGGTGGTTTGGGAAGTTTTAACTGCACATATGTTAGTCTCTTTCAGCAGACACGTGCCTTTCAATCCTCAGGACTTCCAGACTCAGCGGGCACCTGTGCTGGTTTTGGCTGGGGTAGAATTAATTTTCTTCACAGTAGCTACTATGGGGCTGTGTTTTGGATTTGTGCTGGAAACAGTGTTGATAATTCAGGGATGTTTTCGTTACTGCTGAGCAGTGCTTGCACAGAGTCAAGGCCTTTTCTGCTTCTCACCCCACCCCACCAGCGAGGAGGCTGGGGGTGCACAAGGAGTTGGGAGGGGACACAGCTGGGACAGCTGACCCCAACTGACCAAAGGGACAGTCCATACCATATGACGACATGCTCAGCAGTAAACTAGGGGAAAGTTTGGACGAGGGGCCACCGCTCGGGGCCTGGCTGGGCATCAGTCAGCTGGCGGTGAGCAATTGTTTTCATTTGCATCACTTGTCTTGCTTTGGTTTTGTTTCTCTCCATTATAATTTATTATTATTGTTATTATTATTTATTTTATTTCAATTATTAAACTGTTCTTATCTCTACCCATGAGTTTTCTCACTTTGACCCTTCCAATTCTCTTCCCTCCATCCTGTTGGGGGGGGAGTGAGCAAGCGGCTGTGCGGTGCCTCGTTGCTGGCTGGGTTTAAACCACGACAGCACCTTATCCCTGCCCATCTCCCCTGTTTTCTGCCTGATTACCGGAATAAGGGCAACATTTGGTGGAGGTGGCACATAAACCCTGTGGCTGCTTTCATCATTCTGTCAAAGGGAGGGAAATAATCAAAGAGCTGCAGCAAGAAAACAAATGGCCAAATAGCTGTTGAAGCAGGAGGTTCCAACTCGCTGGAGCTCAGCTTATTACGGGCCATATGCCTGAGTGGCTCCTCTCACTGAGTGCTGCACCCAGCTATGGAAACAAGTGTGAAAGTGCCTGTGGTTCATCAGCCCTGATTCGCTGTAACTGTGTGCAACTGCTGAGAGCACAGAAAATAAGAACCTGAGGAGGCTGTGGGGCTAACAGGAGAGAGAATCCTTTACAAAATGCAACATTAATATACAAATTCCCCAAATATTTATGTAAAGATGTTAATGGGCAATAATAATTTGTTTTCCAAGCTCACAGCAGATGCTCTTTGTCTAGTACACAGGCTGTATTCATAAATGATGCAGCTTAACATAAGCAGGGAAACAAATTGATATGCTCTTCTACTTTCTTTTTAAATGTCATGGGGTTGAATTAATAGTTACTCTTGACAGATATCACCAGCTTACACCCTTTCAGCTATGCCCGATGTTTGTAGGGCTTACTGTGTAAATGAGGGACTAAGCACATGACTCAGCTCCTGAATGATGGATGTGTTAAAGAGAGTGAATGACAGAGCTGGCAGAATAAGGAGAACAGAAAGGGTGGAAGAAGTCTGTTTTTAACCTGGCATTTCAGTTATCTTTACTTGGCAGAGCTCCTCCCAAGTGCGCTGAAGGCTCAGGCCCCAGTCAACCATTTCATTTGAGTGTTAGGAAATCTTAACTATCTAACAAAAGCAAGTGACCGTTAGCAACCAAGAGCGTGCTCTACAGCTGCCGTATTCCCCATCGTCTCTGCTGAGTACCTCTTTTCTCACAGGGCTTAGCTGCTTAACGACTTATTCTGGAAGACATGTTCCTGCTGAAGTGGCTTTGCTAATTCGGAAAGAGTATTCTTATTCCAAAAAATGAGACATGCACATTTAGTTATTCTGGAGGAGGTACTCCACTCTAAGTTCATATCATGTCCTTAATTCAAAAGGGTTTCCCTAAAGAAGTTGGTGCTTCTTCTCTCACCTCCTCTTCTGTACTTTCGTGGCCAGGTTGCACAGCTCTGTGACCTTTTTCTCCTCCAGACTGGGGTTATGTCATCTGTCTAGTAGGTCTTTGCACACATAATTCACAACACTATCCATAATTCAATACAGCTACATCAGTCCATCCACATTTCGTGAAAAGGATGATAAGCTCTGTTTCATTTCATTTATACTCCCCCTCTATGTGAGAGACTCCTGTCCCACCTTTGAAACCTTTCACCTTTATTTTCCACTTTGGTGGCCTTTTGCCTCCCCTTTTATATTGCCCACTTGAAAGCTTTTTTACTTGGGCTGTGTGTCTTGCTTAACTTTCTCAGCAGCACATCAAGTAAGGATGCACTTTATAACTAAAATGAGCTGTGCTGACAGCTCTGGTCCGTCTCTGTTTTGGTTTGAAATGCTGTTACATGAAATGCTAGGAAGGTGTCTAGACAAGGTGCAGGGTAGGCACCGCATACACACTGTTAGCAGACGTTATTAATCCCTCACTGCCAGTTGCTGTCCTCCTCCATGTTAGTTCATAGGAAAAAAGGGTTGTATGACAATGTTTTCACCTGCACAGGATGGTTTTAACAGCCTTTCTCTTCTTGTAACAATAAGCAAAACTAGACACGGAAAGTCTGTTTCTTAGAAATTAAAAAAATCATCTTACCAGTTTTATTAAAATTTGCCATTCTTTGCCCCTGTGTCGCATAAAGGTTCATTAATTATCCCACTGTCTCTGAACATGGCTCCAAAGAACAGGGTGACCACCTTTTTCAATAAAATTGCAGATTTACAATTTTCCAGCTCAGTGAATTGCTAGTGTTTAAATATATTGAAAGGCCAGTGCCAGGCTGTTCTGCCTCCCTGTGCAGCATTTTATTGGGAAGGGGGTGCTAGAAGGGTGCATGAGGAGAGGAAGAAAAGTGGTAGAGAAGAAAAAACGGGGCAGACAGATATGATGGCAGGAAAATCCTGCAAAAACAGAAGGGATTAGAGGGCCTGGAGGGACCTAAGGTTCAGAGGTGGCCCTTTGTGCCTCCTCGATCCTCCTCTTGCTCCCAAGTGGGAGAAATGAACATCACTGGGACCCCAAACAGGGCAAGGCTGGTCTCTCCTGAGAGGTATGGCCCATCGCTCTGGCTGTGAGATGAGGACCAAGCTGGTCTAACTGCCTTCTGCCTCTTTGCTCATTGACTTGCCAAGGGAATATCAGGAAAACAAGACACAAACTCTGCGCTGTGCCTCCAATCCAGGTAGGTTTGACACGGCCATGCAGAGCTGCAGGATGATTCATGCTTCCTGTCAGCTCTGCTTGGTGGGGAAGGGGAAAGATGAGCCTATGCAGGATTCTCCTGCTGTTGTCTGCAATTGAAAATTTGTTTTCTCCATCTGCAAAATTGTACATTCTTATGGCAACAGGGAAGACAGGAAGAAAAAGCGTGGGAAACAAGGTAATGTGACTGAAAAGAGAAAATTCATAGTGATCTAAATAAAAAATACCGGAAGGAAGAAGGATAGGGGCTAGTGACAAAGGCAGATCTGGGGGCTGCATTTTTGTGCCTATAGCTTGTGATCCTGACATATAGCTAAGCAACCTCTTGTGGCTACCTTGCTTGACTATGACAAACAGCCTTTCTTACAGACACAAAATAATAAAACATCCAACTCCTAAAACTCAGTCTCTCCTCTCACTGCTTATGGTAACGTTGATGCTCCTGAGAACACCTGGGGACCGCTGTTGTCGGACACTGCTGGTGGAGGGACCAGTACTGCGATCCTCTGCTAACAGCTCACCTGAGTCCCAGGAGACCAATTTAGAGGTGAGAAAGGACTTTGGGTACATGGATCATCTGCCGAGAACAGTGCCAGCTTGTGCCTGGTTTTGCACATGGGTGGATCAGTCCAGGCCCATCCCTCCTGCCTGGCCATGCTGCTAGGGGGAGCAGGGCTGTGCCCAGTGCAAACTCCCTGCCACAAACTCTCTCCGCTCGTTTTGTTAAAAGGGCTGCAGAGACAGGATAGAGGCTCAAAGGCCTTTAAATATTAGTTCCTTGATTTTCTTCATCTCTCTGCTTTTGAAACAAAGCTTCTGCAATAACAGCCAGGATGCTTTCAAGGCTCTCCTCTTCCTTTGTAGGAAATGTTACTGGAAACTCACCCTGGCTTCCAGGTTGCACATGTTGAATTCTGCTGTGTGTGAAGCTGAAAGAGGAGACATCCATTTCCCCTGGGCGAAGGCTTCCAAGAACCTCTGAGGGAAGTCCTATTCCTGAAATAGCATCCTCCCCTTTCCCCTCTTCCCATCATTGCCCTTCTTTTTCCTAACATGCCACACTGCACCCACAGGGGCCCATTCATGCCCGTGCCAAGCAGTACTGAATGAAGATTGGGTTTTGGTTAGCTTGTATCTGGGACTTGGGAGACCTGGATGCAAGTCTCACTTGGGGTGCAAACTTTCTGTAAGGGTTTGGCATACAGAGTGGAAATGATGCCGCCTCACCACAGATGGCTACACTGTACGTATGAGATGGTCACTTCTCTCTCCCTCCGAAGCTAGAAATGAAGAGAAATGGACACGTCAAGAGTGTAGTGCACCAGACTTAAGTTATTCCTATCTTAGGATGAGATAAATAACCCCCAGCGGGAACAGCTTCTTTCTGGCCACCTCAGGGTGGCCATGTTTATAGTGGGCATCTATATTATGGGTAGCTACCTTTAGCCAAACGTACCTGCAGCCTGTCCTGTGTTTTAGTTTACCCTTTATAACGCAAAGGTGGCACAGTCATTTTCCTTTTGCAGAGATGTTGTGAAACTTAAATCCAGTAACACTTGTGTGGTATCTACATGGGGAGGTGAGAATGGCATGGGAACGCCTATCAAACTGTGAACGTGATAAGTTGCTCTCCCAAAGGCTGTCAGGGAGGAGTTCCTCTGGCTGTGGCACCTCCATTCAACACTACGTTCATGAGGAACCCAGGGAGTCACCTTCGTGGCCTCATCTTCTTCCTGACTTGTTAGTAACATGCATAGGTCGTGAGGTAGATGATTCATTGCAGCAAAAGCAACGCTGGAGCCTTTCCAGATGCTAAAGTTTCTCAAGAGAAGTTCCAGCCATACGTTGGCAGAAAGTAGAGATACTGTGAAATTATTGTTAAGGGAGACAATGGAAAGGGAGCTTGATGTAAAATGTCTTTTTGATTCCTTTTTATTGAAATGGCCTCACTTTGATTACATTTATGTCTATCACACACACAAAAAAGCTAGGGTTCCAGCAAAACTATATATATATATTTTCAGTTTGTATTATAAGTAGGAGGTTTCAATTTTACCAAAAAGCAATGTTTTTACTGAAACCCCTTTTTTTTAAGCATTTCTCGTCCCAATACAAGGAAACTGTACTGAAATCTTTTTTTCTTTCACATGACACATTAAGAAATTAGTTTTGCTACTTGCTTTGGTGGGATCAGGAGTTCATCCAAATAATTGAGCGTGTCTGTTTGAATATTATATTTTGCTCTAAAACTTTGTTCATGAAAGTCATCTTGTTGACCATATTCTTCATTATTAAGATTCTTGTCTTACTTTTTCCTAATTTTTGAAATTTTTAATCAGACACAGTTCCCTGTTCCCACATTCTTGGTATAAACATGGCAATAAATAGTTGTTTACAAGGCAAAAAAATGTATCACAAAAATTAATGCAAGGCTGGGGCTCTGCTGATGTTTGCTTACATTGCTGTGGAAGAGTATGCATGATTATTATGAAAACTTGCCTTGAGAAAAACGTAACTGTTTGAAACTTGCAGATACAAACCAAATTTATTTCTTCAATCTGTTTTAGTATATTTGCCAAATGGATTAACGAGTATGCTCTCCTGAATTGCTCAGGTGGATTTGAAAAGATGTTTTCCCTCTCTCCTCCTCCCATAGGCGTGCGCACACACACATGCACACACACTCACATGCCAGTGCAAGTGCACAGAAATTCCATCGAGCATTTTAAGACCAGTGTCAGGCTTCACAGCTCAAAGTTATTTCTTGTGTAAGGAGATTAGGACTTTGACTGACTTTCTATGGCATATGGCGAATGTGAAGTACAAAAAAGCATGCTAAAGACTAGAGACCAGATAAAAGTACATCAGCAGCTAATTGCTATGTACACCATACAGCTGCAAATGAAACACAGCAAGAGACCAAGAGACATGAACAGATTCCATTACATAGGATGATAGGATGGTCTGAGAACAAAACTGGAAATGCAGGCCTTAAAAAAAAAAAAGAACAGTTGGAAGTCCTATGGAGTTTTAACAATTTTGTAGCTGGAAGAGTCCTCCTGTAATTCTTTTCCACGGCACAGCTGCATCTCCCTCAGGCTGAAAACAAAGACTCCTGCCTGCTTTCACAACTCAGACTAGCCGCAGTGATAAGTGTTTATCATCTCCTGCAGGATCCTCCACATTTTTTCATAGCTACTGTGCATCGGAAGAGTACAAGGTGGAAGGGAGCTGAAGCTGAGCACTGTTGTAGAGCAGGGTACTGGGCACAAAGAGGCTCTTTATGCTTTGTGTATCCTCATAGCAGTCAAAATATCAGCTCCATCGTGTTTTGCTGTACATACAGGGTGCTCTTGCTCACTCCTCACCAGGCAGCAGGGGAGGCAATGGAGCTGGAGCCCTTTGGGTTACATACAGCCCAGTGTTCTAGGGCTGTCACTGTCCTTCTTTCAGGGATGGCTGTGGCTGGCCCTAAGACAGTCTTTCCAGCTTCCTACAGTCTGCGGGAACCAATTCTCAAACCTTCGGACATTTGGGCACCATCTAAATGGTGCTCCGTCTTGCTCAGTTAAAGAGGATTTTTTGTTTTATCTAAATTATGTGTAAGTCCCTGCTGTAATCTGATTTCTTGTGGACGTGAGATGTATGTGTCCTTAGGTAAAGTGAAGAATATCAGCAGGCAATGATGTTAGTACACAAAGAAACTAAAGTAATACTCACCGATTTCCTCGCAAGTGCAGGCTGCTCTGTGATGTGCTTGCATAGCAGAGTGGGCCAAGTCTTCTCATGTGGGAGGACAGTAGAGAGGCTTTTCAAAGAATTTTCAGATAAACCACTCCTGTGTGACTTTTTGAGGATGACTAATATTGAAGATGGATGGTTGTCAGAGAGAGACACAACTACTTTTTCATTTTTGCTAAATATGCAATTTACAATAGTGCTAGTTTTTAGGGTGTTGGGTTCTTTTGTTTTTTCCCCCATGGTTGACAAAGGTTATTTGTCAAAAATGTGGCTAATTAAGCCATTTCCAGTCCCCCATCTCCCTTGCACATACAGCAAAACATACTGAGTTTCCAAACAGGAAAAATATTTAGCATCCTAAAAATGAGCTCTAGGTTGCTTTGAAGAATTCTGAAGCCTGTTGTCCTGCAGCCTTACTGAGATACATGTACTGTTTCTGGCATGTTGTATATTACAGTGCCTTGTTCAGAAATACAAACACGTTATAGATAGAGAGTATCAGAGGGATAAATAACTTTTCTGTTTGGAAGATTACTCTTATATTGAAAATATTTTTGACCCCACTAGAAGTAGGAAGTGAGATTAATTTAACCAAACAGCTTTTAAAGCACACTTAAAAGTTAGCAGCGCAAAATATAACCCATTTTTGTTTTGTCTCCTGAAGCTGTTGGCACACTGTCCCTTTTCACAATGCAGCCTCATGCGGCCTCAGCCCACAGACTTTATGGTTCAGACTGCAACCATACTTTGAGCAAAAAGCATGCTCCTCTGCGGGTGCTGGTTAGCATCCACAGTGGCTGAGCACTCAGGCCCCCCCACCAGGAGGAAATCGTGCCGGATTTCTGCAAACACTGCTCCAGAGCCTACAGGTGGTCGCTTTGCTGCAGGGAGACGAGTCACGCAGTGAGATGCTATTTGAGGTGACTATGGATGGCACAACTGCCTCTAGGTAAGTACCAGCCAGTGAGCCATAAGGGCCCACAAGCTGATGTATACGTCGTATACAGCGGAAGGGACCAAGAGGTGCTATGAATTCCTCATAAGGCTTTGGAGTAGTTGATACTACCTTGGACGTATGTTTAGGGCAGCTGAGATTTGAATCTGCCTCCAATCTGGGGAGGAAGCAGCTGCTGGTTTCAGACTCAGTGGATGGCAGTGGAAGGGTTCCTCAAGGAGCCAGACAAAATTGCCACTCATTTGTAATTATATAATAATTGCAATATAATAATAATTATACATATATTTAAATGTATTAAGTAACAAAGTAGTAAATGACCTTTCCAGTCTCCTGTGGATATAATTTCAAGAGAATTTAAAGGACATGAATCAAAAATGTGAGCCTGGTTTGTGGTTTGTTTTTTTTTTTTCCCCTCAGTACAAATGTGGCTCTGCAGGCAGCTCTCTGATGGCTACAAGTTAAATTTTGTGTCTCTCTCGAGTAAGAAGGCAATTTCATTGCAGTTGTGTCTTGTGCAGACAGGGTGGCTGTAAAAAACTTCACTCATTCATGTTAGTCACAGAACTTATAACTACATTACGGGAAGACTGAACAGAGGCAGATTGCTGATCTTTTTGGGTAATGCTATCTCCTCTTCATATTTATTGTGTTATTAAACAAGGTTTCATCAGTGTTACATAAAGATTTGCTAATAACATGCAAAAAGATTTTCTTTCTGGGAGATTCTGGGTTTAGATAATTTGAATTTCTCTTTTAGATTTTATTTTTGTTGGATCTTATTAAATATTTCCCTGTAATTGTTAACACATCTCATTCTAGCATACTGATTATTATCTCTTCTCCTTTTACCACAGTGAACTTTTTAATTTTTTTGAACTACTTGGTAGAGTTTTATATTTCTCCTCTTTCACCAGGTGGGTTACAGCTGTGCTTGTATTTTCTTTTTTTATTTTTTTTTCATGCTGTTAAGCAAAGCCAGGAATGTGGATGAACTCTTAATCCATTTGCAGGAAGAAGAGCTGACTGAGCCCAGCACAACAGCAAATCTGAAAGAGGTTTTCTCCACTGGGATGCTCACGTGTTGTGCGCTCCCACACTCACAAAATGGAGAAGTGGTCAAAATGAAGAAGAGTATGACGATAACCTGTGGAGGCAGTTCAGACGTGTCATAGCAGTTCCTGGACAAAGACGGCAAGGTGAAGCCATGCTAAGTCAAGACATCTAAAATTTTTTACAAGCAATCTTACGTTAACATATCAGCATTCCTGTGCCTCTGTTTTGACCTGCTGGAGTATGGATAATCAATGTAGACGCTGGGAAAGTCATCTGACATCAGCATAAGGAAAATGTTAAGCTCTCTCAGTTTTCAGCACATGATTTTTAAGACATTTTAATCCTCTCCCTTTCAAGTGTGGGTTCACTGAGGAGGTCAAGGGGTCATTAACACTTCGCCTCCTCCACCACCATTAACATGGGCCAACCGAGCAAGGACTGGTGTCGTTGGGTGCTATGATTTCATTCACACAGACACTTGCTTTTTCTTTTTTTCCCTTTCAGCCAGGTCTTCATCATCCTATTTCTTTAACAGTATCTCAAGTTTATAAATTGTCTTTCATCTAAATATAACCAGTTCAAAGCCCCAGTAAAAGACCTTACTCTTTCCAGCCCTTGTGGAGGTCCCAAGGGGAAGAAAGGATGTTTGCCCACCATTGTCTTGCTTCCTATTGCAAAGACTAGGGCCGCAGCAACGACTGTACATCACGCTCTGGGCACTAGAGAGGGGCAAGGTCATGATTAGGCAGCCTCTTGATGCAGATTAACAGAACAGATGAAACTAAAATGGGATAACTGGCACCATCTCAAACGTGGTAAAGCAAGGATAGTTCCTCTGCCTGCTGTAGAGGCAGGGTGATACCCTGACTACGCAGCCCTCTTTGAAAAGCACTCAAGGATGCATAGTTTTATACAGCCAAATACCCCTCTGTGAGTAAATAACCTCATTTAGTCAGTGTCGTTTTACAGTTACGTATGCAAAGGCAGAAGGATATGACATGTTTTGCATGGGGCACAAAATTAAGCTAGCAAAGAGTGTCCTGTGTGTCTGTTCTTTTCTGTTTTCTTAAGGGTAAGCTTGTTGGCCTTGTAGATGGAAGAAATGCGTTTCAGAGGCCTCCTGGGTATGTTGGATCTCTTGCTCTCTGGAAATGGGGAAGAAAAAAACCCAAAACCAACCCATGTACAGAGTATAGATCAAGTCAGAAAGGAATTGTCTTCTGTTAAGTACTTTAATGCAATAGAAGCTGAAATGATGACCATATGATGCGTAGTGAGCGCAGTGATACAGGAGAAAATGGCACATCACTGCAACATTAATTACTTAATGACACAAAGCTGGTGATATAAAAATTGCTGTAGGTGGTCAAAGTTGAGTATAGTCAGGCTGATGTAGCACTCTGAACTCCAAATATCTATTTGACATTCTGCCTCAAGTTAAATTTTTTTTTTTTTTCTCCCTTCCTGAGACTATCTGGTTTCTTTTTTATTCTTATTTTTTGCTTCCTTCACAGTGTCTTGTTTTTCCCCAGCCTAGCCCTCCTGGGACAGACTAAGCTGGAAAAATTTCAGTTTGCTGCTATTTTACTCTGCTTTACTTAGCCTCATAAAGTTGCTTTAGAGACAGTCACTTTCCGGTGTATGAGGACAAGATGTCATGAGGCACATAGTAGAATAGTAAACCCAGGCTTTGATCAATTGCCAGAAATGGGGTTGGGGAGAGAGAAAAAGGGGGAGCTTTTTTTTTAAAAAAAATATATATACATGAGTAAACAGAAATGAAAGATACTGCAGCTCAAAGAAAATACAATATTTGGGGTCAGATGAAACTACCAGAGTCCTCCTCTAGAGGATACGAGTCCCCCTCCCCCTGACTCAGCCATAGAAACTAGCTACCAGCCCTGTTTAGTGACATACAGAGGCTAAAACCTTCTCTGTGATCATTATTTTCACCCAAAGCTGGTGTTACCTGATCTTCCATGTAGCTGCAGGCCATTGCCACATGATCTCATCTTCACGGCTAACTCAGCAAGAGCTCGTCTCTTCTGCTCCCAAAATGCCCAGCCCTTAGCAGTCAGCTTGGAGAAAAAGCTGAGCAGATCCCTGGCAATTTGCTGAGCTGTTCTGGTCACGGTTTGGGGGGGTCCAGCACCTGCCGACATATACCCATCACTCGTCTCATACCAAAGTCCTTCACTGAAGTCCCTTCTTCACGCAAAGGGGATTGGAGGCAAGAACACACATGTTTCTCCCTTCCTTCTGTCTTTTAAATGTGACCTCTTGTCTCCTGCTCAGGTTTATTTATACACAGTGGCACATCAGAAAAGTGACTGGCTATGTTAAGTACCGTACTTTGATTTTAGTGGTTTGTGTAGCGTCCAAAAAACGTGAATAAAGTACATTAAAAAAATGCTGGAAATTGACATTACATCTATGTTGATGCGCATTTCAGTTGCCAAGAAAAGAGCAGTTTGGCTGAAGGATCCAACAAAATCTGCTTAGTGGGTCTTCCTTGGCGAGAGCCCACAAAGCAGACTGCTTTCACACAGTACTCCCTTAATCACTGTAAAGAGGTTTCAGAGAGATTAATAATAACTAGTGCAGTTGTTACACCCACGCACAGTGACTCAGACACACCGATGAGGCCCGGGGAGAGTCTTTACCTGTGTGGGCCACACAGACACATGCCAATATTTAGTCCAATAAAGCTGTCTTTCCAGCAGCATGAATGATAATCTTGGAGGTAGATGATGACAGGGCCTGTCAAATAAGCCCCTATACTGAGACGCAGCCCAATATATAACAGCGTCTCACTAGAGCCACGTTAAAGGCTGTGGTGGAAACCTCACTCTCTCTCCTTCTCTCTCAAATATCGGCGATGTTGATTAAAACCAGATAATACGCAGCCCCAGCGTCACGCTGTGCTGCACCACGAGAGGACTCTGAGAGTAATGAGTCCCCATTTGGTTTAAACGAATTTTCGGACAGCCTTTCCCGAGCGCAGGGCTGAGGCAGCCGGCTGTTAGCCAGACGCGAGGCAGGCAGGAGGTGATCAGACAGTGCTGCGGCAGCGGGGGTGCTGACGGAGTTCGGAGCTGCTGCTGCTGCCACTGCTCATGACAACCCCAGGCTTGTGGATAGCCCTGGTGCTACTGACTCTGTGGTAGACACCCAGCATTAGCCATCCATGGGTTTGGCTCTTTTGGCCTTTTATTTAGCTTGTATTTTGTGGGTTTTATGTCATCCCATCCCCTCTTTCTGTCATAAAAGAGCAGCAATTGTCATTTGATTAACCTCTCCGGGAAGGGGGGAGTGCTCAGGAATACACTGGCCAAGCGTGTTTAGTCAGATACAGATTAGCAGAGAATAATAATTGAGTGGCCGTTACAGAGCAAGTTGCATCCAGCAATCAGAGTTGACTAATTACGGATCGCCTCCTGCTTCTAGCTCATTTGATGGCAAAACTCCTGTTGACTTCAGCGGCACAGGATCAAGCCTGATACGCCCAGTGGACTGTGCAAGCCTTGGACTAGCATGCAGGGCAGAAGTGAGCCAACCGTAACATTAGCTGTGGAGACAAAAGCCTCCCAACAAAAGCACCAGAGATAAATTGAGGACAATTAGGAAGTATCTGAGCTCTTCTTCCTACCTGCAATATGGCAGGAGGCCAGGCTCCGAATGAATTAGTTTTGTGGCCAAAAACAAGTAAGGCAAGGATCCACTTTGGAGAGGAGGAGAAAAGCAGGAGAAACTTCTCCTTTTCTGCCCTTCGAGGGCTCTTCCTGTGCACAAGGGGCACAAAATTGACTTCTGTGGGACAGCACAATGCCGGCTGGCTTACCTAAAGGTTCTGTGCAGGTTATTTGTCTAACCCCTCCACCCCCAGCCCAAATCACACAGAAATGATCACAGGAATATAGGGAGGGGGTAAATTCACAACAAAATGTGCAATACCATGTGCAACTGAAAACAGAAAGGATTGGGTTTCTTTTTTTCAGAGAGGAAGTCAAACAGGAATTGTACTTGACATACTGTTTAAAGTTTTTGTCCTTTTTTTAACCCACAGAAAAGCACAAATATCTTCAGTAGTCAGAAGCATTTTCAGAACAGAAGTCACACCATCAAACTTGAGCTATCCATCCCAAAATTGTATTAACTCACTCCCACAATTTTTGCCATGAGGTAGGCTGCTTCTTCAAATTGATAGCCTTCAATGCTGTTGCTGTCTGCATTGTACATAGCTAATCAGTGCATTTACAGAATGTCTGGATAAGAGCAGTGTTTCAATAGTCAGCATCCTATACATATGTATATAGCCTAAAATAAACTATCAACTCACTTATTATTTTAAATTCCAGGTTATTTGCCAGGAAAGTAGTGTGCAATATCTATGATAAACTGTGTGGGTGTCTGCATTTATGGAATGTAGGTGTGCAAAGATACAGCTAATATTTTTTTTCAAATCTTTATGTATTTATTGAAATTGGCAGCTTCAATTACTTTGCTTGGATGCAAGTTACTTGCTTTTCAAAATCATATTTCTCATGTGTATTGTTTGTTCTGCATACTATGTAAGAGACCGCATTATAGAGGGTCCTAAAGAGCCCCTATGGGACAAATGGTATGATGTGTTATTGTGTACAGAGGCCTCTCTTCAGTAGTTGGCCTTAACCTGGAGTTACTTTTCTTCAATTGTCAAGGCTGCCCAACTTGACAAGAAGAGTTGTAAAATAAGAAATAGAAAAAAAAGGATCAGAGAGATTCCTACAGGCTTGTTTTAATACGCAGAAAAGGAAGAACAAGAAAATCAGTAAAAAGTTTGGAAAGAGAAAGGGGGCAGGGAGGGAGGGAGAGAGAAGAGGCTAATATGAGCAACAGCATACGGAAGGAAGCATTGCTGCTGTGAGATCAGTTACGAGATAGAGATAATGACAGAACTACCCGAAGATGCATAAGGTCAGAGAAAACCCATTGTAATGTTTATACATTATGGGAAGGGTCAAGGACATGGAAAGGGAAATAGAACAACTGGTTGGAAGTCCAAATATTAGAAGGATGATCAAAGACCATGGTGGGACAGCCGGTAGGATTGGGGTATGCGTAGCAGAGAGTGTGCACTGTTCAGCGCACTGTGTGGAATAACAGTGATATGGTGGTTTAATGATAACACAAATGTAGAACAAGTTTAGCTTCAAAGTCACTGTGGAAAAGCACGAAAAAGTAGCATCACTAAAATCGTGGTAGGGGGCTGATTTTTTTTTTTTCCTGCATTCATTTATACCATCACTTTGTTTTAAGTGAAAACCACTCTGGTAAACACCAGGAAGAATAATTTTGAAACATCCATACTGGGACATGAATACCTAAGTTTCCAGCAATAAAAATTCAGATAGTTTACTTGGGCATTTAGTCTATCTCTTTCCTGTCCATGAATCTCCTTGAATGGTCTATGATGTTACCTACCTTATTCTTCATTTTAACTTACTCTGAGGATGATTTCCAAAAACTGTAGGTTGTTTGTGGTAGCTTTTTGTAGGTTTTCAAAAATAAAAATCAAAATCAAATGGGTTTGGATTTAATGTGTTAGTCACATGGTATTTCTGTGCCTCTACTGGATAATTATGTCTCTGAGAATGAAGTGTTTGGTGCAAATTTCAGGGATTCCAAATCTGCTATCAGTAAATACTTAAAATACTGACTGTTTTGAAGCACATTCTTGCCAGGAAATCTTTCTGCCAGAATATTCATAGGAAGCAAACATAAAATGGACACAAACACTGTCAAAGCACATTTATTTAAAAACGTGAAGAAACCTGTGCCAATTCTTTTCAGAGAACTGCAATAGTTCATGATCTTCTTCAGTCAATTGGAGCAAAATCGTTATTCTAGTTGTTTATTTGAGGACATTAACCAAAACCATATTCATAGCAGTGATACAGTGCTTAAGGGTCCTATTAACCCTACTTTATACAGCCTGTATACAAAATCTGATGGCAAGAATGACATCAACTCTACTTCCCTTCCCTCCCTGTCTATAACTCAACATGCCCTGTCGGCACCTCGAACAAATGCTATTCGTCCTGCTATAGTTTTCCTCAGGATCACAGCACATCTGCTACCCTTGTCTTCCCTTGCCATGACCAGCCCTTCGATTTTCTGGAGGGAATCACCACCTGCTGCCTGCAGTCCTGCTAGTCCTTCCTTACCAAATTTGCGTGCATTCCCGTATCAGGAAATTGCAGTGAGGAAGCTGCCAGGGCAGCATGTTCGGTCTGTGAGAAGACACTGTATCAGAACTTGTCATAGCAGCAAGCACTGTGATTTAGGAAACAAGAGGCAAAGCACCGAACTGGCCGATGATTCACATCAGCTAGCCTGGCTGAGCGCATCACCCAGCAAACGGGGCTGCCGAGCTGAGGGAGCAGTGAAAATGATAAACCTGCCTTCAAAAGGCACCACAAGGTGCAAACTTCAGGCTTGTCGGTCTATACCACTGTCCAATACTACAATGGATAAATCATGATGTTAGAAATTAAACTCAGCTCTGACTTTGCCCAGGATGGTACCGGTCTGTGTCTGAAGCGCACCTGAGGGGACAGCAAGCCACAGGATGGTGAACTGAGCAATTGGTGACAACCGGTGCTGCTACCATAGTCAGCAACCCTAAGCAGGACAACAGTTCAGAGTATGTTCAGAGAAGAGACTAAGACAGCAAAATAACCCAGAAGTACATGTTTCTCTTTGCTGTGATGGTTTTTCCTGGTTGAAACCTTCCCAAAAACTCCTGAGCCCAGGTTCCTGGGAGCATGACATGCACCTTGTAGAGCATAGGTGGCAGGGAAAATGGCATGGGCCAGCTCACATTCAATGTGTTTACCCACTTTTGTTCATTTGCCCCTTCTCTACCTCTTCTAGTCTAAGAGGCTCTTCTCCTGGCGTCAGCTGCTTTGACTCAAATAGTTACTTTTTTTATAACCTACACAGCTTGCTTGTTTTAAGAAGAGGATGGGGCTATTTCTTCACTGTGTCTGGCTTTTGAGGAGCTACTTGCAAAAGGAGGCAGAGTTGAACTCGCACGCAGCAGAACTGAGATCTCGGTGCATGTGAGGGTGTAACCTGGGCTTTTTCGTTGTGAAAGCCCAGAGGAAGAGTAGAGAACTCTGAAGTTCTTGGTTAGGTAAATAATGAATCCAGGCCTATTAGCTACCTTCAAACCTGCTTCAGGGGGTAAGCAAGCTAATAAAAGTGCCACGTAAAAAGTCATTGTTTCTACATCTCTCGAGATTAACCAGTTGCCAAACATCACTGTGGCCAATCATCCCTGTTATCTAAAGCACAGAATCTAAAGAGACTGGCAAGCCCACGGAGCTGCACAGGACCATGCAAAACTACATCTTTCCAGATGGGCTGAGTCCACAAGCTTAGTCAATTGGGAGCTACTCTTCCTGTTGCGTAAAGCACACTTTCTGTCCTCCTCTCACTGATATTATAGTAAAAAAAAAAAAATTAAAAAATAAAATGGGTTTGTGTGTTGAGATCTTCAGGCGAAATTTGTCTGCCAATTCTGCTGGTGTCACCGTTTGGAGTGACTTGAGTTATTACAGCACCGAAGCTTACTGCAAAATTCAGCACCACAGAAGCAACATGTGCCTGCTGTCATAGGCACAGCTTCTGCCCCTCTTTCTGACCCAGGTACTGCTTTTCAAAAAACCCAGGAGGCTCAGGACGGAATGTGGCTTAGATCTTTTCTTTCTTGTGACAGAATGATGTTTTGCTTATGAACAAAATGGTGTCAACATATGACCTTAGTAACTTGTTAAAGGATCTTAAAGAAACAAACCTCCTTCTCCCTATGGAAACATGAATGTATTGAAATTTTGTTGTACTTTTTAAGCATAAATCATAGTGAAAAATAAACTGATAAGGAACACATTTGTTAGGTACTTTCACGCTTTTATTCTTTCTAGTCTAATAGTCTGCTAATCACTAACCAGGACTTTTAGGGGACCCTAACTTTTAGGGACAGAGTTTGAGATTTTGTCTATTTCCCTAGATGAAAGATATTTCTATAGCAGCTATTCTTAGAAGCATTTATGGGAGAGAGGGAGGGAGTGAACCACCAGTAGAGGAGTGACTCACCACAGCACTACTAATTACCAACAAAAAATGTCTTTTGCTTTGCAGATTAGGGAATTAGCTGCAGAACAAAATCCTATATATTTGAGAACCAGATACTGCGCATGATCTTTCGATATTAAAACCATACGGGGTGGGTGCACAACCGATAACCAGTGACAGACAGACATCTGAAACCACTTCTTTCTAGGTCTGTATCTCTCCGCATCATTTGCCTGCCAACCCAATTTCCCATTGCTCTTGCCTCTTTCTTTATCATCCTTGCAACATCTGCTGCCTTTGATTTTTTTCCTCTTCTGTTGTTCCATACCTTGAAATATGTTAAGTAAAAGGTAGCTAAGGGGACTGGTAGCAGCCTGCAAAACTTTCAGTTTCTAGGTCTCTGGCTAGGATCCAGGCAGGTCAGTGGCAACTGAAAGTCGTTACCACCTCGTGTCTGCTTGGTGACCTCAGTGACATTAATTGCTGGACTGGCCACAGTGGCAATCTCAGCAGAGAAACCACCCACTCTCTGTGCTGAAATCAGGCCATCCTCTCCCATGCAGAGTCAAGGTTGTGGCACAAAAAAAAGACACCTTTACCTTCCTCATCCCTTTAACTATGTTAAAATGACTCATTATTCTTATTTTCCAACCAACACAAAGGTAGCATGAGAGCTGAGGCGGCGCTGCCATGTGTTTAAATACTCTGAAAGTGACTTAACAATAAGCATTACTGTATGGGTAACGAAATAAACTAACTAAATAGCTATGGGTATAAAGCACAGAGTGCTTCCAATAACACAGCTCGGAGCTTATTGAGGTGACATATGTTATCTTGCTCTCTAGGTGACTGGCTAGCTTGATGCATCCAGGGAAAAAGAAAGTGAAGAAGCCTCCACGTCTCTGGCTGCAGCCTGCCTGCAGGCTCATCGTAGCTGTTTCCAGGAGAGCTGCTTTCACGTTTCTTACTCTCCTGCTATGTTATTTGTGGCCTGTCAAGACCAGGAACTGGTTTATCCTCTGGTCACATCTGATCTCTGGTCTCCATGTCTAAGATAGAAACGGCAAAGTTTGCCTGTCTTCCTTCCTTCCCTCCCTCCCTCCCTCCCTTCCTCCTTCCTTCCCTCCCTCCCTCCCTCCCTTCCTTCCATCCTTCTTCTCTGGTGACTATTTTGTAAATAGTTTTCCTAGTGTAAGGGCAAACCTCACACCCCCTGGGAGAACTTATGCTAGCACTAGAAAATGACGTTTTCCATTTCAGAGAACAATACTGTCAGATTTCCATTAATATTCTACCCTTCTCAGTGCTTGTGACAAATCTTGCCATATTCTCTAGTTTGGAAGAGGAACATGGAAATCTCTAGCTTCCCCCCCAAGAAACCTCAGCTGCCAATATGAGAGCTCGGTCATTTTTTCTTTCACTTTCTTGAGATCAGAGAAGAGCATGAAAATACGATCTCGTAGGTGAAAACGATCAAAGGGAAAGCAAATTAAAAAATAAACCATTAATTAAGGAAACAAATATCTAGCAATGTTTGAAACTACATCAGGGATGTTTGGAGCCTGCCTCAACATTTTGCAGTGCTTGAGAATGGCAATACAAGTTTATATCACATTAACCAGGATTTAAAGGTCTTTGTATTTAAACCTACAAATCACAATTAAGCTGAATTGTATTCCCAGAATAATATCATCTAAGTCATCTTGGTTAAATCTTTCATATTCATTGTCTTGGGACGTTAACTTTTTATAAAAATTAAATTAATTTACTTACTGATAGTTCGCATAAAGGACCAAGTCACAAACAATCAAATTTAGATATCTAAATCTGAACTTTCAGTGCTGGAAAAACTTGCCTCATTGTTGTCTAGCCTTAAGGAAGGAAGATGAGATTTTTATTTAAAACTTCATCAGTTCACATCACTGGGGAAACATATTCCTGACCTGGGTGTGTGAGCTGACACACTGGCTAAAGGCAAGAGACATCTCAGTCCCTGGTGTGGGTGATGCTCTGATGAATGGTGCTCCTGCAGCTTTGAGTCACAGAAACAGACGCAGGGCTCAGGCCCCATCTCATACTCCTTGACAGCAGGTCCAAAGTGGTGAGGATGAGGTGGCCTACAAACTGAAGGAACATCTCATGCCAACAATTAAAATCCAGGATAAATCATTTCCTGCAGAACTTCATCAGACTGCCAGGCCAAACTGAGCAGATCCATTGCTCTGCTATGATGTCTCTTCATTCCCCAAGGCTCCTGCAGTAGAGGGACACTTTCAAATTTCAGTCATCTAATACAGACACCCAGGTCCTCTGCATATTCACCGGGGGACAATTCAGAGTGTATAAGTAAGGAATGTCTGTCTTTCCCTTGCGTAAACAAAGCTCTTTAGCATGAACACAGATATACTGGGTCAGACCAAAGAGCCAGCAGAGCCACCGCTGTGTCTTTGACATAGCCAACAGCAGGTGTTTAGGGAAGAGCAGAAGAGTAGGACATTCATATCTAAACCTTCTTCCTCAGTTACTTTTTCACCCATTACTGGTATATATATTACACGGACTTCCTGATGTGTCTGTGGTTTGTATGAATTTAGAGACCTCATTGATTTGCCAGTCTCTCTTTGAACTCAATGAGTATTCAGTGTCTACAATATCTAAGGCCAGGATTTATAAAGTTTAATTATATGAGTATTTTCATGGGAGATCACTGTGAAACTGCAGGTATCTGTGGGAGCAAACTTATGAGACATGAGTGAACTTGGAAACCGGAGCTCAGTGCAAGCAGGGCGCTTTAGCCCTTTTCCTGCTACTGAGACACACTCACATCCTTCTGGTGCAAGAGAAACACGCTGAGAGCAATGTGGAAACATCCCTGAAGTAGATGCCTACGCTGAAGGTCCCAAGCTGATCAAGCGCATAGATCAGGTGCCACCTACAGCCCAGGAAGTTTTTGGACATGGCCAGCTTAAGGATATTTCTTGTCATGGTTATCATCAACAGACAGGACTGTCAGGAATCCAGCCCAAACAGGACTGGCTTCAGAGCTGCACGGTCTAAGTGATGAAGACGTTGGGCTGGAGATGTCATTCAATCACTAGCAGCCTACTGAGCAATTTGGCAGCACTCCATAAATTATACTCCTTTTTTCTCCTTAGAATTGCAAATACTTATGTGGAAAAACTTCTCAAATGTGAATATTAATAAGCTGAATTTGAGGTCACATCTGCCCGATGATCACTTTTTATCAATTCCTTGCATTGCACAACAAATCTGAACTCAGCTTGCCATGAATTGTCAGCAACAAATTCAGCTGGTTGCAGCACCTTGTGCTGTGACTGGGGTCATTGTATTATGTATAGACTCAGCATGAAGGCGGCTCATGTTATCTGCTGCAAAATCATTTTTCACAGATACAGTATAATGAGTTTGTGGAAAATATGATACCCAATTACTGGTTATAGAAAAGCTTTAGTAACCCTTTGAACCTTATCAGGATAAGCATTCACTCTAGTTACACTAGTTTTAAAAAAGTGCCACTCCTCATAATAATATGTTTCTAGTTATGCTTCTGTTAAAAAATCATTATCCAGTAATGGATTTCGAAGATCTTTAAGGCAGTACGCTCTGAAGCCACTACAAATATTTGCAATTGGAGGAGGGCTTCTGTGGGCTGTGAAAAGGCATGCAGTCAAGAAGAGACAGCATTTGGATGCATAAGAACATAATCTGAAGAAGCTGTAGACGGGACTGTCTTGAGCCCTGGGCAGGGTAGGCAGCTGCTTAGGGTAGCAGGCTGCTGGGATTTCGCCTCTGCCAGCTAATTTTGTTTCTGCCAATGGCTCCTGTGTCAGCGCCATTGATAGCCAGGCTGGCTTTTTCTGATGAGGAAGAGGTTGGACTATGGGCTGTGGAAACGGCACAGCAACTCTTGGCAGAGTCGCCCTGCCGAGCTATGGCATTTTATATCTGTATCTCCAAGGTAGCAGCAACAGAGGCAGGGTCTTTCCCTGAGTCCTTGCCCCTCTTCACAGAACCACAGACTGTGGAGGTCATCTGGTCCAACCCTCTTGCTCAAGCAGGGCCACCTGGAGTCAGTTGCCCAGGACTGTGTCCAGATGGCTTTTGAATATCTCCAAGGAAGGAGACTCCACAACCTCCCTGGGCAACCTATTCCAGTGTGCAGTCACCCTCACAGTAAAAAAAGTGTTTCCTGATGTTCAGACAGAGCCTCCTGTGTTTCAGTTTGTGCCCATTGCCTCTTCTCTTCCACACCAGAAGTTGTCCAGGCCTGGTCTGGTCTTGGCCCTTCAATTGTAAGGTCGCTAATTCAAGATTGTCTGTATGGCCTTGAGCTAACTTGGTAGCCCATGGCCAGAAGCTAGCTCCAGCCTTTCAAATGCTTCAAGACTACAAAGTTGAACTGCATAATAAAAATAAAAATTAAATATGGTGTGTACAGATTCAGGTGAATATAAACAGATCCAGACAAATGTCATTGTCTTCTTTCCTCATCTAGCTAGCTTGTTTCTGAGAAACTCCTCCAGAATATAAAGGGCAAGCAAAAGCCATTTGACTTATATTCAGTTTACGAATTAAGTTGTTTTTATCCTATTTTTCAAGATCTTGTTTATATCTGATTAGCTAACGTCACCCAAGAGCCAGATCATTTGTTTAACACTAACTGCTTCCGAAACATTTCTGTTAGTATCCTCTAGAAAAACTAATGTCAGCTCTATAATGAAACAAAGGGTTATTATCATTCACAGAGTTGTATAACTACATTTAATGCTAGGTTTGATACTTGCTGTGTAGCTTATGGAAATGAAATTTCCTTTTTTTCTACATCAACAGCTTAAGAAAACCTCAACTCTAATAATGTTCAAATATGTAGAAACACAGATGGGGTTTTCTTACCCTTGCCTTTACAAAATCCATTAAAAGATCAAAAAGATTTGTTTATACTTGATCTTTGTCCTGTAATTTCCAAGGAGCAACAATAAGCAAATCATTCACAGTAATTAACTGAGATTTTATAATACTAGTGCACATAATAAACTATGTATGCCTTGAAGGTGTGATTTGCTCCTTAAATCTGTCTGTAGGAAGTGCTACACATTCCTCCAGATATCTAAGAAGTAATTCAGAAAGCTGTATGTTAAAAACAGAAAAAGAGCTTGCACTGTTTTTGTATATCAGACTCATTGAATAGTGAGCCCAGTGCTCTTTCCTTTTCTATCTTATCTTCACGTGCTCTCAGTTGATTTGCTTAAGACTTGAGACGGAGTAGAACCCCATGTATCTGGACAGGACCTCAAGGAAGGGACCACATGGGTGCACCGCGTCAGGAGAAGACCAACAATAATATCTCGATTTGGTGTCCTGGTCTCCGGCCAACACCATCTCTGCCCTACCATGGGTGCAAGGCTGCACCTTCCCTTTGCAGAGTACGGTCCCTTTTCTCCTGGCAAGGCTGTGTGGGGAGGCTGGGCCAACGCTCCCAGTTGTGCCGCCTTCCCAGCCAGACCTGTAATACCAGCGGCCCAAACAGTTCATGCGGGTAGGACACCCTGCCTGTGGGGAAATAGCCCACCAGAAGAAACACAAGTTTGTAACAGTCCCGCCCAACGAGGAAGCCAGCACTTGGCCCAGTCAAGGCACTTAAAATACACAGTTGTATTTAGAGGCAGCTTTCATTGACTTACGGAGGAATACTAACCTTTTTCTGCCTATAAGTTTAGCTAACAAGCTCAAACTCCCCAATGCATTTTAGCAGACACTATAGGCAAGTTTGATGGGATCTCAGCTAATTAATTGAGATTTAGTGTTTTTCTAACGCTGGGACGGACATTCAACCCTATTCCCCCCCATTAGAATAGTTGTAGTGAAGGAAGGCATAATAACCTCAGAATTAATTGGATTTTGCAGCAGGCTGCGACAAGCTGTCCAACACGTATTCATACGGTCCACTCTGCTTTTACAAGCTAAAGCCACAGACCGCAATTTATTGCTGCTTCTTGAGGTTGAAATTAGAAAGAGTATTAATGTTGGAAGGAAAATATATTAGCAGAAACACATGCTGGAGCAGAGAGATCTGCCTTTTGGTTGAGATCAATAACCAGAAAGCCCAAGGCTGATCTTTATCAGACTATGGAATGAATGCCTAGGAGAATGGATAATAAGTGCTGTCCAGAGATTTCATTCCCTTCCTACGTCCATGTGAAAAATGTAGCCACTGGGTCCCACAAAATTATAGGCTTCATTTAGATGAAAACTTCAGTTTGCTTTCATTTAACTAGCAATAAAAATTTTGAAGCACTAAAAGCTGGAAACTGCTGCTGTAGCTTTCAGCTGTGGGCGTAACATGACTTGTCCTCACTGAATGAGATAGTTGTCGGAGGGACTTTGTTTCCTGAGGTGTTCGTACAGCTCCTAACACCAGCTGGTTCGCAAGCTCGACAGAGGACAGTAGCTGCTTCTCTGGTGCACTAGTTAAGTAACCATAATTCACAGGGATATCTGGCACATTAAGACTCTGCGAATATCTCATTGGAGCAACAAGCAAATGTCATGCATCCACGGCCACACGGATTCTTCAGTATTAGTTCTGGATGAGCAAGTATATATTTTGACTCCCTTGCAAACAGGCTGAAGGAAAGGGAATCACTGCCTACCGGCTTTCTTGCTGGGAGATCCTAGAACTCAAAGAATTGCTTCTCTTCCTTGAGGGATGTGTCCCGCTGAGCTCAGAGCCATCACACCCTCGTATGCCAAGGGAAGTGGGATGTGTTTTACCTGTGACACCTCCAGAAGGCAGGGGCAACTTATCTGATTAGGAAGTTCATGTGCGGTGTTAGACTTGCCATGTATTCATTTGGATTCATCTGTACGACCAGCCGAAGAAAACAGGTCCAGACTGAGTGGTGTCTTCATACATGTCTGAACAGAAGGACTTGGACTTGGGTTTCTGATGCTGACCACACTACAGCCACCCATGTTTCTGTCATCTAGAGACTGGCTTTTCATAATGTGCTCTTTATCACGTGTATGTGTCTCACTCTGAAATGGCAAGCCAGGCAGAGAAGGTTCACCTGAGGGATCTGCAGTATTTATAACCTTCTTTAAAACTGAAGGGACTTGCTAGACATGCACATTCAGTAACAGGCCATTGAAGCCAACAGTTTCTCCTTCAGTCATCCCAATGTGCTGGACTCTGTATACCTTTCTGCTGTACAGACTTTGCCACAGCTTCTAACAAATAAACCTAGAGCAACAGTAAATGCATTGGGCAAATGAAACGGAGAGGCATCCTTGACTTGGTGAGAAAACCTTGCAGAGGGCATTCAGATACCATACTCAATTTATTACCTATGATTTGTTTATGCTTTGTCATGTAATGTATCCAGAGAGAAAGGACAGATAATGTTTCAGTAGTTCAAATAAAATAAAGAATATGCGTACAGCCTGACTACCCGTGCTCTTGGAGCATTCAGATAGCGAGGCAAAACTAGCAAGCGACAAAATGAGTAATATGGGATGGCTCAGAGGATTAGGCAACGTCCTCAGAGGAGCGGGCCACTCAGGATTCAAAGTGAGGTACAAATGCTCGATACTGTCTGTACGGACCGTGAATAAGGATGATGTGCAATTCATAGGGGGTACACGGGAGTGAGGGAAAAAAAAACCCAAACCACACTTGATTTAAGCGTGTAGGCAGATCTGTTAGCTGAGTTTGCAGAGAGCAGGCCTGATGATCTTGTTATAACCACAGAGAACAAGTCCTCTGTTTGGAAACATAGTTAGCTACTGGCACGCACGTTCCCTCCACGGTACCCCGAGATCCTGAGGAAGCGGTTTTGTGAGAGGATGACAGATGACTACAGACCTCGTCCTGACCTGAATTGATGAGTTCATGGTGACTCAAGGCTGACATCTGATGACTGGCCGCATTCATGGAAGTGCCCCGGAAATCTCCGCTCGGCCGGTGCGGATGCAGTGCCCGGCGCTGCCGCCTGCCGCTGTGCCTCCGGTGAGTCCCCGCAGCCGAGACCCGGGAGCGAAGCGTGACTTCGCAGCCCGTAAACCGGGGTCCCCACACGTGATGTCTCCCAGTCAGCACTCAGGCTCGCCGAGGAGACAATAAGGAGGAAGTTACATTTTCTGTAACGTATTAGGGGTCAAAACCTTCAAGCTGAGCAGCTCTGGTAAGCACCCAATTTAATTAAAAGGATATATAGAGCGAAATAAAAAGAAATGGTGAAGAAAATCTGCCCAAGTACAAAGCCAGCTCGAGATTTAGGATTCAGAGCAAGAGATGATTTCAGCCCTCTCTCTTCAATCATATGTGGTTTTGCAGTTCAAAAAACAGCTTGAACTCCAAAAAAAAAAAAGAAAAAGAAAAAAGTAAGTACCTCCAAAAATCAGTGTTTATTTGAAACCTAAACAGTCGTTTAAATGAATAATTCATTTGCACTCCAACAGGTGGGTTGTGAGCTGACTGGTGCCTGAAGGAGCTGAGCCCCTGCAAAGCACCACCAGTTGTGGATACTCCCCTCTTTTCAGGATTCAACCTAATTCTCTCACCCTCTTGTATATCTAGGTACTGGAGACTTTCTAGGTTTTTTTCAGCATCTCAATAACAAGTTGTAATAACGTATGAAAGAGCAACTTCACTGCCTATGGAACAACTAGTGAGTTAAAGGCAGTGATCCACAGACAGTGCTAGGTTGTGCTATTTCAGTATTATTTCACTGAAACATTGTCAGTGGAGCTCAGCAAATGCTAACCTTAAAAAACATGACAAAAATAGCAAGAAATGAAGGTCCTCCTGGAAAGAACACAGCTGCAAGAGAAACTAATAAGTGCATTTGCTATGAAGTGACTTTATTTTTATTTCAATACAAATAAAAGGGACACAGAAAATGCATTAATAAGCTTCAAGTTATATTTCTTGTATATACAAGCGATGGATTTCAGATCAAAGCTAATTGTTTCATTTTTTTTTAAATACTTGAGTGCTTTTTAGTGGAAGTGCACTAACGTTGATATTTTCTATAGCAGAGATGAGTAGCACTGCTAAGTGGATAACAAATGCTTTGCTCTGTATTAGAACCCTAAGTAGCAGCTAATTTACAGGCTTTCAGAAAAAGTAGGGCAAAAAAATGGAACGAAGTTAATTCATTTTTTTTTGCCACAGTGCAATTTTAATTTTGCTGCCCATCTGGGATTTTGCTCTGCTTTGAACCAGAGCTATACAAGCCAACGTGAACTGTTTTATAACTTGTTAATTGTTCTGTCTACCTAAACGCATCCATAACAGAGGAAAAGAAACGGAGTGATCAGTGGTTAATTACATTACAATTACTCTTATGTGTTATATGATTTAATCTTTTACAATTATACTGATACTTATCAGGAAATTCATGTGCACTTAGATAATAATTTTTCATGAAAACTTCATCATTAACTGGAGTATATTCTGTAATTTTCTTATTCTAAGAATAACTTTCATTATTTCACATAATTTCTTATTAAGCCCTGAAGTTTTAGGGAAATATGAATTTGCAGCTATATTTAGCTGGGGAGCATACAGTATTACTTTTAACTTTTAGTACATCACAAGATGATCGTTAAAATTTTGTAGAAAATGTAATATCCTCAACTAATATGAAGTCAGCAATTGATAGGTATTGAAGCCTACCAATATTGAAAGGTCTTGCTACCTCTAGGTCTTGATTCATATCAATATCAAAACATTTCTTGAGACCAAAGGATATCAATGCCTATTGATAGACATTGATGTGGTAATAACCTATTGATATAAAAACCTTTAGATAGGTGTCAAAATCAATAAGCCGCGATGTCCATCTATGTCAAAAGGGCTCACTATCTATAGGTCTTGATTCCTACCAGTATGGAAAAGTTTCTTGAGACCAAAGTGTTTGGATTCTTATTGAGATCGAAAGGTATTGATGCCTATGAATATCAAAAAGTCTTGCTATCTATAGATCTCAATACTTACTCATGTCAAAAGCAGTCTCTAGATCAATAGGTGTAGATGCCTATTGCATCAATGACTAATAATACTAAAAGGTCTCACTGTTGTTATAAGTTGGTGCTAGCAATATCAAAATCAGTCTCAAGACTAGTGGGAATAGACACTAGTTGAGATTGAAAGCTATCCATGCCTACCGCTATTGGCATATACTTATAGATATCAATATCTATCAATAGGCATCCAAATTGATAGGCATTGATGTCCACAGATATTGAAAGGTCTCACTACTGATAGGCTATGGTGTCTACTGATATCAAGAAATTTCTTGAGACAGATAGATGTAGATGCCTATTGAGATGAAAAGGTATCAATGCATATCACTAAGTATTGATATTGATGCTTACAGATAGGTCTTGAAATTGATAGACAATATCAATTGATTGTTGATATCAAAAGGTCTTACTACCTATAGGTCTTGATGTCTACCGGTATCAAAATTGGTCTTGAGACCAATAGGTATAGCCATCTGTTGCGATCGGAAGATATCTATGCCTTCTGATCTGTATCTATCCATCAATAGCTATCGGTATCTGTGCCTAAAAATAAGCATCTGAATTTATAGGCATTCACACCTATTGATATCCGAAGGTCTTGCTATTGATAGGTCTCAATGGCTACCAATACAAAAATCAGTCTCAAGACCGACAGGTATAGAAGCCTATCAAGTTTGGAAAGTATCAATGCCTATCAATAGGTATCAAAATTGCTGGGCATCAGTGCCTATGAATTTCAGGTGCTGGCTCTGTATTGATCTTGAATCCTAATGATATCGAAGGATTTCTTGAGACCAATAGTATAGATGCCTCTCAAGACAGACAGGTAACAAATGCCTATCAGCAATAAAAGCAGATTCATTGAAATGTACGGGTTCTACTAGAATTAAATTGACTGTAAGTAAATATGATATGACTTGGTAACATCCTTTTTGAACTATCAGCTGGTAGTGATTTGAAGATGACTCAAAAGGGCAAATCCAGATATATTAAATGTGTTCATATACTTTCTACAAGTAATACAGGCTTTGTGGTGGACCAAAGGGGTTTTTGCTAACTGTCCTGAGAAGACCAACCAGACTTTTGAATGGCCAAAAATCTTCATAAATATAATAGTATTCTGAGGTGCCCCAAAATATCTGTGCATTGGAAAATGGCTTGAATTTACACATGCTGCAGTCAGGTGTGAAATTGTGCACTCTACTCTGCCTATTTGTTCCTATTTAGAAATTTACAGGTAATGGTGCATCTCATTTCCCCTGGAGGGCTGAGAAGTGCTGCCTTCTGTGTCAGGCTGTGCTGTTTAAAGATGTCTTCAATGTTTCTGGCAATACAGTGGCAAAATTTCACTTCATTAGCTGCAACAGCTCTGGTATCCTAGGACTACTTGTGTTAGCACTATATCATACTGCATGGTGTAACAGAGATGTACCTTGAGAGTCAGAATGGCAAATCTAAAAATTCTCCATTACTTCCCTTATTTCTCTCACTGTTCTTCAACTCACTACTCACCATGTACAAAACTGAGAATATTAAAATACATTTTAGTTAAACTAGCGTGCAAGCCATTGTAGCACTCTTGGTTTAGATAATTTTGCCTTTGGCTTACCCTAAAAATAATAAATGTCTTATGTAGCATTTTGCACTGATTCAACTAAATTGGTGTAAAGGCACTGGCAATGGACATATAAATAATTAAAAATCATTTGAAGATGGATAGCATTATTGCATTATGGCTCAAGTTCACTATCTCTCAGCAAAGTGAGAACAGGTTATATGAGCAGTTTGACTTCGGCGTGGAGCGGATGAGGAGTGCTCACACAGCAACACGGTAAGTGCTGCCCTGGGAGCAGTACCATCCAGCAGAGACTTGCTAGCTCACACTAGTCAGGTGAGAGAAGGACCAGTGGTTACATACAAAAATGACACAAACATTTCTACAAACCTCTAACCCCAGTTTCTGCTGCATTGCACTTTCTCACAGGCCATGAGCACGGAGGCGAATGGTTGCTACAACTCAGCTGATAAGCACTTACTCAGTACTCTACAGCAATTTATCATGAGCCTGAGTTCTTGACCACAAGTCTGAGGTGTTATTGTTGGTGAAAATACTTACGGAAGACCAATCTTTTCATGCTGACCACCTTGAGGAAAGAGTGTAACTGTTAACAGGTGTTTAAGGGAGTACAGCACAAAAAAAAAAAAAAAGTATTATTTCCACAGGCTTTTTACTCCCAGACCTTTCTAGACTCCCTGGTGGCTCCTGCCATCGTTCCCCAGCACCGTCTGCTTCCTTCCTTGGCCCAAGCCCCTAGAATGTTACCGTTCCTTTGGCAATGTGTGCCTGAGTACACATACGTACACTGTTCGAAGTTCCCATGGTATCACTGATCCTTGGCCAGGGCCCTACACCTGTGCTTGGTGCTCCTACTCCAGACTTTGGGAATTGCAGGGGAATAACGGAAAGTAACTGAATCTTCAAAATAAACACACATAACAGATCATGGATCTGCAACCAAAACGTCAGCTGTAAGACGACTCTAATTTTCAAAGGCAAAGAAAACAGTTTTCTTTTTAATGCTTCTAATTAGACATCATTTTCATGGGTCAGTCAAAAAAAAGTGCAAGAAGAAAATTCTTTCTCTCTTTGTAGTCAAAACATTGAGAGACAGAAAAATAAGAGAAAGAAGGATTAGAGGCTTCTTCAAAATAAATGGCACCTGTGAAGAGCTAGAGATTGGAAAAAAGTCATGCAATACAATGTATTTGAAAAAACCATTCTCTTAAGAGAAGGACATAATATTCAAGAACCATGTTTTAATTCTCCATTACTAATAACATCAAAAAAGTTTGGAGGATAGACTGATGATTCAAGGCAAAAAGCAATATAAAGCATAAAAGGTATAGAACTAAAAAGTTCTTTTTATTTCTTTTATGTATGTCTGCTGTATGGAGTTAGCTTTTTCAGAAATAACATAGGAATAACCCAGCAAATATTATTGCTGTTAAAGCAAGTTTCTTTCTAGCATTTAAAGAAATTTGGGGAAATTTCCAATACGTCCTTTAAATAATGGGAGTTCTGTTTTTCTGTTTCATCTTTTTTTCTGTTCAAAATTATTCATGGATAAATACTGGTTTTGCTAGTTTATTCTTTTTGTAAATTTTGGTGGAACGGGCTCCAGTTGCTCATAAACCACTTCCTTTTGGTTAAAGGACCAGAGTGGTAAGTGTATTTTCTGAACCACAGATGACTAAAAAAACATTAAATCAGAGGATTTATGCCTTATTCTCAATTCACAATGTGCCCAGAGAAGAAAATTGCCTCAATTGAACGTCAATGCCAAAACTCCGTTGACCTGAACAAGCCAAGATTTCAGTCCTTGTTCTTTGCCATTTTGCTGATATGAAGATTCAAATATCTGTATCTTTTGATACAAGGCAAATCTCAGAACACCATGTATTTGTGAACATCAAATAAGAAAGGGGAACAATTATGTTTGTTAACTAAGCAAGCATTTAGAAATAGAATCAATGTTTTCAGACACTTTTCATAGCGCTTGCCTTTCATTATTAGCTAAAAGCAGCTTTCTTCTATTGCTCTCAATATTTGTCTCCTGTGCACCAGGGCTGCAAATCCACACTGAGCCTTAGCTCTCCAGGTTGTTGTCTCAGATCTGGTCAAGCACAGCAGTGACTGAACACTGTCACCATTTGACAGCTGTTTGGGGTCTGTGTGAAACGCCTGATGGGTTCAGCACAGTCCCGGGGAGCCGCTGTCTACATTACAAAAAGTACGACCAGAAATGACATTAATTAACGACTCTGGGAGTTTCCAGGCAGCCAAGGACTGAGTAAGCTGCAGATGATGGAATTGCTCTGGCATCTCTGGGGTAGCCCCTTCTGGCCAGAAACGCGGCTTGTTGGCGAATCCAGTGTGAAATCTTGCACTGAACTAACACAAACCAGTGAAGGATTTTATTCTCCAAGGATGCCAGCCCAGCACCTTTCATCTCCACTAGAAATATAGCGAGTTGTACACAAAGAAACGGAGGAGAATAATTTCTCCTCATTGTCCCAGCAGTTTGGCTGGGCATTATTTTACTTTACAACATGGCCAGTGGGTGTGAGCTCTGAACTCTCAGCCCCGGGGGATAATTAAGTGAAAAACTCATTTTAGAAAGTAGCGCATTAAACTAAGAAAATGCATTTGTAAATCTTTCCCCTGAGCTCTGGAGCAGTCTTCCCAGGGCCAGCACAGCCTTGGCGTAATGGATGGCTGCACAGCTGCCTGGCAAAAATCGCAAGCTCTCCTGCTTGCATGTGTGCAGAACAGGAGAGGAGCCGCAGACCGACCTGAAAGCTGCTGACACCACTTCTATAAATACGCAACTGACTTTTCTCAGTTTTCGTTGTCGTCTCAAACAACTGCTGAATGATTTTTCAAGTAAATTTCACACTATTCTTCAGACAACTCATTCAGCTCATTTGACTTTATTTATTCATTCCTTGCTAACAGAATTGGCAGATATGAACAACTCAATATGCACAGCAAAACAAATATACAAAATGAAATTCTAAAGGAAAGGGAAAAGAAGAAAGAAGTTATCGTGTTTCCTTGATCCCACTGGCAAATCAAGAGAAAAGTGGGCAGTCCTGCCTTTGGATGATGGTTGAAAGAGGGATACTCATGACAGAGCAAGTTCTTCATTTCCACAATGTGCCATTCACCTGCCCGGGCACACAGCTGAAGATATCGCCACCTGGAAAGTTCATCCAACATTCAACTTCTGTAATGCACCTAAATTTCACATTGTAATAACCCTCTCTAGACACACTAGCATCACTAGATTAGAATATTTTACGTGTATATTTGTTATCCTGGGGAGAGAATTAGTATTTTCTAGTCAACATAATTTACATGAATGAAAGATAACTTCCAATGTGCAATATTCACACTGAATGTATCTGAAGCAAATAGTAGCTATGAACTTTACTTATTTGTTATCTCTTAGAGGCAGATTACACTTTCTGTTAATAACAGTAAGGAAAGATCCACAGTCCTGGGATTGTACTTCAACATAATACCCTTGAGAAACGTTACCCGGGTGCCCGTTTACTTAGTCACTGTGAGCAGGTAGCTCAGCACTGATGCCCTAACACTGCAGTCTATCAAATCTCTGCTCCCCGTGCTTCATCCCTGCAGAGCGGTGACTGCTGGAAATCCTTCTTTTACCCTCTCCAAGGAAGCGGAGCCTATTGCTTAGCCTAACAATATCTGCTGCAGCTTGCCATGCCCAGCAGACACAAAGAGCACAGTTTGCATCATGATGTCTAGATTATACTGTAAAAAAAAAAAAAAAACCCCGACACCCAAAACCAAACCCACAACAAAATAACTCCACACCAAACCAAAAAAACCCAAACCAAACCCAAACCAGTAAGGTGGTTATAAAAAGGAGAAGCCTGGATAAAACTCAGGACTCTTTCCTTCCCAGTGTCTTCCTTTTGGTTTCTCCCACTTATTTCCCGCTGCCTGTGCTGTTCCTGAACTCCTCTCCTGGTTGTCTGGATCTTCTCCCACTCTCATCTTGGAGCTACCACTCGTACCGCTTCTGTTCCTGAGGAGGCCAGCGCTTTTCGGTCCCTTGAACACCATGCCTCCTCGTCACTGCCCCTCACGGCTGAGGCCCTCTCTGCTAGGGCTGGGTGCGGAGTGCCTCTTCTGCGTCTCGTACTTAAACAGGGCCCTCTCAGCTCCATCGACTTACATCTTTTCTGAGTCGTTTTGAACCAAATGCTCCACTGGGGACAATTAAGACATGAAAATGATTCTGCAAGTCCCATAGGGCTCAGTTGTTACAGCCAAATAATCATCACAGGCAAGTCAGCGGTGTTGGTCTGATTCCCCGGGGATCTTTTCCACTAATGGGCAGGGATCAAAGGGAGCTCCCAGGGCCACCCGTGCAGAATCAAGACCCTCAGAGTTGCACTAAGGGACAATAAAAGGGTTCAGCTGTGGACAGAAATCATGTGCAACTACAGCCGTTGTTTTTTACCTCTGGCTGTAGAACAGGGTGGGGAGGGAGAAGAGGGGGTCATGTGCTACTTTTAAGGGGTCTGTGAAACCAAATTAAGGAAAGCTAAGCCCATATCTTACCTATGGGAAATTTCTTAAATTGCTCCCAAATCTACAAAAGCACCAGTAGTGCTGGATCACATCTCTCTGGGATGCAAGCCCATCATTTTATTTATTTGTAATGGTCGTTGTGTTACAACAGCTCTGTGAACAAAGGTAAGGTGGTTAAGGTGTACCACTTTTGGGGGTGATGCTTGTATTAGAGCCCCTGAGTATGTGACCACTTCTTTCTTTGCCTTGAAGGTCTTGCTGCTATCTTTCCTTCCTATTTTTAGCTATTTTATTACTATCTTCCAAAGGAGAAAAAACCCACAAATTATCCAAGCACTTAGACATCTTTAGATGTTACAGTTCAATAGCAGTTTACTGCCATTTTGGTAAATTGTGCTCAGCAGTGAGCCACAATTAAATGAAATCTTCATTCTAAATCTCTCTAAGATAAGGGTGTAGATTTACTCTCCTCAGAATACTCTATATCTTTATTAAATGCACATGTCATTACAACATAAAAAGATTGGCTTCTCAAGCAGACTCTGAAAGATGGCTACATTCATTTTGCTGTCTTCCTCAGATGACTACCAGAAATGCCTAGAGCAAGATTCTGTTCCTGATTAATATTGGGCAAACTGGGAGCTTTCTCCTTTTGCATACCTACCCCATTCACTGGCACTTGGCTTGTAGGTTTAATTGGGGGTGGGGTGGAATAAAAAACACCCAAGCGAAAAAAAAACCAAACCACTAATCAATAAAACCTCACCAGAACTCTCCTCACCCCACTGCTTGAAAAATCCACTTGCTTCAAGTTGTATCCATAAACGCAGTGAAGTACTCCACGCTTAAGAGTCCAGCTTATTTCTAATCCATCAGACTCAGCACCATCATTTCAAAGAGAGAGAGATGCTCGATGGGAAAAGATGATCCTCCACCTCATGGTGGCATGACCATTTGGCCTGTGTTGGAGAAGCTGGGAGAAAAAGACCATGCAGGTGATGCATGTCATTTTGCCAGCACTGTCTTGCATGAGCAGGGAGTGCTGTAGCGGAAATCTACCCCAGCCTCTGCTCCCAAATTCTGTCTTTTGTGTGCATGCGTCTGGGCAGTAGTTCAAGCATCAGCACACACTGGCTGACCTCCAGCTGAAGCTGGATGCTGCACTTTCCTTCCTGTGGGGATAGGCAGCTCTCCAGGAGCCTGCCTTTAGCACCTAGATAAGAAGGAGAGCCCAGCTGAGTGCAAGGCTGACCAGCAATGCCTTTTTATCATGGATGTCCACCACTGGGGCATGCAAGGGAGGCTAAAGTGAGAGGCCTGAGATTTACCTCTCCAACAAAATTCTTAGCTCACAGCAGCTCAATAGCTGCCACTTCTTTTCTGTTGGTGCTTTCCTGAAAGACCTGATGAGCTGTCCATGCACAGGGTAGGGCAAAATGCAAATAGGCTCCATATATGTTTCCCAATGGGGTTTTTGTGACTGATATTCCTATACTGCTTAAAAAAAAAAAACAAACCACACACACAAAACAAAACCTATCAACATTTCATTGGTTCTATGGGAAAATAGCAGGTTAGATAGCCAGTCTTACCAGATCTTGAGTACCCACTGCAAGGTGCAGAGTGCCTCCAACTACAGAGGGCAGCCTCAGGGTGAGAGGTGATGACTGGTGTATTTAATACCTCCAAGGGCAGGGTCCACCCTCACCTGCCTCCCGTCACTGCCGTCAACCTCAGCAGGCATCATCGTTGCAAGCTCAGTGCTTTGGAGGAGCTCAGGAGTTAGAGCTGAGTGAGACAACACAGGCACCAGTGTTTCAACACTACCAGTTTGATATAATCTAATTACAACTGTGACGAGCAACTGCTGGGCTGTGTGGTGTTCCGCAAAGTAACGAGCTCCTGACAAAAAGACATAATTTTCACACAAACCAGAAAAATGAAGGGTTGTCTTCCAGATACCTCTAGCTGACTATAGGGAACACCAAAGTGAACATCCTATTTATTATATTACATCTGACATTATGAGAGCCTGTGTAATGTAATTATCCATAAAAGTCCCAACAGTCTGCCAATTGCTCCTCACAGGTGTACTTGTTTTTAAGACAGCTTTCCTCGACATCTATTACTTACAGCCTCCTCCTTGCCTTTATCTGTTCTTTAAACATTATTGGGAGTTCTTTTGCCGTGAATAACTGAGTGAATAGATTTTGAAACCACACACAAGCTCTTGGTTTAAGAATATAGATGTATTGTTATTGTTACTATGTTTTTTATTTAATTCTCTGTTTAGATAGGACATTTGATGAATATATAACTTATCTTCCTCATTGGTATGCTGGAATGGAAAAGTTCTTTTGCAGGCTGTGGGCCTTACTCTGATCCCAGGGACCCACTGGAGGCCTGGGGTTTATTCCACTGACCTCTGTAACTTTTCTGAGGAGTACAAGGAGCTGTGCTTCTGCAAAGACAGAGGGATCTTGCACCACAAGATTTGGCAATATGTCCACTTAGGGTCCAAACTCTCTGATTTACAGAACAGGAACGTTGCCCTTGGAAAATGAAAACCAGGACAGAGGATTATGATCAGCAACAGACTGAGGCAGTAAAGACTCAAAACGGTCCCCATTTAAAGAGGCTTTGGATGGGGAGAATGTTTCGAAATTTATGAATAGCATGTTGTTGGTTTATGTTATTTTCAGACTGGCTTTTTGCTCCTTTTTATGAATTGCAGATTTTAATGAAGGCTAGGAAAAATAGAAAGAAATAAGGAGGACCTTTAACAAGAAATACTGAATGGTGTATGCCATCTTGCCCGTAAATATAAATATATATCAACTGCATTGCTGTGGATTTCCTATGGAAACCATTTGTGAGGTGTTGGCAAATTCTATGTGTTTCACTGAGTCTATTATTAATATCCTCTGCCAAGGAAATATATCATAAACTCACTGAAGAAGGGATGGTCAACTGCTTTTGTAGACAGCTGTAATTAGCCTCTCAGCTTTAGGATATCAGAAGGTTGCTGCAGTAATGAGGAAGGGGTCCTACTTGCATACATACATACAGTGAAATTGGTTACATCATACCTGGTGAAGAACATTTGCTTGGTTTGGGCTTCTTCAGAAAGATAAGGTACAACTAGACCGTGGAATATTTACTTGTTTGAATTACATTATATTCTGTAACTTGGAGTGTACTTACACCATTTCATAACGCTGATGGTAACTGAAAAGTGTTTCCACAGACTAATTTCCAGGATCTGCAGTCTTAATTCAGCTCTCCTGTTTGAGAAATTAATAGAGAAATACTGATTTGTAATTCCAGCCTCTTTATGATTGACAGATGGCTTCCTTGAAATGGACATTCTGCCACACTGCTTGAGCTCGGGTGGCTTTATCCTGTGACTGGTAACGCCACCTGAAACGTCTCAAGTCATGTTGATTGACCCGCACCGCATGCCATGGTTCGGTCCTCTTGAGAGGAGATAGGTTTATGTTGTAGACCAGGGAAAGCCTTTGGTCTGCATTCATAGAGATTTGGATAAGACTTAGGAGCCCAACACACAGTTGTATATGGCTCAGTCTAAATGTGAAATCTTTAAAACCTCAGCTAAGCTGACTAGAGGTGCCACGGGAGGTTTCTCCAATCTTTACAACACAGTTACTCTAGCCCCCAACATACAGTTATGAGCTTGTCTGCCTTAATTTTGACAGTTCATGCAGTTGCACATACATACGTGCAGGTAGGCAGGGGCCTGCCTCTATCACTCCCATGGGCACGGCCCAAGTCAGAAACACCCAAGGATGCCAGTACGCCTAGCTCAGGGTGTGCTGGTGGTTCGAGCATTTTTATGAGGAGAAAGGCACCACCATTACCTCCTCTACCTCATTTCTGGCTTTTCCTGTTACAAGTCCTGCTCCTCCCTCAGTATGCTGTCTTTTGTGCATCTAATTCTTAGACACCAGACTCTTTATACCTTATAAGAAACCTATACATCTAACTTGGAGTCATGAATCTTTCCAGGGCATCGGGAACCTAAAAGTATTCCTAAAATTGCATTGCACTGCAGCAGTAAAGATTCCATACTGTCAATGGCAAAAAATTCTTTCAGATGTCAATTAACAGATGGAAAATCCTCATTGGAAGCTCCTGCCTCCTAACCATGATGTTTGTGATGAGTGGAAAGAATTTCTAAACAAGGGTGGTTTTAACTAGATATGTTTTTAAAAGTTATTATGAGAATATTTTAATTAACCTAATTTGAAAGACTGGTGTAAGCATGGAAAGTGTGGTATTCACACATAGTATCAGGTAAAGATGAGCCTTAGTCTTTGCCTTGGTTGTAGATACAACTTGCCAGGCTAGAGTTTTAGCGTCCCACCTAACATTCTTTACAACGTTGTCCATTCAATCCTAGAGACACAAGAATCACAAGAGGAAGAAAGGATTCACTTTCCAGGGGAAGATAATAGCTCTGGAAAATGAATTAGGCTGTTTGCTTGGCAGTTAGATGGGGAGGCAGGGACACACATGCAGCAGTATGAGAAAACATAAACCTAAACATACTGGGTTCTCTGCTCTCCACAACCAGGCTATTGTGGCACTATGGGGTGACGCAATCAAGGAAGTTATTCAGTTAATGATGAGCACCCTGGTTTAACAAAATGAAAATATTACCTTTGCCCTGATAGTGTCCAATGCTTGATTCATCACTATTTGAATTCCAGTGAATCAACTGTCTGCCCAAGTGCAACGTCATTAGGCAGTGAAGATTCAAATCCATTTGGCTGTGGCAGAGGGAGATTCGATTGAGGTCGCTGGGACTTAGAGTGGCCCTTATGAGACCCACTGGATATACATTATGTGCTCATATTCATCGAGCTGTATCACATCCTAAACCAGATGGACTTTCCATATGCATAGGCCTTGATACACACTGAGTGAAACAGGGAGCAGTAATCAATCTCCTTTGAATCCATGCCCTGCTTTCCAATTATGTTTCTTCTTATTGAAGATATAAAAAGAGAGGAATCAAATGCTTTTTGCTGCACATAGTGTCGTGCCCTTGTAAACCCCACCTGCTATGTGTGCTGTGCTTTCATGCTGTAGGAGGACGCTGAGTAAGATTACTTTCTGAAAACAGTATAGGCACCAGCAAAGGCCCCGTTTTGACTGAAAGAAAACACAGCAAAACAAAAGGATACCAAGGGAGGAAATCTCCCAGCAGCAACTGTGGGACCTAAAGCAGACTGCTATCTCACAACATACATGCTTCTCTTGGGCTGTTGTGTGCTAATCCTTACAAGTATTCTATAAATGTAGTTATAGCTAAACATGAGCAAATCTTAAGAATAACTCAACTGGTTCTGAACCTCATTATATTTATTTAACTCAATTTCAATCTTATTCAAACTCCATGCCAAAAAGCACCCAATCCAAGGCTTCAGGCAGCCTTGAAAAACACTTAAAAACACAAGAACACGGAAGGTACAAAGCAAAAATTGATCTGAATGCCAACGTTTCATCCATCTATTTTATCCCCAAGCATTTCAGAGGCAGTTCTGTCTAGTACATAGGAAATAATAAACTCACTTAAGACAGGGCTTGACTCAGCCACTTGGCAGCTGCCTTGCCCTAGCCAAATGACTCCATGGTTTTTCCTGTTCCACCCTTTGCCAGCCTCACCAACACAGGCTGTCAACCTTCTGGGGCTGGAACTGTCTGTTTTCATGTACCTGCCCTCTGTCTATAGGTTCATTCCTAGATGAGTCTCAACCCTTAGTTCCTGTAAGGCCTCTTGTTTCTCATGGCTATGGAAAAGAAGAGTCAATACAAGAGCAGAGGAAACATGAGATCAAACAGGTATCCAGCAGAGTTACAGGAAGGGTAAAAGCTAAGGCTAGGAACCTACAAGTTTATGGGAAATAATTTTTTTCTAGTTCTCTATGACTTGTTATGTACAGAACAAGACGTCTCCAGGAGGAGACAGGAAAACAGGAACGGCCATGCTAGGAGGCACACTGGTGATGGTTAGCAACCGAAGGGACGAGATAGATAACAGGGAGAAAGAAATTAGCAGGTAAGGAGAAATCTATTTGCAGATAATCCACCTAGTCTGGGAGATTATGAATCTGACTTCTTTTAAAGATCTACTGTTTTGAGTAAACCATATGTTTTATTTCACTAGGCTTTCTGTTTTCCAGGGTCTGTTGGGGGATGTCTGTTTGTTCACTTGCTTTGTGTCCTGAGAAATTCCCCTCGTTTAAAGTCCCCAAAGTTTATAATGGACCACAACAGAGCTCGCACACTTGAAGATGGATGAAGCTGAAAAAAGAGACAGAGCCTCAGAGAGAAAAATATTGTACTGAAGGCTGCTAACAGGGAAATACGCTGTCACTGTGAATATCTGCCTGTATAACAGCAACATTCAGCAAGGGATCCATATCTGGTGTCCCCCTAGGCTTTGCAGGTAGGCTATCTGAAAAGCTGACTTGAAGGAGCAGCTATATCTTCCCCTGCCAAGGCCAGGAGATGCTGTTATAATATCTAGTATTCTTCCTGGAATATTTATGAGGAGTTTGGGAAGATTGATTTGGCCACTGAGGATAGATATGTGAGCATCTGCTGTAATGGCAGTAAAAAGAATTAGTCTCATCAGGAATAGTGATTCATAATGATAGTGGCGGTGTTTGCTCTTTGAATATAAAGAATCTACTAGGCCCTTAAATCTAATAATAACTTACACTTCTACATGCAAGAAAAGCCTCCTTTTTTCCACAACAAGAGTTGCAGTCAGGAAAGGGCCCAAACGTGTGTGCCCCTGTGTACAGGAGTGAGTGGATGATCATTAATTGAGGTATCTCCTTTGCTGGTCACCTCATACAAACAAAAGTGCATGCCGTCACATTTGTAAAGACACTTGAGAAACTGTTACTGCCTGAAACAGCATAGATGAAGAAACCTGATGTGCAGATCAGGCAAAAAGTAAGCATTCACTAGTCAGTCAACACCATTTGCTGCAGAACTGACCCTAACTGTACTTCAGGTTCCCAGGGAATGAGGAGAGATGAAGTAGGCAAAGCAGATGTCTTCTCTGTGCCACCTGGGACTCAGGGAGATGAAGCCTGAACTTCGTTTCTTTTTATGTATGCCATTAAGGAAAAAATAAATGCTGTTAATTAACTGTCTTTCCATCCTTTCTGAAATATACCCAGAAAGTCATCCTAAGCAAGGATCACTCACAGTCGTGATGAAGTCACTCAGACTGGGTGAACCCCTGCCCCCTCCACCTCTGCCCCTCAGGTGAACCAGCAACACAAGCATTTTTTAACTAGGATTCTCCATGCCTTCAGTTAACAGACCTTCACATTTTCCAGGAATAAGGAGTCCTAAAGAAAGGTACTATAGATCTTAATAGAGCTAAAGCCAACATTGTATTCTTAAAATTAGAACTTAAATTACTATTTAAAATGCTGAACCACAGATCTAATTCTCCATAAAATTCTACTGAAGAGCTTGAATAAAAATGTGGAAAAGCTTTCCTGTTTAACTACAGAGTAACTTGCCGTAAATGGGTGCAATGGAGTACATTAGGCTCTCTGGAGACAGTTAATTGAGCCGTCCCTCCTCTTTTAGCATCCATATTATCTGGCTGAGCCCACACATGCAGCTAAAAGAACACCTCCTGGAGTACCATCCTGCTCTAAAAATGAATCTCTGCATGATCATGTGCTCTGTTATAGCCAGAGCAGCATCCGTGTGACAAGTGGTGTATATGGGCTGTTTAAGAATACGGCTGCAAAAGATTAGCAGCAAGCAGGTGTTTGCTTAAAATGAGATAGATGTGGGAAACAAATGCAAATGAAAGAGTCTTCAAAGACCATTGAAAAACCTCCTCCTTCTAAGGAAACTCTGCCCACAATAGCAGTTTAAAAAAAACCCATGCTATTTTGGTCAACACTGACAACCTTCCTCCGTTGTGTAGTAGTTTCCTTCTCAAGTAGTCAGGTGCTGCCTGCAGAGCACAGCCCTACTTATCAGGAGCAAAGCTGACAAAATCTGCCTCTCAGCTTGGCACGTTCAGCAGGTTGCAGAGTTTATACTGTATATTTGGTGAGTCAAGCATCCGTGCTGCCAAGCCTCCGTGTGTAAATGCAGGCCTACCCACACTGGCACAGTATAGCAGAAGAGGTTCCCGGACTTATTTATTGGAAAAGCATGTTTATTAGACAACTATGCTTCAAAATACAACTGCCGTTTTCTTTTCTCTTCTTTTTCCCCGTGGCATTCTAAGATCTCTCTGGCACCAAAAATCCCACTGCAATTGCAGCCAACAACTGCAACTCAGCCTGAAGTCCAGATATAGACTTCACACCCCTCCAGAGCAATCGCTCATAATTTCAGGGGTTTAAGGAATTTCAAGAATTGCCTGCAAAGAGCTAAATCTTATAGAAGTATTGCTTGTTCACCACCTGAGACAGAGGGACTGTACTTTCTATTTTAACACTCATAAAACATGTACAAGGACTGAGGCATTTTTGACACATAAATCTCAGGTGCTGAAAGTTCACTCTTGTTCTGCTGCCTCTTACAGTTATTTCAGGCAATGTGCCACTCCCAATGTTTCTGGAATTATAATGGCACCCTTCCCCCAAAAGCCCATAGGATTTCTATTACACAGATTTTGGAAGTTAAACTCCTTTTGTTGCTTCTTGATCCTTACCTTAAATATCAGGTGCCGCTTTGCTTGCCAGTCAGTCAGAAATCATATTAAAAAAAAATGTTTTAGAGATAGGGGCACAATATGTCCTAGATGAATAGATGGTGTCCATTAATCTTGTGCTTCTGTGAATCCTTATTTTAGAACAAGAGACAGCGTGTACACCTGGTGTATATTCAGTATGAGCTAAATTGTCGCAGGCACTGAAAAGGGTGTGCTGTGTGATCGTGCACCCCACCTGCAGGTCGTGAAAGAGGTAGTCTGGTTCCTGGCTCCCATCTGCTCCTGGGCGAGACACAGCCGGGGGGAGTCCCTCTGCCTGGAGGACGTCACTTGCAGCCCTGCACCACTCCTGTTCTGAGAGACCAGGCTGAACGTCTGCCAAATCCCGACGTTCCTCTGCTCATAGGAAGCTATGTGAAAATGCATGAGGAAGACTCTTTCCCTCTCCTATCGTCATATGCAAGAAGATGTTTAACAGAAAACAGTGAAGAAATATGGATCCAGCCTTTTATCTACTGGCAGTTTCAGAGCATGAGCCAGAACGATCCCTGGTACAACTTCATTGGCTTCAGCAGACTTCGCCAGAGGTCACGCTGTGCCATTAAGAGTTGAAAAAAGACAAGATATGCAGTCCTGTTTCTTTCCAGCCCATAAAACCAGTCTGAAAGGTTTTCTCTCCTGCCCTTATTTTATCCAAGATCTATCAAGAATATTGAGTTCTATCTTTGTTTTTGCTGAAGGATTGGTGAAGTGGAAAAAGCACTTTCTTTAATTGCAGGGATAAGGGAGCTTAATCTATAATAGAAAGCTAGTACTTCCCGGTTAGTTTCCACATATTTTAATTTAGTGGATGCTAACCAAAGAAAATCCAGCATGTTCAGGATGTTTCAAAAAAACTCCTTCCCTTCACATTTGCTTAGATTTAGTCTTCACGGTACAATTTATTCAAGTGCTTGTGTCATACTCAGCACTGTCATATCTGAGCTCCTTCCAGAAGTGCATCAAGCAACACAATGAACATTTCCACATGCTGTTTGTTGTTTTGTCCTTTTCAGGGCAGATGTATGTGCAAGAATGCCTTATTTGCTCCTTTATTTGTTTTAAAAATATATCTCTGAGAGAAGGGGAGGTAAAACAGGAACATTTTGCACTAGGTAAATGAGGGTAGACTCAGATGCGGTGGACTAAATGAGCACAGCCCTGGAGCCGTTCCTTCAGCACTGACTAAGAAGGGACTGTCTGCTGGATGTTTCTTAGTCCTTGAACAGACAGCCTGAGAGAGGGAAGGTACTGCAATCTGCCTCCTTCTTCTTCCAAACTAGCATTAGTTAACAAAGATCTGTTACACTCTATACATCAAACCCAGAGATATACTGACCATGATAGCATGACATTACCATGGGCGATGTTTTCTGGCCCTTTTAAGCAAGAAGTAAGAAGTCATTTAAAAATACTTTTCCACACACATTTTACAGAAGTTACATATTAACGAGCTTTTTGTGTCGTTTCAGTCCCTTCAGCTTCTCCCACCTACAGCCTGAAGTACCATCAAGAGTATTTTCTGGTCAGGTAGAGCTTAGTGACTCTCCCAAGTCACATAGTTGGCTGGGAATTTCAGTCTGGTAAAATAACACAGTTTATGTAGTGGTTGCCTGTCTCATGTGTGCCATGTAAACTATTTCCTTACAGAAGCAAACAACCGAATAACAAATGACAAAACATAATGCAACTCCACTGACAATTATGCTGAAATCTGAATTAGGTGGCATGGTGTGTGTTTACTGGCATCTACATCGGAGTGGTAATGGGGAGGGGAGGAAAGACTGTCTGTGGTTTAAATTCCTGAGGCTAAATGCAATACAAATATACCCTGAAGTCAACAGACCTTCACGTGTTATACCTCTGTGCTGAATTTGCTTCCCAATATCCCGTTTCCTAGATTTCACAGGGGCAGATGGTGGAAGAGAGCTCCCTGGAAGCAGCATGTTGTTCCCCCAAGACAGATGCCCTTATGTCTCTCAGCCGTGAACTGTCTGGTTGATTAATAAGCAGTGCTGCTGGACTCGGGAGAGAGTTCAGGTTTGCTGCTCTCGCCTGCAGAGTGGGACTTTACTAGGGCAGGGGTGTTAAACTGGGACTGTCAGAGATGTTTAGAGCAGGTGGTGAAAGTGAACGGAAGGGTGGGGAAGAAAAGAGGATGCTGTGTCCTCTGGGGGGACAACCTGTTGCACGTGGTGTGCTTCCCTGGCGCGGCAGCGTGGATGCCCGTGCCCGGAGCTGCGGGGAGGGGCTCTGCTTCCTCAGCCCGCGCCGCCTGCTAGGCTTACCGATGTGACGTGGCCTCTCCAGGTCGTTCAAAACACCCCACAATGCCTGGCGGAGAACCTGGCACAGTGTCTTGTTCTCTGAAAAGACTTCTTTCTTTCCCTGGATAAGGAAAATCCTTCTGCTTCTAAAGGAGACAAAAGCAGCCATTCAGTTCAGAGCTGGGGGTTTTCATGGCTTCCAGCAAACACACTGCACTTCAGTATTGCTGATAAATGTATTAAATAAGAGCACATTGCTTTTAGAGGGCAAGTGGCTATTTTACCTAAATGCTACTTACACATGAGTGTTAATCAAGAAAGATGTTCTGAACCAATTCCACCATAATAACATTTTCCCTTCCTTTCCCCAACTCGGAATTTATTTACACGAAAGATATGAAAGACAGTGCCGTGATTTGAGTTATACTGTTACCTGCTTTTATCGTTGACTGTACATTTGCTTTAACTTTCCATAAACGTAAATGTTTGGGACACTCTAAGTTATAGGTTTTTAACAGAAAAGTGGAGATTCACTGGCCATTTTGCCTGACTCTAGGACAGTGGAGAAACAGAGAAATACCCCAAAGTAGTATGTTCACTTCAGAGGGAGATTTTAAAGAGTGATAACTCGGGTAGTTCTGCAGCAGGATCCATCCCTGTTTTTCCTACAGAGAAAGGGGAAGCAAACGAGGTATCTCTGGGGGTGTGGGTGAAGCCTGGCAGTTCTCCTCACCCCGTGGTGCCACGTGGGGATGGGACCGACAGTCATGCATAGGAAAATCTCAGCTGTGACAAGAGCTGAGGAGAGGGGATTAAAAGGCCTCTAGGATAAAACCTAAGAGGTCCTTGTAAGTAAAATGTAGAACTAGGCTTTTTGGGGTATGTGTTAACCAAAGCAGGTTAAGGAAAAAATGCACTGATTTAAATGGATTCGTACTGAGGCTACTCGAAGCCTGCAGATGAAGATGCAAACCCCTGCGAACTGAGCTCAGTGAGACCACCCTAGAAAGCGTGTGTGAAACCAACACAGGATTTCACAGGCTCATAATTGCAAACGCGGCTTCCAGAAAGTCTTCACTCAGACCTGTCAGTATTTACAGGGATATTTCTAGTAAACTGCCTGCAGATCTCAGCACATGACAAATGTTACAAAATGAGAAAAATTAATTTCTTGGTTCTTTTTCAGGATGCTGGAAAGGTATTTGAAAACATTTAATAGTCATATTAGCATGATATGTTTCAGAACATTAATGTAAGAGCCTTCTTTTTCAAATAGATTCACAATATTTATAATAACCCTTATGCTATGCTGCTTGTTGCCACCCACGTGAAGGAGATGCCATACAATGTTGTCTGATATTATTTGCTTAGCTGTAGAAATTTTGGCATGGTATTGTGTAGAAAATGAGAGGAATCAGCTGTGTGCTGCTGATATATTACCTCCTCCTGCAGCTTCAAATGGTTACAGCTCTTGTGTTGCACCCTAGAGGTGACTTCATTACAGTAGGTGAATGCTTTCCTGTGTATTAGGCTGTGTTTGTAACAGATTCCTTGGAATTAAAGATACTGGATGGATTTCTAATGGGACATTTAGTATAGCCGGCTGGCACATTGGAGACAACTTCATCTAACGTACACCACTTCATTGGGTAACCCTTTTGCCAAGCCCCAACCGGCAACAACAAGGACCAGGTTCTGCATCTAGAAGTCTGCTTTTAACATCGTCTTGAGACAGCATCCAAAACCAGAGAGAAACCAAATCAAGCTGTCAGAATAGTTAGTGAGCAATATATTCCCTGCTCACAAGCAGTGAATCAAACAGGCTTATTCAAACAGCACGTTATTTGGGAAAGAACAAAAAAAGATAAGAGAAACAGAACAACATAGAGAAACAATCTCCGATAAGTCCCTTTGCTCTCTGCTCCACTCCCTCCTACCCAAATTAGATGAATAATAATTCAGATTGTCCTTTTAGCATGTTGCTGCTTAGTGCCTTCCCCAACCAGATGCATCACTTGCTGACCTGTATAGATGTTGAACTGTCCAAATTTAGGTAAGATCTTTTGAGGAAAATCCTGGTTGACTGTGAGGGGGCCAACTCCTCTCCTGACGGCCTGCTCTGCTGTGGTTTCCACTTCTCACCAGGAATACGAAAGCAGACAGCCCGTGAACACCCCACTTAAAGAAAGGAGCTTCCTTCAAAGTAGGGTCCTTCCTTGCCTCCCCAGTTTCTTTAGCCCAGTTCTTTGATCTGCAGCATTAGATCTGGGTGGCTGGTCACGCTCTGTAACACTTTATTAGTTTCAATGAAAATGTCATAAGAAATGTCTTAGGGCTCAGGGTTAACAGTATCTCTCAAAAATTTACTAAACTGTGTGGGGTCAAGACCCAAACCCAGTTCTAATCTTCAAAAGTTTTCATTGCTCTCTGGAAACCTTTGCTTTTAGTGTATCGAGTAAGTTCTGAAATTTCCTGTGTCTGATTCTTCTCATACTCCATCTGGCAATGTTCACTGCTCAGGGAACAACCTCGCTGTTGTGCACAGGATTTTCAGAATCACAATCCTCTCTTAATCCTACTCATTGATTCTAGTCCACACATTGATATTTGTTGCAGAATACGATATTTTGATCAGTATTAAACAGAGTTGTGTGGGGTTTTTTATAGGTAAGAACACGGTAGAAATGTTAATCTGATTGGCTAACTAAACTGGAATATTAAATATGCAATTTTATCATCTCTTTCCTGTGATATGTTGACTCCTCATATGCCTTCATATTTTTACAGAAATTAGTTTTCTACAGTCTGTGTGGCTAGGCTGAAAAACGTGGATATAGAGCTTGCCACATATTCTCTCAACATAAAAACAGCAATAAAATGTGTAGTGAAGACTGAGATGGGCTATATATAACAGGCAGACATGAAAACCATATCCTGCTGAAAACAAAGTTAGCTTTATCATTGATTTAATTTGAGGCAGGATATCAGTCAAGGTGTGTACATGCCTCAGGCCTTCCTCACAGGAACATGTGTGTACGTGTGCACCCCTCTACACCTACTTCGCTTTCTTATCATGGTTTTCCCGTCAGCAAAATCCAATATTGTGAGTACTGATGAGAGACCTGAGAGTCCATCAGGTCCAAAAAGCAAGCTCCAGGTGAAGGACACTCTGATAGCTGTTAGATTTGTACTTTCCACTGCCAGAAGTCACTGTTTACAGCAGAAGTTTCTAGTGTCCAAATGCACTTGGAAGTCAGATCCCCAACAGGATCAGTATAGCTTTATTAAAGGTGAATATGACTACACTTATACCAGCAGCTCATCTGATTGATTGATTAGCAGCCTCACCTTGCAAGATTGCAAGAGAGGGAGTGGAAGGAAGGGAAGCATTTTCCAGCGCTACCTTAAGAACATAGCGAAAAATTCGGTATTAAAGGGACCATGGGTGTCAATGTGTGGTGTTGACTGTGGATGAAGGTTGCAGAACTTGTAACAACCTTTGCTGAGCACTCAGAGCAGTGGTAGGTTTCAAGGCCCATTCATTTGGACTGTAGTTTAGACCTGGATGAAAACTCTTTTTTTGCCAGCTAAAGATCTCAAAACTGGAGACTTTTCGTATCTTAATTGAGCTCGTTGTACAATCAACTGGGCTACAACTGAATTGGGCAAGATGAGACTTGAAATGGGAACAAGCTGTTTTCCAAAGAGGTCACCTGTGGCAGTAATGATTCTGGGGCAGGCAGGGCTGGCTTTCTGGTACTTGGGTGTCCTTTCCCTGTGAATAGGCACTTTCCAAATAAAATTCCTTTCCTTGAGAAATTCCCAGATCTCTCTACTTAGACATGTAGATGCTGAATACAGAAGGACGTACTCAGTCCTTTGAGATTCGCATGGGACAGAGCTGTTAGTCAAAAGATTTACTCTGGGGAGGAAATTAATACCACACAAAACAAGGAGGAAAGATCTTGCTCTTGAGATGCTTTTTTTTCCTCTTTAAACTAGAAAAAAACTCACCTAAAGACCAAGACATTTAGAGATTTTAGAATTTATTAGACATAAGGAAATAACCTTGGTAAAACTTGCTTTTCAGTGTCAATACCTTGAGCAAGAGCAGATTCAGACAAATGTAGCAGGACGTACTGAAGGAGGGGGAAAGTTTTAAGAAGGCTGGGATGCTGCTGTCTTGTAATGTTGAGCTAATTCAATAGCCCATCAAACATCCTGGCACAAGCATACAGCTCTCTGTCACATAATCCAGACGGCAACCAGAAGCAAAACAAAATATTTCAATTAACATACCGCTGATGGTCTCATGAAGTCCTTGCCCTGTCTGGATTTACCCTTTAGCAAATTATATGCATAAATAAATAATGGCTGACATTCATAGTCTTAATAAAACTGGTTGTGCTCTGTATGGGGAGATCTTTCTTTTCACAGTATTTTTCTTCTCCACCTTTATCAACTTACTAACTTCATCAAGTTTTCTCCCTGACCCCCAAATTTAGTTCTATGTTGTTTTGATGCTGGTGTAGATGACAAATCTCACCTAAAACCACCTCTGGCACCTCAGCTTAGTTCTCACCTTTTCAGGGCTGTGTTCAGGTATCGTAGCCATCTCCCACAGATGGCATGTCCCAGCCTTGCTCAGTCTTTAGTCCTCTCTAAGGCTATCCATAGACTAACCATGGGTTCTGGTAGTAGGGACAGCTCTTCATCAGACAAAAGCTCCATCGAGCTGGTCGCCAGGTCACACCCCAGATATATGTCTTCCTTTCCCCTGTAAGGCTTGTGACTGACACAGGATTTTTAAGGGAGTGAGATGTGCTTCAGAGTGCTGTGCACTTTGGTGCACCTTGCGTGCTTCAGGATGTATTCAAAATGCCAACATCAGCAATATGCACGGCCAAGCGGTCCCTATAGAGTCAACGTATTTTATCCATCAGACAAAGAGACATAACTGTCATCTTCTAAAGACATATTCCAAAAAGGTAGAACCCTAAACTCAAAGCACTCCCGTGAGATCTGTGTAAGCAAAATTTGCTGATGCTCTTTTGTTATGTCCAAAGCCAGATATATAGATGACTTGGCCTATTATTTCTCTTCCACTCACCAGGGAACTCATCTTACTCATCTTGATAAAGCCAACACTGAAACTTACTTGGACTGGGAGGCAGCACAATATCAATGCCACTATCAGCTGTGTGATTTTTCAAAGATTCTCACATTTTCTATCTTTTATTTTTCCTTTTGCTAAGGAAAAAAATGCCCTTGCACCCTATTCGCTTGGCTTTATTAAAGGAGGGGCAAAATCACATCTCTCTCTTGGCTATTCAGAGAAAATTCTTTTAAAATCACAGAGTAGACTGGTGCCCATATGGTCTTCATATTTAGGTGTTTTCCCAGCTGGGATTCATATGCCTCTGCCACTTCAAGGCCTCAACAAGATCATGTGAAATACTGCCTTTCTGACAACCGAGGAAAAGAAAAGACTCTGTAATATACAAAGCCAACCAGTGGAAACATTTCATCTGCACTTTGCCCTGGGGCTAGTAGTTTAAGTCTAATCTGCAAGCACCAGCTTCAGAGTGCTACAAGCCCAGCCCGTGTCCATCAGCAGCATTTTCAGCGGGGAAGATCGAGTGTATCTCAACTCCTTACTCAACTTCTAAAAGGCACTTGTCCCAAGGAGGAGGATCTCTCTCCCTCTTTCTCTTCTGATGCGTTCTCATCACAGGTGAGACTTATAAAATCTCAACAGCCTCTCTTTATATTTCTGCGACTGGCTCCCTTCTAGCAACTTACTCTCGGTTCCTCACACAATAGCCAGAATATCAGCCGGACAATTAACAACCTCCTGCCTGCACCCCCACCCCCAGTGTTATTTCAGTGTCTAACGGCATAAGAGAACATAACTAATGACACTCACGATGTAGAACAGAGGGAGGTAGAAACATAATGAGTTACTGTGGAATAATGCACTTATCCCTGCTATTTAGGAAATGAACCGTAAGCCTGGGTTTTTGTACAACTATGCGTTACTCCACTCCATGTGCACTTTAATTTAATTGAATCCTTTCTTTAAAATATTACTTTCAATTTCCAGTCTTCAGGAAAAATTACTAAAACAGGCTACTTTTTGCCTTTGTCAATGGACTGTACACACATGCAAATGTTTCATCATTCTCTAAACCTTAATTTCTGAAGCAGTCATAACTCCTGAGCCTTCATGGGAGAAAATGTGCTTGAAATCAGTTTTATACACAGAGCTTATAACAAAATTTTCTGCATTTCCTACTACCCGCTAGTGACGATCCAATTCAATATAGGAAAAATAGTGAATAGTTTCTCTCACGTGGATTAAAAACCAGAACTGTTTGAAAGTAGGTGTAGTTTTTTGGTTTGTTTTTTCTTCTTTCCGTACACTGGCTTCCATTTGATTCCTAGCTTAAGAGTGTATAGTCTTCAAAATCGCTTTATTGCTGCAGTTTGATGCAGTTGATAAATCACCCTCCAACTCTCACTTGGGGAATTCCTCCAGTTTTCAGACAATTCCCAGTTTGCAGGTACTAGTGCACCAAACATCTGGATAGAGTAGTCCTGGACAGTGGGCTTTCTGATGACTAGTGCATCTTCCTAAGTTATTTTCCAGTCATCTGTCGCAGTCGCTCAGGTCTGATAGCCATTTCTCACTCCAGGGAGGAGACAAAGGCTTATCTGGCTCCTGGCCCGTAGACCATCACTGATGGACTGATTTCTGCAGAGGCTGTTCTACAGCTGAGCGTGGCTCTAATAGTCTCTTGAGCTATCACAGCCTGTGCCTTCTTCCCTCCCGCTCCTGCTTGCTCCCTTCTCTTGGCCCTCCAGTTTCAAGCCTTCTTAATCTTACTCTGTGATGACTCTGCCAGCTCTATCTGGCAGTTCGGTGGGACATGAGGAAGCGTCCCCTGCAAGGTCTCCTCAGAGCTTCTGCCTCCTGCCCAAGCATTGCTTCTCACTCCTTCTCATTCCTTAGATATAACGCCTCAAAAGGACAGCCAGGCATGGCGCAGTGTCTGCTAAAGGTACATCACCCATGTTGCCCGTGTGAGGTTTAGAACTTCATCCCAATAGAATGAGATTCAGCAATAGGTATTTAGTATTTATTTACTGTCATTGCCGGATGCTCCACAAAAAAAATGAGAATAAGATTATCTGGGGATGGGATTTCCACAGATGCAATTTTTTTGCCATGATTTGGTTCCTGTTTAAATTCACAGTAATATTCATCCTGAGTCTCAGAGGTAGAGAGTTCATTATGGATAGATGAGGAATGACTTTTAAAATGTCAGAAATAAAGTTTTTGTTACGTTTAAAAGGACAGATGTAAATTATCATTGTGGTTTTTAATCTTTATGAAAGGAATCCTGAAATTAGTCTTGTGATTTCACCAGCCATTTTGTGCTTTATTATCCGTTGTGGGATTATTTGGATACAGCCATTTCTTTGGGTAATTATTTTTAGTATTTTTACATACACAACTTTGAAAGACTCCGTAAAAATATAATTGTTAAGACTGCATTTCTTCAGGAATGATTAACCATAATCATGTAACTATAAGCATGCATTGCACAGAGAGTAGAATACAGAATTGATATAGTTTCAGTTGTGGTTGCTATGTAATTTTTCTTTTCATACTAATATTGAATTTTATGTATAAAAGAGAAAGTGATTTCTAAAGGTTGAGAGAAAGCCTTAATTCAGAATTTCCTGTAGATGCAGGCTCTGTTTATTTTGGGAAACTGCATTACATATTTTAACTAGCATGATGTTAAATATGATTTCGCCCTGGATGTAATTGAAGTTAACTTTGACCATAACCAAATAATACATTTTTAATGGCTACTATCCTTTTTTATTTATTGTATACGTACATTTATATATCTGTATATCATATCAGATATGTAATAGCCTGGTAGAAAAAATGATGGTGATATTTTCTATATTAAATTAAAAATTTATAGGAGGGCATTGTCACACAGAGCTGTCTTGTCTGTGTGAGGACTAGAAATTTGATGTAGGAAACTGTGTGAGAATTAAGCATAAGAACTGTCCTCTTCCTCACCACTTCCTCCAACATGCACCAAGTCTACTGGTTCTAACTGGAAGAGCTGTATTGAAACCAGTGGAGTCACATCAGTGTCCCCTAGCTGGGAACTCAGCTCTTAAAGTTTCTTTCTCTAGAGGGCTCTTGGCACCAGATGTAACAGAGATATGGTCCGCTTCCAGAAAATCAACATCACTCAGAATAAAGTCTAACAGAAATTAATAGAAGGTTTATGTGAAAAGGAGTTAAGGAATCAGGTGCTGGATCTGCAAGGGTAAAATTATACAGTAAGTACTAAATCAGCGTGTAGCCGATACAGTGTTAGCATTAAACTCTATCTGTAGGAGAAGCATGCTTTGCACTCCAAAGCCCAAGAAGCATCATTGCCCCAAGGCTACCAGGAGATATAGGTGACTGCGCTGCAGCTAAGAGACTGCCGAGAGCATGGACAAATGTAAGGCAACTCTAAGGGGTTTTAGCATTTAAAAAAAAATCTCTATGGAAAATTCTTACACTGAGTAATAAATAACAATTAACAACTTGTTATGCTGCTACTGCATAACACTATTAGGGCAGAATAGTAAAACAAGATTTCAGAGAGTTTTATAAAGTACTGATGGGGATAGACGCATTATTCCCAAGGTAGGAGTCATTACTGCACACCAAAGATTGTTCCCTTTCCATGAAGTACTGAATGTTCCTGGAGTCCCTGCGAAAGTGAATGCAAAATAGAACCGCCATGCCACTTTTTGCACAGTGTAGATAAGTGTTTGTTATCACCTTGTTTGTCAGCTTTTTGTGTACAAAAATAAAAGTGTTCGTTTTTTAAAATTACGCATGTAAATCTTGTCATTAGCACCCAGCAAGGACCCTAAACATTTTTACAACCTAATTCTATATCTCACAAATGCAAGAGTGATGTTGACATTGCGTCTCTTCACCTACTCCGTATACCTACGGATAAATCAGTTGCCAGCCAAGCAAGAGGAGTTGATGAGTCAATTGACTACCCAGAACTTTACTAAAAACAACTCACCAGTTTGTGGGAGGCCCCATCACAAAGGTACACAGGAGAAGGGATCCCTCTTTCTTTCTCCCTGTACGCTCCCCCTTACCCAGTGTACGTGATACCTGTGGAAATTGTCTCTTGCCACTGGATTTGGAGGACCTGTGGCTATTTACCTCTTCACAACTAGCCAAAGAAGGGAAGTTTTGGCTCTCTGTTTCCACCATCCTGGCCATGGGAGATACCTGACAGCAGAGAAATGCCCATGTCACCCTCTCAGATCTTCTCATCTCAGAGGAACAGAGTGGTGGCCAGGGACCATGCTTTGAGTGCAGCTGGCTCTAACCCACTCGACCTTGAGTCTGGCTGGGGGTTTATACAGCCCTCTGCATGGTCTCAGAATATCAAAAACCTCAAGCAGAAGAGGCATCTTTGCATTTCTGCTTCCTTCTCAACCTTGTTGTAAGCCAAGAAGAGCGATAACTGAGAAGCAGGTTCACTGATGCCAGACATCCCTGCTATATCTACAAACATTAGTGAAGACTGACACAAAGGGGGACTTTTTAATTTAATGCTGCAGACTACAAATTGAATTCTCAAACTTGAGAATTGCCAACTTGACTTGAGGCTTGACAGTTCTTAATAGCCTAGTTACAAATTAATAATTTTTATCTAGCAGCTGAGTGCATAACGTTTTGATAAATTGTCCATTTGCCTGTCTGCTTTATCCGGCTATACCCTGTTTCCTTTCTAAATTTAAGGAAACTCTGTCCATAAGTTGACTGTGATGGAAAAAGCTGTTTAAAATCCCAGATATCCCAATGATTTTCACATATTCTATTAGAATAGGTGTAGCTGAGCCTCTGAATAAAAATTACATTTATATATCGATAGTTTCCTCCTTCTTTCTTGTCTTTTTTCTTTGCTCCTTTTTCTCATGCCATTGCAGACTCGTAGTTTTTGTATACAGTTCAGTGTCTTTAACTTACAGGTATTTTTCACTGTTGTTCCTCAGCTCTTGTGGGTTACTTCAGTCTATCTCAGATGTCCTCGAATCCCACCCTTACTGTGTCATCAATAACACAGACAAAAGAGGTTTGCAGTGACACATGACAGTCTTTCCAAGATAAAGCTTTATCTTCTGGACAAAAGGTCTGGAATCATTAGTAGTTTCAGGTTAGAAAGGCAAAACAAAGCCTAATCAAGCATCTCCCTCTAAATCTGACAGCTTGTCTGTGCCAAGGTAGCTGGACCACTCCTTGCCTGGCCTGGAAGGCAGCTTGCATACTTGCCTCCTCTGTATCTGCATTTCTCAGGCCACCCCAGCCCACCATCTCTTTGCAGACACCTCTTGAGAACCCTCTTCCTACTAATTTGACTTCTTTTTCGTTCCTAGTGCCCAGGCCTGTAACAGCTTATTATTCCCTTTGATATCTCTGCTGATAATTATGGCTATAAATCTAGTTGCTTTGTTGGTGGGCATCCACCTCATCTGGTCCACTGTTTTCCCTGCATCTAGTACAGGTTACAACACGAAGTGGATTAAACCAGACACAGTTACCAGAGAGCTTTAGGAAACCTCTCTGCATTAAGGCCACAGCTTATGACCTACCATAAAAAATAACAAGTTGAGATCGTATTCATAAAAATAATGTGCATGTTCTGTATTTGATCACACATGGAAAAAGAGTTTTTGGAGATGTTCAAGAATATCATCAGATTCCTTTATTGGAAAACGAGTGTCATCTAAGGCATAGATTTTTACACTTGAAAAGCACTTTGTGATTTTGGGATACGTTCTCATCTCAAAGTACACTTGAAGAACGAGAAATGTATAGAGGACCCATAGCAACTCTCACATGTGTTGGCTGCAGTCAACCTTGCCTGTGAAAGAAAAGTCTGTCTGATTCCTTACCCCAAAGGGATCACATGATGGTTGGCAACTGCTCTCTGTTTCTTGTATAATCCACTTTCTGTCATAACCTGTACTAGATGCAAGGAAGCAAGGGATGTCACAATGTCTACTATTTCATTCCTCTGACCCACCGCAGGGTTAACTAGGCCTACATCATTCCTGATAGATACTATGCCCTTTTGCCTTCTTACTTACTTTTTCTAATCTCTCCAGGAAACGCATTCCAGTGTTAAACTATCTTTCTGGGTCAAAAGTTTGTTTGATGACTGGCCTAAAATTTGCTTTCTCTTAGGAGTAAACCCATTGCTCCTTGTTTTATTACCAGTAAACACAGAAATAATCTGTTCTATCTCTTTCAGTAAACTTCTCCTGGAGATGACTACAATCTCTCTCTTCAAGTCTTTTCAGAATTATGCAGCCCAGTTTTGGTTGTTGTTTTTTTTTTTTTTTCCCCTTGTCTTCCCTCAAGAGCCTTAATTTCCAGATCACTAATCTTTTTAGTTCATCTTTGGACTCTTACCAGTCAAAGTGTGGTGAGGAAGATGGAAAGATTACTTAAGCTAAAGTTTTACCAGAACTGATTAAAATGACAGATCTACTTCATCTGTTCTACTTGCAGTGCTTGCATTTTTACCTCGCAGTATGATGCTTTCTTTTTTTTTTCACAGTTATGTTGCCTCATATTCAGTTTGTAGTCTACTATAAGGCCCAGATCCTCTTCTGTGGAATGACTGCAGAGAAATTAATTTCCTGCCTTGTATTTGTGTGGTTCATTATTTCTGTACAATACTGTAAATGTGGCACTCCACACTTACTTTTACTGAATTAATTGATTTTCTTTTTTTTCTTCCCTAGACCATTTCTCCAACTTGTCGTGATAATCTTGAGCTTTCACCCTGTACTCCAATGTGTTGCAGCCTCTCCCAGGCTGGTATCATCTCCATGTTTAATAAATTGAATCCATTCCATTATCCATCTCATTAATGAGATTACTGAATAGGAAACACCTTGGTGGCACCAGCATTGTGAGCTTCAGTTCAATTTGACAGTGAGCCTTTAATAATTACTCCCTTTCAGTACCATCGTTGTGAAGGATGGGGCACCTGATGTAATGTGGAGCCTGGAGAAACATCTGCCCTCCACGAGCTGCAGAGCTTCCTGCCTTCCAGGGCTGGGCAACTGCGTACTCTGTAACAGGCAGTTTGTTTTGTGTTAGTAATTTAACCCCCCGACCTTACGCTAAAGCCGGCTTTGCCTGGGAATAGGTACACACTTAGCTAACCACGCATACGTGCGTATATGCGTCCTGGTACAGAACTTTCACCTTTCAGCCCCAAAGCCACAGGTGTCCCCTGAGCTGAAGGAAGATGACAGGTGCTCCTGTAGATGCCTAAGTAGCACTGGTTTTGCATTCAAGCTAATAGGTTTGAGGGAGATCTTTTCTCTTGCTGCTGTGCTGTTTTACAGTGTTTCTCAAGCGTGGCTCACAATGGAATAGGAAGCAGTCACAAGTGGGATGACTCACACTCATGAGCTATTTTCATCTGGCTTATATTGCTCTGCTAATAATGTTTTCCCTCTGTATTCAGAAGTCTCTTTCAGAGAAAATGAGGTCTACTGGTGTGAATCCACTGGTGCCATCCCCAGCTGGCAGCATGTCTTCCTGACTGAATCGTTTACCTTCTCTTCTCTTCAGTTTCTCCACTATGAATATGAAATTCACCTGAAAACGTGAAACATTCTTCAATCATTTGTAAATGCAAATGACTCCCATTAATTGCCATAAGTATTTTTATGGTGATTTTATTTCTAACCTCTTGTAGAAGAAAATCTGCTTCTTTCCATTCTCAGAGCAGTATGGCATCTAATCACGCAGAGAGATCACCCAGGACCTATGTGTGAAGTTGGAGTCAACTCATCTCATAACAACTTTCCATCCACTCCGACACGTTTTCCTTGCCTTTCATCTATTTAGCAGCAATGGAAATGAATTTAGCAAGTGCAAGACAATGGGTGGTCCATCCCTTTTGGAGAGGTCGGGCCTGACAACTTGGTGAAAGAATTCAGCTGCAGCAACTGTGCCAGAGGCAATAGAGGATTTTTCCTCCCCACCTCCTAAACATTTCTGAAATTACATCCTGTGTAGGTGTGTGTCCATAAAGGTCTCCACAAACATGCCCAAGTCAGACATTTGTCTCCATTAAGTCATGTGCAAAGATAAGGGCATTCCTGTAGTCAACAAGACTACACATTGTATTTTAAAATGAAGGATTTGCAGGGGTGGCAGCTCATTTGCATGCAAGCAATGTGAATGTAGCGGAGGAGGTATTGTAAATCACCAAAGAGCTACTTGACAGTGCCACTCTGCGAGTCTGGTTCAGAATTATTAATTAGAGCAGGCTGAGGACGGTTTGTTTGCATATCAGTTGAGCTAAGCCATGTTGGAATCCCTGTAAATAATAAAACAGGCTGATTAGGCCTAGTCATTAATTAAGTGTCTTCGCTGTGAATAAACAGTGAAATCTTTTGGTTTGCCGGGGACCCCTATGACACTGTGATAAATATGCAGTCACGAAAGCTCCTATAACGTGGTTTGACATCTTCATCTATTAAATTGCAGCTTTCTCCCCAGTGACAATGAGTTCAAATCCCACAGTGGATGATACATCTGCCTAATTTTGTTCGTTAAAATATATTGCTTTGGAGGTCTCAGATAACCAGGGTTGAGAACCTGCTAGGAAAAAAGAAGGGGGAAAAAACTTGTTAATACTGTATACTGCAGTGTTCAGTCATCTGTATGGGTGGCTTTTTATTGGTATAACAATGCAGAAGATGATAAAAAATCTGGTTTTATTATTATATGGATGTAAAAGTCAGCTATTATTTATTTGACTAAAACGGTATACATTTAAAATCTAATTAACTCGTCTCAGAGGTTGGTGCTTGAATGGTTGTTTCTGGTTCTAGCGTCTGCTGCCCCTCAGTGTGGAGTAAGACAAAGTTACGAGATCGTTTTTACAAATGCTACTTTTTCAAACTAAAGACAATGTTAAAGGCAATTAAATCTCATGCCCCAAGGCATGAATTGATCACAGTAGGTGACCAACAAGGAGATTTTCTCCCCTTATGCACTGCTGAACAATTGGTGAGGTGCAATGTGTGGATCTTTCATCTTCTGAAGATTTGAATATTGGCAACTTTTGCAGTCAGGATATTAGGCTGCTAGACAGATCAATGTGCTGAGCAGACAGTGACAAGTTCTGTTTTCTTGTGAAACATACAAGTACTGCAAGTAGCGCATGAGCATCGTCTCTTGGAAAATAAGGTAATTTTTATCTGTTCAGCAACAGGGCAGAGACCCACTCTATTCCTGTAAAAGTTGACGGCCTTGTCCCCAGACATCCCCCCTCTGCAGCATTCTCCCTGCGCTCTGCCACAGCAAAGAGTGCCAGAACAGCCTTATTTAGGAAAAGGGATACAGCCATCATTTTGGTATTCTGACACTCCTAACAGCCAATTTAAAGGTGCTGAGATAATTACAATGCTGAGCATGAACATTTGAATAGGTGGGAGACAGATGACTCAGTGAGATCAATCTATTGATCTCAAGATTTTCTAAGTATTTAAGTGCCATGCAACAATTAAAGGTATTTCTGAGTATGCACTAAATGGCTGTATTCTGACAAGCTCTCGTTTCTTTTATACATAATAGAGACTGAGAATGCCATTGGACTCAGAATAGCTTTTAGGAAGCCAGTGCTCAGCAGACTGACCATTTGATGCCGACAGCCTTGTGTAGCGGTAAACAGCCAGCCAGGTGGCAGGAGATCATTGAAGTTACCGTTGCGGCACATATAGCAACTTCCTGAATCCTCAGGTTTCCCTGAATGTGATCAAAGGTTATAGGTCTCGAAATTAATACGGCGATATAAATAAATCTGGAACAGCTGGATTAACTCCTGCTAAGTACAGACAAAGAAACGGAATCCACAGCGGTTCCTCGAGGAGGATAGCAATGACCGTAAGTTTTGATCATCTATTTGCAGAGTCCACTGTCGATGCCCAGAGTTGCTGTCTGAAGTTGTCACCTTCATGCTCCAGAGAGACCCTAACAGGTAGCTGTTGGCAGCGTTCCTCTCCTCTGCAGTGATTCCAGCAAAGTAGGATGGGAAAGGCGCATGATATGTGTGCCGGGAGACCTGGCTCGTGCAGAGATTTGAGGCGATATTCAGCATGCTGATGTCACCCAGCTGGCACAAGGGAAGGGATTAGCCAATGTCTAGACGCACTGGAGGCTTGCAGGGGAGCTGGCTATTTGCAAATGAGTCTGGAAGAGACTGAGGCAACTTTGGTGGGCTGAGCAGAGGCAGGGAGAAGTCCTGCCAGAGTTTCCGTCCCCGCTGCTCGCTGAGGGAGCGCGACCGCGGTTGGTGAGGCAGATGGAGAATTTAGGTGTGCGTTGAGAGTCTGGGCTTCTCCTCCTGGACATTGTCCAAGAAAGCTGTTTTAGTTTGTGTGTGAGGAGGAGACATAGCTATTCTCTTTTCCTTTAGACTTTCCTATTACTATCTGCACCTTTGTTGCCTGGAGATATGGCTGCCATAATTCTGCCTGATAACCTGCTGTGGAGTCTGCTGTTGCTTTTATCCCTGGTTTCAACAGCCTGAGGGATCCCGTGACCCGAGTTGTGATTAACTGATCCCTTTGGGCTGGAGTTCCATTGCTATAAAAGCCAGGAACTGCTGAAGGAGTAGGCATGCCTGAGTTTGGCATTTATTCTCCTTCAAGGCCTTTGGGACTGCAGGGGTTTTAAGTTATTAAGCCTTTGGCCATATCACAAACCATGTTCTTTTTTTTTTTTTAGCTTTTGCAGAACAAATAGCCTGAGAGCTGGAGAGGTTGGAGTTTATTTTATTGTCTCCTTATCTTGCCAACATGCCTTGTCAGGTGGGATGAGCAGTCCTTTTGTTTGTGGCTGGAAATGTGCATTCCACTCGGAAGAGACAATGACCCCCAAAGAACCTTCTGCAGAGCTAAAGAAATATGTAATTTAGAAAGTTTCTCCTTCCCCATATAGCTCAGCTAAGGCACGTTTCAGCTCTCATTAAAACTTATGGAAAGCCTCCCAGGTACTTCAGTAGTGTGGAATCAGGCCTGTTAATTATTATACTTCTCACATTCTGGGGATACGTACCAATACTGCACAGTCATCACAAAATATACCACAGATGGCTGTGAGAGTTCATGATAACTTTATTTTGGTTGATGGAACAAAATGGCATTACAGAGAAATTTCAAGGTAAGTCTTGCACACTATCACAGCAATTGGCATTGGATCACTTCAGCTTGACCCTCCTTCATATGCAATCAAGACCTTCCACTGGTGTCTCCAAATTTAGAGCTGCCAGGTTACTCACGCACTTGCCTTGCACACTAAAGAAATGATCTGGAGTTTGCTTTTCATATACAGTCAGGACTTCCAAGAAAAGGGAAGTGCCATACACTACAAGTAACTGCCTCTGGGAAAGGGGAGCAGAGGGCTGTGTCTTGCTTTGTGTAATAGACCACACATTTGGCGCTCTAACAAAAGGCAAATGCGCACTGCATTGCTGAAAACTCCACAAAAAGTGCAGAATTTGTTTTGTTCTCTAGACCAGCTTCTCCTCTTCCGAGCTCCGTCTTTTTTAACAGAAAAGATTTCTAGCTGTGAGAATAGGCTTCCCAATGCAAAAGACACACAGTTTTGTTGAATTCACAGCCAAGCAGAGAGGGGAAAAAAAAGCCTGGAGAGCCAGATCCAAACCTTTCTCAAGTAACACTGAGACTCCTGTTGACTTTGGTGGTCTTTGAATCAAACTCCGAAAAAAGTTCTAACATTCCACAGTCGCCTTAACAGAGAATATTTTTTCTGATGCCTAACAGCCTTTTATACACCTCAAACCACTGTAAAACACTACAGAATGACATACTAATTGCATCCATCAAATGTGCCCATCTAGTGTTGCTGCCACATCCTTTTAAATAGATATTGCATGGGAAATTGTTCCTGGAACACATACTTATTCTAGCAGCAGTAGTAAGTAGGCCAGCCAGGACATCTGGGTCTGGTGGTGTTGTCTTTGTTTGACAAGAACCCCTAGAAAAATAAAAAAAAGCGCAGTTTAAGATTCTATAGAAGAAACAACGAAGGCCAATGAAAAGCTTTCAGCTCCCTCTTTGCTTTACAGTATCTGTGCATTGATCGATTTTGCTCATACCTACTAGCCTACGTTTACCTAAAATAAATCTCTTTTTTTTTCTCCTGATCATGTTTCTAATCTCTAGGCCCCTTTGTAGTATTTCTCTCTCCTCTCTGGTGCCTCCCAATTTATTACCATCTGCAAATTTTGTTAATGCATTTCATTTACCCTCTCTACTGTCACATAAAAGAGGGTAATAAATTAGACCCCAACTCTTTAGAGGATTAGGGTGTAAGATTGGCCCTAAAACATTCCTGCTGTTGTGCTTTAGTTATCTCCCTTCAGACTGACCCTTCCAGGTAATACTGCTTACTCTTGTCTGGATACCTCAGTAGTTTTTCAGCCACATGCCAGTATTTATGAACGAACCAGCTGAATTAATTTTGAGATGAGTGATGGCCTCCAGCCCGCTTAACTCCTACCTACTGTGGACAGTAGTGCCTAAAATCTCTGAGGTCCCAAATAGGAATGCAGTCTTATGGGCTTCTAGGACTTTTTTACGCTGTGGACACTTGAGATCATTAGATGCAACTTAGGCTGAAAGCTCCGGGCCTGCCTAACTTCCTTCACAGGCTCTGAGGTGCCCGTCATCTGGGGGCTGTTTCTCGCTCAAAGGTTTGTCACAGCCCAGGTTCAGGCAGCAGAGGCACCTCCCTGTCAGTGTGTCCCCAACAGCTCTGCAAGGTTTTCGGTAGTTTATGCTCTTACCACCGCACCAGTGGTGTAATCCAGTGCTAGAGTATGCCCAGAAGAAGAGAAGGACTTGGATTTCTCCCTGGAAAAGGACCTGGGAGAGACTGAACCTGTGTGTTGGGAGTGGACCTTACACAGTAGGCCAGGTGGTAACCTAAGTCCTCGCTCTTGGGCTGAGCTCCAGCACAAGCAAGAATACAAGGCATGAGGGCAAAAGGCATAGATAGGGTATTTTAAGATGAGGACAGCCTGAACTTTCAACATCTGCTCTTTACAGTGTGCATGCACTTTCATCGAGCCATCGCTGGCCATCACAGACAGGTGCCAGTCTGGAGTGAGGCACCAGCATCCCCGTTCTGGTATCCATTCATCCAGAAATCCTAACTCCTACCCTAGAAACCAAAACCAGCAGCTAGTACCACATCCCCAGTGACAGATCTCAGCCTCACTAAAGGAAACATTGTGTTCTTCAGTTTGGAATTATTTCTGGGAGAGCATTGACTTTTTAGTTAATTTTCTCTAGAAAGATTTAGCAACTCAAAATGTATACTTTAAAAATCAAGACATTTACATCAATATTATTTTTCTGAATGAGAGACATTCAAAACTAGAGAAGATTTTTATTTCTAATTCTGACTTGGATAAAGAATATTTTTTTCAGAAATTTCACCAATTCCTGAGTTTTTTCTATTCACTTTTATTTTGATTAATTATTCCTTATGCTTTGTTCAGGTTTTGAATATCCATGAAAGACCCTTTAATCTAGGCTCCCAAATACAGATTACAGCTATCTATCTGTATGATCATCTATCTATATGACTGTATTTGCAAGCGTGTGTATGTGTCTATGAGTAACTATGGCTGGCACCAGTGGCCTCAGGAACAATAGGAAGACACCACTACATTCAGAAAAATATAGAAAACTTTCTCTGAAGTCACAGTGAGGGGGAGATGCAATCTGTTTTATAGTACACTTGCAAAAATATTTATGCCATAGTATAAATATCATAAAACAGTCTAGTATAAATATAACATTTTGCAAAAAGCCCAATGAATTAAACAAAGCTCATTTTTGACTAACAGTTAGTAGTAAAATAAGATGTGCATTCTGGGTGCTGGAAAAAGAAATTAAGCACATTTGGAAAATCCAACAGCAAGAAACAAGCCATTATGATTTTTCTAACAAGCTTCTCTGAGTCTCTGAGATCCGGTGATTTTACTAAAATGTGTACACTTAGAAGATGGCCTTATGAAGGAATACAAATTAGGATTTTGTGAGAAAAAGGAGAAGCCCAATGAACCTCAGGGGGAGCAGGAGGGTTGACTCTCTGGTGTGATATCCCAGATCAATGCCAGTGGCACTTAGTGGTGACTGATGGAACGTGCTTGATGTGCCGGAGAGGGGAATCAGGTCTGCTAGTGACAGAGGAGAAGCAGAGGAAGAAAAGGAAGATTGGAGATGGGCTAAATTACTGGAGAGGATGGCAACAAGCCTGTCTCCTGACTGTGTCCATTAGAAGTTTTCCCTCTGACCCCTACCAGTCCTTGACCAGACACAAGGATGAGGCCTGGTGAGATGAGACACAACCAGCAAAGCAGGCCAGCTGGTACTGGCATGCCAAAATTGGACTAACTGTCCAGTCAGCACTACAGTGTGGACTTCATGGTGGCAATGATGAAAAGAAAACCCGTAGGGAATAAGGAAACAGCTGCAATCACAGACAAAGAAATAAATAATTGCACAGTTTACAAACTAATCTAATTCTTCAGTACTGATTACAACATATTTGCTAAGCAGACTGCCAGGCACCTGGAGGTTATTTGCATCATATAGATACCAACAGACCAGAGAGGATCTTGTTACCAGAAAGCCAAATACCCTATAGTAAGGTTTATTGTTTTGCCTGTGTTTCAGCTGCTTTTCACTCAGAACATCATCATTTTAAATGATCAAAACAGTAAAACGCAGTCCCTCTTTCCAAGTGTGCCTGAGCACATGCTTACCTTGACACAGAGCTACCTCTGAGGAGCTGCCAAGACTCTCAAAGGACTGGAGAAACACCACAGGTTACGGTCATGTCTCTAGAGGATGTGGAGACCACTCCGCTTCCCTGGAGAACATTTCACATCTTCAGGGCAGTAGATGTCAAGGACTAGAATTTTAAAGATATTCAGATGTCAAACCTGTTGATTTTCACAGAAGTTAGTTGTCAAAATGCCTTCAAGTGCACACTGTGCAGGTTTTCTTCAGGGAAATCCTCCATGGGTGCTGAAATGGAGATAATTCCAAGGCCTGGCAGCATTTATGTGGTGACCATAACATACTTCCCTGTAGGGCCTCGTTTCTTTACTGAAGAAGTACATGTATTGTTGGTGCTGAATATAGCTTGAGTAACAACACTCAGGGAAGCATTGTACTATGCAGATGCCCTATAGGATGCTGTGGCAGGTTACTGAGAAATATAGATGGACCTTTAGACAGAAGACTCAGTGGAGTATAACACCGCAATGCCATCTTCCTCACAGTGAACTGTTTCAGATGAACACTTCCAGTCTACAAAGTGTGATCAACAGTGAAGAGTCTTCCTAAGTCCTGAGGAAAACAATCTCAGTATATATACTGGAATTCTGCCTTTCCCCAAAAGATAAATATTTGCCCTTTATACCTTTCAGAAGTGCCTGGAGCTCTTACTTATTCACAGCGTTGAACAAAACATATACAGATCCGATGCCCTTTCTGCAGTGTTGTCCTGGCCTACATGCAGCAAGTGTGAGACATGCTCCACAGACTATACGCTCTTGATCTTCTATACTGGGAAAGACAGGCTTACTATCAGCTCCCAGGTTGACATGCATCTCATACAAAAGGAATCTCGTGAGGGGAAGGACTGAAATTCAGTGGAGAATCCTCTTTTTATAGTGGTTAAAGCCAAGGAGAGTAATTGTGCTGCTGCTGCTAATATGCTACTTGGGATACACCAGACAGATTTTAAGGAGAGGCACTATTCTGTGGTTAAGGGGGGAAAGTCACATCTGTGACTATACTGACTATTGTTTTAAGATGGTTAGGACAATGCATGCATGGCTTGCTTTACCAGAACGAAAATCAGTGACTATCTCAAGAACTACTGTGTTTATCAACCTTCTGAGCTGACAGTTACTCATGTATTTCCATAATTTCCACAGAGGAATCTACTAGTTAAGGTAGCAAATGCTTTTTACTTTTTCTTCCCGAATGACTATCAGGTCTCCTGCAGGTGATCTCCAGAACATCTTTGCATGAGAAGAACAGATAACTCTGGGCCTCTCCCAGAGGCCCTGAATTGCCAAGGGTGAGTTGACATCCTGCGTATGTATCACATGCAATAACTAGTCCACCTGCGGTCCTGTTCAACAGTTTGATGTATCTTGGAAGGCAACCTTGGAATGCTCTTTCTTCCTGACACAATAATGCAGTACAATGGTAGAGAAACGTTTATCTTTATAATGCAGAATCTTACTGGGCTTTCAGGAAACAGCAAAACATTATAATAAATAAAAATGACAGGCAAGTTAAAATGAAATCCTAGCATTATCTTGAAGGTCATTCAGCATCAATGCTCTGTGTGTAAGCAGAAGTAAGACTGTTTCTAAGGCTTGGACAGGATCCTGCAAGGTGCTGTGCACATCTTCCAAGATGCTAGACTCCTTCTGTTGGTGTTGAAGAAGCTCAGCACCTTGCATAATGGCATCCGTATGTCGTAAACAACAATGCAGCCAGCAGCAGTACAGCTTCAAACAAATGATTTGAAAGGTAACAAAGAGTGGCCATGAATCAGAAACCATTTTTGTCACTGGTTTCTCAAAACCCAGTAAAGGTTTGAATGAGCTCCAGCTAGAAACACTATTGTCAAAAAAAAAATACAAAAAACTGCTTTCATTTTTGAGCTAGGCATATTTGCTGTGCTATTTGCATAAGGCAAATCCTAACCTAAGGGCGGAAGGGGGAGAAGGAGAATTCTCAGGAGACACAAGTCAGAAACTGATTAAAGAAACTGTGATCGCGTTTAGAAGACTTTCAAGAATTGCACAAGACCTTCAATTGAGCACTCACCTTTGCACTTTATTAAATGTTACAAAATGCTTATCTTTCAATGAAGGGAGAGACTTAGTGACACAATTTCTTTCCAAATTAATGGCAAATAAAGCCTTTCTACTTCAGTATAATGAATTTGATTACACAGTTCTAGCCCTTTACTCATAAAATTCATTACCATTGAGCAGCTAAAGAAGGAAAGGGATTTCTAAGGAAGGGTAAAATTTTAAATATCATGCCACTGGAAAATTTTAAATATCTTAGACCGTCATCCGAAATGCTGTTTATACACTGTGTGATGCAGATGTACTTGTTTTACTGACTATTTAACGTCACCGTAATCAGCAATAAAACATTAAAATTATGGCTCAGGAGGTGGAGGAAAAAAAAATGGCTTTCTATCATTTTAATCACCCTGATTTACATGTCTACATAATATTGGGAGATTCTGCACAGAAAAGGTAGAAATGGAACTGCTAAAGCAAAAAAGTGTAGTGCTATTGCTACGTCTATGACTATCTCACCTGTCTGACCTGCTACTAAGATCTGACCCATTCATCTACATTAGAAATACAAATGCAGATAATGAGAGGTTTCCACAGCAAGACCTAAACAAAGTAAATTTCCTTCAAGATGTAATTTGAATTTAATGGCTTGTCCATGAAATAAACAAAGCATCATAAAAAAAAAAGAAGTTTATGATGCTCAGTGAATCAAGAAATGTATGATGTGCCAAAGACTCTTTAATCTTAACAGGCGCCTGTCTATATTTACTGCGACACGTTGTCAGAAAAAGCTGAGCTCATCATGCTACTTTTTCGGTAACATCGTGATGCAGAATTTTAACTGGAACAATCAATTTTGATTGCTGTTCCCCACTGCTTCATACAGGAGGGGAAAATGTGTTTTGGTGGTGAAAATTACTTTGCAATCTTTCCTTCTGCTTTGCAGAGTGGTCTGTGTTTCTTCTCTTCTTGCATGCTGAAAGGAGTTCATCCTGCTTTTATTGGTTCAGGTGTAAATCCGTAGTTCCCCAGAGCAATTAAAGAAAAGGAGAATTTGGCCTGACTTGGGAAGATAAATATCTTTCTCTTTCGATACCAGTGTTAGGCATTCGTACTAGTTTGGCTTAATACTAGAATTCGATGCTATCCTTAAGTAAAATGAAACTGGTTTCTTCTTTCACCTCTGCACTATGCCACATCAATTTTCATAGGGCAATTTTTTTTTTGTACTATGGAGGAGCATAATTCAAACCTCCTCAGATTTCTGACTTCGCTGTAAATTAATCTTGCCGATGCATGTCTGACACTTGAACTAAGCTGTATCTTCCACTTCTTCAGTAGCCCTGCATGACATCAAAATGCTACTCATACTGTGCACTGCTGTTTCTATCTAGATTTGATGATATAAAGAAGACCAGAGAAAAAGTAAAATGCCAAAAAGACACTCTCTGGTGTTTTCATAGCTTGTTCCTATCCTCCTCCAGCTCAAAAATCCATCTACAAGAGCTCTGAGCTGTCATGGGCTGTGAGGATGGGTGACAAGAAAATCTATTTGTCTTGGCTGAAATGACAGTTTAAAACCCTAGTCCTTTTATAATATGAGTGCTCTTATGGATATAATGGATCTGATTTTCCTCTCGGTTACCTGAGTATAACTTAGGATTATCTCCCTGAAATTGCACCAGCTTAAAGCAGAATCAGGCCCATTTCCATATGTGTTGCTCTAGTGAAAAAGTTGTCTTCGGCAGTTACATCTCCAAGCACTAAATACCGTGGGTTAGACAGAGAACAGAAACAAGCTCCTGTAGTGTCTGGTTTCTCTTACTGCCAGAACTCTCGATTCGCAGGACCTTTACCAATATACACATTTCAGAGTCAAAACGGTGGTAGTGTGGTCATGCCAGGAAACTGATTTCAGTGTTAGTCTATTCTGAAGAAAAGGACCAGCCTCCATAGCAACGTAGCGGTTAAGGAAGATTGTACCCAGGGTAGGAAAGTCCTTCGTGAGCGCACTAATGCTGAGATAACTTGTAAACTCCCCTGGCAGAGGGGTTGTGGTCAGACAGAGGGAAGGGCTACGCGTGCCTGTGCCTCAGGGAGTCCCGGGAGCCCCCAGATCTCTTTCAGCAAGCCTACGCTGCCATCAGTGCTCTTGTCTTGTGTTTCACCAGTGAAGATGAAAGATATTTTTCAAGATACTTTAGCTTGTGCCAGAGGAACCAGCATAAGCAGACGAGGACTGGGGAAATAAAAAGGTTGCTTAAAATTACCTTTGCACACATGAATCCTGCTGAGCATTTCTTTGTACTAATTTGGGACCTGTTCTACAGTATTCCTAGAAGAGAGTTGTTCCAGGGACGGTATTTCCAGGAATTAAATTGTAGCCCATTTAGTTTCAAGGTATCCACAATAAGTAGGTGGAAATATATGTCGTTAACACAAAACCAAAAAATTTGTTGTAGGGCTGTGGGAAGAGAAAAGAGAGAGATGTCAGTACTGACATCAGTATTTTTCTTCTTTTTAATGCATCTCAAGAAAGTTTCCCTTATGGTGAACCTTTCTAGAGGAAAAAGCTGGTTTGCTACTGCAGAGGGAATTAAAATTGCTATTTATTTGTGCTCCCTTTTTATATAGATACAAAAACTATAAATGATGAGCCAAATGTCAGCTGTGATGCTTGGAGCTATGGGTCTGCATTAATCTTCAGCTTGGCAATTTTTTTTCCCTTTTTGCTTCAAATTTGTTTCATCTGAAGGGTTATCCCCCTCGGCTGCTCAAGTGGGAGATCAGTTAGCCAGCTTCAACTTCTCTGCTGTAATCTTTTATTTAAAGGTGAGAGAATCAGCTTTGTTTGGTTGACTTGGATCTAAGACAATCTCTGGACTAAGACAAAGAAGAGCCTACACGGAGAGAATGTAGAGTGTCTGCTTGCCCGCAGAGAAAGGAGGGTGGCCTTTTATGCTCTTCCAGCACTGAAAATTCTCATGCCCTGCAAACCCCAGTGGTATAACTTAGAGCATTACCCAGAGACAAACGTTCCTGTTAGTAAGTGAATATCTCTTGGACAGTAGGCTCAGGAACGTGCCAGAATATTTGGCATGGGTGATCATCCCAAGAGAGAGAAAGAATAAATGCTTTGTTCATCAAGTGATGGCACACAAGGTTGCTGCTTGGGGAGCTACCTTTCAACTCCTGTAGACTGTCACTTTCTTTTTAGGATTGTGTGTATTTTGGAGGAGAGGCAGAACTAACTTTTTTTCCTTCCTTCCTTCCTTCCTTGCTTGCTTGCTTGCTTGCTTCCTTCCTTCCTTTCTCTTTCTTTCTCTTTCTTTCTCTTGCTCTCTCTTTCTCTCACTCCCTCTCTCCCTGTTTCTTTCTCCCCCTTTCTCTCTCTCTTCTGAATTTAATGCTATGAAAAATGACTGGACAGAAAACTGGTGAGAATAGTGTGGTTTACATCCACAGAAGTTGTGGAGGCATCCAGGCTACCTCATCAGCCTGTATCAAAATGTCTCAACAGTGGCTGGGCATTTCCCCAGTGGATTGTATTCCTATATCACTTCTGCTTGGATCTTCCTTCAGAAGAGCCTACAGGAGTAGGCAATGGACACTGAGTCTGGGCTTCTCCCCACTACGAACTGAGATCCCTCAGGAGCTATATTCAGCCAGAGATTGTGGGCCACAGAAAAGTAAAAAAAACAGAGTATCAGATAAAATTCCCAGAAGGCAATGAGCCTCTTCAGAGGCTGACGAAATGAGCAGTTTTGTTATCTCCAAGCAGATGTTTCACTCTGCAGTTCTATTTCATGCTTTTGATATTTCAGGTTTAAGGTCTATTTGGGAGTAAACAAACACTAATACATCAGAATTCAGCAAGGCAGCAATTCCCATTTTAGGACTAGGTTAGGGAAAGGGCCTAAAGAAGAACACTTCTGTGCAGTGTATTCCTCTAGGAAACTGCAGGTGTTAATGCTCAGGGAACAAATAACTTTTTGTTCAGGCCCCTGGAGTAGGGTTCCTGCTTCTGGTTAGACCCAGTAGAAGTTACCATACAATAAATGTCCTGGCTCTTCACAACATAAAACGTGATGTTTTGTAGCTCTGTAGCTGTGAGCGGCTAAGGGAAAATGCATCTGAAATTGCCAAAGAACTGAGAAGTGTTGCTAAACACTTGTGTTAATGAACTCGTTGAATAAGGCAACACAGGCCAAATCTGATCCTGCCTGCAAACCCCTATAGGCTCACCTGGAAGCGTGCAGCATCAGGAGGGACCTCAATGGCCTCTCTGAAAAATCACCCTGGCAGAGGAACAGTCCAGTGTTTCCCCACCCTGGCGTAGGGACCTGCTGGTGGTCAGATGTGTGGGACCATGGAACTTGCAGGAAGGTACAGAGGAGGGGATTCCTCCAAGGGATGTGTCAGAGGGATGTGACACTCCCCCCCCCCCCCCCCCCCCCCCCATTGCAATCTTATGATGCATTATTACAGATTCAAACTTCGCAATGCAAAAGTTAAAGTTCCCATGGCAACAGTTATCTCTACCACATTTCATGCCCTGTATACTTATCATAAACATTTAGCATCAAAGAGGAATGTATTACATGACACATTTAACAAAGAAAAAAAGAAAAGAAAATACTCCAGCTGTGGAATGCAGCCAAGTTAAAGATTGCCGGAGAAACCTTGATTTTTGCACTGCTTGACCTTTTCAATTTTCAGTGTAAAACTTTATGGTTACATTAACAAAGATTTGCACTTATTATCCATTCACCTCATCCCACAGATGGTAAGGGCATTGTCCAAGCAGAAGAGATGTTCTGTTCCCCAGATACAGTCTGTCTTCTACTAAGTCAATATTTATTCTCATTTTCCACTGGTGGGCTGAGCTTCATTTGTAGTCTTACTGGGACAGGAATTAACAAATACATTAGGAGAAAACAACTGGTGAAAAACTCAGTGATGTGATGTCAGTTCAGGCAGCTGTCTGCTTTGGCCAGTTTTGTAGTTCCTTAATCTCTCAGAAATATGAGCAGAAGCGGATGAAATTACATGCGGTTTGTATCTTAGTTTTGATGCAGAAATGTGGGAGTTTTGCCCTTTCCTCATACATATAGGAATGGCCTTAACAGCTCAACCCAAAGTTCAGCTCCTCGAGCATCGTGCTATCAACAGTGACTGACAACAGGCACCTGCAGGAACAAGGCAAAGATATAGAGAGACTTCCCAGAAGTTTCTGTCAGCCTCAAGCAAGCTATGGCTCAGGAACATCATGAAACAGATTTTTTTTTTTCTTTTCTTGTTCTGAACCTGTCAACTGATTAATTCATTTTATGCAAAATGCATCAGAAATCATAATGGGCTGAATTTAGCCCTGAAAGAAGTGGGTATCATTCTACCCATTTCAATGGAAGTACTTCAGGAACAAAATTGTGCTATTTGACCTAATTCTCTCCTGGTATCCTTGCAAATGCAAGCAATTTCACCAAATCTGTGAAAAATGAGGATAAGTAAAAGAAGAATCCTGGCGGATGTTCCAGGCTTTCTGTCTCCACGCACTTGTGTCCTGGTTGACAGCTGCTCACCGTCACTATAAACCACTGTCAGATCAGATTGGCATTGCCTTGCACATTAACTCCGCATTTCAGATGGTGTAACCTGTCATAGCACTGTTCATGTCAATTGATGTGAACTGATTTGCTCTAACCAGAGCTTGGAGCAATCTGGTGGCAGTGCCTGTTACTACACAAAGCACGAGGCAGTGCCAAACAGCACAACTGCACAATCATTAGTTTCATCAATTTCATTAACTTCACCATCATGGTGAGAGCGGGAAAGCAGGTTTTTATAGCTTTTATGACAGTTTCATGCTGTGATTTCTTGGAGTTTCACTAATTTCACTTCTGTAAATCATTATTTCCCCTTACAGGAGTTTTCCCAGGCAGATCACCCAATGCAGGTATGCGGTACCTGCCATGTACTCTGCACCCCGCCACGCCCAAGATGCGCAGTGTGTATGAGGGTATGAGAGTGTATATGTATGCAACCTATAGCAAACCATACAAAGGTTTATTTACCTGTTCTTTACTCACGGCTCCACTGAAAGTGAGATATAGGCATTTCTTACACAAGAGACTTGCTGTTAGGCTGTTATGTATCCACTTGGAAGTAAAAATTACATAATCATGCTAACTACCAGTCCCCAAAACAGCTGTTATGCAAGCAAAAGACTTAGAAATATAACCCTAAGTATCATCAATACACTTTGTGAACAGATTCTTAGTGCAGAGTTATGATCATTGTATGCAACAGTTATAGTGCAGTTTACTTGAAAGATATGTTTTGAAACAACATCTCATTTAATGGGACCATAACATCTCTAAAGGAGAAATGTTACAGTTATTTAATATCAAAGAAAGAACACAAATGCGTACCTGCTGATACAAGGTTGTCTTGCCCTAAGGCTCTCATGGGTTGAGGTTTGGAGTGTCGGAAAAGACTCACTTTTTAATTAAAGCAGAGGAAAACCACTTCTACTTGTGACCAGGTATGATAGCTTTTGACACTCAATTATCTCCATATACCTACAGTAAAAAGTTACCTAGATTTCTTGGATTGCCAAATTTAACATAAAGAGAGCTTCAACTCATACAAGAGGATATAAAACTGCTTAAGTGTGACAATTTGGGAAAATCTGAGGTTTCAAACGATAAAAAGTTGCTCCTTGTTGTAGTACCATAATTCAGACATCTTGGCTTACAGATTGGCAGATCGTTTCTTTTCTCTTATCCTCAGACAAAATGTCTTTGCTGGTGGTGGGTCAATATTAGCATTTAATTTTGCTTGACATACACACAAGGATATCTGCCAGCTCTGTCAAGTCTGAGGCATACGCGACATATTCCCTGATGCCTGCCATTATTGCAGCTTCTAACCTAAGAAAGAAAGAGTTTCTTCCTTTCTCTGCAAGACCACTTGCCAACCCACAATATCTCAACACACACACCTGGCAATGATCTCCTGGTCGTAAAGGCCTATGCACTGAGCTGTTCAATCTGTATTCAAGTTATATTGTTTTCCTGATCAAAGAAAACAGTTGAAAGCTACGGAGTTGGAGCATAGCCTGGCTCCATCCCCATTTCTGTATCAAGTCTAACTCAGAACAGCATGGGTCCCAGCAGGGGCCATGTGGGATTCAACCAGGCCCCGCTCCTCTGCTGTGTAAGGATGGCAGTTTATCCCTAATCTTTTTTCTTTTCTTCTGGCCATGTATTAAACCATGTGAGGGGACCTCCCTTTTATCCCATGACCGTTTAATTTCTTTAGGACCCTTTGGTGATGTGAATCGCTTTTTGAAAACCCAAGTCCACTATATATCAGGCAGCACGCCCTCAGCCTGATTCTCATTAACTCCTTCAAAGGATGCTAATGGATTTGTGAGGCATGTTTTCTCTCTACAAAATGATGTTTTACCAATTCTATTTTCTATGATGTGTACCAATTTGTCTGGTACAGAAATCAATTTTACTGGTCTAGTTTTTCAGCTCTGCTCTTTAAACTTTTTTTTTTTTTAATAGTATCACATTTGCCACTTTCTATTTCTCTGCTTTCAAGGGTGATTTCAGAATTAGTAGTTTAGCAGTCTCATATTTTAACTTCTTTAGAATGCTTGGTTGAATGCTACCTGGTCCTTGAGATTTTACTGTTCATTTTATTGAATTGCTCTGAAAATCTCTTCTGTTGACTGTTCGACTTCAGACTGCTCTTCAGGCTTGTCCCTTTAAAGAATGGTTCAGGTCTAGAACCTCCGTGACCTCTTCTGAAGAGAACATTGATGCAAATCGTTCGTTTAGCTTTCTCGCCATGGCCCTAGCTTCCTGGAGTATCCCATTTGCACCTTAATCATCTCTCAGCCCATTGACTTTCCAACAGGCTTCCTGTTTTGAGAAGTCCCTCTTCAAAATCTTTTTTTGGCTTGCCTCATTAGAGTCCTACATTCAACGGGATGAGTTTAAATTGTCTTTATTTTCCTCATTTGGCCAGGATTTCCACATTCAAAAGGATGAGTATTTACTTCTAATAGCCTTCTTTATTCTGTTGTGTAAACATGCTGGCTGTTTTCAAAATCTTTTAGGGACGTTTTTTTTTTTTAATACATGTGATATACTGGCTCTCAGATTCTAATAAAGCATACTCCTCCAAAGCATTTAATGCTTTTGACCGTCCTTTTAACTATTTCTCTTCATGTTCATGTAGTTTTCCATTTTTAAACTTAAACATGATCATCATTAACTTTTTTCATGTTTTCAGTCCTGCTCAGATGAGTAAGTATTTACAGTTTGACCCAGCACCCATGCACCACTTCAGAGAAAATATAATTTTTTTCTCCTTTTGGGGGTTTTGGATTAGTTGCTCCAAGAACTAGCTATTTATTGACTCCAGGATTTGTACTGCAGACTCCAGAGACCTTACTGCTGCTGCAGGTGAACAAGACTTGAAATTCGTTGTGTACTGTCCTTGGAAATAAAATCACTTTCCTGTGTCTTTGACACACAGCTGCAAAAAAAGAGTTAAAAATATCATATGTCGCTATAAATCAGAAATCACTTACCAATCTAAAAAAAATAAGCTAAGACACAAGGACAGTGGCATTACCTAATACCTGGAAAACTGATAGCCCTCATATCCTTAATCATCTACAATTTCCTATGATGAGCACCTAATGAAGTACGCAAAATCCTGAAGGTAGGTAAGTCACCCTTAATAAGCCATGCATTTAATGAATTCCCTTGTTTATCTCCAGGTCCAGAAAGGGCTGTGAGGTTCATGGTGAGCTCTGCAGCAGCAAAGTGGCTTACCACCTGAACTGGCCAAATTTCAGCTGGCCCAGCCTATCTCCTGTTGTTTGGGGATACGTCTGCAAACCTGTGGCCTGCCAGGAGCAGGAGGCGGCCAGGCACGGCTTCTGCCAGGAGGTCCTTGCGGTCAGTGCAGAGGCTGGGCCAGGAGCCACGCAGCCTCTCCTCCCCACCGCGTGGCTGGCCGTACCGCCCCCGCGCCGTGCCGACTGCCGGGCCTGGGCTGGGAGGCTGAGCTTTGGATGCATCGCCAGATTTTTCAGTGCAACAAATTCAGATGCAAATAAGAGTAAACACAAACATGCCCAAGGGCAGCTGCTCACCTTGAAGCTTCACAGCTGGACCGGTTACCCAGCCCATAGGACTTGCCAACAGCAGCTAGGGAAGGAAATTTTCACAAAATACCCAGGACAGCTTCTCCTTTGTTGCCTTCACAGGCCACTTTGAATTCTGCAAGTGTCACGTTAGCAATACTCCCAATGACTGGACTACTGTGGTGTTACCACGGTTCCCTCAAGGCCCTTCAAGGTGCCCTGAAAGGACTTGGTCTGACGTGCTTTTGGTAGCTCTGGCTGCCTCAGAGAAAACAGCTGCACTTTTCCAGAGCTGAGAGACCTGATTTCATAGATTTTAAGGCCAGAAGAGACCAGCATGCTCATCTGTTACCCTCAAACACCCTCCCTCTAGCACCACACAGATATGACCCTGACATTGAAGCTTATAAGTTAAGCTTATTAAGCTTATTATTTAAGTTATTTTCATAGCTGCTTCTCTGCATGTGTTTGACTAAGGGGAGAAATTCTCAAGTCAAAACTGCTGTTCTGTTTCATATTGCCTTATCAATATGTTTGTCTTTTGGGGTGACAGGAAAGGTAACCTCGATTCTTATATTCAGGAATAGTCACAGAAGTGAGAGGATTTAAGCAGTTAGTGTATTGTTTGAAAGAAAATTTAGATCCCCTTTGCAAACAGCATAATGGCGATAGAAATTCTTCCTTTTCCCTGCAATAATTTACTTTAAAAGCATCCTCCTTATATTATTTCCAGCTATCAGAATTAGTCAGCAAGGTATAGCCTAAATTCTGATACAGGGCAACTGTAGCAAATGGAGAAACAAGCATAAATTATATCACTAGTGAGCCCAAGAAAGGATTGCAGTGATAAGGGAAGATGAGCTGAATCATTTATTTCACCTTATCTTCTACTGGTAATAAATAAAAAGAATGAATAATAAATAATTGTTTTTATAAAGAATGAGCTATTTGTATGCCTTGTCCTTCCGTCCTCGTAGAAGTTCTCACCAGCCAACTTGAGTTCACACCGTTTCATCCACTGGACGTTTGACTGTATCTGTGCCATGCGATTTTAGAGCCCATTCAATTCCTAAAGTTTAGCTGTCTGTGTCATGAAAATCCCCCCTGTATGCAAGCAGTCTCATTTAAGGCAATTGAACTGTCTTCACGAGCAAGGATCTGCACAACCACGGTGTCGGGAGATAAGTCGCAGAGCGAGCTAGCATGGGCAGACGGGAAGCCGCTGCGCTCCCCGGAGCACAGGTGGGGCTGCAGTTCCTGCACTTGCGCTTCTGCCTCTATTTTTTGCTCTTTCTGTTGACAGAGAACTTCCTTCGCCAGCGGTCTCCACCACACAAACTTTGCAAATCTTGCATGAGCATTTTAAAGAGGGAGAGTTGGTGCATCCCTGTTTCCGCGGGCATATTCCCAAAGGCAAGAGTCGTGATTTCAGCAGGAACAGACATATTTGCACTAGCACTGAGCAAACCGGCTTGGGCAGCGGCAGCAGCACACTGTGGCGCTGGGAGTTGAGGGTAAATTGGACAGATCTGCCTAGAAATGATGAGTACATGCTGAGGCAGCTGTTATGCGCTAAGGACCGTACTGCAGAGCATCCTTCTAGTGGTGCCCAGGCAAACTGCACCAGAGGTGGCTCTGCCCTTGCTGCAATGACACCTCTGATTACAGTGTAGGTGTTTTTCGCTGCTAGACACATCAGTGTGTTGAGACTGTTTTGTGCTGCACTGGGGACATGAAGCAAAAGTAAATAAACATTTACCAATCAGCTGAAATGGGTGGTAATGGCCACTAATTATGCAAGTCAAATAAAATAACGGGCGTTTGAATGACTGACCTTTAATTTCTATAACTCAGAGAGCATCCATTTGCTACAGCATTCAGACATCAGTTGCTGTCACCAGGGCTAAACTTGCTTTACTATATAGAAATTTCTCTTTCTGTCTACCAAAGCTTGGAGTCAAGAATATTTCACACATTTTGTTATCGTCTTCTTGAATTTTAACCTGTGATTGCGGGGCTGATGACTGGGTGCTTTTGAGGAGTTTCCGTTTTCAGATTTTCCAAGATATCTGGTGTCTGAGAGAAGATGTTTTATGAAAGAAGAACAAACGTTACCATCAGAGTAATATAAATAATGAAATGAAATAAAAGCATCTATAAGCTGCTTCATGGAACTTGTGGAAATAATTATTTAAGGCACTTCACTGTCAGCAACTAAACTGTGCAGCTATTTTGCAGACCTGAATTTCCTGCTGAGTAACAATTTACATCAACAAACTAATTATATTTCAGAGTTGTTAACAAACTTATCTATTAATTTATGTGTTCATTTAAAAACTACTAAATAGAATTGTTCCTGAATAAATACTAATCTCACTTTTGGGGGCAAATTGTCACTCAATCATATTTATTATAAAATACCACGAAAAACTCCCACATTGTTTATGGAATTTAAATCCAGACACTAGATTGGTTATAGCTAGGGCATTGACAGCCAGAACTAGGAGTGGTTTGCATCTTTGTCACCTGCATCAGTACAAATGCTTTAGACACTATTGCTGTCTATTCATGGTCATATTAACTGCTCTCAGATTAACAGAAGTCAGCATGACCTGTTGCATGTCATTAATTTGAGTCATATTGACCAGAGAGTGAAAGGCATATAGGAATTACCAAAATCAGTCCACACCTGAGTTGCATATAGCTTGGTTTTGATGGAGGTTTCTTTTTTGAGCTGACTACTGTGGCTAAATCACGTTTCTTGGAAACAGAGGAAAATTGTTTTTAAGATGAAAGCATAGGCTAAGACTTGAAAAATCTGGCTTCAGCTCTGAGCTGCCTTCTAGACTCTCCAGAGGCTTTATCAAACCAGGTCATGTGGCCACACTTTACTGTCTTTTACACTCTCTCTGCTTTGTTTTGCCTTGGGTTTTCAGACCGTGTTTTGCAGGCTCATGGACATCCACAGGCAGCTACTTGTAGGGGGTGGCAAATGATGGCTAAGGGAAGCAAGCTTACTCTTGGCAGGCTGCTAGTAGTGAAAGTGAAGATATTTTAACAGGGACACAGATAATGAAAGCTTAAAAGTCTACACTTTTAACTTTCGGTTCTACCAGGTGAGCTGTCTTTGATTAAGTGGAGGTACAGCTCTTTGCACAGTGGAGCCTTTGAACGCGAGTGCAATGCCATTGGTGTTGGCGTAATACTAACTAAGGTCAGTCACTCCATCCCACGGGACCTCTAGTAGAGCTCCCCCACACTGACCTTCCTTGTGATGCTCTATGTTCGTTCCATGTATTATAAACAGTTGCTCAAGGAGTAGCCATCTTATTTTCCATGTTTTCTAGCTTTCCTAGTTTCAAGTATTCACAGTAAACATGGACAAGCTTCTGTCAAGGTCAGGAGCCCAATGAGGACTGTAAAATACAAAGGATAGATGGATACCAAAAATCTGCAGTTTTGGCTGCTTTGGTGATTTCTGTGGCTCACACACACTTCCACATCTCAAGAGCATAAGCATCTTAAAGGTGGGATAACGAATCTACAGGGAAAAAAGGATATAAGTCTTGTTTTAGCTCGCTGTGTGAATACAAATTTCATCCTCATGCGCATAAACAGTAGAAAAGACTTTATGTTGAGAGCTAGTTTAACAACTGGAAGAATGCTCCTTCAAAGACTGAGCCATTAAAAGGAGATACATGACCTTAAAACTTAGATAATTTAGAGAAAGTATCTTTCCATTTAATGAACAGTTGGTTGAATGCAGAGGAAATACAGTCATTTTTCTTGGAGATGGATTTATAACTACTAATATTTCATGCTAGTAGTATCTTCGAGCAAATGTGATATGTTTTATGATGTACCATGGTTTTTATACACATTTCATTCTTGTTATTCCTTGAAAATAAAAAAACCAGCAAATATGAGGGCAAAATGTGGAATGCTATAATACTGGATTTACCTGAAATCCTAGCAATAATGTGTTAGAAGCTTTACCAAAAAAAAAAAAAAAAAAAAAAAAAAGTCTTAAATGTAAACCTCTGCTCAGCAAAGACACTGACTGAATGTCATAAACTGTCTGAAAGCAGAACACTGAATTGCATCCAACCATTCACTGGCATGCTTACATCTTTGGACAAATGCAAGCTCTCAAATACCGTAAAAATGAAAATATAATGGCCTCAGCATGTAAAATAAAACCCCAGTGTAAGATAAAATATATTCCAATGACTGCAATTAATTGCAAAGTAGAATAAATCACTATACAAATAATTTATGTGCTTTAAATATCATAAAAAAAGCCATTAACAAGCCAACAGGAAACTGGCAGCTTGACAATTTTATGACACTAAACAGGACTGCAATGGTGTGATTCTGACTTCATTTAAGACAATGACAAACCTGCCGTTAACTTTAGTTGGGGAGAACTGAAATGTCAATAATTTTTCATTTAAAAAAAATCTCTTTTTCTTCTGCAATGCAAAGGAAATCAAAAACTCTCAGAAGTCTAGATATACTGACATTTGGGCTGGTTTAAGTATGCTTTAGATACTTACAGAAATTAGAAGAATAATTTGTTATAGTCAGGCTTTCATTGTCAAATAACTCTTGCATTGCAGAACACTCTTAAGTTCATTTGAAGTTTAATATTTATTTTTTCCTCTGATCAAGAAAGAGTGTTAAAAGCCCTCATGGCCTTATTGGATGGTTTGAGCCTCTAAAGCTAACAAAAAAAGAGATATGACTTAGGAGAAGCCATTTTGTATTGTTACTTGGTCAAGTCTGGTCTTTACAAAGAGTGAAAGGTAATCTCGAGACCAGGGCAGTTGATATTTCTCATGTTTATATATTTTTTGCAGTAGTGTAACTATGCACAACAAAAGTATGATTTATGCCGAGAGCAACATCCAAATGAAGGAAGAGAAGAAGAGCGTAGCCAGTGTCTCAACTGTAGGTGCTTGGCAGGTGGACAGCGGGGCAACCTTCTGCTCTGTACTTCAGCGGCAGGGTCGGAAAGCCCGGTGCTATCGTGGCCCCGTGGCAGAGGAGACCCTTCGGCTCCATTCCCCTTGGAGGACAGAGCCATAGAGAACTCAAAAAAGCAGATAGGACAGCATTTCTGTTCTGAGCAAAAGGCAGGGAGAGGTTGTAGCTCTGCAAGACAAGGAGTCCCACCTCTTGCCTGAGACCCTCTGCCCATCCACCGTGAGCTGGCACCTCGGGATGAAGGCAGAGACACCCCGCTTTACTATGCTGTCTCCAGAAACAGGGGCTGGCACACCATGAGCTTCCTGGGGTTCCTCCTGCCACTCTTTGCAAGGATCTGCTCACTGGGATGAAGAAGCCACAGCCTGCTTTTCCCTTCCCTCTCCTGCTCATCACCAGCTCCAAAACATGCTGCCGCTGGCTCCCTGCCAGGTCCTGCACCGCCCCCCCTGCTCCGACTCAACCTCTGCAGGCAGAAGGGTTAACAAGGGAGACAGCCAGCAAGCAGGAGGGGAGAAGGAGATGGTATTTTGGGTCTAGGAGGAGGGAAGGGAAGGGGTGCTTCATGAACTACTGTCGTCTCCTGAACTGAGTTTAATTTAGCCCCTAGGACCGTGAGCGGCTTTTGAGGAACTGCTAGGCAGTGCTCTCTGCTTGCACATGTCAAACACATGGCCCCTTCCCAACACCGGCCCTGGGCAGAGGTTTATGAGACAGTTGGAGCGAGCTAGTGTTGAGAGGCTGTGGTATGCCAACAGATGGGCCGGGATGAACATCTTATGTCGAAGATTGCTCCCCAGAGGCTATTTCTGGCCTCTTTAGGCCTTTTGTGCTGCTGGAGGGCAATCGAGCTACAACATAATACAGAATTAGGCCTGCTAGGTCTGAATGAGGAAGGTGTTTCTAGCATTTGTGAAGCAAGTGCAAGTCAGCTATTTCAGTATTGGAATGATAATTGTCTTGCAATTTGAGTAATTACCATGTGTGGCAATATATGTGCGCTGTGACAGCGTTTTCTAAGGCATCCATTAGTGTGCAGCTATGCTGTGCAGTAGCAAAGCTTCGCCTGTTTCACAAACTTTTTAAAGCTTGTGAATATAGGTAAGCACATCCTTCAGTTCCTTGCTGAGTCGGGAAGAGATTAGTTACAGCCTTAACTCAGCTCCACCAAGGTGCATCTGTACTCCTCTGAGAAAAATAGCAGGGCTGCCTGCTGCTTTTATGCATTGCAGTCCCTTTATGTAGAAAGACTTCAATGCACAACCTTCCCTCTTCGCTAAAATGATAATAAAATAAAGAATAACTTGTGTTAAGTGACAACAACAGGAAAAATATAGCTCCAGATGCTCGGAGATATTTACGCGTCAAATTCCCATTGAAATTTCCTGGCTAAAACCACTCTTTCACTCAGATAGTTTGCGCGTGGCCTTTGGTTGTGTCAATATATCTCCGTTTCAAGAAATCTTTACCCATTCTCAGCAGTTCATTATGACTATATCTAAGCCGGTCAGACTTGACTGACTTGACTGAAAAATTTGTAAATATTTAAGTGCTCCCAGTTCTGGGTTCTTAAACCTTTTCCCCATTTGAGACAACTGCCTGTCAGCAGAGCCAAGCCCTGCGCTTTCTCTGCCTCCCCCCAGCTAGGAAATGGCGCTTCTTGTACGAGAAAAATGAACCTTTTAGTTGATGTTTTCACTCCAGGGTTGAGAGCAGAGCCCGGAGCTGAACCAGGCGGGTGGGATAACGTGCAGCTGAGGGCAGCAGCCCCTCTCCGGCCGGGGAGCCGCAAGCGGGCGTTTACGGGTGCAGGTCCGGAGGGGCTTTGCTGCTCACGGTTCATTAATGGGCCTCGCAGGCTGGCTGAGCACCACGGTGCTCTGCGGCGGTTATGCAGCTAGTTACAGGCTGGAAGACAGTTTTTGGCATTTATTGGTGCCCTGTGACACCTAAATTATCATAAGGTCAGAGAATTCATTGAACCCGAGCAGCACTTAAGCACTGTTAGACTCATTTGTGGCTATTCAGACCAAACAAGTTTTTCAGAGGGAGACTATTGGCTCCAGGTAAAACATTAATGCAAAGAGCACAAAAAGAAAGCTAGGCTGTTTTAATAAGCTGTCTTGCTGCTGTAGCCGGGATGGCCATGAGATTATTCCACACAAGCGGCTTGCTGTGCCAGCTAAAGGAGTCCCTGGGACGCCAATAGGAGATAATCAACAAGGAGACATCCCTGCTATCTTTTTTTCTGCTGGCTTTCTTCTCTTTCCACCTACTGTGGGTATCTTACTGATCTCGGAGCACTAGGATTCAACAGCCACGTTTTTACTGTTCAGTGCCTTGAGGGAAACATGACATCAAGTTGTTAATAACCTCACCTGCCCACTCTAACATGTCCATTGCTGCTTTCACTATCCCGGTAGCAGTGGGAATTCAGCAGGGAAAAACACCAACAGCCTAATGTACACCCAAGAAACATAAATCAGCTACTTCTGGAAGGCGATGTTGAAGCCCAGGCTCTTACAGGATCCTCCCTAGGTGGCAGGAGGAGTGACCAGGTCCCTGGGAGATGGGCAGGATCCCCCCTCCTGCCTTGCTACAGGAGCAGAGGGGGCAAGGAGGAGGAGGAGACAGAGAGAGGGACTCCAAGGGAACAGGCGGTAGAGGTTGAGATCTCTTTCCTCTGAGTCAAAGGACAGCAGCTGTCAGTGCGAAGGTGGAGATATGTAAATGGCAGGCTGGGTTCGCTCTCTTCCCAGAGCAACAGCAGCTGAGTCAAAACAAGCACAGTCAGAAACATGAAGCCCTTAAACCCCCCCCCCACTCACATATATACACACATCATAATTCATGCTACATCAAAGCAGTGATTACCACAGCTTCCTGGCTGTCTATTTCTGTTTATTTATGGTGCATTACACATTTTAATGCTATTCTCCTACAGCAGCTCAGCTGCCACTGTTCTGTATTTGGGTGGGAAAAAAAACCCGCAAACAACAAATGGCTGTAACGTACAGTATGTTGTCCCCTGGGAACAAAGGACAAATGAATGCTCAGCACCTTCCAGGGAGCAGCAATTTGAAATTATTAATAGCATGATTCCCCCTTCCCATTTCAATCTAGTTCATGGCGACTCATTTGAGCGGGGAGTGGGAGGGGTGACATAGAGTAGGGGGAGAAGCGCCAGACCTGCTCCCAAAGTGACCTTTTAAGCTGGGCTGGTTTCAGAGGAGTTCTTACATCATCCTCCGTCTCTGTGATCATGTCTAGCTCTGGGCTGCTTCAAGGCAGGGGATGGAAAGGGGAGGGCAAAGGTTTGGCATCGGCCTGAGGAGAACCACCAAACTCGTGTCTTGTTTGAAGCTGGATTCGAGCTAATGGTAAGAGATCAGCTACTAAAAACACTGCCCGCTGTGAGGTCGCGGCTCATTCCCTCTTCTCTTCCTCCCCATAAGGTAAGAACATGGGGACTTGACTTTATTAATTTATTTAAGGAAAAGGCAGTCAGCTCAGACCAAGTTGAGCATACGAGAATTATTTCTCCTTGCAGTCAACCTTACCATCATTCCCCCTTGAAGCCTGACTTCTCATTACCATTACTCTCCTTGCAAAATGCAAGTCATTTTGTTTATGCCATGGGAAAAATATATAATCTCTTTAAGTGCATCGACAGTATCAACATAAAACAAATAATACTGAACAGGCAGCAAAAACAGAAGCCATTGTGCTGGCAATCCCCGCTGTGAGTGACTTACAGACCGCCGCTGTGCACCTCCTGCTGTACCCTGGTGCGTAGGAGTGACACTTCTAAAAGGCTTTTTTTACATCCCTTAATAATCCAGCCATCCTTGTGAGTGCACTGCGGGCACCGTGCTATCAGCAGAGCTTCTGCTGTAATAAACTGCTCTTTTATACGCCCAGTGATAGCACCCATGAAACATGCTGGAAGTATATCCCGGGTCCCGAAGCCCTGGTTGCATAGGGCAGGCGAAGTGCAGCTGTGCCCTCTGTGCCATGCCAGTCTGCCCTGGCCCTGAGCTAGGAGAAAGAAAGAAAGAGAGTCTTTCACCTGTTCTATTCACAGCCATTTTTCCAATGGGAACCTCAGCTCAGACTGAAGGGGCTGGCAGTTTCTAAGAGACCTCTGTACACTGAATGGAAGCAGAAACAACACAAATAACAAACTGCTCTTGGTGGGAGCAAGGTTCAGGCACGGTTGCATGGAGTCACACCTGAACCAGAAAGCCAAGGGTGAAGGGCTCCATGCATCATCACAAACTTCTTAGGTCACCCAGTCCCTTCCGACACCCTGGCTGCTGCAGAAGCTGTTGCAATACGAAAGGGTAGCATGAAAGGGCTAAGCCTTGCATCACTTATTTTTTCAAGCTGCGATGGTAACATCTGTGTTCTTAATGTCTCAGGGCTGCTGAACTTCATTAATTTTTATGTATCTATATAGCTATTTTTATACATAAATATAGATATATATACACAATGGCAAGGACAGACTCTAAGCCAAATGTTGACCTCATGCACAGATAAAAAAAGAAGCTCTACTCATGCTGGTAAGATAGCACTGGATTTACAGGGTAAGGAGTGACAGCCAAAGTGTCTGGACGGTGTAGTCTACACAGAGTTAAGCTTCCGACACTCTCATCCCCTGCTCTATCCAGGTACTGCTGGCAGGGGCCTCACCAAGCCCCTTCCCATCCCCTCTGTCGTGGTTTAACCCCAGATGGTAACCGAAATACCATGCAGCCGCTCGCTCACTCCCCCCCTCCCCGCTGGGGTGGGGAGGAGAATTGGAGAGAAAGGAAAACTCGCGAGTTGAGATAAAAGCAGTTCACCAGGACAGCAAAGGAAAAATATAAAAATATATTAATAATGATAATAATAATAATATATATAAGGATACTAGAATATATAAAACAAACGATGCACAATTTCTCACCCCCCGACGACCGATACAGCCTGTCCCGAGCAGCAGGCAGGGAGCAGGGGTATCCCCCCCCAGCTATCCCAGAACAGCAAGTTCCAGAGAGAGCAGGCGAGGGAACGAACAGACGAATGAACGAACGAAAAGGCCCGGATGAAAGAGGAAAAAAAAGAAAAGCAGGGAAACAAGAAACAACCCAAAGGGAAGCTTAAGGGTTAAGGCACCAAGGGAAGTGGCCCACCAGCTGACCCTCACGTATACCGGGCATGACATCTATGGTATGGAATACTCTCTTTTGCCAGTTTGGATCAACTATTCTGGCTCTACCCCTCCAAAGTTTTTGCACCTGTATGTTAGCAAAACCTGGGAAACTGCAAACTGTCCTTGATCGTTTAGCAGCAACCAACAACATCAGTGCACTATCACTATTCTTCTCACACTAAATCCAAAACACAGGAGCTGCTGAAGACAAAACTAGCTCCGTCCTGGCCTAAACCAGGACACCCTCAAAGATTTGAAAGGCTTCCCAAAGGAAAGAAGGAGGAAAACCCTCATGAGAAAGGTGGATTTGGGCAACAGCACTAAGCAGGGGAGCTACCACAGAGCTCAAATGCCAGGGAGCACGAAGGGGAAGTCACTATGGGGACCGGGGAGGGGGGCACTGACCACCACCTCTTGCCAGGTCTAGACTATCCCTGAAGAAGGGAAGTAAAACAGATGTCGACCCCTCTGAAAGAACAACCTCCACAGGAGGCACCTGAGAAAAGCACGGCTGAGTCTGCCACCTGCCCTCAAGGGGGGGGTCCGGTCCGGGGGCAGAACTGGGTTTGCACTGGTCCCCGGCAGGTCTCGGTTTCACAGGCCGGTTAATCCCAGACAGCATGTGCCGGCCGAGGCGGAACAGTAACACAATCCACACGAGGGATTTCGCAGGGAGAAAGAAATGCTCCTGCTATGCGGTAGCATTCATAACTGGGGGTGTTTTTAGCCTGCAAGCTCAGTGCACATGGGCAGCAGCCACAGTGCTGAGGGGGATGTGGTAAGAGCTCCAAGGAAGCTGTTTGGGGCGGCCAGGTCAGTAACGCGGGGCTTCAGTGACAAAATTACACGTCTTAGGGTGGTGTTTAGGTGAGAGAAGTTAACAGTTCAAAAGAGCTGGTAGTGCCTCTCGGCTCAGAAATTTAGTTGCAGCTAGCCAGTTTCAGGGCTGACTGTCAGCCTAATTTTTTTCACTATTCGCTTTACTATCGGCAGCTGTAGTTCTCACATCACCAAAAAGTACAGGACTGGGTATGCTGTTGCTGGTTTTGCAACTGACCTGCTCCAACTCTCCAGACTTGCACTAGAAGCCTCTTAGGCAGCTCTTTTGTCATTCAAGGTTTTGCTGTCACTGCAAATCAAATAAAAAAATGTTCACTTTGTCCAACCACGTGTTCAGCTTAAAGCTGAGGCATATAAGAGCTGGTTTTATTATTTTTGTCCTATGTTGACGAATCAGGGAAATACCATTCTGATTACAGTAAATTATTCGGGGTTTCTTGATGGGGTAATTCAGACTAAACTGTTCAACCCAAAATGAAATGTACATTTCATTCTCCGGGTGTTTAGTACTCTTGTTCAACTTTGCTTCCTTTTAGTTTAGGTCACTTTTAAAATGAAAAAACGTCATTTTCACACAAAAGGTCAAAAAGTTTAATTTGGAAAATGTCAAAAGAAAACATTTTTATGGGCTTTTTTTGAAGCACTATTCCATTAAAGACTGCTGAAACAAGAAGTTTCAAACTTTTTAAGATTTTCCCTTGTCCCTACTTTTTTTGACAGAAACTCCATTTCAGGACAATTACAGCTCCTAAGAAAGTTTGTCATCCTAAATAGACTGTAAAACAAAAGGAAAGTAGAAGAACAAAATTAGAACGTCAACCCACTTTCACCCAGCTGAGCTGTGGTCTTTCTTGCCACGTGAATGAAGCCCCTAAGAGCAAGGAATAGGGATTAGGTGTCCTTGACAGACACTGTTCTTTTTGGAGAAAGGAGATAGTTCTCAAGAAGAAACAGGGAACATGCAAGAGCTGAATTCGTGAGAATGGTCATATTGCTTTGCAGGGTGATCCTGAAATCAGCAGAAAAGTGCTGCATCTAGAAATATTTCTGTCCTTTATCCCCATGACCGATTACACAGGCTTTGCAAACTGCCAATAGCTGTGTAGGCAGTGGCGCTCCTGTCACAGGAAAGGTGTTTCCATTTTTGCAGAGATTTGTTTGCTTTGTCAAGACCCTGCAGCACTATACTAGCAACCTCTCAAATCCACACTTGCAAGGCTTTACCATGAGCAGTGAAGTAATCTTGGAGTCCTGGCTTGACTATCCACATACCCCACTCTGTTCATAAAATGTTTTGCTGTTTACAGCAGAAAAAAAATAGGTGTATGAACATTATCCTGTAGCCGAGGCCTTTCAGTGACTCCTCGTGAGGAAAATTTAGGATGAGAGATAATGCTTGGTTTTCTGCTATTGGGTCCTTCCTCCTCCCCCAGCCCTGTCCCTGCCTGACACACACCCCAGCAGTGATTAAATCAATGGGAATTAATCATATCCAGTGAAAGAAAAGTGGGCCTGTAGTTTGCCTTTTCTGTGTGATGGAATAATACAATCAACTTCAGAAATCATTTGTGATTGCTCTTGTCACGGGCTTTTGGCCAAATTAACCACTGTTACATGCAGGCAAATCCGGAACCGTTCCCTTGACTTCGTTTTTCAGCTCCGAAGGTGCATGCAATGCATTCGCTGTACGTGGCGTGTATCACAGACAAAACCAGGGAAAAGTCACAGTGATTTCATCTTAGACGATCACGAATTTCTTGCTGAGCTGAAAACCTGAGTAAGGACCTGTGTTTCTCTTAACTCAGGAAATTTCACAGCTTTGAGGGAGGGGAAAAAAGAATACAGCAAGACGTTGTTTCCAAATTCTTCTGCAATGCAAAAATTGCGTCAATCCAACCCTGCTGTCCCACCAAAAAGTGCTTTCTTTCATTTCAACAAAATCCTTTGGGGAAACAGGAAACTGGACCTGTTCTGGGCCGGGGACCGGCAGGCAGCGCCCGGGGGCAGCGCCCCGGGGCAGTGGGGGGCAGCACCCGGGGGAGGGGAGCAGGGTCCGGGGCCTGCAGGGGGCAACCCCAGCCCCGCTGCTCCCCTTCAGGCACTGGTGGGGTGGCAGCCCTTCCTCCCGGTCCATTTTCGGTCTGGGTGTTCCTGCACTGGAATAAATAAATGCCAAGAACTGGCCAGGAAGAAAATCCATCTTGTCATTAAATCAAGCAAAAGCCATTTTGAGGACTAAGCGGACGCAGCAAATTAACACACTCCTCTGCTAATTACCGCTCACCGTGGGCTGGAGGTAGAGGCAAGGGAGCAGCTGGGGACCGTGTGCTCCCTTCTCCCCGACTGCACGCAGGGCAGGCAGCCTCATACCAGTAAGAAGTGCTGGCTTTGGAGGGGGTTTCCCTGCACCCTTCCTCTTCATTTCTGCATACGGACCGGTGGGATGTGCAGCCAGATCCCCAGGTCACCCCCCGGGATGCATAAAGCAGACTGGCGTCGCCGCAGGGTGGGTACCCTCTTCATGAGGCTGTGCCTGTCCCCCCTGTATGGCAGCTGGGCTTGGGTTTGTATTTACTCCCAGAGCCCTAAATCACCCCTGCAGCAGTCACCTCAGCCATGCATCTCATCATGGCATGGTTAATTAATGGATTAATTGTGGTGCGGCACTGCTAGCTACCTCTCTGCGTCAAGTGGGGCGTATGATCAGCTCGGGGGGCTCCTGAGGGGCTGAACCCCTTAGCAGCCTGCTGTGAGCTGCATGAGGAACAGGTCCATGTCTGTTTGCAACTCAAACAGCATACAGCTCTCACTCTTACAGCTATCCCGACTGTAGCGATGTCTTTGTCCTGTAGTCTGGCTAACTTCTCTAGGATTCATTGTCAAGAAGAAGAGGAGGAAAAAACAGATTTTTTGTTAAAGAAGATCCCAAGAGCAAATGCAAAAGCTGATAACAAAGAAGATGATTTCCACTGAGATCCAAGAAGTAGGTGTAAGTCAGACATTAAACCCTTTATTTAAGAAAATTAATAAAGTTTTTATTAAATATTAATGAACAAGGCTGGAGTCCATTCTCTCCCTGGTGAGTACTAAGCAAAATTAAATATGTCATTCTTCTCCCTTTAATGTGATTGGTAGGGGTTAATTTTAAGGTTAATTTTTTGCCACTTAACACATGGATTTCAGGAGGTTTACATAGCATAATCACAACTTGCATTTCACCATGGTGACAGGTTCCTCACAAACGCTGCCCACAGAAATGTTCTTTTCCTTTCCTCAGAGGGACCGGGGAAGAGCGCGTCCTCTGGCTACAAAACATTAGTGCTCAGACTCCCAGGGCACAGTCGTGCTTTGCTGCCAAGGTACTGCATGATCTTCAACAAGTCATTTGATTTTGAAAAATTGCATAAAATTGCCACCAGGATGTGAGCTTCTCCTTAAAATCAGGTGTGGAGAGGAGAGGAGAGGAGAGGAGAGGAGAGGAGAGGAGAGGAGAGGAGAGGAGAGGAGAGGGGAGGGGAGGGGAGGGGAGGGGAAAGGAGGGCAGGGGACAGAGAAGAGGAGGCTCATCTTGTCCTTCCCTGTCATAGAATTGTGGCACAATTTAGGCTGGACAGGCCCTTGGAGGTGTCCAGTCCAAGCCCCCGCTCAAAGCATGGCTAACTTTAAACTTAGAGCAGGTTGCTCAGGCCTGTCCAGTTGAGTTTTGGCTGTCTCCAAGAATGGAGAGTCCACAACTTTGCTGGGAACTTGCTTCAGTGCTGAACCACTCTCACAGTGGTCTTTTTTGCCCTACAGTCAGTCAGAATTTCACTTGCTGTGACTTGATGCAAATGCTGCAGCTATCACCTTGCTCTGATGTGACAGCAGTCCCGCAGAAAGGCAGCGAAGCCCCATGCTATGTTACTCTCTTCCCTGAATCACCTCCCTAGACGAGGAGAACGCTGGGACACCCACTGTGCCGAAACTTCATGTTTCTGCAGGACTGGATGGCCAGCTGTGACGGGGAAGCCTGGTCCTTCAGAGAGCTGGTAGGGGAAGGAGAACAGTCCCACCCTCTGAGATCAGCCCCAAGAAAGCACCCAAAGGCTCCTCTCCAACAAGGAGCCCGGGGCAGGCAGACCCTGCCCCAAGGTGCCACCAACTTCCCCAGGCCTTGTGAAAACCCATTGGGCTCCTTGGCTGGAAGTCTTCTGGGGAAGGCACAGCATTATTTCATTTTCAAGGGGCTCAAATATTCTGTCTGCCTACGGCCTTTAACAGCCTCAGCTATTTCTGTAGCCCTGCCATCTAAAGTTATTGTTCACATACTGTAGCTAATTCCTTTTGATGAGTTTCACAGCAAATACAGCTTCTCGAATACTTGTTATGCCAACTCTGTGGATGCTGGCTTTGCACATAAGGAAAAAAATACATTGATGGATGGTAAATTAAAGATGAGAGCTACTCAGCGACTGCTCTGGACATGCGTAGGCATTTCTGTGTTGCGTTTGTTTTGGCTGGCAAAGCAGGAAACTGTGAACATCCTTAAGGTTAAGAAAATGCACATGGACAGGGCATGATATTTTGAAGAGTGTCTTGACCTGAACCTGTGATTAAACAAAAAGGAAATAGCATTTGAAAAACAAGTAAAGGATCACTAAGATATTCAGGGCCTTGGAGGGAGAAATCTGCTTTCACTTTTCCTGGCATTTTGCCTGTCAAATTATGAGCTTATTTGTGGTGCTAAATGCTTTGCTTGTGTCTCAGAAAAATGCAGGAACTGCTGGCTTTTTTTCCAATGGAAGGGAGAAGTCGTTAATGATCCCAAAGGTTAAGAAACTGGCACCGTCGGAAGCCAGCACTCCTTTATTTATTCATCAGCTGGGCTCCGTGTGGGCTCCCAACGTGCAGGATTCCCCACTTGACTGCCTGCCTTCCCCAGAGACCTCTCTGCCTTTGCCCGTGTGCACACAGGCATCAACCTATGTATAAAGGAGGATTAGGTTTGCAGCCAGAGATATAGCAGAGATATACTCAGACCAAAACTATAGTGTGGTTCAGCTATAGGCAGGGGTCCTAAACCAGACATCTTTGTTGGACCTTTTCTTTGAGCTAAACCAAACTCTGAATTGCACTATACACCCAAAGGCTCCAGAGATGTTCAGCTCTGGCACAGGCTACGTGTTCATATGTCTCTATCTCCTAGATCCACGTAGAGATGGTGTGGCTGGGGCCACTGACCCCTGGACCCATACCCCCTGGTGTGTGAGCAAATAATTCCAGGGGGGGTGGCATAGGGGTGAGACATGACTGCCCATGGTCCCCACTACAGAGGACCTTGGGCCCTTTAATGTCATAGTTTATAGCGCAATGTCACGCAGGTGTTCGGCTTCAGAAAGGGCTGTGTGAAACCCGAACTCTGGCACATCCCTGTTGAGAATTTTGCTGTCTGTGAAGCCATGGGATGCCCCAGGGCACATGCAAAGGCTCTTTCCAGCTCATCAGGACCAGCTCTCGTGCTTCTCAAAAAGCAAAGAGGAGTCCCCTTCTGCTGTGCCTGTGTCACCTCTGGTTTGGCATGCACAAGGCCTGGGGCAAGTGGGAAGGATCAGAAGAAACACAGCTACTTCTCCCTTTCTGCCCTGTCTTTAACCTGCTGCTTCTGTTTATCACCAGAGGGGTTTCTCTGAAACGTGGATGTGTGGCAGTGACCCTGTGGAGATGCTTAACCTCAGTCCTTCCACCCAAAATGGAGGAGACCCTCTGGACCAGGTCAACCTCTTATCTCCAGTTTTCAGAGACTTTATTAGAGGGCAGGTGAGTGCATCAGCTTAGAAAATCCTATCTATTGAGAGCAGAAAGTATTACCTGCTTAGGCAATTGCTTAGGCAATTAAGTGTAGTGAATTTTCCTCTACAGTGGTATCCAGAGAAATCAAGAATCAACTCTGCCTGACTTTCCATTCAAACTTCTCTCCAAGGAAGCCCAGGAGGGGAAAAAATTGGAGGAGATTACCATAAACTTCATCCTAAGCATTGTAAGCCTTGCCCCTATCCTTCAGCTCACCCCTCACCTTTTCTGTTTAATTTAAAATATTAATTCTTCAAAGGAAAAAGAGAACTTTAAAAGGAGGTATGGAGTAAACTTGTTAAAAATACAGCTGAAATTTCACTGCTTGTTTGTGGAACTGAGTACAGAAAATCAAAAAGTGTTCTGGCAGAGGAAGAAATGCATTTATTGAGGTATCACGCTGTAGCAGTGCACGGAGGCCTTTAATGAGAGCATGTCCCAGTATGCTAAGTAGTCCTTATCTACATGGGAAGTTGCATTTCCTGACACCTTCTGAAATCTAAAGACACGGCGACAAAGCATAGCGGCTTCGCTTTTACCAGCAGAAAAAGAAACGCACTGAGAGATCAGGCCTCATACCTCAAAGCTGAGAGCTGAGCAACTTTTCAGAGTGTGTTTAGTCTGGCACCCCTGTGCCGCAGAGCCGGGATCCCAGTGCCCATCTCCTCAGGAGCAGGCCAGCGCCTACTTAGATGCCGACTCACACATCCTCTTGCGTGTATCACCCATACACCATACGCTGGGACATGGAGTTTGCTATCTGAAAAGCCCCTAGCATTCAGTTTGTGCTAGATAAATAATAATAATAGCATTAATGGACTAAAATATTAACATAAAAGACTAACTGTTGTAATTTCCTCTTTGTATGATTCGAGCTAACAGCATTTTCTTTTCTCGAAGGGAGACTGCTTTGAAAGGATCAAGAACAGCTCTGCAAAAGTGGGAGGAAGGGACATTTATATAACAATAAGCCTTTTCCCCCTTAATTTTCTCAGTTGGCTGCACAGTCTTCTCCTGTCTTTTGATGAGTTCTCTTAATAAAAACATTAAAAGAATGAGCATAGGCAGCTCCATTTCCAGTAATAGGATGAGTATGAGGCCAATGAGGAAACTTCATTTCATAAAACCTCCCTGCTGAAATCTACCCTACCTCAGCGTTTATCAGCTTCTCTGCTTTATTGTCTAGTTAAAATGGAAATAGCTCAGCTTCGTCTCTTACTCATCAAGCCATGTGGATGACAATGTCAACTGACACCAGTTTTCATAAGCTAAAAAAGCTGCCCTGGGGTACGCAGCAGTGAGACCAATCAGATTTAGTGATTAATATTTCTTGCTTCAGAAAAGATAAAGACACACATGCAGTTGAAATTAGACTTCACTGGCAAAGAAGACTTGAGAGAATAGCTGGGCAAACATCAGGTTTCTGAACGAAGGACCAATGGCTCAATTCTTAAGTGGCATTTCCCAGTGCAGAAATGAAGTTTTCTGGTTATGTTACACAGACAGGCAAGCATTAAAAAATAGAAAAAGGAGTTGCCTCCTGTTACCCTGCGGCCAAATCTATTCCCTGAGCCATTAAAAAAAAAAAAAAAAAAAAGAGGCAGGCCTGCGCTCGGTGCTTGCACAATAATCATTTGCACCAACTCCAGCCAAAAATTGTTCCTCTCTCCTTTCAGCTTGGATGTGTTCTTTAGGATTCCTGCAGCGCTCCCAGTGTGGCTCTGAGAAATATCACACTCTCTTATCCTGTTTTTTTATTCCTTTCACCCACCAGCAGCTTTCATTTCGCTTTGCTTGCCTGGCCACCTGAAAGAAATGCTTACAGTCTTTCAAACTGGGCTCACAGAGTTTGACTGTGAAGGTGTTACATCAGTGCTAAACCAGTGCACCATCAAAATGGAGCAATCCAGCTAATGAACAGGCAAACTCCAAATGTTGTGTTCATGCCGGTGACTTTGGTATGCTAATGCTGGGTATAAGAGACTTGCATCGGGTTTACTGTCTCTTCTGCAGTTTTATTTTAGAATATTTACTCTCTAAAAATGTAAAAAGAGGAAAGACCTTTTCTCCTGCCTCAACTTTATCTTGTAATAGGGATCCTAGCTGAGAACTGTCATAGGGATGAAACATCCCTTTATTCACGTATACAACTCTCTTACAGCTATTACAACACTTGCCTTTCCTCAGCCCTTGCATGAGGAAGAGAGTGAGGAGGAATGCTGTGGCCCTCAGTTTCCGATTCAATTGCTAAGGATCTCCTGCCATTTCTGGTTCAGCAGAATCATAGAATTGTTTAGGTTGGAAGAGACCTTTAAGATCATTGAGTCCAGCCATTAACCTAACACTGCCAGGTCCACCACTAAACCATGTCCCTAAGCACCACATCTACACGTCTTTTAAATACCTCCAGGGATGGTGCCTCAACCACTTCCCTGGGGCAGCCTGTTCCAGTACCTGATAACCCTTTTAGTGAAGAAATGTTTCCGAATATCCAGTCTAAACCTCCCCTGGTGCAATTTGAGGCAATTTCCTCTTGTCCTATCACCTGTTACTTGGGAGAAGAGACCGACCCCCACCTCGCTACAACCTCCTTTCAGGTAGTTGTAGAGAGCGATAAGGTCTCCCTTCAGCCTCCTTTTCTCCAGGCTAAACATCCCCAGTTCCCTCAGCTGCTCCTCATAGGACTTGTGTTCTAGACCCTTCACCAGCTTCGTTGCCCGTCTCTGGACACGCTCCAGCACCTCAATGTCTTTCTTGTAGGGAGGGGCCCAAAACTGAACACAGTACTTGAGGTGCGGCCTCACCAGGGCCGAGTACAGGGGGACGATCACTTCCCTACTCCTGCTGGCCACCCTATTTCTGATACAGGCCAGGATGCCATTGGCCTTCTTGGCCACCTGGGCACACTGCTGGCTCATATTCAGCTGGCTGTTGACCAACACCCCCAGGTCCTTTTCCGCCGGGCAGCTTTCCAACCACTCCCCCCCAAGCCTGTAGCGTTGCCTGGGGTTGTGGTGACCCAAGTGCAGGACCCAGCACTTGGTCTTGTTGAACCTCATACAGTTGGCCTTGGCCCATTGATCCAGCCTGTCCAGATCCCTCTGTAGAGCCTTCTTGCCCTCCAGCAGATCAACACTCCCACCCAGCTTGGTGTCATCTGCAAACTTACTGAGGGTGCACTCGATCCCCTTATCCAGATCATTGATAAAGATGTTGAACAGAACTGGCCCCAATACTGAGCCCTGGGGAACACCACTTGTGACTGGCTGCCAACTGGATTTACCTCCTTTCAACTCTCCTAGCAGAGATCTCTCTTAAGCCAGACGCAGAAAAGCTTGGGTAGCCATCGCAGTCCGGTGGAAGAACTAGGCCAGCAAAGTTAGAGTCTGCTCTCACAGCTCACCTTCTGGGGTTTCATGCTGTTCCCAAGACACAAATGGGTGGAAAGCTGTCAGATCTTCTCACACAGGAGCCTCATGGCCAGTCAAACATGCACTATGAATATGGAGCGTCTCTCACCTCGCTGCTTCCAGGACAGAGGCTGTCAGGAGAAGAACAGAGCACTGTCTGAGTGAGCTGTGTGCTGTTACCTATTTGTTCTTCACAGAGTTTGGGATCCCAAGGTAACTCTGAGCAGCTCTAGGGCTTTAGGACACACTTACCAGGAGCTAACGTGGTCCTTGACAGGATGCTGAGGCTTTCTGAGACAGAACTTTCTAATAAAAAGTCCAACAGGAGAGGCTTGGAAACAAAGAAGCCTTTGAAGGGGAAGTGAACGAGAACAAGCAAGACAGAGCCCAGGTGGCAGAAGAGGAGAAAGAATCCCACTAAATAATGAAAACTCAGGGAGTGAGAGACAGGTCTGCCAGAACAGAATGAAAGAGAGACCAGGCTTAGAAACAGGAAAAAAAGTCGTCACTAAAAGCAGGGGACAAAGCATTAGGAGCCAAAAGGGGCTGAGCAGGGCACAGAGATCAAAGAGACTGCTTTATGGAACTTGAAAGCACAAGTAATACGTAAAAGCCGTGGAGATACTCCATCCCAGGTAACTCCACAGCTGAGGTTCTGAGGTTTCACAACAGAGGGTGTAAAATGTTTGACCTGGTTATCTAAAAAGGAAAAAAATCTCAATTACTGTCTTTTTCCAGAAGAAAGCCTGTCTATCAGTTTGAAATACAGGAGTGCTACTGTATTTTTTTAATCCTTTCTGGTTTTGTTTTGTTTTGTTTTGTTTTGTTTTGTTTTGTTTTGTTTTGTTTTTTTCTGGCATCCTATCATGCCCAAATTTGATGATGATTCCTCAGTATCACATATTTTGGTGGGTAGATAGCCCAATGGAGTGAGAGAATGAAATCATATTGCATCTAGTCAAGGCACACAGTTGCTTGGAGTATTTATGGTGCTCTGAGAGGGAGGAGGTGATTAGAGAAGGATTACATCATACAGACTCATGCAGTAAACTAATATATTAAGGGACAAATTTTAAGTCCCTGTCACAGGTCATGGCTTTCAAAAGAGCTTGGTCTGCATTTGGGCATGTAAAAAAGCAGTCAGATTTTTTACATGTATCAAGACTTACCTCCAGAATGAGATGAAATGTTCATTTGGGGGTGGCAAAGGTTTATGGTGAATCCTGAAGGTCACTGTAAATTAGAAAGCTGGATTCCTTTTCTCTCCATCGTATGCTCTTAGTCCCTCTAATTTATACTCCCTTGCCCCAAAGGATTAGCAAATAAATTCATTTTATTCAAATGGGTTGTCAAAATACAACACAGTCAGCTTCAGCTCACGTGTTTCAGCTCAAGAGCAGGAGCAGTTCACGCCAAGAGTAAGTCACACTACCAGTAGATCAGAGCTTTCAGTCAGGGCCACCAGGGTAGCTTTGATGGTTAGTTCATGATTAATAAACATATTTTGTAAAATGGCTTTCCTGCATCCCCGCTCTCCCCTCTGCCTGCTGCCTGTGCGCTCTGCCATTCTGACGTCTGACCGCTCTCGCAGTTCGTGTGGATTAGGGGAAAAGAGAGTATTTGGGGCGGGGGGATGCGTGCATGCCCATGTGTGCGCATAGCTTGTGAGCCTCCACCCTCTGAAAGCAGCTTTTCATTCTTGTCAAGACAAACCCACAGCAAAGTTCAGAAGTGATTGCTGTTAGACAGGAAAAGGGCCAGTTCAAATCTGTCACTCCATCAGAGCATGGTATTCCCCCCTCGTAAAGGTCACTTGGAGAGAAGATATGAAAGCGATTCAATACTTGAACTTACCCAAAAAGCCAAGCAACTTATTTACTATGCAGCGACCCTGTAGTGACCTCATCCACAACACATGCAGCTCCCACTGGCATCAGTTGGTGTCATGAGTACAGATCAAGAAAACAGTATTGCTGTGCTAGGGGAATACATCAAGTACATCTCTGTGGTTTGGTTTTACAAAGCCTGTATGCATCTTTCAATCACTTTTTATAAACATTAATGAAGTATTGAGTGGAACTTTGAAAGATGTGCTTTTATTTTCATCCAGGCGTTTCTAATGCTATTTCTCAAGGCATAGTGAGCAAGACACATACACCAAAGACACGGAAGAGTTGTTCAAGCTGTGCCGTCTTTTACCTTGAACAGGAATGTTCACAGTGATGCTCTGAAATAAATTCCACTCCGAGTGATCATTTGCTTATAAGTGAGGAATAAGCAATATTTTTTTTCTTTTTCAAAACATTGGAGGCCAAAGGGATAATTCAGAACTTTTCTTGCACTGAACTTGATTTCGTTAGTTCTCAAGAAAGCAACTAGTTCAGAAGGTAAAGAAGAAAATTGATGATCCACATCTTTCAAAGGCACGCCGTGGTTATCAGCGGTGCAGGACCACTGTTTGAATCACTGTTTTGTGTCACCACTTATACACAGCTGTGCTGTCACTGTGCAGAATTTTTCTGAGCTTCAACATCCAAATCCGGATTAAAAGGGAAACCCAAACAAATTCATCTCCTTCCCTCATGATTCACCCGGTTCCTTGTCACCATCATGCCTGCAGTGCAGGGACACAGAAGAAGGAGAGCAAAAAATAAAAACAACAACCCCAAAATATGAAAAGCTGAGGCCGTTTCACAGGTAGAAAACAATCGTAAAGTCTTGCTTGACTCTGGGGTTTCTAATGCGATTTTTTATAAAGTACATTCCCTGGTTTCCCCCAAACCAAGTTTATATTTCTTGTATAAAATGGCCGAACTGCCTGCCTGATATAAAAAGCTATTTTCTTTCTTTCCCCCCGTTTCTCCCCCCTCCTCGTCAATCGACAGCACTTGCCTCCGGTGCCTCAACAGTAGCTATGACTGTGTCTTAATGAAAAAAGATGTATAAAATATTACCATAACCTCAGAGGCATGAGTAAAGCCCTTATTAGAATTCGGGACCTACAGCTGGAAGGGGGGCTCGGGCCGGCAGATAAAGTTAACTATTGTTAGCTCACAAGTGGCTCAGACTTCCTGGCAACTGCAGTGAATTACTCAGCCCTTTATGCAGGGTTTCAGAAACAGTTCACTGTTTCACAACAAAAAAGGCATTCAGGCTGGGAAAGATGGTCTCCCAGGGCTCTAGAAAGCTAGCTTTAAGACAGTGAATGGACACTGGAACCTCCTAAGTGAATGACCACTGTGGGAAAGGGTGGTGATGTCAGCCTGAATGCATTTCCAATGGTTTTGTCCCACTTTTCATTGCTTTTGCGCTCTCCCTCGCTCTCTTTCTCTGCCTCAAGCTGTCCCCTTCCTGTTCTTTTCAGGCCATTATTTTAAAAGTTTAGAGCTTGCGTCCACACGGAGGGGAGGGCCCGCTGCGGCATTGCTGCCATGGCAATGCTTCTCTGCACTTTTGTTTGCATATAAAAAATATTTGGAGTGAGGGGAGCTGAAAAGAAGATGAAAAAGTGAGAGGGAGAGGGAGAGGAGAAGAGGGAGTGTCAGCGTCCTGTGGCTTGGAGCTGGGGCTATGAGGCTGGGGGGGGGGGCGGGAAACTGGGGGCACAAGGAGGGGAACTGATGAAAGCAGCAGGGATTTGGGGTCCTTTGAAAAACAAATTTGTAATCCTTCACACTGCACATGTTTGAAAGGATCGGCACTTTTGAAGGCCTAGAGAAGAATCGGAATAATGTTCTTAGCTAAGCCCTCAGAAAGAACAGAGCCGTGCTTTGGAAAACATACCCAATTACATAAGTTTATCAAAAGCTTTCAAAGGCTCCTCTGTCCTTGACCAAAAGAGAAAAAAAAATAGCAGAGAGGTGAAAAAGGGAGAAGGCTCCTAAGTGCCTTTACCCGCAGTAGCAGGCAAACAGCAGCTAAGCTGACGTGCTCCAAACCGGTGTGGCCCACCATCCCAGGCCTCCCCATGTCAGCAACATGCAGGCTTCCAGCAACAAGCCCTGGCAAGCGTCTTTGCAAAAACCAGATGGACGTGTAAGTAACAAGGGAACATGGAGCAAGGCACTCGATAAGCACTCACTCCTTGTAAATAAAACCGTGACTCCCCTGGCTGGCGAGCCCACCTGGTTTGCTTCCTGCTTTCCGTGAAATACTTGCTATTCACATGGATAAATGTATGCAGGCTTGGCTAAGCCTGTCCTGAGGCAAAATTATAGGATAAGAGCATTGCACAGAGAGCGAGCATTACAGCTTAGCCCACACTAAGTTCCCAGTGTGCCGGGGGGTTTTGACGCTAATGTGTCTAAGAATGCAGATGTACGTGCTGCACGCACAAGTGTGTCTTAGCAGCAATCCCCTCGCAGAGGCTTTCCTACCCTCTGCCTGCGCTGCAGCCCTGTTTCGCCGAGACTATCTTTACAGGCAAAAAAAAATAGCATTTGCCAATGGATAATTAACAGAAATTTGCAATCCTGCTGCAAAAATATCAGCAGAGATCAAGACAGTCTTATTATGCCATAAAATAGGCAAGGAGAGACTGCTGGCTTCACATAAACTGTCTTTGTATTGGTGCTTTCTGCTACCTTTCCAGACAGGCAATATGCTTGTGTAGCCAGAGGTAAAAGCGCAGCACAGGCAACATGCTTTAGTTTTGCCATAACGTAAATTCGTGAAGATCAGCCCTGTACCCCCTGTGAGGCTGACTTCAGTGAGTTTTTCTCTGGTAAAACTTAAGAGCCTTGTTTTCACTGTGTTTTTATTGTGGAATAACTCTTGCATACGATAAGAGACATAGGTTTTTATGCTTAAAAAGGAAAGGCCTGTGGCTACCTCGTACTAAACACAGGCTCCCTGTCTCCAGACAGGACTTAGCAGCGAGGTACCTTCACCGCATTAGCTGTCGTCTGGATAAAACCGAACCAAACCACACCTTTTTCCCAGAGCTTAAGAGGGCAAGCACAAACCCTGCCTTCTTCAAAACTGTTGATGTTCACTAAACCACCTGCAGCCAGCCTCACAGTATGAACCTCACTCTTTGACCTGGTGAGGAGACCTGCGCTCCTGAGCTCCTGACATGCTTCTGAAAGTTCCTGTCATAAAAATGATCCACTAAGGATATTTCTAACCAGTCTTATGAGATAAAGCAAGGGGACATTTATTTCCCTGAGGCAGTTTTTCCTCCTCCTTCTTTTCCTTAAAAAGACTGGCAATACCATATCTTGTTCTGCTTGGCTTTAGCAGGGGACCTCAGGTCTCAGATCTTGTCCATGCGGTAAAATCCAAAGACCAACAAAAGCGTACAAGGCTGAAGTTTCATGACTGATTTAGGCCAGTCTGAGATTAAGCTGCCGCCAAAGGGACACTCAACCCTGGACACATGTTGTGCCCTTGCTTGCAGAGGGCAAGCCTGTGTTTTCTGATGGCAGGACAATCTCCGATGAACTTACGCTGACTGTGAAACCCCCTCTTAGCCATCTTTTGCTTCCTGGGCTAGTGCAGGCTGGTGTGAATAACGTTAATATGAACGTTCCAGTTCATTATAAATCAATTCGCTGGCTTCAATAAACTTGCACAGTGCCAATAGGAAAGTTCCTTTACACAGACGTCAGCCAAAATAAAACCAGCAAGACTTATAATTGATATAGGTGTTTCGATATCATCAATCATGTAGACATGCCCACTGAGAATGTATGTGGTCCCTGTGTCTCCACAACTGCAGGGACTGAGGTGGTAACTCCTTGACACTGGTGCCATTTACCTAAATTGTTAATCCACTGAAGATAAATAGGTGTTAAGAAAAACGCCAGAATTTTAAATGGCCTGCCTGAGGTGTTTTCTCTCCTCAGCTTCCCTCCACTTGGGTCTTCTGACTTCACCATTTCATTAGTTCTTTTCTTGCCCACAATAGGCTTGAATGACCAATATAAAAAGGATTTGTCAATGTAAAGAGTTGAAAAATGAAAATACTTCTCAGGCCTTCTTTATATACTGCAAAAAAAACCCAAAAGGGCACAACTCTATTTTCCTGGTCACCTCTAATTCCCATTCTGGCTCTAAGCAAGCCCAATCAGTCAGGCGCTCACAAGCACCGCAGAGCCCCAAAGGCCCCCGCGCGAGGCCCTCCTACACCATCCTGCACCGGCTGAAGCAAGCGGAGCCCGTGCGGGAAGGGGTACTCTTTCTTGGGTAGAAGCGGCTCTGAGTTGAAACTGCCCAGGAAAGATCCCTTACGGAAAACGTTGCCTCCACAAACCCCCACAGAAAAATATTTTGCTGTGTTTAGAAGGCCCTTGTCTGCTCGAATAGCCTTGGGTCTCCACACAACTTCTATGGTGTACCAACAATTCACCACCGTGACACTTAGAAAAACCTCTGCTCTGAAGTCGTGTGGTCTCATCCACTGCAGATGTACTGCTGTGCCTCATGTGGCTAACATTTTGAAAATTTGAACTACAACAAAATTTTTTGAAGAACTTTACTGCTATATGAAGTTTCAAATTTTTTTTCGGTCCTGATTCTAGATGAAAATACACATGGAATTCCTGCAAAAACCTGCAGGACAGAAAGTCCTGTCTTCTGTCAGCTCTGCTTGAAGGTTGTCTAAAGGTTTGACTGTCTTGTCTGGCACCAGGCTCTTAGTAAGCAACCAGCATCACCGTTTTCTCTCACTTATCACAGAACAGCTCATACCATTACGAAGTTCCAGTCATTTAAGATATTGCTCTAAGAAAGAAGGGATGTATCAGCTAAATTTGAACCAGCTCAATGAAATAACCCCCAAAGTCTGAGATGGATAAAAATCATAGGAAATAAACAGCTACGAAGGCAGAAGGCCAAAATAAGATTTAAAAGGCTTTTGAACTGTATCCAGACAAGATCAGGGGAAATTAAAATGATTTTCTAAGATCTGGCTCCTGGCAGGTATATTTTAAAGTAGTCTCTCCTGAAACCTTCCCTTCTGTGCTTCGATCTCTCACAGCTTTGCTGTGAATATGGTTAATTAGATTCTGGAAAGAAAATCATTAGGAATATAATCTACCTTCTTTCCTTGTATAACATTTGTATCACCTTGTATCTAAGTTCTTCACAGACACTGCTACGTTTATCCTGTCTCACTCCCTTCCTTCGCCCTCCATGAGCTGAGGAAGTAGGCTTTCCCAATTTTACAGCGGGAGCTGTGAAAAATCTCACTCTGGCAAAGATTAGGTGTCTGTCTGTTGTCTGCAGCCACCTTCACTTACAGAGGCCTTTCCTCCTCTCTCTTTCCCTTCCTGGCTTTGGCCATAGTGGAAAAGTTGGGCTTCCCCTCTAAGCCCTTTCTGCTTCCCTTTCCCATTCTTTACCCTCCACACAGCACTGTAGCCGATACTTCTTTTCCCCTCTATCCATGTTGCCATCTCTTAGCCCTTCAACTCCTCTCCATCAGCCTTCCCCTCTAATTTTAGCTCTGGATTCTCTTGGTTGTTTTAATCACAATTTTTCATCTGAGACTTCAGCCTCAATATTAACGACCTTCTTGATTTGCAGCTTCATGTGTTGTTCCCTCATGTTTTGACTGCACTTGTAGTTCCTTCAGAACTTTTCCTGCCCATGAAAAGGACCACTCACTTTACCTTCTCTTAGCCAAACACAGAACTCAGCCAAACACTCAGATGCTTCCCATTCTCTTACAGCTCATTTGCATTAATGGTTCATCTGCTTCTCCTGCTCTCCTCCTTGCCTTTGGTTGCCTTCCTTCCACTGACATGGTCCTTTGCACAGCAAGAGCAGTAGCAGTGCAAGTATGTTTCCAAATGGAGACCAACGTGTCCAAGATCCATTGGTAGTTGTCATTTCCACATTGCCCAGCATGGTCTTCCTCAAATACTTAATGCTGCCACAGCAACTGCAACAGCTGAGGGAGATTTTATGAGTAGTAGGAGAGGAGGATTCAACGTGGAGAGTTGTGGTAAGCGACTGTGGTAAGTGACTGTCCTGGTTTCAGCTGGGACAGAGTTAATTTTCTTCCCAGTAGCTGGTATAGCGCTGTGTTTTGGATTTTGTATGAGAATAAGGTTGATGATAACACACTAATGGTTTTAGCTGTTGCTAAGTAGTGCTTATACTAAGTCAAGGACTTTTCAGCTTCCCGTACTCTGCCAGTGGGGAGATGCACAAGAAGCTGGGAGGGGGCACAGCCAGGACAGCTGACCCAGACTAGCCAAAGGGATATGCCATACCATATGGCATCATGCTCAGTATATAAACTGGGGGAACCTGGATGGGGGAGGTTGCTGCTCAGGGAGAGGCTGGGCATCGGTGGGTGGTGAGCAATTGCATTGTGCATCACTTGTTTTGTATGTTCTTTTATCATTATTATTATTATTCTCTCTTCCTTTGCTGTCCTATTAAACTGTCTTTATCTCAACCCATGAGATTTTTTTTTTTCTATTCTCTCCCCCATCTCACCGGGGGTGGAGTGAGCGAGCGACTGCACGGTGCTCAGTTGCTGACTGGGGTTAAACCAGAACAGTGGCATACTGGGACCAAGGGAAAGGAGAGAAGGAAGGGACTCTGGCCATTTTGTTACCTTTGCTTTCCCAGATTTCATTTCTACCTCCATACGTGACCTTGCCCATTCCCGTCTAGACAAAATTATCAATGTATACTTTGAATTTTTTCTTCCTTTTTATTGGCCTTGTCTTCCATCTTCCTCACCCACAACTCTTTTGTCTCATTTCATCTGCAAACGTTTCTTGTCTGCTCTCTTCTCGGAGCACACCACCTGCCCCGGATGCTTCATTTCGTGACGTGAACTCTTATATGATCTCCCTATAGCTTACTCTTCAGCGTCTTAGTCTCCTCTGGCTCTTCTCTCACACTAAGTCTCACCTTAGGAAAAAAAAGGAAAAAAAAAAATCTTGATTCTGCTTCTCCAACCCCCTCCCCTCCCATTCTCCTTTTCACCTTCAGCTTTATTGAATGTGCTGCTTGCAGTCAACGCCTGAAGTCCTTTCCTCCATTTCTACCCTAGACTCTTTCCGATACCTCTCCTAGCAGTCCACAGAAAAAAAAATGAAGGACCTTAGTGATCTCATCATTGTCAAAGATTTCACCCTTCTCGATCTCACAGGTGACTTCAACATAGCTAAAAATCTTATTCTCCCTTGACTTACAGGTCTCTTGTCTCCTCAGTCTTCCCCTTTTCCTCTAGCAACTTCTTATTTTTGAGAGACTTCAATCTCTGAGATTCTGCCTCAAATCACTTTCTTTCCTTCCTCTTCAGAGTATATTTGGGTAATCCCACCCACATCCATTTTTATGGTATTTTATGCTATTTCACAAAACAGCCTGAAATGCAGATTTTTACTGCTAGTATTATTATCACCATTGATGATGCTATGATGGTGCTTAAATGTGAGTTGAACTCTTTTGATAATCCACATTCAGATTGGTTGTCTGTAGTCATGCAAGAAGGATACAACAGAACTAAACCAGAACTAATATTTCTGATTTCTCTTGTTCTCTTCTTATTCCTCTTCAAACCATTGTCCACATAGACAATACTCTGGATGCACAGAATTCCTTCATTAACTCCAAAATCTAGTTTATGGCTCTTTGCTTTCAGTATGTCTATTTTTCTTCCTTGTGTATGTCTTGCTGTCTGGAAATACCTCACTCCTTGTACAAATATCTCACTACCAGGTTAAGGTCTTGCTCCTCTTTGATCTTTCCGTGGCACTAGGAGTACTTCTGAAATGCTTGGCAGTTAATAGCTGATCATTGATTTAAGTGGGAAGTGAGAAACCTGAATATTTTATCGGATCTGGGCCACGGTGCCCCCTTAGGGAGCTTTTATCCACATAAACTCAGAGCGTCTGCCTAGCATGCAAAAGGTATCCGGCTCTGCTTGAGAGATCTACAATACAAGTACTGCCAGACAATATCTAGCTTCATATTATATGAACAGACAGGGAGAAGCCAGGTCAATTCTTCTGTCTCAAGAGTTTTTCTTCATCTTTGGAGTAAAGCAAACACCAGACTTCCTCCCTTGCCCCGAGGTGTCACAGAGTGATGCAGTCCCCCTGACTCTGGAAATACCCTCACCAGTCAGCACCGTCACTCCATGGAGCACTCTCCCACGGCCCCTACTTTGGAGGTCCCACTCATGCCCAGGGCAGGGTGTTCAGACAGGAGCAGCCAGGGACCTACTTCTCAGGTGCACCGGAGCTGGGTGATATTTACGCTGTGTCTGTTAGAAACCCTGATGACACTAAATTCATCTGGAAATACAGCGTCTCCAGCAGTAAAAACTACCATTTGCACCCTGGGTGAGAGGCTGGAAGATGAGGTTTCACTCTGCACTTTGATGGAGAGTGCCCTGACCACCAGGCTTTAGCCTAGCTTCAACTATGTGGGTAAGAGATGAGCACTGTCCATCCTTGCTCAATCTCAAGTTGTGTCACTGTGCAGAAAGTAACTTAAGTTACTTAAAGCCTTGTTCACAAGTAAAGATCCATGAAAAGAACAGGCAAGAAGGATCTTGACTTGGTAGCCCACTGAAAGCGTGGGGATTAAGGGAAAGGAAATTCTTGTTTACCATGTAAAGGCCTAAGGAAAAAAGCCCAAGCTGAACCGTAGCAGGTCTTTCAGTCCTTCATGAGGGCATGAAGACCGCAAAGCATGGGTCCAACAGCTACTTTTGGTTGGAAGAGTCAGGTTTCAAGGGCTTTTCTGCCTACAGAAGCTTGTGCAGAGAAGGCAGTTTACAGCACCCAGGGGACCCAATGCTCACTTCCCTTGTGAACACTCACCCTAAGCTAAAAGAAAATTTGATAAGGGCAGTTTACTCTAATTTGATGTTGAAGCAAGCTACCGAGCACGCGGTGCAGTCTCTGTGAAGGTCTGTGCTACCCAATGGAGTGCAATGCAGGAGCGCCCAAGACAGTAGCAGGACTGGACTGGCCAATCTGAAGTCATTGCAAAACAACAGTTCCAGTAGACATGCTCTAAAGGTGCAAACTGCATGGACAAAACTTCATGAAGAACCAGTTAATACAAGGCAAGCAACAATACTTCAGCTGCTGGTTGCTTTGGTTGTTTCTCTGGTTTTGTTTTTACTATACAGCTGGAGACATTTCTCATAAAATCCCTTCTCAGAACATGCACCAGATTTCTGGCCTCCTATACATATGGTTAATTCTGGCAGGATGTCAGCAGGATTCTAGGGGTAATAATTTCACATAAAAACAGAAAGAGTGATCCAATGTGTTAATATAATATTTGTGGTACTATTTATTTTGAGATTACCGTAACATTTCACCAAATCCAATTCTATATTTGTCATGTTTTGTCTTTTTTTTATCTTTTATCTCTGATTGTTATTTTGTCAGTTTTATCACTGCTTTATTGTATAATAGAAGCATTTTATATTTCAATTTGTACCAACATTCAACATTATTTATTTTTATATTCCTTTGTGGGTTTTTTTTATGAAAGTAATAGGAAGTTTAAACACTAAAGAATATCAGGCAAACCCTTTCTCCTTGTTTCAGTGCTGAGAGTGGATTTTTGCAGTGGTCAATGCATTAGCAGCATCTAGAGACAGCATTCAGTCTCATTTTCTAGTATTGCAATTGCTGTAATTCTAGGTCATGTGGAGAAGCTTCACTGAGGACTTGGAGTCACCAGGAGCTGAGGTTTCAAATGTGTGTGCTTTCAGTTACACAATTCAGGACTTACTTAGGTGCCTATCTCAGTTGGTTTGGTCCCTGGAGCAACAGAACTGCAAATGAAGGCAGTAAGAGCTTTTGATGGTCAGCACCTCTGAAATTCCTGCATCGTTCAGGCTTCAAGTGCCAGGTTGGACTCTAATAGAAAACGAAGCTTAGAAATAAAACCTACTTACTCCTGTGACAGCACCATATTTATCCTCAAGGCATCTTCCCAGAGAAGGATTCAGAGGTCATCAGAAGTAGTTCCACGGGGGATGGATGAGGTCTCAAACTCCCTTCACATATGCAGAGGAGAAACCACTTTATTACATTATTCTATTTAAAAACTGGAGATTCCTTCTTTGTCTCAGAAAGTAGAGTCACCCTTCTGTTTCTTTCCATGTCCTTTGTACTCTTGCAAAAAAATCAGTGAGAAGGAACAGGAAAAGTAGAGACTGGAAAGAATCTATCCTGAGAAGGGGGACAGAAGGGTGGGAGGGAATATCAGGCAAGTATGACTTGTTTAGTCTCTGGCACACTAAACAGCTGCAAATTCAAGAAAATACACAGAAACAGAAATCTCTGGGAAAAGATTACCAATAGATTACCTCAGAAAGTAAACTTGGAACTGTTTTCAGTAACCAGGACCATGAAATATCAGATGTCTGGGACCTTCTTGGGTGCTGCAGAGGACGTTAAGCATCTACATTCTACACAGCAATTCACACTACCAACCACATTTGACTGCCAAACTCTGTCAGTAGAGTGAAAAAATCATCGCACTTAAGTGTTCATAGTAACCTTTTCAAACAGTGCGATATAAATAATTGTGGCAAAGAATAGACGGATGGATAAATAGACAGATGTCTCCTGTCTGTAGAATTAATTACGGATTTGGGTAAAGAAGCATTGCTTGTACAGGTGACTTCATACTCTCCAAGCCAGCCTGCCTGATGGAGAAAACATTTTCTCCTTTCCGCTCACTAAAAAAACCCAACAAACCAATCAACCAACCAAACAAAAAACCCCTCACCTTTCATTTATTCCTTCAAGACCGCATAAAACCAACTTCTGCTTAGAGGTAACCCAAATGCAGTTAAGCAATGTGTATAATATGAAGAAAAAGAATGCAGCTGTCTTTATGTTAATATAATTAACGTTGCCTATTAACTAGGACAGTAATATAGTCAGAAAAATATGAGGCAGAATCTCTTATAAAACAAACAATAACTTGTGAAAAAGGGCCACAGGTGAGAGAGGAGAAAACAAAATCCAAACCATGAATATAATGTTTAATGCCCAAATTTACATCTTACAGCGTCAGAAAAACCATCACAGTTACTAGCGTGAAAAGTCTGAGGAAGGCAATGACAGCAAGATGACACGCAACCCTCAAGAGTCCCATACTGGGGTTTGCATTTTAATGCCTCAGAACACACACTTGCCTGAGACCCAAGGAATCTATGCACTGGGAATGGAGTTTTATATGATGAAAGACAAGTGGACCAGTGGTGGTCTATTAAGAAATGCTGGGAGCAGGAAGGCATTTAGTAGAGATCTGGAAAAAGCCTCCACTTTAAATCCTTCAGACTCAATGGAGTAGAGAAGCAGTCCCTTGGCTGGTGGCAGCAAAGCTCTGGTGATGTTGAGAAAGTCAAGCAGCCATTCATCACTGTGGCATGGGAGAAGTTGCGTAAAGGATCTGAAAAGCCCTCCAAAGCACCCTGAACCCAGGCAGTGATTATGTCAAGCGTTTGACCCACTGAAACCACTATTAACCTCTAACAGAGGCACAGTTGTACAGCCAAACTTTCACAATGTTAGTCATGTTTAAACAGCTTCCAGTAAAGATGACACAGGACTATTAGAGGAATTTGCACATTCCCTCTGGAATTGATAGGATTCTTTCAAGTTTTTATCTTCAGCTTTGTCTGCCAACTTCATCTTTGCGGTTCTTATCCTTTCTTTCCCTGGGAACCTAATAAATGAAATATTGTCCCCACAGATTTAATTTTTGCTATTAGAGGAAATCTGGTTTGGTGCGGGTGGACTGGCCTCTGCTATGCATTTCCTAAATGGTTGATTTAAATATGTATATTTAAAAACTTGGCCATGAGCTGTAGCTTGGGGCAGAAAGGAAACACTCTGTTCTCCAATTTTTCCTTTCAGGCACATCAAGGAAAAGATAGTAAATGTCATACAAAATGCGTCGCCAATCCCAAAGAGCTGACACATCACCTTCTTTTTTCTCCAGCACTTCTTTGTGTAACTCCATGTACATGCTCAAGGGATGCCGGGAGAATAAGGTTGTCCTTCCCCACACAGGAACCAGGCTCCTCTCTGGTTCTGAAGCTGCCAGATGCCACTGAAATCAATAGAGTTATCCTCATTTGCAGCAATGGGAGGCAGTGTCAGGTCCTTCCCTTCCTTGGTAGTCTGCAGCTCTGGCTCAAAGCCATGAATGAAATGGTTTATCCTACGTGTAGTGAACTAACACTGCTGCGGGACTAGTGAGCAGTGGGACCAGCTGGAACCCAGACAGGCTGGAAAAAGATAATGCAATAGGAGGGACCCCCCCTCTCTCTCACACACACACACACACACACGTGCATACTCAAAGAAGAGTGACAAAGACATTGTTGTCCATTTGTTGATTTGACCGTCTTTATTCTTAAGAGCCATAACCACTGAAATGCAATATTTATAAAACAAAAAGGGGCCATAAGGACTACTACAAGATAATTTTTTTAAATCACTGCTCTGTCATTCCAGAATAACTTCACTGTATTTAGCTGAAATCAGTAGAATTACCCTAGCATAAAATGGAAGTAATCTGGTGGTGAATCAAGTCTTTCAGCAATAAAACACAAAAACAAGGGTGTAAAAGACACTGCATACCCAGCTTAACAGGAGTGGATCAGGGACAGAAATAAACACAGTCCTTGTAATTTTCTACATGAAGGCACAGTGATAACCATCACGTGGATAGCTGTTTGTCCTGCTCCACTTCATATTCTGGTATTTTATAACAAAATGAAACTAACTAAATTAGTCACTAAATATGTTCCTAGAATTTTTGGAAGTAAGTTCTGTTTATAATCTTTACCTGATGTCAGGAACCTTTTAAGGTGTTTCAAACAAGGTTTGAAGTAGGTAGACTGATTTTGCTCCTTCCCCTTCTCAGACCTCAGCACTCTTTTTTTTGCAGCATCTTTTTCTTTTCTTGTAGAATTCAAGCAATGCTGCTCACAAAAGCATACCAGAAATTAGCACTCCTAGGTATATTTCGAAGAAACCAAGCTTACTGTATAGGATCTACCTGAGCCTAGATCTCTTGGCTTAGTCTTTCTTGGTCACCTGAATTGTGCCCTGGGTACCTACAAGTAGTCAGAGGCACATTTCTCCTGCGATTCTGCATTGCGTTCAGAATAATCTTGTCTCCGGTTCCCCAAAGACTTCTTTATGATGTTTTAATTCAATCCTGACACTGCAGCCATGATTGTAATGCAATAGAAAGAAGAGTTATGACTGTGGCGCTGTGGGATCAGCACCACCAGCACATCAGCTGTACTTCGGCAGCCAAATGCAGGCTGCAGGGAAAAAAAATGTGGAAAGGCTATCACATAAGAACTTCACTTTTAAAATGACCAGCCCTGTAGTGCAGCCATGGTGAGTGGGCTTCTCCTAAGTGTTCTCCTGAGAGTGAGGTTTTGACCTACCCATTGCAAACCCAACCCCTGCCTCTAGCGGGGTCATTTTTTTCACTCTTTGCTTCAGTTTCCTTCATACAAGCTGAGCAGTACCACTGAATATCTCAAGAGTCAGGGGAAAATTGAAGCTCTTGGCCTACATCGATTCCTTAGCTCAATGCGTAACAAAAGCCTGAAGGCTCTCTTCCCCTTCAGCGACTGCTACTATCCCTGTTCCACTCTTTCTTTGCAACTGTTGGGTATGTCAGTGGAACAGACTGGCAGCACTGAAGGCAGAGATCATGCAGGCAGAGCTAAACTAGCTTTAAACCAGACAGCTCATGTGCCCCTAATGGGCGAAGATGATGTAGCATGGATCTGAGTGTGAGCTACTTCAGCACCTCCAGCCTAAGATGCAATCCAGTGCACCGAGCAGCACCTGAGCTTGGTAGTGTAAAGCTAGTTTATCTATGCTACCTACAGTAGTAAGGTAAATGACTGCTAATGAATGCTGTATGTCCTCTTAGGGACATGGTTTAGTAGTGGACTTGGCAGTGTTAGGTTTACGGTTGGACTCGATGATCTTAAGGTTCTTTTCCAACCTAAATGATTCTATTCTATCATTCTATATTGCACAGAAGTCACTGAGGTGTAAACCAGTCTTCACATTTCTTTAGATGCCCTTCAACAAACCTATTACTCACTGTGTCTTGTGATACTGAAGTACCCTTGGCACCTTAGCTGCCCTGGAAGGTGTGGCATTTGGATGCAATGAAAGGCAGACCCTAGCTAGAGACTGATGAAAGATCTGGGTTCAGCAACAGGATCTTCAGAATGAGGAAAGGAGGTCCTGAAATCATGGGCTGGGATTTTGGAGGAGGCCCCAGGCAACTTATGAAGGCTAAATTTCGCTGTATCCTGTGTGCAAAGCACCAGGAGGAAAAGAATTTGGCAAAATGTTAAGCATGAGTAGAGACCTGATAAGATTCCTGCTATAAAATTAATGTGAAATAACTTTGGGTTTCGTTTCAATGCTGAGAGAAGGTTAGGGTCAGTTTTTTCTCTCCTGAAGTGGTACCCTGATTCCTTCTTACATTTCTATAATAAGCCTCTATGAATTCCAATAAAATAATCACCTGCAGGGTTCAGTTTTATTGCCCTAGACAAATGCATCATCTTTACTCCAATTTAGAAAAAGCATTACAGCCATGTGTAATAGTCCAGATCCTCTAAAAAAATTGAATAGTCATTTAATTTAACAGCAAGGCTTTTCTCCATCAAAAGGCTAGAGACATCACCATTATCCAGGTTTTTCTTAATTACAGCATATGGCAGGAAAAATTCTATAAATAATCATGCTTGCACTGTAGTTTGAAAGTTGCCATCTCCCACTGGCTATATGTACTTCAACAAAAGAATCTAGTTCAAACTTTGGAAAAGGAATTGAAATGTTGTCCCACCTCAGGCGTACTCCCTTCCCTTCACCTTAGGACACTTACCCAGGCAACGGGATCCCGGTTGAGATCCTCATCATCTAAAAGGGTTCAACCTCATAGCTCCCACTTCTGAGGAAAGACACTTAGCCATGTTATCTAGCACTAAGCTTATGATAAGCAGGCCTATGTTATGGAGGCCACCAGATTGTCACTCAGGCATAAGGTGCCTTTTGAGCTGAAGCTGTACTCATGGACTCATTAACACTGACATAGCCATCATATGTATCCTCCTCACGAACTGAGTAAAGAAAACATCAGGGAGAAAAATGAATGAGTTTTAATTTTTATCCCTGCTGAACAGTTTTTCCCTTGATTTTGAATCACACACATCAAGACAGTTTTCAGGGAAGAAACAAGACGTAATGTTTTGCATCGCCATGTAAGATAAAAGGCCATAAGAGAGAGTTTGAGGAGTTTGAGTCAGCGTGCAGTTCCCTTGCTTCTGGGTCTCGGGCTCAAAGCAAGTCCACAATGGCCAATATTTGTCCTCTTGTGAGGTGCTCTATGTGAAGGTCCCGACGACCTCTAGGACTAACTGATAAGGCCAGTGCCTGCAGTGCCACCTTTTGCATGCCAGAAAAGGATACTGTAACATCTGTTCATTGATCAAGTGGCTTCTCCACTCTGGCACAGAAATAATAATTCCCTGAGAGTGTCAACAAAGACCCCGCATGTGTTTGACAGCACCCAATCGGACAGACCAAACGCCCGACTCCCTTCAGCTCTGTTCTGTTTGAAGCTGGGTGGGACAGCCTCTTTGTTTTGTTTAAGCCCCCAAATACAGTGAAGTGTGTTTAGACCATAGTCATTCACTGAATGCACACAGCTCATATGATAACAGCCTAATGCACTGGGAATGGAAGAAGTCTGATCCAGCAAACTCGTTTTCACTTTGTAGAAGAAGAATCTTAATACCTCTGTATACTGAAATCTGAAATGCTCCCGGAGCCCGGAGGACAAAGCATCAGATGTCGTCAGGAGGAACATGGGCTGCCGTGCTTCATACAGCTCCCTGACTTTACTAAATCTGCCAGTAATGCCGTCAGCACCACTGTAGAAATTCCCAGTGCAGACAGAAAGCCCATGTTATATTGGCCACAAATAGCTATCCTGCACTGGTATCTGTCAAGATCTATCCATGTTTCCAGGACTGGATAGATGGGCATAACCAGTGTATATATCATTCAGTTCAAACCTCCATGAGGTTGTTCTTTTTATACTGCTCCCGTTCAGAATGAATTTAGTGCTTTCAAAGTTGGGCATTAATTGTTCCTTAATAAGATATCATCATAAAACATGCAATTTTGTGCTTCGTTTCTTCCAATTTCCATATAGGAATCTGACTGTGCTAAATTCAAGCTTTAATCCCCCTGGCCCTTCTTGTAACTGGTGCTATAGACTGTGAAGGGTTACCGACCCATAACAAATAAATTAATAAGCTTGTGTAATTATATTTGGGTCATTTTATTTCAAACCATGAAATCAAAAGCTCTGTTCACATTAGTGCAGGAATTGCTGTAACTGGCCATTGGGGCTCCCTTGATACACCATCTGCGAATGCAGCAAACTGGCACATGTTGGACAGAAAGAATCCATGCTCATAGCTAGCGTGCATGATTTTTTCCATTACCTTTGCTGGACATAGGCCTCAAATCCTATTTCTATCCATCCCCTGTCTCAAAGGGTAATTCTGCCTTACACCACGATCTTTGTCTTTTGCAGTCAACAGTTGCTGAAAAGTCCTCACATCGCTATCGACTGGTAGCTCAGATTATCTGGCCTTTAGCTGTCTTGGGGTGAAGGGCAGAACATACGGGCACAGCCACAAAGGGGACTCCTAGAATGCCTAGAAAGCAGGGCTGTTCTTCCCATGGGAAAATGTATCGTAGCACTGTTGCTTATGCCATTCCTCTTGGCCTCCTATACATCTTGTGGTAGTAGAAGGACTTGCTCTTTCAGACAGCTTGAGTTGGTGGAGGTTCTTACTTGGCTCTTCTCCCTATGTGGCATATCTCCCCTTCTTACCTCCCTGCATCCCCCACCCTCATTGTTGCTTGGTCTTTGGACTTTTTGCTCTTGGCTCTATTTTACCTTGTGATCACCTTAAATTGGAGGCTTGGGGAGGTTCTGTAGCTTGCATTGCTGCTGTCCCCAGGAATCTGACTGAGCTTGAAAAACAATTCTAACTTCCAGACCTTGTAATGTGGTCACACAAGATAAGGCTGGTAGGGTTGACTTCTAAGTTACTATGGTCATCACTACAGCCACCTTGATGTCTGTAATCCTGCAGCGTGGAGCTATGAAGAGGGTTCTTCCTACTCTTGCTGCATGCTTGAAGGGCCAAAACAGGACAGTCATTCCATGTATTTCCCCACTTCATAGACTTGTGGAATATTGTTTCTGCTCATAGCTAGAAACTTTCTGGACAGCCTGTCAATTGACTGACCGCCTGACATCTCTTGAAAAGACAGCTGCACACAGCTGTCTTGTGAGGTAGGTCAGTCGGCATTTTCTGGGTGTGAATTGCCCACGCATCATGCCGAGGAAGAGGGGGAGCACGTGAGGATCCTGGTTCTGAAAATAGAACTGGAAATGGCTCCAGAATAGAAGATTAGTTCACTGCATTGCTTATGATGTATTAGTCAAAAAATGGTAGAGAGAAGCATCTGCAGCTGCATGGACTTCACAAAGTTAGCGGGGCTACATGTGAATATGTGTTAGTAACACAGCAACTTTTAGACAATGAATTAGTCCATCAGAGGCTATAAATGTGACAGCCCTGATGCAACCTCTGCATATTAAGTCTCAAAAATGGTGGTTCCTGGGTGATAAGAGGATGCATCAAAGGAAGGATCATGCTGTATGTGCCCTTATATACTTTTCCTAAGCATTTGCTGGTAGCCCTGTCAGCCTGAGTATATTGAGCTAGATGGCCCTCTAGTCTAGGAGAACAGTTCTTACGTCCTTCTAAAGAAGGATCTATGGGGAGATAAGTTACTGTGGCAGAAAAATTACATCTTTCCCAGCAGTTTTACAGCAGAAATGCCTCAATTCTGCCCTCAGTAAGCTAGCTGGAGTTCCCACCTGCTGCAGTGCAACTTGTACTTGAATAGCTGAGGGCAGACCTTCTGGCATTCACATATCTATATGCTTAACCTAAACTGAGAATAGTTTACGTATCTGGAATTGTGGGTGCAGTTGCTTCATACAAGGGTGATTTTTAGCAGATGTAGCCATGCTTATAAAGTTAGCAATGATTTTGGCGCAGGAGGTTGTGTGTGCAAGAAAGCCACTGAAAGAAAATCTGAACCAGAAATGAAAGTAGCTGCCAGCTTCCAGCACAGCATCCCAAGAGTTTAACTGTGTGTCATCACCCGTTAAACTTAAACCATACAGAGTTTGGCAAGAGAAAAAAACCCAACACTTTGTGTTAAGAGAGACAGAAAAAGACAATTTTGTCATTTAGTGGTGACTTTCCTTGAATATCTTTTTCCTTTGGGTCCAGCCCTTGCCAGTACTGTAAGACATGGGGGACTCCAGGTCCATGGCAGCCTTGGTGGATCAGCCAACAGGGGGCAGCCAGAGGACAGGAATGAGCCTCAGAGCCCGACACCCCTTCATTTCAGAGCCCAGAAAAGCAACAATCAGCCTACCAGGAGCCTGTTAGCTGATCTCCAGACTGATTCATTAGACAGACACCTCCCTCCCTGGCTCATCATTTTGTTATGACACAGGAAGATGTCAGCCTTTCATGGGACAAAAGGACATTCTTAGGAATGCAAAGGACTGAAATTTCATCTCATACCCTGGCACTCTTCCAGGACACCAAGGATGTGTAGTCTCCTTAATCACAAGTCCTTTTTTGGTCCTGCTGCATTTTAAGAGACTAGTCTGACTCAAAGGCGATATCAAGTTTGCCTGAAGTAGCCTGGGGGATTTGCATTTAAAAGCCATCCAGCCCAAGCTTAGCCAAACCGTCCTGCCTTAAATTAAAATCAAAAAGAAGGGTCTTGCTCGACAGTGCTCTCTTTTGCTTCTCAGCTTTGCCCTTGGGAGAGAACACTGCTGTCTGCCTCCAAGATAATATTTTCGGAGATACGTTCCTTTTATTTGGGCCAGGACACTAAGCAGACCACCAAAAGGACATACACAAGCTATTTTGGAAGGCTGTGTTTTTGCTCTGCGGATGTAGTCACGCAAGTGCGCCTCTGCTTCATAGCACTGTTCCTACGCTGAAAGCCGGTGTTCAGGGAAGACCAGATTAAACTGGGCAGCTTGGCATCGTAACCGGGCCGGTCGCTGCGTCCCAGGGAAGATTAGACTGCCGTGCCATAATGTTGTCAGAGTATAATATTAGAGGCCTGACAAGTAGAGGATTTCTCATAGGACTCTATACCCGTGGTGGACTCCAGAGACAAACATGCAGCTCTCATTTCCATCTCACACGTGGGATAGTTACATTTTAAATATAAATAAATGATAGATTACCCTCCTCCCTGTGAAACAAGAGACGGAGTGAGGAAAGCAATATTACCCAATGAAATCACTGGAGCCTAATCTTTTCAAAACACTGCTACTGAACTCACCCTACTGTCATTTCTCCTTGGCTGCCATCACTTTCTAGGATCCTTTTTCAACTATTTCCTATCCTTGAATTTTAAACTCAAGTCTTCTACCTCTGTTTATGAGGTGCAGCAATATTTTTCCCCCATCCACAGGATCTCCTTTCCTCAACTGTTGTGTCTACTCTCATTGCTCCTCCTGAGGCACCCTAGCTGTTCACCTGTTCTTTTCTACTTCTCTTTTGTTACCCACAATTGTCACATTCTTTTATATTCTTAAGTAAAAAGACCTTTCCACTTCTCTCCTGCCTTTACTTTTCTCAGGCTCAATGTCGAAAACTCATTCCTACCCCGTAACACCTTCCACTGCTGAACTCCACGTTTCCTGGCATCTTCTAGCTCTGTTATTTGCCAACGCACATGGCAAAGAGCAGGAGTCACAGGTACATTCAGAAACACAGTAAGTGGAAAAGAAAATTTTAAGACAGTGGCATTTCAGCATGGATATCACTTCAGTTCTGTCCCCATCATTAATTCTAAAGGAGCCTTTCATCTCTGCATTATTGTGTTTTCAATCTCTATGTAGGAAGTTCCTCAAAATGCTTAAGCGATTCAGAGCACACAAACTAGTCAAAAAGCAATCATGTCTCTTAAAAAAAATGCTGATGGCCAAAGCACATTTGGAGGGTGGTTTCCTCTATGCACTGCTCAAACTGCTACAAGCTAGCTGAGCCATGAAGAGATGTCAGCTTCTTGGAAACCCACTTTATAAGCAAGTCCCATTGCCTGCCTGAAAACTGCTCAGTCAGCCAGCCAAAGCAGTCACTCCCCTTCCTTTCTGTTCTCTAAGGGACACAGCTGGCCCCCTCCTATGCTCCCTTAAACACCTCACATTTGTGTATAGCTGGAAAGAGACACGTTCGCTAGATTCTAGAGGTATTTGTTAATAATGTTAAAAAAATAAGGGTGAGATACTCAAGGTCCGCCTACATATGTTAAAGACTGAGATGCTTCTAGCCCTGGAAGGGTGAAATACATGTTTCTTTATGCATTGCTGCTTCAAGCTAGCCCCAGCTTATTGTCCATCAAAGTCAATGGCTGTGCATCCACCTTAGTGGGCACTGCACTGTGCCCCAAATCAATAACATATTTTAGAAATTCTCCTGAGAAAGAGCAGGAGCATTAGCAAAGCAGCACATGAATTAAAGTAGGCTTGATCCGCTTTAATGTGCGCTCTGAGCTTGGGGCCCACTAAGAACCTTCTGATCACATAATCTGCCTATATCTGGAGGATCTGTATATATACAATGAGATAATCCTGGTAATCAAGAGCGTAGATAATAGCATTATTATTTTATTCCCACAAATATTTGAAAAGATAGGTTTTCTTCTCCAGTACAATCTGATAGGTAAAATTCCCACGCCCATTGAAAAAGAAAAAAAGACCTGCCAGAAAACTGCGGAAATGTAATAGGAATAAAAGCAAGGATAAAATGTCTCAGAAAGCAAAACATACCAAGTAAAAACATTTTGACTGCATACATGTCTTCAAATTTTCAGGTGTAATCAAAAATCACTGTGAAACAACATAGAGCTGGTACTGTTTTACGAAAAGTGTCAGAAAAGCACAATCATATTCACACGCTGTAGTTGTGCAGCAGGAACCCTTGGACCACGGCAGGTAGGGGCAGAAGGCAAAAGGAGACTAAGGCATGGCCAAGACAGAAGCAGACAACTCCTTTTGTCCAAGGGAAGGGGAGCTGGGAATATCGGGGCAGCAGGGGACAGGAGAGAAAGCGTGTAGCCGGAGAAGGGCAGTCTGGGTCTGGCATGCTGGTGAGTGATCACAGCAGTTGCAGTCCTATTCTGGTGCCCCCGCAGAAATGCAGTATCTGCCTGAGCCCTACTTAGCCCATTATGTCACCACTAAAGCCAAAGAGAAATGTTGACAACTCAAAGACAGGACTGAAGGATGGAGCGTTACCGATATAGTTCAACCGGTAAGAGCGGAAAGCCTAGTCCTCTCGCAGGGCAGTAACAACGCCAGAGCAGGAGCGACTTCTGTTAATTGGGTGAACTGTTTCTCCCAGACGTTACTTCTCTGAAGAAATGGACCCTTCATCTTTCCTGGTAGGAAGTAGGGAATTTCCTTGTGATCCTAAGGGAACTGCAGCAAGGACAAGAGGTCAGTGCTATGACAAAGCCACTGAGGTTTGGGAATAGCAGTTATTGACAAACATCTATCCAGTGAGTGCCAGAATAATCCCCTAAGCCATCGAGGGAAACTCAGGTCACCTTCCATTCCACAAATCTCTAGCTGTGGTTTATTAATGGTCTGAATACGTTTGCTATTTCTACATAAGGGTAGTCTGTTCTAGTGAATTTGGTTTGGTATGGTTTTTTATAGCAAGGTGAAATGATACTTATTTTGTCAAAAAAAAAAAAAAAAAATCTCTGCAGTGTAACCAGTTTCACAAACTTCTGCAGCCTTGGCCCACATGGTGCAAATGGGGCTTGGAAGGGAAGAACTTCCTCCACAGTCAGACACTCCTGTTTCTTGTTGTTTTTAAATTGTAAATTAATAGTGAGGCATATACCTACGAAGCAACTGGATTTATTTGAAAAGTAACACTGGAAACTGGCTTCTCAGAGTTCCTGCCATCAGACTACAGCAAAACACTTTGTGATAAACCACAGCGCTACAGCTTGAAATTAGACTTAAAGAATCATCTACATCATATACCATCTGCAGAGCAGGAATTACTCACCAGGAGCTCTTGAGCTACAACAACAAAATAAATGTATAAGTTTCTGCCAGAAGGATTGTGCCAAAAAGAGCAGACTATCCCAGGAATATTTTTTGCTACATGGTATTTACACAACTCTTATTATTGCCGTAGTCCCCCAAGTGACTCAGTTTTGAATATCTTCTGGAAAAGCATTCAGGACACACAATACGAATCCGTATCCTTATTTCATTCACGGTACAGTTTTTTTTTTTTTTACGTTACCATTTTGGTTTGATCCACAATAAAGACAAGGGACCATTTGCAAAATTTGGATCGATTTTGCTTTTGAAATTCTCATGACATTCAGTGAAAGCTTAATCCAGCACTATTGAAGTCAGTGGAAGTTTTGCCAATGACTTCAGTGGGGAGTAAGAATTTAATTATGCGCTACTGAGTACTGTCAGCATTTGATTCCGGTACTTGTAAACACAGGATATGGGCCTAAACAGATTACAGTTGGTCCCCGAGTGGCACTACCGTGGATTAAGCCCAGCTCGAGGGTCTTTTTTTCCAAAGAAGAATTTGCTTCTAGAATCTAAACCCCAAGAGTCTTACCTTCTGTTTCCAAAGTATTCCCTTGATCTGCAGGAGATTAATACCCGTGCTCCTTCTGTAGCAGCATTTTTGGGGAAGAAATTCTTTCCTCTGAGTCCAGGTCACTGACATCACAGGATAAAATAAAAGGTTATTATTGTCCTTCTAGCTGATTCCTCCAGTTGGGCTTCCCAAGCCTGTAGCCCCCTCCCTCCCAGCACCGTGGGGAGGATCGCTTTTATGAGTCTTCCTCCCTCCCTGAGAACTCCCCACAAGCACTGTTCAGATATGTTAGGTTTTCTTTAGTAGTTAATTTCATTAGGAGACCGAGCCTTTCATAAATGTCAAGAGATTGTCTGGGTTTTTTGGGTTTTTTTCAAGACAGGATGTTTACATTCCCAGCTTTCACCTTGTTTTCCAGGTTATCAAGATTTCTGTCAGGTAGGATATTACTTTTTTCTGCTCCCTGCTCTCCACACAATTATCTAAAGTGCTTTGTGTTTTCCCACATGGGGCCCACTTCTGATCTCCTTCACACAGGTTTTAATCTGCCTGCTCTGATGGAGTTACTTCTGATTTAGTTCACTTTGGCGAGGAATTACGCCTCGAACCTCTGCAGAGCTGTAGTGGGCTTCAGCTCCCTAATTGTGCTGCATAATGCTTTTATCTTCCTTAAGGGCCCTGCTGGCCCCAGATCCCCCCTCTCAGTGAAAGTCCCAGCATCAGCCAGTCCTCACGTTGAGGCCTGAAGGGGGACAAAGAGAAGGAGCACCAGGATCACAGGAAGAGGATGCAGCATGGGCTGTTATCTTCCACTCCATTTTCTTGCTGGCTGTGGCTTTCCCCTCCTATAGGAATAAGAAGACACAGGAGTTTTTCCCCAAACCCATTTCCGCTGGTGCTCACACTGAGATTAAAATCTGTCCTGTCCACATTCACTCTGCTCACCCCATCTGGATCTTTCACTGAAAGAATAATCTCACCTGCTCAATAGGTATAGGTTGGTTTGTTAGGGAAAAATAAAATCTGGTAAAGAGATTAAAGGGGTACTACCAGAGAAGGATAAGACACACCCAACGGTTTCTTCTGGATGCATCAATCTTGCATCTAATTACAGTCAATCAGCAGCACAATGAGCTTGATCCATTTCATGAACACAGGGACTAAGAGTTCATTCTTAGAGCCAAGAGCAGTTTATTCCCAAAAGTTAACACCCTGCAAAAGAAGATAAAGTAGATGAAAGATACTAAGCAGGAAGTCAAATGTGCGTATTGTGTATTAAAGAAGTTTTCAATATTTGCATTTTGTAGGCCTTAAGTTAGCATAGATGTTGTGGTTGAATAAATTAAAAATTAAACAGGAACACACTATTATTAAAATCTGTATGCTTAATATCTGAGACAACCTCTAAAGCTTCTTCTCTCTGTTGATTTACAAGATATATGGTTAGTTTTACAATCCAGGAACAGTCTCTAAAACAATGCACACATTTTACTAGTAACATAAAATGTTCCTGATATTAGTATAATAAAATATTTTACTTGCAAATAAGCTTATAAATGTTTTCCCAAAGCAAGCAGTAAAATGTGGCTGCAAATGTAGTGTGGAGAAACTAGAATTTCTCCACGTAACTATTCCTGGTTCAATCCACCACCCAAACAATGATTACATCTTATAGACATATTTGGCGAAATAACAGTGAATGTTTTCAAAGGAGGAATAACAGGATAATCTGTCTGAATCTCCATTCAGATAACATATGAAAAGAAACATTCCAGAGTTATCTTTACAAACATCTTGGCTAAGAAGTGTTGCTGAAACTTCTTAATGAGAAATTACTAATGAAGGAGTCTACAAGGTAGCTGAGATAGAGCCCATGAACAGAAACGTTCAGAACCCTCCCCAGGAGGCAGGGTAATTGGCTTTGTAGCCAGCTTCTGCTTTCCAGAAGATAGAGGCGGAGCAGTATGCCTGTTTCGGTTCATAGGCCCTCAATAACTGACCCCACAGTCTGTGTAACCTGGCTGAACGTCTTCATTCACAATAGCCAGATGAAAATTCAGGTTAACTTTCCCAATCTACCAAAAAAAGTATTAATCTTTTAGTGCAGCGGAGGCTTGAAATCAGTATCATCCATTATTGACTTTGTAGCTAACTAATGGCTTTGCACATTATTAGCATTACTAGTATGAATATAGCTAATGGTTATTAATATGATATGAAAAAGTGCTCATTAAAACACTGTAAAATGCATTTGGTTAGTAATTAGCACTTTTGAAAGCCTAACTTCTTAACTAATGCATTTATTTCACATATTTATAATTGCAAAATTATATGTACTCATTTTTATAGATTAGTTTCAAAAGAAATATGCTCAGTGTAATTCCAATATAGTTTTTCATCCTTCCTTTCTTTCTCTTTTGCATGTTTACAGAAAGTGCAAAGGAGGAAAACTTCAGCAGTAACTCAGTGATGGAAAGCTATCAGATGGAGCTCCTGCAAAAAGCATTCCCCTGACAGGAAGGGCAGGATGAAATAGGGCAAAATGCCACATGGGAATGCCATGCTCCTGAGCGGACTCCAAGGTGCCAGGTCCTCTCTGTCCCAAGTGTTCTCGCTTGGAGCAGCCACTTGGTTCACCAGCACACTCAGGGTCTGCTGGAGGAGCATCGTGCATCCATAAAGAGCTTCATTTTAAGTATAGCTTCAACACAAAGGCTTTCACTTCAAAGCAAAAACGATCCCCAATTCCCAGACACCATCATGGTGAGGGTCCATTTTCCTGCTACGGAGAGTCTGCTAGAAAATGGTTGAATTTATTGTATCCTAGAGGAAAAAAAAAACCAAACAAACCAAACCAAACCAAAACAGAAAAAACCACAACCGAAAAACTCAACAAAAATCTACCCGAGATAACCATGGAAAACAGAGCTGAAGGAGTGTTAGAGGAGAGCTAGGAGATGACATATCTTTAGCAAGTTCTCCACTGGAGAAAAAGGAAGCAGATTACAACAAAAGTTCTTACATCTTTTTACTGGGTTTTAATTTTGACCAAACTAGAAATATAGTTACATTTTTCATTTTGTGAGCGGGACATGTGGGACTGCTTGAGACTGCTCTGTTGCCTGCAGTGACACTCGGGGGGGCTATGAGCAGCCGAGGACGCCCTGTAAGGTCTCTGCCCAAGGTGCATGAGCCCTTGGTAAGGGGTGGTCAGCCCAGGCAGAGTAAGGCCTTGCAGTTGTGGCCCTTCAATTTGACATCTCCATGAGCAGAGGATTCAACAGGAACACTTGGCTCTTCTAATCCTTCATCTCTGAAACGCTGCGGTCTCTGAAACCACCTCTGCCCTAGCAGAGAGGGGCTGCTGCCACCCTGGCTGGGGTAGTGCACGCTCCCGAGCTGCTTCGCGGCAGGCCGAGGATGCTTAGATTTCTGTATCATTAGCACAGATACCCTTAAGAAGGACGCTTTCCCTTGTTTTTCACAACATCCTTTAAGCAACTTTTCAGGTTCCTATGGAAAAAAATCTCCTCAATGCCTTATTGAGTTCATTTGAAATTCCAAAACTAATGAGGCTTTTGTCTCCCTCTTAACCTAAGAACTATTGTTACCTCTAAAAATAAAAGAGATAATCTGCTAAAGAGCTAAAAATGCTGAACTCTGACAGCCTTTTCAGACCTTTACAGAGAAGATGATTGACACGCTTACACCTTCAATCTTCACAAAGAAAGTGCTGAGGCAGGATCTCCTATGCTCACCTCACAGCAGCTCTTTTACCCGCTGCCTACTGGTTGTTCTCCCACTGTTGGGAGGGGACCAGCAGAGTCTGGGTAGACAGCTAATGCTCAGAAGGTGATATCCATGAAGAAGCTGTAACAATCACCCAAGGGTGCTTGTGCAACACTGTTTTCAAGAAAGAGCTCTGTATTTCTTTTAACAGGAAAAGCAGGGAGTGCTTTTAGATAGGAGAACCAAGAACTATGTGCCCTCTGCCCAAATCCCCACGTCTCCAGGACAAACAAAAGCTCTCCTGGAACACGGTTGGATCCAGGGTGCAGACTGGGTGAGCCACTGCATGCTTTGAATTGAACAGGACAGTAAAAAAAAAAAGTAGACCTAGTTAATAGTACCAAAAAGCTCTCCAATTTATCATAAAGAAGGCTTGAATAATCGCAGTGCAATGAGCAAAAATGTCCTTTTTTCCAAAGCTTGCTGGTCAGAACACAGTCAAACATTTGCCTCGCTTTACTAGTAGCAAAGTTGTATTAAGTGTCCACAGCAAGCTGTTGGCAGCGGCAGGGCTACAGGGGTGGATTCTGGAAGAAGAGACCAGAAGCTGCCCCGTGCCAGACACAGCCAGCTCCAGCTGGCTCCAACAGACCCACTGCAGGACACGGATGGGCCCATCAGGTGGTGCCTCTGTGATAAGGTATCACAGAAAGAGCCAGAGAGAGCACCAGAGAGAGGAGGAGGGAACAAAAAGGAATGAGAAACAGCAGAGGCAACACTAAGGTCAGAGGAGGAGCTCCAGGGTGGAACAGATATTCCTGAAGGAACTGCAGCCCATGGAGAGCCCACAAAAGAGCAGACATTTCCTGAAGGACTGCAGCCCACATCAAAGCACGGGAAAAGTGTGAGAGGGAAGGAGCAGGAGAGAGAAATCGCTAAACCTCTATGTTCTGACCCTAACTGCCTCCCTGCCGCTTGGGGAGTAGGTACAGGAGTCTGGAGTCAAGGAGTGAAGTTGGGCCTGGGAGAGAGGAGAGGAAAGGTGCTGTACATCTTTGTGTCTTACTGCCAAGTTCTATTTTAATTGGCAATAAATTAAATTAACTTTCTCCAAGTCAAGTCTGTTTTGCTACTTGTAAGCAATCTCCCTATCTTTATCTTGACCCACAAGCTTTTTCATCCTATTTTCTCCCCCTGCCCTGCTAAGGAGTGGTTGTGAGTGAGCAGCTGGGTGGGAGTTTGGCTGTTTGCCAAGGCTAACCCACAACAAAAGTGAACCAGTCACAACGTGTCGAGCACATGGAAGCACATAGACTTTCTCAACCTGGAGCCTCTGCAAAAGGATATATTTGGTTTCAATCAAAGGAAATACTGGGAAAGGTAAGGGCTATGCCACAGAGTTCTTCTACAGACCTAAAAAAAATTATGATTCCCTAGGGGAAATACCAGTTCTAGCCTTTGCTGATTACTTGGAGGAAGAGGAGGCGTCTGCATGCTCCCTTAAGCCCCTGTCTTTCTGCTGTCCATCTTTTAGAAATGACTGGAGAGTGGAGGACAGTTGAAGATTCTCCAGCAATGACACCTTATAGAGGCTCTTTTTTGTTCTAACAATATCCTGTTTGCTACAAGTTGTGTTCTTTCCACATAAGATGTAAACCTACTTCCAAGCCCTGATTTCATTTCAACTAGACTTCTGAGAGTATAGCAAGCTTTCCTAGCTCTAACTTTAATGGGACATTTTGGTCACTTCTCCCAGCAGAAGAGGAATCCTAACCTCTCTTTCTATGGCCAGCTGCATTTAGTTATTTTTAGTCTAAAATCTTTTAAATGTGAACCTGTGGCTCCTGGGTTCTGGGTTCTTTTTATGACACATGATATGTTCTCCAGAGCTTGCAGTACACAGAGGGATGTCCTTCCTCCCTTCTCCAACTTCTTTGACAGTAACAAGGCTGCAATGGGTAGGATAGTGAATCAAGAGAGATTCCCTCCCCTAAACATTAATTCTGGAGAGTGAGGAGAGGCTGAGAATGTTTCTCCTGTCCAGCAGATTGCTCGTGCTGCAGAGCCATTTCCAACACATAGAGTTCCCCAAGCCTGTACAAGGTGCCATGAATTAATCTCTAACTCATTTGTACTCTAGAATGTTTCCATCCATTTAGGCTATCAAGGGATTTGCTATGCTTCTAATGTGTCATTATAAAGTCCTTCAAAATATTTCAATCCTGCTTTAAACTTAAACTCCTCAAAGAACTTTAACTGTGCGGTGTAAATTTATGAAGACCATATGAAAGATGTCAAGCCCATGATAAAAGTTGAAGATAATCCAGAAAAAAAAATAAAGTTAATTGGAGTACAAATTACTCTTCAATGTTCCTGTCTGTTCCCAACCAAAGAGATATCTCCAGCATGCCTCCAGGGCAAATCTCCTGACAGAAGTCAGCCAACCTACCTCATACATCTGTGCACATTCTGAAGTCAGTGGTCACTTCCACAAAATCCTGCATTAAAGCCTTTCTGCTCTTCAACATGATCTTGTCAAGTTTTACAAGATGCACAGGGTTGGAGTTAGTGTTAGACCAGACTGTGTTAGCAAAAGCCAGGTTGTTTCTGCAGGTCATGTTCCAGCTGGTGGAGCTCTGTCTTTTCAACCAACACCGAGTCAATGGCAAACCTTGTCTGAGGCTGGGCACCAGCTCTGTGGCCTTTTGCAATAGAAATTAAAATCAAGTTTTGGTTGTTCACAGTTGACAGATACTGTGTGGCACTAATGCATGAGTTGTATCATACTAGCTATGACCTTCTGTTTAAATCATATTTCGGGTGACTGTACTCCGGCCATTCGCACTCCTTACCATCTCAAAGCAACAAACTAATCTCTAACCTGTCGGCATTGCTGTGGGTTGTCAAAACAATTGTCCTGGCAGCTCCCAGCTGGGCCACCTGACATACATGAAGTAGAACATTTATAAATGCTTTGAAAGTGCAGGATATTCGTCAATATAATTATTTCTACATTCTATCTAATTTCAACATTATTTCTATTTCTATTGTGCTAGTAGAATTGTAATAAAGATTAAATCACTTGTTAAAATTTCGCTTTACTAACATTGTATCCTGGGCTTTGTAATTGAAGGAAAAAAAACAATTCTGACTTGCTTCTTGTATCCTTTTTGATAATCTGATGATGCATTTTTGAAAAAAAAACTTCCGCTCCACAGAATGGGAATGCATTTCCCCAAACCTGTTATTTCTCTCCCAAATCAAACGTTTGTTCTCGTTCTCAGACATGAATCATGCAGATCCCTTGTTTTCCTGAGTCATTCCTGTGGACTTCTCTCAATTAAAGGAAGATTAGATGAGATGGGCAGGATATCTAGAGTACCTCTACAGCACGGTTATCTAAGCAGGTTTAATCTTGAGGCCCCATTAAACAGCACGCAGTCTTGTAGGGCAGGAGTTGTTCTCCAGTTGTGTGGTTACTAACACTTCCATGAGTCTGTCCTCTGATCTCAGGGCTGTTGTACATGGATTGACTTGTGTCCTGTAGTGTCACTCTTTACAGCTGTCCCTGAGTCTTCTAGGACTTTCTCTGCTGGCCTTCGGGTCCTCTTTGGACCAATTTGCAGGCTGACATCAGAGGAATGCTGTTCTTTCTCTCCCTCTCTCCAACTAATGATTTTTAAAGCCATCCATTTCACTTTGCATTTGACATGAAGGCAAGGAAGAACATTTTAAAAATCACCTATTGGGTGAGTAATAAAAGCCTTGAGCCATTAAATTCATACACGTTTTTCCTTAGCCTTTGCCAAGTTATGTGCAATAAAACAATTTGACTGTCCTTGACCACACTTGATTGTTGACTATCAGAGTAGCATAAGATATCCCTCAGACAGTCTGATTACATTATACAGTGAGATTATATTAAATGCGTCCTACATTTTTGGCTGGAACAGCGGCTAACCGTGAAGATAGTGGAACCTTTGATTGTGAGATATTTCCGTTCTCCATCCTATTTAAGAGTAAGATCTTGTGCAAATTCTTCATAAGATCTCCTGACAGTTCACATTTACTGTTTCCTTTAGCCTATGTTTGTGCACTGCATATACGGGCAAGCCTGCCCCACAGTGACCCAAGCTCCTAACCAAACTCTGTTTAAACATCACACTGCTGGCTGTGTGAAACAGAGGGATTTTAATAGGCTTGCTCAGTGACAAAATTCCATTTCACATCTTCTCTGGCCCAACCCTTTTTCATTTAATCACTCAATAGAGTGCAAAGGGTGATGATGCATCTCTAGGAAAGGAATACATACTTCCACCCTGCTTGATTTTTATTTTTTAGATGCTTTTATAAAACTAAGCCAACCCAGCTATGACAAAAAGATCTTTCATTTGACATTCATCATTCACATTCATTTGTCATTAACTCACTGATATTGAGAACAATCACTGGCTCACAAAATAGAGTAAAATTCACCTTAATAACATCTGCAGGAAAATTGTATCCCTGCTGTAATATCTACATTTCTGTTTAACAATGTGACCCAAGCTGTAAAAGACACACACATACTTCTGATTTTTAAAGACAGAAAACCAAAATCATCCTTTCCTGTTGATGAAAAACTCAGTGATTCCCTTTTTTTGAGCTACGACCTTCAGAGAATCTTCATTCATAACCAGCAAAAGACAAATAGTGGTAATGCTGAAGATGAACACAGAAATTTGCAAAGGCTGAGCCAGGTTAACCCTGGAGTTTTCTGAAGGTGCCCTCCGATAAAGGCCATTGTGGTGGGAATTATGATGAAAAGGAGTTTATGAAGGCAAAAAGTCGCTCTCCCCCCACCCCTGCCACTCACTCCTCCCTCAAATCTTAATTACAGACGTATAAAAGGGCCAGAACATTCTGGAAAGTGGGCAATGTCTGCTGAAAAGAGAGTGCCAAGGCAGGAACAGCGTATAGAGCGTATCAACCCAGCACATTCTTCCTACAGCCTCTTCCCATGAAAGCTGCAGAGCCACGGCTGCTTAGATGACGTGACAGGACAACCATCTCTTTGCCTTCCCAGAGAATCTCCCAAGTAATCCACCAAGCTTGTTTGGACAAGGAAACTTATTTTACACCTTCCCACATTGACAACGTGACCCAAACTTCTGGAATGACTGCAAGTCTTTCTATTGGTCTCAGTGTGCACCAAAGTGCCTCCTATCTTCATTGAAACATCCCTGTTAATAAATCTTGCAAGCCCAGTGTTATTTTCATTTTGCCAAGGGAGAAGTGAAAGTGAAGTTGAAGGAACTTTGATCAAGGTCATGGAGAGTTTCCTTGCCAGAGCTGGATTTCAGAAGCTTGTGACTCTTCGTCTCATCTTCAAGTAATAAGCTGAAGCTTGTTTTCTCATCAGCTTTTCTAAAATCAATGCAACATTAAAAGCAAAAGGTAGCAGGAGTCATCTGTATAGTGACAGCACCCACTTCAGCAATGGGTGTATTGCTAACCTCATTATTAAAAAAAAAAAAAATCCTTCTAGGTCCATCCATATCTGAGGTGTCTTCCTTGCTTTCTTGCCTGGAGTTCAACCACCATTATGAAATTAGTGCAAATTAAAATAAATAAATAAAAGTTTAACAAATCCATCACAACGGGTTGCTTGGCCGTTCACACTGTTTGGCTGGACGTGATCAGTCGTTCATGCCATAAAGTCTTAATTCTGAGAATCAGTTGCAAAGATAGGGAGGATTTTCTGCCCACTGACATCTGACCTTGTAGTTTTGAACTGCTGAGTAGGAGCTGAAACCTGACTGTTCATACATTCCCAACGCCCAAATTACGTAGAGGAGAATGGAGTTTGCAATAAGAGTGGGGTTGAAACAGGCAAATGTTAAGTGTCAAGCACTGCACTGAAAGGGCATGTAATAACATAACATAACAGTCTGTTGATGAAGTAGCAGACAACATTTTGTGTATCTGCTCTATTTTTAACATGCACATTTTAAATGAGACTGTACCAGTTTGAGCACTTTTTTTTCTCTCAAAGACTCATTATTACCATAATTTGTTCCACAGTAAAATCAAATATTCACTAATGTTTTTCATGTCAGAATGACAGGGGGGAATACTATTTTAGTACCACAGCAAATTCCATTAAATACAAGAAGAGTTTAAAGTCTTGTTGTGCATCTCAAGCTCCCGTTTTTAATTAGATCTCTTGTATCCTTATTTTCCACCGGGTGTGGGAATCCTTCAGAGCCAAACCCGCCTGGCAAAAGCACAAAACTTACTCACAGCCCATGGCTTTATTCGATTAATACGGAATTGTTACATATCATTGTGGACATAATGCAGCATCTGGACTGTTTTTCCCTCTCTTTTGCTGTTCTTTCTCCCATTAGCATTAAGAAACAGTATTTTCCTTTTTAACTCTTCATCTAAAGTATTGTGTATATCCGCACACCAGCTTCTCCCCCTCTCCAGCCCCCCAAAATGAGGCTGTTTTTGAACTGCAGGCCCAGCACGCAGAGGTCTGCGAGACTGTAATTTTAAATTTTATTTCTCTTCCACTGATGATGGTGGACTGCATTTATCAAAGCAGAAATATACAAGAAACACCTTTCAGAGATGATAGGATAACACTTCTGATTACAAAATAAAAAGAAGGTATTATTTTGCCTTGCAGAAGAAGGGCGATAAGGCCAGACATAGTAACTACTGAGAATGCAGTGCTGCAGAACCAGTGAAAGTCCTTGCTTTTATGTAATGGCTCAAATCAGCAACGCCTTTTGTGGCAAAGGCCAAGGTGCTTAGCGTGCCTTTACATTTAGTCATTCCACTATTCAGTACATCTTCTTTTGAAATTGTGTTTTGAAGAGACATTTGAGATTGATCAATTCTGCTCAGTAATTAACAAAAAAACCCAAAAAAACCCAAAAACCCAACAAACTCAAAAAAACCCAAACCCAAAGAAATAACACTTTCATCAGTCCTTTAATTCCAGTCATCATGTGGAGTCTGATAAATCAGCGTGGCGTTTTGGAGAAGATCGTGCTGATGATAGAGTGACTAGGTCTTGCAGAGTGCAGTGCTGATACTTCACTGGCCTCAGGAGCCAAGCTGCGACACCAGAGCATCGTGCTCTATCAGAGAGGGACTGCAGTGCCTCAGGAATCACTGTGTCACCTTCCCTGCACGCAGCGAGTACACTCCTGCATGTGGAGAACAACAGGGACTGTAGAGATGAGGCACAAGCCAAGCAAGTCGCCGTCTGGGTTAGCGGGCAGCCAGAAACAGCAAAGTAGTCGTGAGCCCTGCTTTGCTTACAGCAGAGCCCTGGAGATCCATGCTCCTGGTGTGAATGTAAGGGGAGGCCAGAATATCTGTGCTGGCAACTACTACTGTGTTGGCTGGGCAAGAAGGATCAACCCTTTTCTTCTGCTTCCCTCGGTAGCTGTAGCAGCATCACCAAACTGGTTTCAGGAGGGCTCCCTGGCTCTCTGTCCTTCCCCACTCTTGCCCTCAACCTCTCCTCTTACAAGGGAAGAAGCTGGCCCAGGCCACACTCCCTGTTAGAGAGAGCTGATAGTTGAGGTTTTCCCAGACAGGAAACCTTGAGCAGCACACCACAACTAACCAGCTCAGTCCGGCACCTTTCAAGCAGTCGCCCCTCTGTTGAGGTCAACAGTCTATGCTTGACTAAAGTATCACATATTTATTTCCTCTTCAGAGAGATATATCCAGGGCTGATCTGGATGACAAAGCCACCATCTTTCTTCACATTTGGCCCAGTGGTTGTTACTCATTCTCACTGTTAAATAAAAAAATTGCATCCAGTTTCTTATTTGAATTTTTTTTTGTCTTGAAACTTCTTGTCTTTGTTCTTGAAAATAAACCCATTTTTAAAAGTTGCCTAATGGTAGCTTCCACAGTATGACTAAGAGGCAATGATTTCTTCAGTCAGGTTTTGGCCACATGCTCATCTTTTCACTTCAGCGTAGCACAGACACCTCTTTTCCTCTGATCCACCTCATGTTTCCTGCACGCAGGTTGTGCTCACAGCCCTAAAGAATTCTGTGTCTGACACTATCAGATGCTTTAAAGGCTAGATGGATTCAGAAGTGCGCTGTGTGGTGGACAGTGCAGCACTGCTGTATCTGAACACATCGGTCTTGACTCAACGTGCTTCCTGCAGGCTTGGACGCACAGTAAAGACATAGCTTTGGTGCCAAACACAACAGCTCCCAGTCCAGCATCCTGGATGGAGCTCAGGACGCGCAGAACTGAGACATGAGCCTGCTTTAGCCGATCACAGCTCACCACCCTTCACAGAAAGGACACGGTCCTGTTTCTACCAGTGGAGATATTACTGTGTCCGGTGGGTAAGCCCACTTGGTACAGGAGACCCAGAATTCTGCTCCCAGAAAGCACTTTCCAGGCCATTTGAGAAGTTACCTCAGATGTTGGTGATTTTGTGTGTGTGGGAATTGGAACGTGATCAATCATGTACTTTGTAGGCATTACCTTGATTAAAACAGAGCGAGGAAAAAGGTTGAGGAAGACCCAAAATATTTGCACAATAATTTTTCGTAATTTAAAAAATTATGAAACTTCCAAATAACTAAGTTCAAATCTGAGGGAGTAAAAGGAGCAGAATCACAACTGGAAGACTCCTGCCTGTGAGGAGCTGCTATCCAGACCTCCTCTCTTGTCACTGAACACATATGTTAAGGAGACTTTTGCAGTACTGCAGCTGCTTGAGCCTCTCTGTGCTGTATATAGTTACAAGCCTATTTGATTCGTTCTCATTTTATTATATAGACTGGCTAAGTGCTGTTTTGTATAATGCAGGGAACCAGGGGTCTAGCTAAGCATGTGCAGCCATTTGCATTTATGCTAAAGACCTAATGCCCTTAGTCTACTGTATTTGAACTTAAATGATTAAAAAAAAAATCAGCCTTCAGCTCAACTGCTCCAAATTACAATTTATTTTGCATTATCGAGGAACATGCTGAGGATCACCTGGAAAGAATAATAATTACCTCACTGTAAGCAGTGCTCTCAGAGCTCTCTACCATGTGCTTATTTTGTCTTATTCAGTACGTATCATTTTGATTTAAAATCATTTCTAAAAATACAGTCATTGCCTTTGGCTTTCATTCTAGTTAAACTAGCACATAATGCTGCACATGGACTGTTTTCTTTCATTATCCCAGGCCACCCTGAGTTAGACAGCACGCATTAACACTGCACCTCCTATAGAGTAAAACATCTAAGCCATGGACTAGAACGGAGGACCCCGTGTGCCAGCAAGGGAGCCACATTTGCATTTATATGCTTGGCCACAGTGATGCTGGAGGACGGGGTAAGCAGAAGCTGTCATTTGACTCAATCTCTCTAAATAAATGAAGGGAAAGAAGACTTGATAAATGCATGATAATCAACACAACTGTACAGTGAAAGAATTATGGCAGGGAGGGTAAAGAGGAAACAGACATGTCTATTTGTAAAATGCCATCCTAACAAGGAGAGAGCGAGAGTTATAAGATCACTCACCTAAATACCTCCCAGGATGTCTTCTCTGATTAAGGATTCGTGAGAGTTATTGAGTTTTGAATTAGATGCACTTTAATAAAACAGTAGAATGTTCTTATCTGATTGCACCTGTATTGATTGTGTTAAAGAGGTCTATCCTCGGATCAAGGTCAATGATTTTACATAAACTGACTAGCTAGATGGAATCGCTAGCAGTATTTGGGACTCCCAGTTTGTCCACCCTTTCAGTGTATGATACTTGACTGTGAAACTTAGAGAGAAGAACTCAATGTTCATTCCATATTCCCTCTGTCCTCTAGCAGTACAGTACTTACTCTAGTTAAGGTATAAAATGAATTTGGAAAAGACCACTCATGCTAGTAAACTCTCTAGCAGTGGTTCATATCAGCTACAAAAGGAAATTTTGCATCACATATGTTTAAACAGCAATGTTTCACAGATTTAAAAGAAACCTTGACCATTTTGAAATGCTGTATTCTATGTGAATATCCTTCTTTACCCAATTAAAATGGGACATTAATCTGATTCCTTGTTCCATTGGCTTCAGTAGAGCTGATCCAGCTTTCTACTGTGGTGTTATAATTTGGATGGTTTCTGAGTGACATACTCACAGTTCTCCTCAGTAACTATACATATATTTATTTAAAGTATTGTATATATAAGTATGTATAAAACTTAAAATTGCACATATCCACCTACCCACTTTTAGTCTGTTAGCTTGCTCTGCTTGAGACCTTGAGTCCAGATCTCAGGATGTAAAGGCTGCCAGACAACCCCAGCTTTATTTAGCAGTGGATAACAAGCCCTTCAGAGCTTAGCTACACCGGGGAGCCACCACAACGAGCGGAGGTCCTAGCAGGCTGCCGAGGCTAGCAGTAGTGCTCGAGTGTGCACATGTGCCTTGTGGGATGGCCCCAGCTCCACCATCAGCTATGTGAAGAGATCAACCTTGCACTTTCAGAGCTGGAAGGCAAACCTCCTCCTAGTCACCCTTAAGTGCTGTTGACCCCACAGAGGATGAAGCAGAGGAAGAGGGCTATTCAGCAGGCTGCTTACTGCTGATGGAGACACACAGCAAAGCAGAAGTGATACTGAAGCTGAGGTTAAGAGCCTTTGCATGGGCACAGTGAGCCTGCACTGTAGCTAGAAGGGAAGGAGGCAGCCCTAAGCTACCCCTTCAAAACTCAGGCTGAAGAAGCACTTGGCTTGCGAGTTTTGCAGATAAGCGATGGCTTGCTACCAAGAAGCAGGCTGGGGACATGTCCAGGTAAATCTGCACCTCCTCAAATGCTGCAGGAGCGGTCTTCACTTCATGGCAAGGGATGGAAACCGAACATTGACTGCAAGTGGAGAAAGCTCCTATCACGTTTATAGGCTGGGAAAAAGGGCTAGCCAGCACCCACAAGCTGGTCGCTGTTGGAGAAGCTGCTGACAGGCCGAGGAAGAGAGTCTGAATGGGACAGCTGCAGGGGAAGAGATGGGCTCGCTGTTGAGAGAGGCAAGGGAGCGTCAGCAGTGCAGGTGTTGAGGCTGCTGGAGGCCCAGATGGAGAGAGATGTCCTGAGTAATATTTCCAAATGTCACAAGTGAAACATATGAAGGGGAGAGGGATCCCAATACCCATTAAAAGCAAGTTTTGTTCATGACAACAGGAAGCCTGTCAGCAAGGCAAGGAAAACCTGCCACTGCAACTCCAGACGGAAGTGCATCCTGCGGACGTAAAATACAGCTCAAGACCCTGTTAGGTAACTGCTAGTCTTTCTGGGCAAAATTCAGCCCCAGCCACAGACACAGCAAGAAAGCAGGATTTAGGGGAAACAAAAGTTTGCCAAGGGCATCTGGAGCTTTCTCTGGAAAGTCTTATACTTCTGCACATCCCAAGCTTCAGAGACCATCTGGCCACGATGCCAAGCACCCAAAGGAGGAACCTTTGAGCCAAAAAAGTCACATTTGTTATCTATGGCAAAGGACACCAGTAAGAATCCTGTCTCATCTTCATCTGGCACGTTTTCATGAAGGGTGGGATTTCATTTGGATGATACATTGGCTCCCATCTGTTTGCCTTATTTTCCTGGTGCTGCTAAGTGCTGGGGAGGAATGAGTGTGTTCATTTGTGAGTTTCCTACTCCCTGTAGCCTCCCGTTGGAGTGAGTGCAGAAGGGAATTGGGAGATGATGCTTCTTAGCCAGAAACAAGTGGTTCAGACAGGCCTGTGTCCAAGCACTAACTGGTCACACAACTTTCTCTGGATTAGTTGTTACCACATTTGCCTCAGCAGCTGAATGTTCTCCGTCCACCAGCAGGTAAAACACACAATGAATTTTGTTCAAAATTGAAGCAAGGATAAAACACACATTTCTTATCAGTGACAAGTAAGATCCCTTTTCCTTGCAATTCCACTGAGCTACTAAGATATGAGATACCTAATCCTTTTCTTTCACGCGTTAGCTGCTTGTTTCATTTCTCACTAATTAACTTAATGCAAGAAAGAATCCATAAGCTTTTGAACAGGCTCAGCTACTTGTTTCCTTGCTGTAGTGGTTACAGAGCGTAATAAGCAAGGAGCTCCTGATGCAATTCCAGGCAGCAACATTGCTCTTTTACTGCTGCTCAGCAAGGATTTTGATTTTCTCTCATTTGGCAGGAATTTGCTCAGCACAGGTCTCCTTCCAACAGATGAGGTAGTTTGCTTAGAAAGGTCTATGTTCTGGGGCTTGGAGGAAGGAAGGAAAACTGAACGAGCAAGCGAGGCAGTGGCTTCACAGGAATGCAAGCCATCAGATCGATTCACTACATAAAACATAGTAAGCATGTTGCTTCAAAGAGATTTGTACCCTGGCAACCACAGATTTTTCAGGCTTGAAGCATGATGTTTGCCATTTCTCCTAGCCTCATTTTCCCTTCTAGGAGCTGCAGGAATGAGGTACCAAAGCTAAAGACTGACTGTCTTCTCATCCTATCAGGTGAAGACCTGCATTTGCGGGAATCCTCAATGATTTTCAGAACTTGGCCACGTCGCCTTTAAACGAGGAGGCATGGGTATTGCTAGCAGAAACCCCACAGGCACCCAGGCAACGTGCAAGAGAGAAGCCAGAAGTAAACTCCTGGGCTATTAACCTGTGCTGAGTGTCCTGCTACAAGAGTTGCATTGTCGCTGGTACACACGCCAGAGGATTTTAATTTAGCCCGCTTTTACCTATACAAGCTGCCTTCATTTTCAGGGCAGTCAAACTCTGCAGTGCCTTAAAGGAAAGTCAGAGCAGCAGCCCAAGTACGTCAGTCAAGAGAAAGTAACGTTGAAGAGCTGGAGCGGAGTCTTTGAGTCAGTTTCTGTAATGACAGCGACAAGCTCTTCAGTGCCAGCAGATAGTCATGTTTGTCCTTTCCCCCTGCTCTACTCGGACAACAGGACATGGTCAGGGTTCCTCTGCTAGGAACAACATTTGGGCTGCCAGAGAAACTCCCGGGGACTCCGGTGCTCTAGAGATGCAAATGTAAACCAACTCCCCGAGCCATTTCCCCTCTGGCAAAGGCCCACGGAAACTATCCCAAACTAAAACCAGGGCTCAGGAGGGGTTTGCCTGGCTGGGCACAAATAAGGGGGTGGGAGTGGGGGGTGTCGGGCACGGTTTTGGAATTGATAAAGCTCTGAATTCAGGTGGGTTAGCCTTCACTGTTTCACTTCAGGACTTCTCGCTAGTTTAACCCAAGCAATGGCAAGCACTTATTTTTTGCAGCCCTCACAGCACAGCTCTGAGCACCGGTGCCATGGGTTGCCAAGGGCACTTCAGAGAAGGACAGAGAAGACAGGGTGAATAAATGATGACTTTTTAGAGCTCACAGTGACACACTTTCAATCTCACCAAACAGTCTGCATTACATATTTGCGTCTGTCTTCACAAGTAGCAGGGCTGGAGACATGCCTTTTTTTCCTTTTTAAATGAAAGGGAAGACAGAGTTATCCCTCAGGATGTCTGTCTGCAATCAATAGAGATACAGCAGTAGGCACTGTGGTTGCAATAAACCAGAACTAGAAACAACAAGCCAACTCAAATCAAATATCTGTCAAGTCCCTGTCTTCTCCTAAACTAGGAATGCAAATGTCTCCAGTTTCTGTAAGCACACATTGGAAGCAATCGCCATATGTGTTTAAAAAAAAAAAAAAAAAAGTCTGAAGCCAGGCAAAGAAAGTTCAACGTATGCACGTAAAAGGAAACATCTCAGATCTCTCCTTGAAAAGCTTTCAGGTGTGAAAACATACGGCATGCTTTCACATCCAAAGCACTGAGTCCCCATTCCAAAAATCAGCATCGTCCGTGACGCGCTTTCAGCATCCCAGCTGAAGGGGCAAATGAACGCGGAGGCCGAGGAGACACGGCGCTGCCCGCCCAGGCGACGTCTCGGCTGGCCTCCGACACTGCCACCCGTGCTGCGCCTGCCGTCTGCATCCACCGAGCACTTATCTCCAGGCAGCTGTTAAGTAGGCTGGCACCTTTTGTCGGCAGCAACTTCAATATGAAAAAATCAAAACACACTTAAAAAGAAAAATAGAGGAAACTGGAAAGCACATTAAACCCCAACTGGAACAACAAAACATAAACCCGGGGCGGGGGAGGAAGAAATAGAAGATGAGGAAATTTATAGCAGCTGTTGCCAGAGCTGCTCACTGCAAACAGCAAATGCTTCCAGGGCCACCCGTTTTACCTTGTGAGACGTCCGCCTCTGCCGCGGCAGGCTTGCTCAGGCTCAGTTAGCAAACCCAGGCACCTCGCTCAGGCTTATAAACAAGAGTCCTACACAGAGGTGCAGAGTTTGCTATGCCTCTTCTTCGCATGTTTGAACTTTCCCTCTCCTATTTGAGGAGTTTGCGTGTTCTTCCAAACAAACAAAAAGAAACAGGCCAAACTGGAGTCACGAGAGGCAGATAAGGCAGAAACCTCTGGACTCAGGGGGCTGGGTAGACTGGGACCCACTCTCTCAGCTATTCTACTTCTCCACAACCCTCGGACATAACTTTATGCAATGAGACACCTCTCCTTCCCTCCCACTTCATTCTCGGGTGAATTAGGAGAGAGGAGGAAGAGGACTACTTCCAAAGATTGACTTACGTCTGGCAAGGATAATCTATCCAGGGCTTTCTATAGTTACAAGGGAGAGACAGGCATCATCTAAAGTAGGATTTGGAACAGGAGCCCAACTTGGCTGGTTTAAATCACTTCTCCGGGATTCAAGCCTGATTCCTCCTCCTGCCATGTGGCCTGCGGGGGAAAACTGCAACAAGAACGAGACCCCAGCCAGGAGGGAAAGCTACAGAGCCATCAGCACTGGGAGCCTCCAGCTGCTCCTGGAGCTTTTTATGCAGTTTTGACTGGGTTGTCAATTTGTGCTGGTGAGCTGCTTCCTCCAGCCTCCTGTACGGTTTTCTTCTGAGCATCCGTCTTTCCCGGCTTCTCTTTCTCACTTCACTTTCCCTCCTGTTCCATTTCAGCGTCGCTTCTCCTCGGGAAACCTCCCACGTCCAGCCTTCCCCAAGCCCCAGCGCCAGCACGCTGGCAGCTGCAGTGGCACCATTGCCTCCCGCTGCGCATTTCACGTCTCCCTGCCGCCGTGCGTGGCCAGGCCAGTTACACGGCACGGGCTGCGGCGCAGAGGGCAGGACCTGTCTGCTGGCTTCGTTGTGCAGCGCCCGGGACGGTGGAGCCCGTTCTTGGCAGCTTGTAAGGCACGACTGTAGCAAACGGGATCCCCCGAGAGCGGCGCATGCGGAGACCCACACAATCGTCCACTCGAAAACATGATTGTTCCAGGCATCAGAGTCCTAAGAAGATGCCCGGGGAGTCCGGGGAAGGAGACATGAGCATTGAACTGAACACCTTTTCAACGCCACTTTGTATGTGTTCACTTTATGAAGGTCCCACACACAGACACACACCCCCCCCCAATTGTTTGTTTTTTCGTGAGACTCAGATAAACACGAGGCAACACTGCTTTATGTCAGCAAGAGTGAGTAAGAGCAATAACAAAGGCGACAGGATAAGGAAGCCCACATCAATAAGATGAAAGCATCGTTTTTCTACTTTCCGAAGCTTTCCCACTTTAAATGCCTTGCTTTCATTTTTCATGTGTGTTAATAATTATAAGCCAAGAAACTCAAGCCTAATACACCCAATCTTTGTGCCAAGTTAGTTCCTTAAGGGTGCATTTTTAAAAAAACATTGAAGTTATGGTATTGATACAGATAGGGAGGCACTATGAGCTCCTCTGCATTTGTGGGATCAGGCAAGATTGGCATAAACATCCTGATAATAACACAACTGCATTGTACTAGGGTCTATATACTGCTCTCAATATACTAGTTTCAAGCCTATATTTAAAACAGTACAAAAACTGCATGTAGGCAAACCCTTGGGAATATGTTTTTACTCTTCAAACAATTGTAATCAAAGGAACAATACTGACCCCACTGCAGTCAGTGGGAGTTTTACTGCACATTGTTTTCAGAAGTTCTTTCAGCTCGTGGAGAAATTTCTGTTAAGTCAACAGGCTCTCATGCTGCAAACAGCTTTTTGAGGTTAAAAAAAAAGGGAAGGGGAAAAAAAAAGGAAATAACACCGACTGATCAAAGGCAAATCTATGACTGCATCACTTACATACACATTAACACCTCATTAACACTACTTGTACCTACAGAAGAAATCAAGCTTGGGAACAGCTCTGGCACAAAGTAAACAAGTCCTAGGTAGAAATCCTGTTTCTTTCTTCTGATAGTACCAGAAGTAGCGGATCCTTGATTGCAGTAGCTTTGTTCTTACCATTTATGAGAACAGAAATGAAAGATTTCAACATTCTGTGATAAAGAGTTCCCATATGACAACTCATAACGATCATGATAAAAACAACAGCAGCAAATTGAAGATAACAGGATGGGGGTTTTTAAACATAGTACCAATTTTAGATCATGGTTAAAATATCAGAATAATCTTTTGGGGAAAAAAGCATCAAAAGAATAATATAACCTTGCAAATGTTTCATAGTCCTGAAGGTGAGACAGCATTAGAAATTGGTCACATCTCGAAATTCTCCACTGATAATTCTCAGTTCCCCTGGCATTTCCATTTCCACAGTATAGTGCCTCACCTCTGCCAAGAAGCAGAGCTCCTGCTTCGTCCTCCTGCCTCCACCTACTCCCAGCCAAACTCCTCAGACACTTTCCTTGCTATACCTCCAGCCCATCCATCTCTGCAAACCTCTTTAAAACACCAACCTGGCAGAAAACAAGTGCATTACAAACACATGGAGCAAGACCAAGATGTTTTGCTGCCTCGGTGGCCTGGGCAGCCGTAGCCTGGGCAGGGCAGAGTTAGCAAGCTCTTAGCTCGCACCTTGCTTGCTGCTCCCAAACCTCCTTCCCTGACCAGCGCAGTCAGGGCGAGGGTGTGCTTGTGGGTATGTGCACGAGTTGCTGGGGAGAGAGTCCTTCATCCAGGTAACCCCTCTTATCTCCCTTTCTGTACATTTTATTTCACCAGGACTTAAGATTGGGATAGGATCTGCTGTGGCTGTGCAGGATCTAGGGTTTTAGTAGGATGTCCTCTACCTGATCACTAGCAGGCAAAAAGAGAAAGCCTTCCTTGGACCCATGCTGAATCTGCACCCATTTCACTTCTCTAAAACCAATTTTGTTAAACTAGATCAGATGTTCTTACACCGACTTAGCTAAAATCAATTCCTAATTGATTAAAGCTAACTTGAAATAAAATTGCCTAGGCTATAATAAAGGGTGTCCGCAGCAATTTAACTGACTGGATTTAAAATAACCCCATCAATTAAGCAGCTACAACTGTCGAGCTTTTCATGACTGGGTTTGCTTCCTCCTGTGTGCTCAGGAAGCATTAAGTGCAACGGGGACCTAATCCCAATTAGTGCAGCAGAGTGCTGCTGTGGGAAAACAGTAAGCAATCCAGAGCGAAGCTCATCGTGCAGGGCGCTGGGCCGGAGATCTGGGTTCTGCTCTCAGCTTTCCAGTTAGCCCCTTGCAGTGCCTCGGGGGGCACGATGTCCTCCTTCTGCGCAGGTTGTGAACGGCAAAGGCAAATTCCTGGGGGCAGGAGCTGTCTCGTACCGTGTGTTTTCAGGGCAGTTTGCACCAGGGGGATGCAGTCTTGTCTGGGTTTTTGGAGTGCTGGCATTAACCAAATAGCTGCCTTTTTAAAACGATGAACACCATGCCTTGCACTTCCTCCACAGCACAGTCAATTTCTCTTGTTAAGCTTGCATGTGTCCATGGGTGAGAGGGAAAATTAATCTGAAGGTAACTTTTCTCTATTTTCAAGGCTTGTGTCCTGCTCTAAAGTCACATCCAGATGGGAAAAAAACCAAACCCCAAAACCCCTATGGCCACAAATCTGGTGATGAAAGTCAGTCGCACTAGCTCCTGTGATTTTGGGTGCTAACTATACATTTGGGTACTCTTATAGGAAGGGTCTGCAGTACAGCAGGGGTTTAGCACCAGCTTATAGCTGAGGGTTTGGGGAGGCATATAGCGCTTGGCTGCTTTCCCTGTTTCTCCCGTGTCAGCTGGAGGTCCCCTCGCCAAGCTGGAACCTGCACCAGGTTCCAAGCGCTCCCAGTTTTTAGGAGACAGCTCTAATCTGTTCCTAAGTTATTTAAAACCTTCGTAAACAGGCGTTCAAAGCGCTGAGAGCCGAACATCTTCCCTCTGCGAGAGCAGCACGTTCTGCCTGGTGCACCAGTCAGCGCTGGGAATGAGGGTGGCTGAACGTTGCTACCTTCAGGGGCATTCGTCCATACAGGCTAGCAGAAGTTAAACAAGGCATCTCCTTCAGTCCTCTGCGTTGCATATCTTTTCTCTGCCAGCCCACAGGGAACTGAAAAATACCCAAACTGCTTAACTGCTTATTCAGAACAGACGTGAGCCAAAGCTGGAATTGGTTATGCAAACGATCCTGAACGCTGGATTTGCTGGTAAAACAGGATTCAAATCCAGGCCACCCTGTCTTTGTTTCTGCAAAACCAAAAATCAGACAGTGATTTTCTCCAAAACAACCGGAATGTCTCTACGTCTACTTCGTTTCCACATTTTGATTCCCTGCTTTGCCATCCAGCCCACACAGCATCCTTCCCCTCCTCCTGCCAATCACTGCTTCACACTTCCAACATGTAAATTATTTACATTGCATTAGCCACATAAAGAGGGTCCTCCTTTTATTATGGTCCTCCTCAAATCAAAATCTTATACTGACATCAGTAAAGAACAATGATAAGGAATTAATGAACATTTAAAAATACCCTAATTGTGTAGAAGCAATTTAGACATGTCTAAAATCTTGCTTATGGGCAATGAGAGACATTTTAAAAAAAACCGCAGTTGATTCCTTTGATTTTTTTTCCATCAGTAACTTATTTAACTACTCAAGAAATGATTTAAAAACTTTTAAAATTTGAATTCTTTTTTAGGAAATATAGTCAACACTGATGGAATTCCAGTGGAAGATAAATAAGTCACTTAATTACTTATTATTTCCAAGCACAACCCTGAAGCAAGATACATACATTTGTGTGGGTATGTATCAACATATGTGTTGTGTCTATGTGTGTGCATACACGCATGTGCATGTGCATGTACACTCTTTGCACACTGAATTATCTATATATTAGAAATAGATTTAAAGTTGCACAATTCAGTCTAGATCCAAGTTTGAAACTTCTCCAGTTTCAGAGGTGTTTGGATCTAAGCCTGGTTTTCAACACGTAAAAAAATGGATCCTATTCAAAATTAAGAATCCATTTAAAGCTCAAACGTTTCTCCCCAGCAACCTTTCCTGGAGTGGCAACGACATTTGAGCTTTGCAGATGAGACAAAGTTACATGAAAAACACAGGAACATTATGTCTCTACCAAGATAACATAGCAAGATGGCATTCAAATAAGCAACTAGGACTTCTGCTAGTGTAAATCAGCATATTCCCACTGAGATCCCTACCATATGGAAACCAATATACCATGCAAAGGAACGCAAGAATTTCAAAATCACTTTTTTATCTTTTGTTATGAAACGGAACAATAGTACGCCAATAAAGAAAAATGACAACTCTTTTGAATCGATTTCTTTAAGCATTTGCCAGGAATTTCACTTCTTCCTCTGTATAATCAATGCACCTCGTTTGTGTAGGTTTTTCACACAGTAACAAAAAGGACTGTGTAACATGAATGTGTATAAATTATCAGAAACACAGGTGAAAAAGTCAGCAATAGGAAGAAGGGAGCTTAGAAACAAGTGCTGTACTAGAAACACATGTTATTTTGCAATTGACCACATTCCAAGTTGAATTTGTCCCTTTCTTATCAGCTTTAATATAGATTTGTCCTAGTTGCAGTTCTGACACTTTAACACAATAAATTATTACGCAAACATGCTAAAACACTATTGTATTAAATGGCCTGTTGAAGACAATTAAATCCTTGTGAAGGCATGCAGAACAAGATTCCAGAGAAAATTACTAAAACCCAATCCTAGTAAATAACTGTAATCAACACAAAATTTGAAGCCCAAATTTTGAGTGTGTGGCAACAGGCAGCACATGCGTCTGAACCTTTGAAGGGGGAACAGTGTCTTGTGTTTCGGAGAAAGAGCATGGCTACGATCACCATAGGCAACACCCATCGTGTGTCTGGCTTAGGGAGCTGCCGTCTCCCCCCACGCCGTTACCCACGGGACACATACCCACCCCACAAACGCCTCAGGCCGCCCGGCACCGAGACCCGCTGCCCCCTGGTCCCCCTCAGCCGTAGGGGGTCACCATCAAGGACTGCCCCCAAACCCCTGGCTGCACCAGTGCCCCCCGGGGGAAGCAATGGATAAATGGCCCTGCCCTCACACGCACCACCCTGACTTTAACCCATACAAATCTGAAGCCCAAATTTTGAGCGTGTGAAGGAGTTAACCGTAAATATACACCCGTTGCCAGCCGATGATACGTTACCAGCACTGAGGAAAGAAGACCCCTGGGCAGTCAATAGGGGAAGCTGCTCCACTGCCACAGTTAGGCATTTATAGCAGAGGTTTCCTTAATCTAAGGACCCTGACTACTTCTCTCTACCAACTGTAGCCAAGGCGTGGGCAGTCCCGAGCACCAGGCAGGCTGAATTGGTCCTCACAGCCCCGCGCTGAGGGGCTGTAGCAGCCACAACGCCGGCGTTGGGCTCTACAGCGCTTGGTGTGACGGCCAGCCCTCTGCCGCTATCAGTTTGATTTGCAGGTTACCACAAGGATCTTCAGTAGTTTGCACTTGAATAATAAATACATAAATAAACTGGCATGAATAATGCTCCTGGGAAATCAGCAATGAATTGCCAGGTGTATTTCTTACCGGGGGGGGAAAAAACCAACACAACACAAGAAAGGGAGATGATGAATAACTGGGAGAGAATTATGCTCCAAACCTTCCCTGGTCACGGAGTATTGACAGAATAAGAAGTGCTGAACTGTGGGCTATTTGGAGATGCATTTGTCAGTCAGCGCACAACTTCCCTGAAGTCTGGGCTTTATATTTTGTTAATGCTATTAGAGCTGGGAAAGACTATTAGGAAACTGAGAGATGAAAATGATATCTGAAATTAGTATTTCTGACTGGTTTTCCTTCCTCCAGGTTATTTCTACAAATCAGATGTTGTGAATTCTTATCTTGTTCCCAAATCAAATAACTCCAGTGAGCGGCAGAGGCAGGGTTTGAAAGAGGAATCTCCAGTGGTCTGTGCCTCAGAGCTGTGGTTTATTCTCTCCCTCCTCAACTTTGAGGTAGCTTCATTAACTTGGACTTAGATTCCAGCCTCAGCTCCTGTTGTGGAGAGAAAAAAAGGGATGAAAGAAAACCTCAACATGATCCAGCCAGACCTTGAAAAATTAGACCCACAGAAGAAAAGAATACAATCGGAACTTGCAAAGACTTTTTTTTTTTATTGGCCTTGTAATTTCCTCACTAAACACGCTTTTAGCAGCCTACCACTCTCAGAATCTTAATTATCTCGCAGCCCCTCATAATGGCCCCATTCATGGCTTTGCAGAGCAAAAGCACTGTGATATCGCAAACACAGGAACTCAGAAGATACAGCATGTTCCCGAGGAACGGCTGCACACCCACAGATAGTTGGCAGAGGGAATTTGCTACTTGGAGAACATAATATAATACAAATATGTGGATTTTTTCTTTCTTTCTTTTTTTTTTCTTTTTCCTGAAGCAAGGAAGAGGAGATGCTGTGCCTGAGTTGCGTGTAAAGGAAAAAAAAAAGCCCTCTGATATACAGTTCTGAATAAAGCAGAATATTATAGGCTCTCCATCTCTCTCCTCCACCATTTCTGACTGTTCATTGACTACCATAAATTAATATGACGTGATATATTGTATGGGCTGGAGACATTTTATGAGCTTTTGAAATCTTTTCCAACAGGAAATGTAAGGCATCACTTACTGTTCAGGCTTTTTTGGTTTTGTTTGTTTGGAAACGAACCGCAGGCTGAAAATATTTAATCTGAATCAAAACAAAGAACAACAAGTTGGTCAGCATCCTTGAGAACTGGACATTTTTAGTGATTCAAGTACATACATCTACAGACCCTTTCTATGATAAAAGAAAGAAGATACTATTATATCAGGAGGAATATAATTGCAAAGTTTTCATAAGCTACTAGCTCTAAGAGTTTGTTACTTCTGAAGCCCCCACTGATTTATGCTCTCCAGGTACTTTTTGCAATCAGTTTTGCTTCTTAAATTCACAGTCTGACTTTATCTTAAAAATAAACAAAAAAAAAGAAAAAAAAAAAACCTCCACAGTTTTCCGAACAGAAACTATATCATATGCAAAATACAGCCCAGAAAATTATATTCAATCACTTACATTAAATAAAAATAGTGCCAAAAAAGATGTAATTACTGCAATAAGCAATACAAGAACTTAACCAAAGAAATCACTGTTCAGAGAAAATATCAACTCCTTATGTCCGTACTTGTCTTTGGATGACAGTTTAATTAATATATTTGATATTCTAATAGAAATAGTCCCATTTACTTCAGGATCTGCTGTCCTAGACCTACTCATAGAATATTGACCAAGGTCCTCTGCATAACTGTATGAAGACCTGCCAATTTTTATTTCAGCAAATGTGCTCCCTCCAGAACTGGTGGGCTAGCCAAACACCATGAGCCATATTCCTACCTGCAATGGCAAAATAAAAGTGATCCCAGAACAATGGTAAGAATTACGGGAAAAAGGGGAAAACCTTGTTCATCTAGGACCCTTGCAAGATCAAGGTAAAGTTTACTTTTGGTCCACCTCCATCTAGCCTAAAAATTGTTTTTTAATAATAACCCTATTGTATCTAGTATGTGCAGATATGATCTAGATCAATTTACATATTAGAAATATCCAGATTAAAAAAACAAAACAAAACAAAAAACCACCCAAAAAACCACAACACAAAATAAAAACGCAAACACAACTATTGTATTGGATACAGAGAGACATTTGGACCTGGGAGGGTGGGGATTTATAGATTACACCTCCCTGAAGACTTATGGGTGAATCCACTCTTCAAGCAGTAAGGCAAGGAAAAAAACCTTACAAAATTGGTTTTGGGGACAGCACTGCTTCCCAAGAGTCCTGTTTTTAGCCACCAGAGAGGACACCCCAGAGAGGACCACAAGCCAGAGACACCCCACAGGTATCCAGCAGCCTGTGCATAAGCTGCATTAGGAATCGCCTTCAGGCTGGTTGTGCTCCAGGAACCTTATCACATGAGTGTGTACCAACCCACCATCACGTTGGCACCTTGTAAGAAAGACAAAGGCACATAAGAGAAAGAAACAGCTACTTTATCTCAGTTGAAAAATGTCTCCTCCAGAAGAGGGTGAACAGAGGAGTGTGTGCATGCCAGACTACCCACCTGCACCTGCCCTAGACTGATACGGTAGCATCAGTCTCCACATTTCATGAATAATAAATGCCTATGTTAAAGGAAGGGATCGCTAGAGAGGACAGATTGAAGGAAAGCATAAGTTAAACAGTGAGAAATACATCTAATACTTGCATTTACCAGCTGAAGCTCAGAGTTTTGCATCGCTAGGCAGCAGGAACAAATTGACCTCTTCACAGAAGTGGCGCACTGAAGATGTTTAATGAATTGCTTCAGAAGCAGAATCGGTTCTGAACTGAACACAGGTATCTCAGGGAGGAAAAAGACACATAAAAGCACTGCGCAAACTGCTGACAGCACTAGCTATGTGAGAGACAAGGTACTTAACGTTTTAAAACACATGCCCTACATAATAACCAACGCTGCAGAAGCCTCAGTCACTCTTCCAAGCACTGAACGAAGAGGAGCGTCGCTGTACTAGGATCGTAAAAGATATCCTTTAAGCCTCTTGCATAAATGCATGTGTTCTGAGATGGAGAAATGTTAACTTATATTCTTCATGTACCTAGGGGCCATTTTCCCCCTCAGAAGATGAGCGGAGAGGGAGAAGGGAGCACTATGCTATTGATTTTCTACAAACGTGCTTAACCTTTAGTAGCTGCTGTCAGCGTTTCCAGTGTCAATACCAAGAGCGAACGAAGTAACTGGAGGAGTGCAGGGAGTTTGCTTTAGATGTAAGGCTTGGGAAATCAGAGGTCCTCTGTCAACCCAGGGTTAATTACTTTAATGACCGTACTCAAAAGGGTGTGGATGCAGGAGAGAAAGGGGGGGTCTCCACAAATTCAGAAAATATTTCCTGCAAAAGTTATAGGAGGCCACTCTGTAATTCCCCTGAGCCATTGGGCCTGAGTCAACTAATACCACTCACCATCTAGAATATACACAGTTCTTCTAATGAACATTTCTTTTAATGACTGCTGTGCAATATCACAGAAAAAGTGCTCAGGTTGTGGGTGATGAGGGGGCAGCCGCTGCCCGGCTTCCAGGCCCTGCAAAGGCTGCTGGAGCAGGGATGGGAGTTTTACAAGAGGCAGTAGCCGAAAAGACTGGTAATAGCTTGTGTAGCTCTTCATTTCTGGGTCACTAGGTCAAGTGCAGAAGCACGCAAAAGTCAGCTTCATCTCTCTAGCAGTCACCTGGTGCCTACGTGAAGCGAGGCAGTTGCTTCAGCCCAGCTCCTCCCGAGCAGCTGCTTGCTCTCATTGCAACCCCGGCTGGCTCCCTCGGCGACTGTCTCCGTAGGAAGGCACGGCAGCAAATCGACATATAGCTTGAACTGCTTCCTGACGCCTGCAAAGCCTGATTTATGTCAGGCAGGTGATGTGTCCTCCTCGCAGTAAATTACAATTGTCTTGAACTTTTGACCAACTTACCTACGCTCTGCCCACTAACATATCTCCACTGAGCGTACTTCACACACCGCGCTATTGCAGCTGCTCTCTCTAAAAGGAAACCGAGCGAGCAGGAACACAAAGTCTCTCCTTGTCCCACACATACGCAGATCCGCACACGCACGCTTCACAGCAAAGGAGATCAATGTGCAGTCCTGAAGCAACTGCAGGGCTCTGCTGCCGTAACTCGCAGATGGGCGAGGGCTGAGCCCCCCCAGCAGCGCGCAGGAGCTGGCACGCCGCCCTGCCACGGCACTCGCTCCCCTCTCCCTCGGCAGCGGGTACAGAGCCTTGGAATCGAGGAGTTACGGCTGAGTTTACTAAAATGTACTGGTTGCAATTTTTTGTTGTTATTACCTCCTCCAACACAGTTTGGGCTTGCAATATTAAGACAGCTTGGGTTTACATACAGAGGGAATACAAATAGCTTTTCTGCAAAATAAGTGGTGAAAACACACCATTCGACGGTGCTGCGTGGCTTACAGGATTTATGGTCTCCCGTTTGGGATGAACTGTGCAGTTCTCTTGTGGTGTTGCCATTATGAATAATGCAGCCACGCTAAACCCACACTAATAAAACCTGAATGTATCACCGCATTGTTCGGCACTCTGTATAGGAGAAACCCATCCATTAGCGAGGCGGGCACTGAAAACTCTTTGTGACAGGAGCAGCGCAGGGACAGCTTCACAGCAGCTATTCAGAGCCACTTTACAGCTTCCTGAGCACAGCCCAGGCTGGGCTGCGTGCCAGCAGTGTGGGAAATGGCTGGCAGAGGCGGCTCTGGCCACCGATTTGCAGATCACATGAATCCCCCGGGGAAAAGGAACAGGTACTGAGAGTACCTACTAGAGGGTGCTTCTAGCATGTCCGCAGCTCGTCTTTAACATTTGTTTCAGCCCACCTACGCCTTTGATGATTCCTTTGACAACGCAAAATTGCTAAGACTGTGCAAATCGGACAATCACCCCGCCGCTTCAGCTGCTGTGTAGCTCTTGGTGACCACCGGAGCCTACGTGGACATCAGAAATGTTCAAACCAAAGCAAAGTAGGCAGCGACGCCAATGAGAGGGACAATCCGGTCTCCCGAGACAGCGTGCTCAGAGGGGTGTTCCGTGCTCTTGGGGTGGGAGTGGAAGCACCGCAGACTTCCCACTGCCACCGGCCCGGTTGCAGGGGCAGAGCTGATGACCACAGAAGGCATGACTGCTTACTCAGAGCAGAGGTGAAACCAAAAGCAGTGAGACCATCTACCAGCAACATGGTCTGCTTCCTAGCCAAAAGCCTCCAGCCTTTCTTGATAGTGGCTGACATGTGCTGCCTCCTGCGTGTCTCATGACTAGGCTGGCTGGCCTCCATTTGTCCTGCTTCAAACCGCTTTCATTTGATGAATGTTTTAGCCCTAGAGACTTACCAAAAATGTACTAACACTATACCTTACATTTCTTCTGCATGAAGCTCCTAACAAATATCTTACTAAGTTGAACTACCCTCCTTTAAAGAAACACACGACTTTGCTTCTGGATTTGCCTTTCCTCCAAGCAGCGGTATTCAGCCGTGCAAAACAGCCCTGCAAATTCACCCGACTGCTGTAGCACAAAGAGAGCCCCGATGAGAAAGTTTAAATTGAACATCTCTCAGTGGATGACAAATCTTGGCCTGCCTGAAGCCTTTGAAAGCCCAAAATGCAATGCAAATTAAAGTTCAAGGAGCCTAGAAGAAAACTATTTTAGCTTTAGGCTTTCAACCAAGCAAAAAAGAGTTAAAAATTTTATTTTAAACAGCAGTTCAATCATTTGCTTTCCCAGTATTAATGAACGCCTTCTGCATGTTTCCCCAGATAAGGCTGTGAATCACATAGCAGGCATACCCCAGAAACTGAAAAGGTCAAAAAGATGGCAACAAAGAATTTTGTTAATATTACCTAGAATCCACTCTGTTCCTTTGGCTATTTTAGTATCAGTAAATAACTCCCTACGTTTTCTGACCTAAGCAGTTCCATTTGAGAAGCTTCCCAGCCTGGACGTTTCTAAAATGTTACCAAATGATTAAACACAAATCCTCAAATGAAGAGAGCGGGTTTTATTAAATATCCCAGAGCAGTGCTGTCTGCCCACACTTATGCCCATGTCTGGCTGCTGGCTGATAAACGCCTTGGCTTTAAGATATTACTTATTAGCATGCCTGTATATTTCCACCTCACACAGTCACCCAAGGGTGATTGCTATCTGTTAATTGAATTCTGTGCCAGCAACTGTGTCTTTGTGTGCCTGCCATTATAATTTCGAGGATTGTGACTTCATTTCCTATTTACAAGTTGCAGCGATAAAAAAGTGTATTTATTTATATACAAATAAACACAACATTTTTGTAGCTATATGGCAGGGGGTAGGTGGAAATCACATGTGCAATGCACAGGTGTGTCTGTTCTTTTGCCTTCCTTTTTCTCTTTCTTTTTAAAGGCTTTCTGCTTCCCACCTGGAACAGAGCTTGTGTGGGGCGGCGATGGGAAAGGGCTCCAGGGGAGCAGAATGAGTTAAGTTCAGAGCAGAGCAAGCTGAGGCTGCAGAAATGCTTCGGTTGATGCCTTCCAAGCACTGGACTCCGTGTTGCAGGCTTACTGGAGTAAAGATTTGCACATCTACCGCACTTTATTCAAGATCTCGGAGCCATTTCCCATCACTGCCTTCGTAACAGTGGTTTATGGAATGCGTCTCCCATTGTTTTAGATGAGAAAATGTGACATGTACATGGCTTGGCTCTCCCAAGACCACACTGTGAGACTGAGGCAGGATTAGGAGAAGAAGCCAGCAGAAGACACAGGACTCCAACGACGTTTGAGTGAAGGCTGTCATGTCCGACCTCTGGGCCTGCATCTTTGCAGCAAGAACCCACGTCTCAGTTAGCTTTTGCTGGTCTCCAGAAAGATCCTGAAGCTTCTGAAAAGACATTAGTCCTTTTGAGTTTGGACAAGTTTGCTTGGGCAAGCAGAGGAAACTCCTGATCCACCAACCACAGCTGGCTGCTATTGCGGGGGTAGCTGGTCTATAATCCCTTTCACAAACACATTGAGATTCACCTCATAATCCCTCTTGGCTTTCTTCCCCCTCAACGTGTCTGTAGGAAAGTTGTTCAAGAATCTCAGTCCTTGGAAGATCAGAAGCTGACTTCTCTATTAAGATCCACAACAAGCAGCTAGTAGAGAAGTGAATGTAAAGAAGCTTGGAAGGGGTTGTGGCCACCTCAGGCTAAGGGTCTGTAGGAAACCAGGGTGATCTCTTTTACCTAACCAATTAATATTTCACAGAAAAAGCAGTCAAGCCTACAGCCAAACAAGTCCTTGTCGCAGTGCCCTGTATGGAGGCGGATTTCTTACTACCCAGGTTACGCCTCTGAGCGTGCCTGTTGTGAGCACTCCTGTTTCCAAAGGTCTCCAGAGACAGCACCTGAGCAATGAATTGGAGCATCCCTATCTGTTATGTCAGACACTATCCAAATACTATTTATTTAGTAGGAAATGTTATGAAAGCATTGCTTTTTAATAAGGTTCCTAATATTTCCTGGAGCTTGCCCACATGAAAGTCTCCTTCATCACTGTTTTGCTTTACCTTTCTCCATAGCCAGAATGTGCTGAGTTACAAGTCAATCAACATAAGCACCCCGGGAAGTTATAAAATGTTTTGTGAACCAGAAATAAAAGATTTGGGATCAGATTCATTTTAGCATCCTGAGAAATCTTTATCCAAATGGTATTATTGTAGTCCGACCTGTCCCCAGTTTAAGAGCACGTCTCTTTAGTCTGGCTTTTATTAAAAGGCAGGATGCATATTGCTATAAATTAGCTTAAGAAATAATTTTTGCCTGTAGACAGTTGTATACTTCATATTCATCATTGATTCAGCTAACGCTAAAAAACCTGACTTCAAATATCCCCTTTTTGTGTTACAAATTATCTATAAATTATTTTATTTTAAAAATGAGATACAGTAACCGTTTTTGGAGAAAAAAAATTTCCAAGCACGAATTGTTCGCAATGTAATAGATGGAACTAAGGATGCCATCTATTATTGAGATCACTCAACTTAATCTGTAAATTTATTTCGTCTGCTTATAACTTGGCCAAATTTTATCCACTTGAACTATTTTTTTTTTTGATTGGGTGTTATCCTCAGAGCAGTTATAAATTCTGCTGAAATTAAGTTTCTGGGATTTGCTTGCTTTCTTAAAATATAGGAAAGCATGCATGCACAAAGGCCATTAAAAACATACTTACTAAAACCCAAATTTATTGAAGTCTTCTAATAATCAAATTGGACAATGTCAGAATTAACAGGGTTGAAACATTTCAAGGGCATTGTGCAGGTGATTTGATAATACTTAACCCTTGAATGGCAAATATAAATAATATATGCTCTGAAACCAAAAGAAAAGAAATCAGGTCTACAGCGAAACAACTGGCAGTGAGAAATATCTCTTCAGATTTTGAATTGCTCACATTTTCTTCTGTCAAAAATATCATCACAAACAAAATGTTCCTACGAAACATTTCAATTCCGACAAAGCATTTCCTGGTGGAAGATATTCTGGTCAAAAAAACCTTTCAGCAAAATGTACTCCAGGCTCAGCCTTTGATTATACGAGAACACAGTGCTCTTTCAAATACCTCAAATGCAAAATGAGTCCTGCTCGGTGTATAGCTCTAGCCTGAGAGGTGAATGAGTGCAGGGCGTTCTCTTGCTGCAAGCTCTTGCTGTCGGGGTGGGAAAATCAGAAACGTGCTCGCTCAGCCAGGTCAGTTGCTTAGGTGACCAAATCCAGGGAAAAGTTCTTGTCTGGGAAACTTTGCAAATTTGGTCTTGGTCTGATCCCAAGTCTTGGCTGGAGCCTGGAGCCTTGGCCTGCGACACGGTCACGCACCCACCGCAGCTGACGGCAGTTGGGGGACAACCGGGGCACGGCTAGTAAAGGCCATGTTGTAAGGCACACATGCACAATTGGGGGTTGAATTAGGATTGCACCTTACCTCTGATGCTCCATAAATTGGAGCGCTTGGCTTTGCAACATTAATATTTTTTGAATCTGTAATTTTTGTTGTATAATTGTATATAGTACATAATTACCCATAATTCATTACTGCACATGCGACTCTGCAGACAATGTTTAGACATTAAATCTCAGCTCAGTGATTGAGTAGAGGGTACAGTAAAAATAAATATCCATGTATTTCATAAATATTTGCATAATGAGCTATTTAAATGCAAGAGATTCTAACATATGTAAACAATTGGAAATACTGTATGTGTGTAAGTCTAAAGTGGATGCAAAAATATACACAATCCCTTGTAAAATCATATGATTTAGGAGTCAAACATAACATATTTTTTAAGGCTTTATGTATTCCAGCACTACAGACTGTAAATACGCATTGTATTAAAAACACATTGCTCGGTACGATTAGTCAGTAAACTGTATGACTGAAAGCTTTGGGTGACAAAGACAGTGGAATAAATGGACATTAGTGACTGTCCAGCTGCAGTGACAACTCTTTGTGTTCTGCAGACTTAAGACATCCAGACAGTTACAGAACTCAGCCAGCCTAATCTATCTCAGTTCAACAACAAGAGTACCAAGGAAATAATTTTTCTGTTGTTAGAAAGCTGCCACATAACATGATGTGGAGCTTCCCGTGCAAAACTTTTTCCCAGCAAAATGTGCAGCAGTGCACGCAATGGGAACTGAGAGGCTACCTCCACCAAAACATACCGCTTGCTTCTTGTGATCTTGGTCCCGTCTGAGACTTCTGGACCAGGGCATCAAATGGCACCTTAAAGAGGCTCCACGACCCCAGCTGCAGGATACCGTGGTTCAGTGTGGTTTCTGCAAAGGAAATGTAGTGATGGAGGATGGAGGGAACAAAAAGACTTGCAAAGTAAAAGCTTTTTTGTGTGTTAATAACCAGCCTGAGCTAGCTGTCAAGGAGAGAAACAATAAGCATTGTACTCAGTAACTAGGCTGCCTACCGACTAATTACTGCCTTTGCAGAAACCAACTTCTGCGCTAAGGACCAAAGCAGTTAGATCATATCCACAGTCACACCTCTGAGCTCACAACTGACTAAAGAAAATGAGTAGTGGACCATTTCTGCCATCTCCCTCAGGCTTCATGACTCAAAGGGACACTGCTAACAAGATGCATCCCACCTCCTGTGGAGCACTCCACATCTCTGTGGTGGAGGGGACGGGTGGAGGACCCCCTGCTTTGGGAGGCACAGCTGGCTGGCATGGCCAAGACAAGATGGACAAGGGGTCTGTTGTCTTCAGTGGGACTCATTCTCCCCAAATCGCCTAGCTGCCAGGCCTGTATTAGCGCAGCGGTCAATAGCCCCATGGCCAAAGCAGCCAGAGACCTCGGGGTGGCAGGGACATCCCAGCCACACCCCTGTCCCCACGTGCTACCCCTGCTGCCCCTGCCATGCTTCAGGCTGTAGAAAGACCACCATCTGTGTCCTGAACAACTTCTATTGGCCAGCAGGTCGAGGGAGGTGATTCTGCCCCTCTACTCTGCTCTGGTGAGACCCCACCTGGAGTCCTGCGTCCAGCTCTGGGGCCCCCAACACAAGAAGGACCTGGACCTGCTCGAGTGAGTCCAGAGGAGGGCCACAAAAATGATCAGAGGGCTGGAGCACCTCTCCTCTGAAGACAGGCTGAGAGAGTTGGGCTTGTTCAGCCTGGAGAAGAGAAGGCTCCAGGGAGACCTTATTGCGGCCTTCCAGTACCTAAAGGGGGCTTAGAGGATAGATGCGGACAAACTTTTTAGTAGGGCCTGTTGTGATAGGACAAGGGGTAATGGTTTTAAGCTAAAAGAGGGAAGATTTAGACTAGACATAAGGAAGAAGTTTTTCACAATGAGGGCGGTGAAGAACTGGCACAGGTTGCCCAGAGAGGTGGTAGATGCCCCATCCCTGGAAACATTCAAGGTCAGGCTGGACGGGGCTCTGGGCAACCTGATCTAGTTGGGATGTCCCTGCTCATTGCAGGGTGGTTGGACTAGATGACCTTTAAAGGTCCCTTCCAACCCGAACTATTCTAAGATTCTACGATTCTATGATTCTGTTGCAACTTCCCAAGGCCCGGACCTCTGTGCACATGCTGAACTCCTGGCACCTGAGCAGTTAATAAATGTTTGAGCCACTAGGGAGCTAATTTAAGATAGCCCACAATAACTGGGTGTAGCAAATAATCAGCAGACTGAAGAAATGGAAGATAATATGAGATGCCTGGGCGTGGATGTTTATGTGGGGCATAGGGAGCAGTTTTTGACTCAGAGGATAAGTTATGTGGCCAGATTTAAGGCTATGGAAACTTCACTATGAATTTTGGGGAGGGAAGAAATTAATGTCATTCTCTTCTATGGGACATTTAGTTTCAACATTAAACTCAAACATATTTTCATTAGTAATGTTCCCAGTCATCAGACAGCTCTGAATTTCTAAAACCTCCCTTTCGAACTCCTACACTACATTTCAGACATGTTGTGTCCAACTCATGACAAGCCCTGCACCAAAAAAATATTTTCTGCACAGGCATTCCACATGCTCAGAGGCAAAAAAAAGGGTTTTCTGAAATGCCACATGCAAGAAAGCCATTTGGGTTGTGGGGGAGAGTCACCCAGTGTGCAAACCACAATCACAGTCATATTTCTTACACCTTCCAACAATCAACCCACAAAGCTAACGCTCCTCAGAAATGCTTTTAAGAGATTTTCTACTCACCTGGAATAAAGATAACATTTACACTGCTTTTTCTTGTTGAGCAGCTATTCTTAAAACCCAGATGTGTTCTGGACTAACTTGTTTCCAAAGGAAACTTGAGCAGCTAAAAACCATGCCTTCTGCAGACCAAAGAAAAAGGCCAGTCAATTAGTATTCCACCCATTTCTCGAAGTCTTATAATGTGAAATGCTATTATTTTAAAAAATTATTATTAAAATAATCTTTAATTAATACAGGGTAATTTTACACAGAATGAAATCTCCGTTTTCTTTTCTCCATCTCAAAAAAAAAGGCTCTGAAATTAAATTATCCTGGTAGTGGAAAGCATCTCCAGATCTTCACCGCAGACAAATGTGTGAGGAGGGAGCGCGTTTGACAAAAACTGTAAAACAAAAAAATCTCCATTCCATATATCACACACTTTTCCAACCTTCTCTCTCACTGTCCTTACTTGTACGTCTAGTATCTGCTTCAGCCCAATGCTTTTATAAGAACAAGAGGTTAAGGTGTCTCAGGTTATGTCTAAGCATCTGGATGTGCTACCAGATGTGTGTGTCCTGACAAAGGGTGATTGGAGTCCAAGGGCTCTCAGACGTCTCCTCTCATCCATGGTCTTCTCCTGTACTCCACCAGAGCACTGCATTTACATGAGTTTGCAGCTGTGTAGCTGCACACCTACATTCATGGTACATTGCATAAGGCAGCTTAAAATTCTGAGCAAACAAAGTCCCTCTGATCCCACAGGCTTCTTACAAAGTACAGCTCCCTAGAAATAGGTGTGAGGAGTTAAGTACCAGACCATTACCTCCCAGCACACTCTCCAGAAGCGAAGGGCAGAGGAGGAGGAAGGGAGGACTTCAGCACAGGGCCCATGGGTGTACAGATGGCGTGCATCCCCAGACGGCACGTGCATGGGCAAAGATCTACACACTTGCAAAGGCGCAAGCACCACACGCAGCCACTGGGATTTGCTCATATCACCCTCCCAGTAGAATATCTGCTTTCATTACTGGAAGGCCTCTTACACAGGACAATTTCTTCCCAACAGAGGCACCTCCTGTTCCCACATCTGCCCCTGCCTGCTGCCTCTCCTATCCCTTCCCCTTCCCACCCCCTTGGGACCCAAGCCGTGGGGTCCTCCTCCGTGCCAGGAGCCAGGCAGTGCCTTTCGGGCGCTGGCTCGGCAGCGGCAGGCAGCAAGCGGTGCAGGAAGGGGAGAGCAGCAGCTGTGCTGCTGCCGGCTCGCAGAGATGAGCTGTGCTCCTGTCAAAGGTCTCCCGTGCAGCTGCATGCTTTGCGTGCCTTGGGACAGCTCTGCCCTAGGGCCAAAGTTAGCCTTCCACTGTAAACTGTTTTAAGCAGCCGTTTAAAAAGCGATCCACCTACCTTGGCCTCCTTTTGCCACCTCTTTGCACCTTCACCATCACCAGTGGGACTCTTAAAATTGTTCAACAAAAGTTGTCTCTGAATGGAGCAACCTTCATTTCCACAGGACGGGCACAGCAACAGGTCCCCACTGATAAGTCTGAGTTTTGGGGGGCTGGCTTCAAGCATGTATGCGTCCTCATGTTTTTGAGAGCGAGGATAAGACAGGCCAGAAGGAGCCAGACATACAGGCTTCTTGTTCAGCAGGGAGGGACAGACAACCTGCTTGTGGACACTGAAGAAGGAAAGGTAGTGCGTTTTAGAGGCAAATGATCTGAGTCTGCACAGGCAGGTCTTTATAGTCCAGCAATGGAAGGTCTAATTGAGGCTGTATAATTATCTCCTCATCCTATAAAATGAAACGTGCAGTCCCTCGGTGGGTATCATTGATGAAAAGCCAATTGGGGAAAAGGTTGAAATACACAGCAGGATCAATTTTATTTGTAATGGTTTTTAACATTTCATCTATACATTTAACTGGCTGAAGCGGGTGGAAATAAATATTATGTTAGCAACTGTGTCATGGAGTGAGGCTTTGCTTTTGATTAAAAAAATAAAGGGAAAACAACAATCACCACTTTATGGTTATCATAATTCATTTCACATACATTTTTTCAATACTAAGGTGTAGCAAAACATTTAACTGGCAAATAAAAATGCCTATAAATTTCTAAAGACATCCTCAGAGCACCTGGACAAAGACTGAAGAATGTGTTTTTATTCTGTGTTGTCTTGTAATACTTACATGAATCTTATATAACTGCCGTGGTTTAACCCCAACTGGCAACTAAGTCCCACACAGCCGCTCGCTCACTCCACCCCCGGTGGGATGGGGGAGAGAATCGGAAGAGTAAAAGTGAGAAAACTCGTGGGTTGAGATAAAGACAGTTTAATAGGTAAAGCAAAAGCCGCACACACAAGCAAAGCAAAACAAGGAATTCATTCACTGCTTCCCATGGGCAGGCAGGTGTTCAGCCATCTCCAGGAAAGCAGGGCTCTGTCACGCAGAACCGTTACTTGGGAAGACAAATGTCATCACTCCGAACGTCCCCCTCTCCCTTCTTCTTCCCCCAGCTTTATATGCTGAGCATGACGCCATATGGTGTGGAATATCCCTGTGGTCAGTTGGGGTCAGCTGTCCCAGCTGTGTCCCCTCCCAACTCCTTGTGCACCCCCAGCCTCCTCGCTGGTGGGGTGGGGTGAGCAGCAGAAAAGGCCTTGACTCTGTGTAAGCACTGCTCAGCAGTAACGAAAACATCCCTGTATTATCGACACTGTTTTCAGCACAAATCCAAAACACAGCCCCATAGTAGCTACTGTGAAGAAAATTAACTCTATCCCAGCCAAAACCGACACAATAAGATGTGTACGTATATAGAGTCACACATGCAATTATCTCTTTACCTACACATCACTTCCACACAGTAAAAATGTACTAAAAATATTGATCTCAAACCTTATTATGCACTGCTCTGTTTCTTGCTTCATTGATATTAACAATATTTGTCTCCACATAAAGTCTACTTTGCTGATATTATTACCACATAGTGAAAACTGAAATCACAGACCAAGGTACAAATTCAGGTTCAGACACCAGTCCTAAATTCCTCCACTGCAGAGCATTTTAGAGTTCATGCTCAAAGAACCAGAAAGATAAAAGCTTAATTAAAGCATTTTTTCATTTTAAAATATGGAATATATGCACAAAGCTGGAGGCAAGAGAACATCATCTTTTGTACGATATCATCTAATTTGATCTCTTAAATATCAGACATCAATAATATTACTGATGTAAATAAATAAATAAAGCAAGATAAAGTAAAAATCTCACATGTATCATGTCTAGGGGCCTCGGTTTTATTTTGAACCTATAAACCTCGGGTAAGGATCAAGACTTTTCCACTGAAGTTTTTACCCAGTGGAAGTTTATTTTTCTCCAATGTAATTTGATGCTGCTGTTGGTTTTGGCATTAATACATTAAAAGTTAAATTTATGTCAGCACGAACAGATCAACTATCAGATGTTGCTATTAACTTTGACATCAAAATCATTAAGAAATTGCCATCATGTAAATTAATTATCAGAATTGTATTGGCATGAATGCATAATGATATTACTCATGCAAATAATTAAAGAAAATGCACAGTGAAAAACACATTAGAATAATGGCACAAGATGTCATTATTCTGGCTTCTTGACAAGTAGACGCTATTAGTTTTCAGCGCAGTGAACTTTAAGGTTAACAGAAAGAGACAGGGAAGTCCAGTGCAGGGCTCAAGCTGCTCTTATTTGTGCCTTTATTTATTCAGTATAAGAGACTGTAGGAGTGAAAACTAACGTTTTTAAACTTGTCAAAGAAAGCTTTTTGCACCACTCTGGGAGAGATTAAAAAAAAAAAAACCACCAAAGGAGCAGAATGACTTATAGCGCTGTTGTCCAAAGATATATGTTCTTTTGTTGTTGCCAATTTCAGGTCTCAAAGGACCTCAGGCACAGAAAGGTTGCTGTTGTTAAAATGCTAGGATTTTTCTGCGCACAGGAGAGTAATAATTAACCTGAAAGTATTTAGGTTATCTCCTTCCACCCCCTACCCAAAAGGTAATTATTACAGATCAGTGCTCAGGGAGAGAGAGAGTTGTGATTACGGTGCATGTGTGTGTTCTCTTAATTTAATGTGTAATGGACTGAGTTAGCTTTTTCGTCAACAGCAAAAGACTGTCCACTCTAATAGAATAAACATTACTAACGACTCAGTGGTGCGTGCCAGCTTACTCACCAGCTGGACACATTTCTTTTAAATGTCTCTCTCCATTCCCTCCCAAGTCAATGGAAGAGGTCTCTCTCAGTCATGGTTTTGTACTTGATCCAGAAATGATATTATAGAAATAATGCAAAAAGGCAGTCATTTCTGGGCTTCTTGCCTTCCGGCTTCCATCTTTAGTAGACTAAGAAAACACCAACGCCACCCCAAACTAGAAGTTCACATCCTAAAAATAAAATTCAATGTTTTAAACAGACAAAGTGTGGGGGGAAAGAGACGTATTTATCCTCCTATAGACGGCCACTCCTAATGACACTCAGAAGACAAGGAATATTTCCAGGATAAAGTGGAGGGCTAGGAAACAGGACATCTATGAGCTGTTCTTGGCCCTATCCTTGTTCTTCTACATAATTTCAAGCACATCACTTAAATGACTTGCCTTAAATTTGTCCCCGTTGCCAAACTGAGAGCAACAGTGCCAACACAACGAGAACAACACAAAGAGATGTGGCAAAGGATCTACAATTAAAAAAACAAAAGCCACTCCATAAATTAAAACTAGTCAAGCTACCTAAGCATGCACAAACATCCTAGAAATTTCTCAGAAAATCTGTAAAAGATTCGTTTGTGACCTAACATCCAAATTCTGCAGCTGCGTCTGCCAGCACAGACTCCTGCGTGTCTGAGGAGTCACTTCTAAATCTCTGTTTGGACCCTCCTTGTCACGGCACTCTCTAGTCTTGACATAATGAATCTCAACTCAGAAACGGGACACGACGGGCAGGCAATCTACGTGTCACCAGTACCAAAGGTTTGGTTACTGTCTAGATCTCCTGGCAGTTCAGAGCTTATTTTCTCCAATTTGCTTTGGGGGAAGGGGAGAAGCACAGAGCAAACTATTTTAGGGCAGTCAAAGTCTCTGAGAGCAATTTGGAACATAATTAATATCAGGGCAATGGCAAATGTAATTTAAAAAAAAAAGCAAGCTATTTGCTATTTCTGGTTTTCTTTAAACTTTGTAAGTTGGCTTGGGGAAAGCTAACTTTTCAGGTACACTTTGACTTTTTATGGTGAAATACAAACATTTTACGTGAAACAGTTTGTTTAATGATGCCCTGAGCCTTTTACTTCTGTTTAACAATCCAAGCTTTGCTTCTAATCCATCAACAGATAGGACAAACTTGTACGCATAATTTAAAGTTATGTTAATAAGATCTATGACATGTCTTGCAACATTTTATTGATAATATGTAATGTATTATAAGTATCATGAGCTCGCAGAGCTGCTGTCACTCAGGGATTTTGCGCTTAAGGTATTACATCTCAAAAGCATGCTGCTGCAGTGAAAAAAGGACTTTAAATAAATAGGCTGGCACAATTCTGCCTTCAAAGGGACAGTCTATAAATTCACAAACAAGATTTACTGTGTAATTCAAGCCTGAATCAACACAGGACTTACACTGTATAACTGAGAAGGGACGCACCACGTGGTAGGGTGTTTATAGCGTGGGCAATATTGTAATGCAGAGGTTGTTTTGCAGGCATATCTTTTCCTTTTCTAATTACACTGATTGCCGCCTCCCATTTACAATCACATACCCTCACCGAGTTTAACTGCGGTAATTGCTACATGATAAATTTATATAAGGAAAATATTGAGTGTCTATTTAGTGCGTTATAATGTAATTTAGCAGCTGGGGAAAAAAAAAAGATGGAAACAACAGCATCATGTGACCTCATCAATTCTGCATGCAACGTGGCAAAGCAGCCTCTGCACTACATCTCCGAGACCTCTGAGGTACAGTAGCTGCATCTGGATTAGAATGAACATCTGTAAATGCACTAGCTAACTTCTAGTTTATGGCCACATTTACTTGTGTGAGTTTACCACGTCCTGCAGGTGATATTTTTCACTCCCCTGCTGTTTGTCGATGGTATAAAACTAGACTCCTGGGAAAGGGCAGACAGTACATTACTTAGGGAGCAACAAAACCCTGAAGTGATGGTCCCTGTGACATCATCTGAAGATGTAATTCACTCAAGGAGTTGCTTCTTCTCCACCCAAAAATTTAGCAACGCAATCTACTAAGAATCAGCTTGCTTTTTTTCCTGTTAAAAAAAACAGTTAAAATCACAAACAATACAGGATACCCTTATCCAGTTAATTCTAGTTTTCCAGAGGCTAGGACCCCATGCAATTTAGTGCCAACTGGGAAAACATGTCCCCCTCCGAAGAGTTAATCCATGTCTCTGTTACAGCACCAGCATGTGTTGTTACATGATCAGCAGAAGTCCTGGCTCAAGTCACCTACCCTCAGAGCTGTCCCTGACTTTCAGAGGTCAAGATCATGTTACCTCTCATCTCCTCGTATATGAGCAAAGGAAATGTGTTCTCTCCGGCTACTTTCACCTCTGCCTACAGAGCTGCTGCTTGACAAGTAAGGGTGTATTAAGGATGTGACCTGCTAACCAAAGATACAGCAAAATCAAATGTTACATCCTGCAAGCTGAATTGGAGCTGCAACTCATCAGTCCTGTTTAAAACCGGAACAGAATCACCCAGCCCAATGTTTAGGCAGGTGGAAGGAAAAAATGCATAGCGTGTCTGTCCTTCAGAAATGTTTTCTGCAGTTTTAGCTAGTTTAACTGGAGGATTTCTGACCTGGGTTGCTTTGGAGAGCAATACTGCACTCGCTTTCCTAAGAGGCAATGTTATAAATTATCATTTGCTACTAACTGAAAAGAAGGGATTATGGACAAGTGCTTGGAGTGGCGTATTAAGAACTGCAGCTCCTCAGCCCTGCTGCCTGCTCAGCTCTGCATCTTAAGTCTTTGGGCAAATAACTTTAACCCCTCTGCACCTAAGACTACAAACCCATGAAGCAGTCACTCCCACATGAGTGCTGAGTTTAAATACATATTTTTAAAGAGCTTTGAGATTCGCAGGCACAGCTTACTCTAAAATGGCAGTTATCTTCTAGCCACATTCACGGGCTGTGAAGTATCAAGGAAAAGAGCAAATGCTGAAGAGCCAGCAAAGCTAGTGTCTATAGCCTGGCCACGCTGGGGACTCCTGCAACCACAGTTTGTTCTTTTGATTAACCTCTCCAAATACGCAGAAGGTGTCATGCATCGTCACAGCTGTTCCTGTGCTCATGCTCTCCCAAAATGGCCACTGACCTCAGCAAGAGCCTGGCTGCCTCAGGGTCACCCAGACAGGCCCATGGCAAAGGCCAAAGCCCTTCTGATTTCTCCCCAAGCTCCCATGCTTGCCGCTCCTTGTGAAACGGGGACGGAAGCAGCCCGTGGGCTGTTAGAAGCGGCTGCTAGGACCTGGAGCTCCTTGGGACTCTCACTTCTTTACCATGAATACTTTTTTCTATCCAAAACTCACATGAATCCCGCTATGCCTGGCTGACTGGCCGTGCTGGAGGGATGGGATGGGATGGGATGGGATGGGATGGGATGGGATGGGATGGGATGGGATGGGATGGGCAGCAGGGTGCCCAGGCAGCAAAGGTGTCCTCATTTTAGACAGAAGGATCCTGATTTACACAATCAGAGACAAAAGCATAATCAATCCTGCTCTGATTAATTGCAGTGGAAATGGTAAGAAGCTATCAATGCAGCAGCCAAGAGAGCTTAAAATAAATATAACCTGCAGGAGGGAAAGAGAGGATGAGTCTTTGAAAACACTTTTCTGCAACGAAACAGGAATCTAGGGAAAGTTTTCCTCTCCTACGCCCACTCCCCCGGCCTGTGCAGTGAAACGGGAGTTCCTGCCTTCCCTCTCCAAATAAAAGTGCCGCTCGCCTCCCTGGGATGAACAGCTGGGACCATCCTGCTATCACCTCCCTGCTCTTCCCCACCACTTTAAAATTAGCATCGCTGTGATCAGGCGGCAGCGGAGGAAATGCTCACCCACCGCTTGCCACGGCGTTTAGAGCTGATCACTAAAACACCACCTGCCTCCAGGAGCTGGGGAGTTTGCAACACCCGGGGCCGGGGCTCGCCGTGCGAGCAGAAGGCTCTCACCCACCCGGAGAGCTCCCGCCGCTGCTGGCACGGCGGCACGTCTGCCTGGGCTGGCTCCGGCGCTCGGTGCGAAGCAGCCAGGGAGGCAGAAGTGACTCTACAGACGTAAATAGCAGAGCCGGTCTGAGCTGAGGAAGATGATTCAGTAAGATATTTTGGTTGCATTTTTATGAAGGCAGCAAGAATCTCCAGACAAGGTATTTTTAGTGGGCTGAGACCCGCTATACTGATCAGGAGGCACAGAAACTGCCAGTGCAGGAAACCTGGAGAGAAAAACTGCCCTGAGGGTGTATCCAGACAAGATGGTATACGCAAGTCAGAGAAGAGCTTCTTGTAGACTCGGAGCTCCAGCAACTTCCTAGAGCACATTTCACAAAGAGTCCTCTGCAACATGAAATGTCCATTCAGCCCTTCCCGGCTCACCCTGACAAATGCTTCATTTCTGGTTTAACAGCAAATTGAAATTGATCAAGCCACCATCAATATTGTCCTACAAAGTTCCGAGAAACTAAATTCATTTTGGATAAATCCCAAGAAAGAGCAACACTCATTCACGCATACGCACACACTATTTAAAATAGGTTCATCTGGGATGCATAAAACCTGAAAAATGTTCATTAGGCCTGGAAAAGGAAACACTATTAATCAGGTCTAGGCTTCTTATTACTCAGTGGAAGAAAACTTCAGTCAGATAATTTTTTAAACACACATAAACCCCCAAAATTCTCCTTGGAAGAATTATCCAGCTAACTTGCCATAAATACGAGGAGGTGGGAAAAAAGGCAAATGAAAGGGGCTGGGGGCTGGATTATTATTATTTTTTAATTTGCATTCAACAGGAGAAAGATTTATGCATGAGATGCAAATTGCTATGCGTTATTTACACATCTGAAGAAAAACAAATCTTGAATGTAAATGCTTAGAGGGCATATTTTTAAATATGAAAGCGGTAAAATTATTATAATGTTTATAACTCCCACACTGTTAAAAAGACATTAAATTGGGGAAAAATGAGCCCTTTTATTTAAATTATAGAGTCCTCACCAAATATTAGGGCAGAAATCAAATACAAACATCTGTGTGTTTCCATTCTTGAGAGTCTTTTAGAGCAATTTGTTCACCTTGCAGTTGGTCCTATCCAGAATATCCCAGTAGGTTAGCAACTGCAGAGGGCAACGGCCAGTTACAGCATTTCTGTTTCCATCATGAAATACTGCGTATGTCTTCAGAAAATAAAGAAACAGAAATACCTTTATAAAACCAAGTCCAGTCCATAAGCAGTCCGGCTCAGATGATGGGATATATATGACTTGCAGTTGACTACTCCTCAGAAGGAGGTGAATAGCACTGAAGCCTGCAGTGAAAGAGCAAACAAAGCTAAAAAAACAGAAAGAAAACATTAAGAGTGAGAAAAAGATGAGGTAAGAGCAAGTGATGGCGCCTGGAAGATCCAGCATTGCTTAGTTGATCCATATCCACCGATCTGTGCATTTTCCAGTTCTCTTTGGAAAATGTAAAGGATCTCTATTATACTAGCACTGCTCAGTCTTTCACGTATTCACTTCTGGAGGAGAAAAGCTATTATTTCTGGTTTTAACAAGAGAAAATCAAGGTAATAAGACCTGGGTTATCAAACCCATTTACATGCATGATTCCTGTCAGCTTCTGAAACCTTTGATGATCTGCACCGCAGACTCATTAAAAAGCAAAGAGATTTAGGTGTCTTCCTGTCCTTGCCACTTTTGAGAAAGCAACTTGCAGCGCTGCCAACCTGAGGGGCTCAAAAGTCATGACACTAGACTCCACAAATTGAAAAATAATCATGTAATTACCGCTTTAGCTTGCTTTTTGAAATTGTGAGAACTGGATGGAGCGTTGCTGTTTTCCTTCAGATGCTCTGCATGGGAGGGCCTTAGAGGCACGTTTCTTTCCTCACAACACATCTCCCCAGCGGGAATGCTACAGCAAGAGCTGAGCACACCAAAACCACCGTTCTCACAACACAGGCCAGTGGCTGCCCGCGGCAATTACTTGCAGGTAAGTGGCACTGCCCGTGGCACTGCATTCCCACAGCACGAATTCAGTGGGAGTCCAGGCTGCGTCTGGCAGGAGAAGGAGCCACTCAAGCACATCAAAACTCTCACGCAGAAGACCAAAAATTTGGGAGAGGGCTTAGAGAGGGAGTGAGGGACATTTCCTACCTGTTCAATCAGGCCAGGGAATTTCTAGTCTGATTAGGAGCGGTCAAAATGAAAGAAAACTCAACCATTAGCCATGACCGTTCACTTTTCGAATGTCACTTCATAAACACACTAAAAACAAGGGAGAAGGCATCCACTTTGGCAGCCGAAGACTTGCAGCAGGTTTTTGTGGTTGTGGTTTTTATGGCTATCCACACGGCTAATTCACATCAGGTTTTTGTTGATCTTTTAATATTTATGCCCAGATGCCACTGTAAGCTTCCAGATGTTTTTGCACAGACATCAAAAATGTTTGCATAGCAATTACCAAAAGAAAGTTTGAGGCATTTTCAAAGAGCTGAGAATGGCAAAAGACAAAAAGTGGCTTTTGTTGCTGGAGGATTTCATTCTCTCCTCTTTCTTTTCTTTATTTTTTTTTTTTTTTTTTAACTTCTTTATAGGCCATTTGTTAGCCTACTAACCAAAAGTGGAACCCAGTCTCTATCTATTTTGAGTGTCCTATTTAGGTGCTGCCTCAGAAAATTTTAGGCTGCTGATGCCAGATGATTCCCACATTTTCTGTCACGTGCAAATAAGTAGATACCTTCGCAGGTCTCCCGAGGGTGATCTATCCATATAACTTAATCACCCCTTCAGTCTCCACGGACCATATAGGACTCTAGATATTCCTGCGGTTTAAGCTAGAAATATTTCTCTGCCATAGAGAAGAGACTGAAGGAGTAGGAGCCGATATGTGCCTGCTGCCCTTGGGATCAGTCCTGAAGCAGTGGGGCTCTGCCTTCCTATGGGGTGTCACGGCACAGTCCCTCAGGAAACTTCGCAGATGCCCCTGGGGAAGGAGGTGGAGGGGAGCTGCCTGTCCATCTCTGCTTCCACTGCACCACAGCTCTGGCTCAGAGAAAAGTGCCTGTTGCACCACAGCAGCTGCTTCCAAGCACGGATACGCAACTAAAACGGAGCCATCGGAGCACATTCAGGCTAATTAGGAAATTATCTAACACTTGCAAGTGTCTGCAGGGAAAGGACTGCGGGGAAGTCAGTGGGCTGGACTGCAGACAGGGCTTCTAGGTGAGACGGAGCCAGTCTGGGTGGGAGTTAGGTGGCCTTAAACCCTTCACAAGTTATCTGCGCTCTGGTAATTACAAGACAACTTCATGCTTCCCTGTGTTTCTTTATTGTGTTGGGAAAAAAACACCCAAAAGCAAACATAATCCAAATGCCAAGTGTGGAAAAAAGAAACAAAACCTTTCTTAACGCTGATAATTATATCATATGCTCAGAACAACACAGTGAAAAAAGAGCTATGCTGGGCAAGAGTGAGAAGATGACAGAGAGCGGTGATTTGTTTAGCACCAACGTTCAAAGTGACAGTTCGGCTGCCAAGTCCAGTTGTTTCTGAGAGAGAAAACAGGCAATCTCGTTCTTTGTGCACTCTGAGTGTTTGCTGCAATACCTATTTTGGTCCCACAAATAATCAGCAAGAGTTTTGTCAGTGAGTTCAATGGGCCCAAGATTTTCCTTTGGCTAGGAACGGGTGGCCGGGCCAGCAGCAGCAGCTTCAGCCGACCACGCTGCTCTTGTGGACTGGAGTGTCCCTGGATTTGCCCACAGAGCTCAGCAGAAACAGAGGTGGGTGGCAAACATGATTCCATGAGTTATATTTGTATTTAGTCAGCTACAAGTGAAATTACACCATACTGTACTTACGGAAGGATTTTTCACTGAGAAACAAATATTAAAGCGCGAGAGTGTTTGTCAATATTTTCTGCTAATTGACTAAGGGTTGGAAGCGTATATCTACATCCCAGACAGCAGTCTGAAGTAGAGATAGCGAACTGCTTTAAACTGGCTTAGATACCAGAAGAAATATATCTGCAGCAGTGTTATTTCAAACTACCACTCAGTTAAAACTAGCTCAGGCATCTCCCTCGGTTACCTTGTAACCTGCAGTATATTCTGATGCTATGATGTAAAGAGAAATTGCAGAGAGGAAACAGCTGGGAGAACATAAAGTAAATCTTAAATTATTTTTCAAAAAATGTATCAGAACTTGCTAGAAAAATTATTTCCTAGGCACATCTTTCCTAGTCTCAGCTCAACTCTTTAGCACAAAAAATAAATAAAAAGTAAAAAAAAAAGAAAAAAAATGAATTCATCTGATTAGCATCATGAAATCCACGCAGCCATTATTCAGCACTGCTACCGTCAAATGTCTTCTCAAGTCCATAAAACCAAGCACAAAGACCTCCAAATGCAATCTGCAACCTTTAAAAGGCAAACCAAAACTAAACAGCATCTGAAAACTGTGGGTGAGGTCTTCAGCTACTGAGAATCACTATGGTTTCCTTGCCTCCAGCGGGGCAACGCTCACATACATCAGCTCAGAAAAAGCTGTACTGAGTTGCACCAGTCATCGTATCCACTGGAACAAAGGAAGCTCCTCAGAGCAGCCCACAAGCTCTCCTGGAATTGGTGATTCTCAGGCAAGTCTTACCCATATGATCTACCCCCAAATTTATGGGCTGCGTCTTGCAAACATTGTCACTCCCTGGAAGCTGTACTTACTGTAGTCACTGCCAGCACTGACCATGAAACTCCATTTTATGATTCTCAGCAGCAGAACTACATAATTATACTGTTCATCGCTTGTTGCTTGGCATTTCCTGATGATTAGTGCAGAGTCAAGACAACATTTTTTTGCCATAGCACCGGACAGGAGCAAGGTGCATTTTTGCCTCTGTTTATTACAATTCTTTTTTTATCTTCCCTTGAACCATCAGGCTTTGATCACTGCCAGGGGATTGGTCAGGGACCAATTAATGAGCAAGATGGACTTTTGATGTCCTCTGGGAAGGCAATTCTTATGATTCTCTTTCAGTGGTGATATCTGTTTGCATCCTACTTTAAGGGCCTATTTCGTCATACAGTAGTGGCCAAGAGACATGGTTCTGGAAATCTTTATTTGTCATATGGGAAGCAAGACAAAACTTTACCTAGTCTTATATGACTACTCTGCCTGCTTTGGTCTTGCCCAACGCTCCCTTGTCATGGCAAGCGGTGTTTGACAAAGACTCAAAATGAAGGGCACGTGCACATGCAGGAAGCCTACAAAATCATAGGAATGGTTCATTTAGTAATGTTCTCTTCCTTTGTTTTATAGTGTTTCTGATAATGAACAGGTTTTAGCAATGAAAAATAAGTTGCACTATGACATCGGTAACCGCAGGATTAAAGTGACTAGAGCTCCTTTAAATAAAGGACACCAAGGAGGTATGGGCTCATCTGTAGTTTTGCATCAGGATTACCCCAGCTCTTGCTCCCCTTTGACTTTGCCACTTCCAATCGGGCAGGTGGTGATAAAAGAGGCCGAGGCGTACATGTTCTGGTATGATAAAGCCGCCTGGAGAGTCACATGAAACAGGGGAGCCACATCTCTAGGCTGCAGCTGAGAATCGGGTCTCCTTTGATCAGGAATGTATCCCAGCTGTATCACAGCATCGGAGTCTCTCTTCTGTGCCATGACCCTCAGGACTCATTCGGCTGTGTCTAGCATTCGGGGTCACGGCGCAGGAGAGGGACCACAGCGTGGTCCTACACGAATGCCTGAGGTACAGCCCGGGGCACGGCAGGTCGAGAGGAAAGGGACTGCGCAGCCCGCTGTTACAGCCCTCTGTGGTTTGTCTCTTATTTTCTTACAGGTCCAAAAAGGCATTTTAAAACTTTCAAACAAGAAAAAAAAAAAGGGATAAAAAATAACTTTAATTGCAAATAGTGGCATAAAACCTGTGGCATTCAGTCAGCCTTTTTCTACCAGGTAGTAACTTAACTGGCTGTTTTTAAAAACTATTGCCTTGCCCTGTTAGACTCAATACCTGTCACATGATTAATGTGCTGGTGTCTTATTAACTGCTGTGTTAGAGGAGCTGCTGTACTCACACCCCCATCCCCCCTTCTCTCGCCCCTTTTGTAAAAACCTCATTGCAATCCCGCTGCTCTGACTGGAGGGTACTGCACCTTCCGACAAAACATCATAAAGAGCAAAGAATTTCTGTTTCCCAGTAATCCAGCCCATAAATCAACCCTCGCGTTTTGTTCTGAGGATGGTGAGGGACTCCGTGAGTGCTCCCTGCGTTCGCATTCACAAGGCAGGCAGTGTCTTCAGAAAGAAGAAAAGGGAAAAAAAGAGAAAAAAAAAAAAAAATCAGGAGTGGCTAAATCGTTCCAGCGTCTGATTGATCTTATCTGGACCTCCCTTGCTGCAACAATAATTTGAGACTGTCGAAAATTGCCACCTTATCTGATTGGTGGTCTTACCAGCTGCTATTTTATCGGGGCCCAGCTGGATGAGGAAAGCAGGACGTGGCACGACCTTGGTATCTCAGCGCCTGACCTCAATATCTAATCAGTCGGATGTCTCACTGAGGCTGCCTCGGGATGCTGTGCATGTCCCCTCTGGCACCAAGTCATTCAAAAGACATTTGCTTCACGCTGATGTTAGCCCACCAGCACACGCACGCACAGAGCACGTCCCGGCACGTCACCGCCCTGCCTGCTAGTGCTGCGGGACCTGAGGTTTAAGGTGCTTTTCTGAAAAGCTTTGGCAGCCTTTCTCCTGAAAAGCTTGGTTTGCAGGACTGCCACCCAGCCAGCAACGTTTCAGCACCCTGCTGGCATCGCAGGCAAGGCAAGGCAAGGCCTCCAAACTCATTTCATCGGTTTTATGCAAGCTATCCAGCATATGTCTGTCAGTGCACACCTATAGAGCGTCACACCATAGGCACCGGTTTTGTTGCTTCAGACTGGAAATGGAAGGACAAGGTTTTTACCCCAGCTCTAATGGCCATTAGCTGCATGATTGGGGAAAATCATTCCACCTCTCTGTATTGAGATACAGATGGAGGATTACACTTGCAAGATTCCCACCACAGCAGGGTTACGGGGCATGTCTGTTAGCGCCATGGCTTTTCCCCAGCGCTGAAGGGGAGGAATTCTCTTTCTGATCCCTTGGAGGGGCAGGGTGCCTGCATGGCACCTGTGATCCTCTGCCCAAGGGAACGGTAAGCAGATCCATGTCCTGACCTTCACCAGCCCTGCTGTTCCTTTCCTCCTTCAAGCTGGGGCACGCTCCTGCAGGAAGATACACCCCTTGGGGCAGGTTGCTGGGGCACCGCCGTCTCCTCCTCTCCTGTCTGCTTAATCTTCCACAGTGGTGGATGCTGCTCGAGGAAGTCCCTCTCAAAACAGCAGAGTCATTACCGTAGCTCTGTGCTGCCCCGTTCAACAGGTACGGTATGAACAGCATGCTGAGGGAGAAGCCCAGGCTTGAACCACCTGAGATACCAGTAGACCAGCAAGGATAAAAGCTGCAAGAAGTGAACCCTGAAGCACAGAGAAATTAACCATCCAAGGAAGATCCGAGTGCTCTAGCATGTCATTTCTGAAAAAGATTTAGATTTTCTGTTTCAGTATTGAGGCTTTTAATTCCTTTATATGTATACATTTATTATACAGGATTTTTAAAAGGCTGAAATTAGAATCAAAGATTTTGATTCTGTTAGGTAAAAGCCTTTAGTATGACCCTAATTTCCTTTTCTTTTTTTTTTTTTCCCCTGGGAATTACTATGTCTTTGTTTGTTTATTCCTGCTCCGTTTAACAGAAAAATCATCTACAACTACAGAATTTCTTACAAAACAGCAACTTATTTCCCAGTCAGCTCCGTCCATCACCTCTGCTGCATGCAGTGACTGCTAACAGGGGTCTTGGACATGCTCTTCACACACTGCGACCAGGCACAAACCCTGGCGCTTCTGCATACAGGAAGTACGAGAAAAAGGTGGAAGTTTGATGCAGAAAGAATTCCCTCACAAGCTCTCACTCTGGGGGTGAATTTTCCTGTGCAGCAAGTCAGGGCTATAGTAGGGGAGCCCACGGGATGGCAATTGTCAGGCAAACTGATGGACCAGTGCATTCTTTGCCCAAGTCTTGGTTTCTGTTGCTGTTCCAAAGTGCCAAAACATTGAATTGCATGATGCCTGTGACAACTCTAGTATTAAAAGCTCGGAGATCTGCGTAAGTCTTGAGTTTTAGTCCTTGCAGGAGTTGCAAAGTTTATTTTCAATGCTGGTATAATTTTCCCCCCTGCCCCTTAAATAACAGTAATAATAACACTAAGAAGAAGAAGAAGAATTTCCTGTATGTTTTTGTTCTGTTTGGGCTTTGCTTCCTCTTATCAAACTGGGGCTGAGTGGAGTCACAGGGTTTGCTGTCTCCTAAAGCCAGATCTAAACACCTTTAAGGGAGAGCAGATGCAAGAGAATCATTACTGTATTTGCTTATTTTGACAAATAAAGAATATTTAATAGGTTTGGAATCTGGGTGCTTACAAAAAGGAACGGAGTGTGACAATAGTTACGGCTTGGAATAGCAAACGTATTGAGGAGGGCTGCCCGCTGCCCACCGACTGCACGCAGGGCACACCCCTGGACAGCATTCCTGCACTCGTGAGGACACTGCAGCAAATTCCAGTCTAAATAAAGCCGCAGAAGAACAGATAAGCAATTGCACCTCAACACGCAGAGATGCATACACACAAAAATGTCCCCTTATCAGGACCTAGATAATAAACCTGAGAATGCAGCCAAGTGCATCTTAGTTGATTGACAATACATAACAGATTGCCTTAGTGTATTCTTTGGGAGAAGCAGAACATATAATTAAATAAAACTTCTTATTAAAAGCACACCCCCCCACCCCCCCCCCCCCCCCCCCCCCCCCGAAAATAGATGTCAAACTCTGACTAGACAAATGTGGTATTTCAGGTGGAAAATTGAATGGACTTAATAGGAGTAATATGAACAGTTGGTCCTGGAAGAGCTTATAAACTGTAAATATTGCTCACTGCCGATGCTAACACAATGATGAATGTATCAAAATATTAGTATCAAAAGACTGCTGGAATGTATTTGCAATGCTGTGGAAAGCGTGAAGGGAGATAGCTGTCCTTCCCATGGCTTTATATTAATCTCTGGGTACGGGCTGATAGCAGGGGCCACAAGCACTATAATTAGATTTTGGAAATGTATATAGGGAGGAGGAAATGGAATAATTAAGGTAAGCTATCAGATGCCTGTCCTCATCCTTTTTAAACAAGCCAGAAATATACCCTGCACTCGTTCAGCATGCAACCTTCAAGGGGAAAGGTGTCAGACACTGTAATTGGTAGAGCTTGAATGTTGCTATACTGGTGTCCCTTTTTTAAGGAAACCTATTTTCCACACCAAAATTGATCCAGCAAGGTTGTTATCTCATAATGCACACCTAGAGAGGTACTGCGAGGCCTGAGGGTAGGGAATAGCAGGGCACTTCACAGCCTCGGCCGCGCAGCCTGCAATGCTGCACCCTCTCTGGGGGAACTCACTGCTGAGGCACAAGCTACATGGTAAAATATATGTATATGTATGTGGAGAGTTCGGGTTTTGCTTGAAAATGCATAGGCAAGGCAGTGAAAACGTGCTAATGGTATGGCATCTAGCCGGGTCCGACAGCCAAACTGGGTGAGCACTTGCTTCCGTCCGGGGGTGCTGGTAGGTGGGAGAGCCTCTGCCCTCCCACTCACATGGCACCTCCGAAGGGCGTACGGGCTTTTATTTAATTATCCTGCCCTCCTTAAACAACAGAGAAGAGCCAGGGAACCTCAATAAACACAAAAAAGAATATTTTTGGTGTGGAAAATTATTTGACATTATTCTTAAATATTTAAAGGGCACTGTCTGCTGGTTTGGAAACCCAGTGAATAATTTAATACTGTTTGACAGAATCTCTTTGGGTCAATTATTCAGTAAGTGGATTAATACATTCTGACTAAAACAAAGTACATTGCGTTTTGGCGGGCATATCTCGTTACATCACATATTCCATGTCACATTGCATTGCAGAGGATGCCAGCACAATCAAATGGGGCGACTTGACTTAGACAATGCAATCAGAATAATTTCCAAATATTTTTCAAAAGCTTCCTGTTCCTGACTGTTTCTCTACCTGGTCTGTCTATATTTATCTGTCTAAAAAGGAAAATAACACAGCAAGAGATCTGATCAACTTACAAAAAAAGAAATCTAGTTGGAAACTGCCAGCAACTCTTGACCTCATTATAACCCTAAGCATCTTATCTATACCAAACACTTTAATTTTAGAATAGCATCTTTAAAGCCCCAGGGGAAGAGAGCAAGCATCACTTGATGCTTGACAGCAATTCTCTAACACTGACATGGTCCAAAAGAGATACGCTTATCAAATCCTTCTGAGGAAAGCAGCTGTAATATAGGATCTCAAGGGCAATGGAGATACAATACAGGTTAAAAAAAGAAGCATCCTTGGGATTTCAAGAGATATGTAGAAGGCTTCAGAGGCAGCAGCTGTCTCACACCAGAAAGGGTTTTATAGATAAAACTGGAATGGAGGATCCCGCTTACGTTTCAAATCACCAGCAGACACACCTCCCTCTCCTGTCCATCTACTTTCCATTCTTCCCCCACATGCTGCGAAGAAACAGGTGAGACTTTCTTTCCAAAATCCTGTAATGCAAGATGGGGAAGATGGTCATTTTAGTAAAGCTAATTAAAATTTGGAATTTCTGTTTTGTGGGGAATTCTCAGATTCTTCAATTTTCATTCAAGCACGATGGGGATAAAAAGTCAATAATCTCATAACTTTACTGAGAAAGAAAATATTCCAAAAGCAATTCTATGTTTATGCATTTTTTATAATTGTAGTATGAATATTGCAACACCGCGTAAAACCCAAAACCTCTCTGTGGAGGACAAATACTTAATTTCATGGGAGTGATCTGAGTATAACATGATATTTACTTCATTAAAGTGAGATATTTCTGCAAAAAGTTTCCATTTCCTGCAGTCAGCATTTTCTGACCAAATTCATTTACCAGCTCAAAATTATAAAGACAAATATGCAAAAATGAAGGTCTGAGTAAAATCAGAATAAAAATCATTAGAAAAAGAAAAGGTACCTGCTCCTCTGCTCTCACAGCAGAGATGCTAAAGCCTTTCTCATACTGTGTAAATGAAACGAAGAGAGTTGCACCCTTGTACACCCGTGGCAAGCCAGAAGAGACTCTCGCTCTCCAGCAGATTTGCGTTCAGCAAAATCCTCCACGTAGCACGGCTAGGTTGGCACCTGGCTTTGTCCAGAGCAGAGCAAAAAGCACATCTAGGAAAAAAACATAAGTTTTCTTCTGAACATTTCAAAGGGCGACTGAACAGGAATTTTTCTTACTATATGTGTGAATGGGAGCAGGGACAAGGTCAGGATAAAGCCCCGGAGAAGCTTGTAAGATTAATTGCGAGGAGTCCCTAGGGGTTTAATTCAGACCAGCACTGAAAAGTTCCCACGCTCATGCGCGTCTTTGCCAGAGTATCTGAACGATTTCCCCTCCAGAGCTGTACGAGAGCCTGTCTTCTTCAGGTCTCCAGCGCCAGGCCAGCAGTCCTTCCTGCAGTCCCATTGCCCAGTACCGCTAAGGCCACCAGCAAATTTGCCTTCTCGTACTCTTCAAGACCAGAAAAATGAGGGTCAAAGGCAACTGAAGAGAAAAAACAAACAAACAAAACCCCAACAACCTGCAAAGTGGTTTTCCCCATTATATCAACTAGAAAATGGAGGCAAAAGGAAAGTCATTGACCTAAGAGCTTCGTGGCTAGCGGCACGCGCCTACACAGAGCCAGCAGCTGTAGCTCTTAGCAAGGTTTGAGGTTGCAGCGGCTGACAAGGAGACCTCAGATTTGCACTGACAGATCCCAGTGCTTCCACAAACAATCTTCCGTGTCCCAGTTCCCCCCCAAGAGCTCCTTCGCAGCAAGGTAAGAAGTAGCAAGCATTGATGAAAAGGTACAGCCCAAGTTCTCCTTTAAACTGTTCAATAGTAAACATTAATATTGAAAACCCCATAACCACCAAAAAACGCATAACATCAAGGCCTCCTATCCTTGACTTTTATGCACATAACTTTACTCCGAGTCAGCCTCATTAAACCTAGCTGAATAATTCGAATTCTCGAGTGTTTGGGGGATTGAGGATTGAATAAACATAGCAGAAAGCTCACAGATCCTCTTTACATTTTTAAAATGTGTACTTCCAAAGAGATATTACAAGAAATATTTTAAAGACAATAGGGCAATAGGTTGAGACGAGAAAACATACGCTACCGAGAACCTCTGGCTTGCGTCACCCAGCCGCTTCACCTGACGTAGGGGTGTTAAAGTATAGGGAAGTGCAGCCGAACCGATGAGTTTGGAATGTTCTAAATTCCGTCCTGTCACGCCGAAAGGAGATAGAAATTAATTTCACAGAGGGTTAAATTACATACAGGTGTATTTATACATACATACGTAGAGAGACGTGCCTGTACATCCCTCGGGAGGCTCCCGCGGGCCGAGGCAGGAGGCGCTGCGCGGCCCCCCCCGCTGGCGGCCGCCCGGGCGCGCGGCGTGGGGCTCGGGGCGTGGGGCGGGGTCCCGCCGAGCCGCCAGTGGGCGCCGTCGCGCCGCTGGAGGGACGCGGGCTGGTGCGGGGGGGCCGGGCAGGGGGAGCCCAGGGTGGGTGCGTGTCCCCCCCGCCCGCCCCGGTACCGGCCGGGGGCACGGCCAGCGGGGCGGGGAGCAAAAGGCGTGGGTAGCTGCGGGGAAAGTGAGCCCGAGAGAAACGGCCCGGGCTCTGCCCCAGAGCGAACGCTTCCACGTGGAAAGAGCGGGAAAGCGTGACCAAGAAGGAAAAAAAAGGGTGCATGCAGAAATGTTTTGAGGGTTTTTGCAAACCTCACAGGTCATGATTTATTTTAGAAACACGGACAGTCTGCGCAGGCAGCGGCGTCTTGTTGCAAGGGCAGAAGAACCAAAGGGAGAAAGAAAGATCGGCGTCAAAAATGAAAGTGGTCAGGTTAGATGCCCAGCTCGAGCTGTGCAGAATGCCTGCCTTGGCTGATAGCATTAGTTTTAAAACTATGCTTTTTAGGATTTATTACTACTAAAGTGTCTGAATGTCTGGGCTGGAAGGCACCGAGATGAGCCCCACTGTTTGCATTTCAGTGATGCAGAGAGCGCTAGCAGTGACTGCGTCCAGCCTCTTGAACAGCTCTAGCAAATGGCCTCCCCAATGGTGTCACGCTTTCAGCTTCTGTTTCAGCTACAGAACATCAGTTAGAAAGAGATCCAGTCCTGATAAGGGATATATCACTTCCACAGAAAATGAGTAAGGATCTGTTTTTCCTTTAATATACCTAATTTTTTATCATGACATTGTCCTGTTAAAAAAAGTGAATATTTTCTGTATTCCTGATTCAGGAAAGCATTCAGGAAATCCACCTCTTATTTGAGAGCTTTCTCAAATAAGGGGTGGATTTGAAGCACACGTTGAAGCATTATTCACAAACAGGGATCTCATTTCTGAACAAGATGACAGGGAGCCCAGAACTTTGTGTGTGGATGAGGTTTAACCCAGGTTTAACCTGATGTGCTGAGATCAGGGGAATCACTTCCATTTTTCACTGATGCACAAGCAGAACTGGGGCTCCAGGCTTACTGAAAAACAAAACAAATGCTGCTCTATTTGAAAGTGAAGTTACACAGGAAAAAAACACTTAGGAAGAAACATTCCAATGAAAAAAACAACTAGGAAAGATCAAAGAAACAGTCGTGGCTTAACTGACACCTGTAACTTCATCTGTTTCTCTAGTTACAGGGGGAGGAGGGTTACATGAATGTGAGCATGCTCCCAGAGGGAGGAAATGTGGCATTTGACAGGTGCAAGAAGTCAATAAATTATGGGATATGTAGAACAGAAGAACTATCTATTTCCTTGCAAAATTTTCAAGGTTTCAAGGTTCAGTCTATAGAAGATCAGAAAGAGATGCTTAAGATAGAAGTAAAAGATGCAAACGCCTTTTTTTTTTTTTTCCAGAAAGAGAGTAAAGGTGGGGAATATCAGTAAGAAAAGGAACTGAGTTGGAACTGTAAATCAAAATTTGCATTCTAGTGCTATAAAAGTATAGTGGGACATTCTGGCTTCGTTTTAATCATGTAAATGAGTTCAGGGTTGAATTCTGCTCTTACAACTAGAAATGTCTGTAATATAATATCACACATGTTCTGAACACTGTGGGCTGTCTAGTCTGCTGGAATTTGGCTAAACAGACCAACTTTCTTACTTGTCCTTAAATTTTATCATCTCTTCCACAGAGGAGGAAGAAATAGCCATCAGCCTGTGAATATACAAAACACTGATACCGACAGCAACGTGAGGCTCTAACTCGGTGCGTAAGTGTCCGGCAACAGCCACTGTCTCCAAGAGCGGTGCCGAGCAGCCCTGGCTGGGCTGGAGGCTGCACTCTGTTCACCCTTGCTCTTGGTTTGAATCTGGTCTCTACTTGTGCTTCTGCTCCTGCTCTTCAAGTGAGGGTTTGCGATGGTATAAGCAGAAATACTTCATTATCTTTTCTGCCGTAGGCAAGTGCAGCTGAGTGCAAGTGTATTCCTGTTAAGTCGTGTGCATTAACTGTGTGCTACTAGTAGGGAAGTAGAAAACTACTACACAGGCTCCAGATTGTTTTCTTTCTTTTCTCCCATCCTCCCCTTACCAGGAATGGATTAAAAGTGCAGTCTCTTTGCTTTTTCCGTTCTAAAAGGGGAAGGAAATGGCAGCTTGAAGCTGAGAGCAAGATTTCCCCATAATATAAAACAGTACACTGCCCCTGATGTGAAAGGAACTACGCTGATTTACATCCACAAAGACTGTGGCTCTCTAGCATACTAAATATCCCGTGCTAGTGCTGCACCAGGTGCTCAGCTGACATATACAACTGTCCAGTGCTCACAGTACTGTGGGGAAATGTTTCTTTAAAAAAATAGTAAAAGCAGGCATTGTAATGCCATTGTCTTTCATTATGTGGCTCTCACAGTGAAGACAAAAGTAACATTCCCATCAATGTCAACAGGATCAGAATATGGCCCTCAGAGAATATTTCATATTGTTACATCCTTTCATGACTTGAACAAAATTTCATTCCTGGATAACAGCCCTGGTTTATGATAGGAAATAAGTGCTCTGTCACACCCCGATAATTAGTACATCACAGGCAGAATGTAAAACCAGGCAGTAAAATGACACTAAGTTTCTGGCAGAACTTTGAGCCACATATAAACCATAAACAAGATGATACAGACAAGACATGGTTGTACTCCCTTCTTTCAGAGGGGCTGATAATAGAAAGGTCAATGCCTCAGGATAAAACAAAATACTGAAGATAAGCTCACGCTGGAAAGCAGTTACAATGCCATTGCCCTGCTTCGTATTCACACAGTAAAAATCTCAGCACAAGCAGCTTTGGCCATATGCCTTTCTTAGTATATAAAGCACTTCTTAAAACACACTGGGAGTTGAACGGATCTCAGCGAGGCAACTATCACTGACCATATGTGATGAAGAAGGATGAGTCTGCTGTGAAATATGTTTTTTCCTTTTTTTTTTTTTTGAAACAGAGATGAGCATTTCAGTTTTCTGCAAAGATAAATGCAATTTCTTAAGCACTGTTCTGAGAGAGGGGAAGGAGGAAAGGGAGGATACATACCATGACCACACAGTGCAGATAAAAATGCAGACCCTGGGCAGCAATGGAGACCCAGGTTTCCACCCATTGCAGCAGAAAATACATTTCTTGCACTGCGCGTCCATAAGTCATTATCTACAAAGAAAACATTAAACTTGAAAAGAGCAAATTCAAAAACAATTTAAGGCCTGCAGATAGTTTAAAACAGATTGATACTCATATACTCAGGTGGAGAAGTAGGTCTTTTAAAAGATTTTTTTTTTTTTTTTAAATTACCATAGAAATGAATTACTTGGTAACAGGAGATGAAACCCATTGCAAACTGCTGATTAGAGCACAGGCCCAAAATGTCCAGAAAACCAGGCAATGTCTGGATCATATGGATGTGTGGTCTCCATCACTTTCTGGTGAGCAGGGGTCCACATCCCAAAACCACCGGTGGGTAAGCCAAGGAGCAAAGAGGCTGTGACACCCCCTTCTGAGGACACCGCTGTGACCGTTCACCCGCACAGCAGCTGGAGGAAGGCTGGTTTGCTAACAGGACCCAGGAGAAAGTTTACAGCGAAAGCACAACGGGAGCGACACATCAGACTGCGCTTTGGCGTACGCAGCTTGCGGTGCCATGCTGCATTCCCCCAGTGGTAGCTCCAGTTCAGGAGTTATTGCTAATACTAACTTTTTAGCCTAGTTTCCTAAGGAAATGAGGCTTAGGCAATCATTTTGCCTGGCTGGTTTCCCTAATAATTTTGAGCCTACTGACTGATGTCAGCCAAGTGGAATAGAGGGACAGAGCTCTCAAAGACAATTATGTTCCTACCAGCTTTGTAAAAACAGATGTCTGGAGAGGGAAAAGGGAGAGCAACCAAAATTTATTCCCTGCTAAAGGAAAGGCTGCAGCATGAGATCATCATTTAGGTATCAGGGGATCCACATGGAAGAGGTCTTCCTTTGGACAGAAAAGGTCTTCTATAGATGCTTGTTGCGCCAAAAGTTCAGCGGGCACTGGCACTTCCAGAGACACCAAAGTCAGCCGGCTCCAGATGCAAGAATGCAGGAGACCTGGCTTCATTAGTTTCAGAGCCTGCAGAACCACCCGTGCCCCATCTAAGCACAGTTTCATGCTGACTCACACTGGAAATTTCCCATATGACGCTATTCGCTATGACATTTCCTATTCTCAGAAACTCTCTTCACAAGAAGCCAAACGCAAAGGATTTCTTTCAGACTACTGAGACTGAGAGCATCTTCCTTACTTACTGAAAGTTAGTTGATAATTCTTTTGTTTTTCAGCCTACCTTTGGCTGTCTCTTTTTATGTCAGTCAATAGTTGCAACACATTATAACACTGATACCATCAGCAACACCTTTGTAACGTTCCCTTTGAATTCATTATCTACTTAGCGCAGGAATGATAATGACCCATATCTGCTACATCAAATGGATGGATGGTGCATGCCTCTGTGTATTCCCTCTGTGTGTAACCCATTGCTACATGTACATCTGCACCTAAAACTCAAAATTAAAAAACCAGGCAGACCTGAAGATGTGTGCCTGGGTGGTGCCACAATACATCTGGTGGATTCCATTGAGCTCAGTTATACTTTCTCTCCTGAAGAGTTAAATTCCAACACGTGAGGGCAGACTTATAACACCAGTTTAGCAGCCCCCTTTTCCTTAAAGTGTACATCCCATTTACACACACACACAAAAAAAAAAAAAAGAAAAAAGAGAGAGAGAGAAACAAAACCTCATCAACATCTTGACTAGCTCCTGTTGAAAAATACTTCTCTTTGAGAAATCCAGGACATTCCTCTTTGCATTAATTGCCAGCTTATTAGTGGAATGAATGTTGCCAGTCTTTTCTCAAGCTGCTTGGAGGTGAAGAGCTTCTTTCTTTCCCTTTACCAAAAACAACAACAAAACATCCCAAGAGAGAAGAAAAGAGAAAAAGGAAAGGGAGCTGCTGAGAGCCAGGCTACTTATTCATCTTCGAACATTGGTTTCCATGGGAATAAGTTTGGTTCTTTGTGGAGGCTGAACAGCCCCATGCAGTCTAATGCCTCCAACATTACATTTGTGTGGTCAACTTTCCTTTGGCCTCCCCTCGTCCCCTTCCTCCTCATCCCTGCTCAGCAACAAGACTAGTGTCACAAAAATGAAGAAATCGTTCAATAAATTGGCTGAATTAGGTTTGCATCAAAGCCCACTGAAGCCTTTCTACTGCCACCAGTGAAACTTGGATGAAGCCTTCACAGCATAAAGCACAGTGGCTTCCAGTCAGCTTGTCAAAATGGTTACTCAGCCTTTGTCTGCCTCAACTTTTCTATTTTGATGGTTTCTGTCTCACTTTTGTCCTTTATCTTTAGGATTTTTTTTTTTTCTTCTGCAGCTCTTTATTGTTTCTTAGCTTTGACAGATAGTGTAGGACAGACGACTCTGGTTGTATGAGTGTTTAAAAGTGAATCATTACCCGTACACCATGAAGGGCACGGGTTCACCAACAACTGCAAACAGGACTAAATAGACTAAAAAATAGATTTTGGATGAAACTTAACTTAAACCAGGAAGCGTTTTCCCTAGATTAAACTCTTCAGAGGTTCACCTGCTTTACTCTTTGCTTTAACCCACAGGGAAGTGAACGAAAGTACCATGATATTCCTGTTAGAGAGGGAACTAGATGAAGACTGGGTGATCTCAGTCAGGACGCAGCAGACATTGCAGAAAAACTCATAGACTACATATTCTGTTTGATCTGACTACAATAATTTGCTAGTCTTCTTGTAATCCATTTTGACATAAAATTCAAAAAAAAGAAACTGTTTATAAATCCATTACTCAGAAGCTGCCATGCAATGCATTTTCATACATTAATCCTCATCATTTTGCTAACTGTCATGATTTTTTTCTATTAAAGGAATAAAGCAAAAGCATGTTTTCATAAATCACTAATAAAATATTTAGCACTTCCTATTGCTCCACTTTCAAAACTCCTCCTTCTTAAAAGCTTCTAGGGTCCAAAGTTTTTTGAAAAAATGAACAAAAGAAAAATATATTAGAAATTCATGAAAGCCATTCACAGGCAGGCTGTCAGGACTACAGGGGTTTTCTTTTGTAAGGATACTTTTTCCTTTCAGATTTTGAAATGTATTTTCTTTGCAAGACAGAGACACTGATGGATTTTCAATTTTTAAATCTAAGATTAGGTCTAATTGCCTAATTTGCTTTACCTATCCCTTAGAAAACTTAGCTGGAACTGCAGCATTTTATACAGTAACTCAGGTTGTGTGGCTTGAAAGAAGCTATTGAAGCGCAGAAAAATTGATCAATCATCTGATTGTCGATTCACACATCAGTGAATGACAGGTAGAGCCATTTTAGTCTTATCGTTCCTATAAGAATGTTAGCAATTCAGGCCAATGAAGATCCATTGTGATAATGGAAGTAATAATGAAAGCTGGAGCTTAGACCATGCGCTAGCATTCATGGCAGTACATCATCTCCCCTTACTCACAATAAGATGAAATGAGAAGGTTATTAGAAACACATGAACAATAAAGCTACCATAAAAACTACCTTCTATGGATCCAGGTTCCAATGGTGCAAGTGCATTTCTTTCTTTTTCTCTAATTTCAACTCATCTGAGGCCTTTTCCCATCTTCCTGCTGCATTTCAGTCTAGGGTAGAAGCAAAGCAACCAGCAAGATATGTTTTCTTAATAGGCGATAGTTATGTGTTTCAGAAACCAAATACGCTGGTTTATTTCTCCAAACAAAGGGGAAACACAAAGCTAACATACGGAATTTGTCAGGTCTAACCGAAATAATTTCAGATACCCAGTAAGAAAATGAGAGTGCACAGCTCTCTCGAGCTAACTATCAAATTCCAGGAGAGTCACTGTAGCCCAAACTGAGCAAGTTTAAGTAAAACATGAAAGGACAATCCAACTTCTTGCTCCAAAGCCCTCCTGGTGTGGAAAAGTATATTGCTATGTATTCTGTAGACCAGGGAGAAGACAGTTTTCATGAAATCATACTTCTAAGACAAGGTGAATTGACACATTTGAGACATTTTATCAGGAATAACTAAAAGTGCAGAGGATAACTAGAAAATTGAAAGGCAGTTCCCACTTTTGTTATTTTTTAGCCTTCAACACATGACAGTCCAAAACTGAGAAGCACGAACATTCTGTAAAGAGAGCCGCCATCAAACCATTAGTTGCAATTCAGCATGGACCCACTGAGAGATAATATGAGGAGTTACTATGGTCCAGTACGAGAAAGCTACTAAAGCTAAAGCAATCCAGAACCTTCAGAATGTGAATTTTGATGAGGAGTCATCATTGAAGGCTGAAACAAAGCTAGGAGTCTAATAGAGAACATTTATTGATAATTAACTGTTTTGGTTATGAGGTTATCTGGGAAATATGTATATAGTATACATGATGTCTCACTGTATTTAATGCCAAAATAGCCAATGAAAACTGGTTTGATTAGAGTTTTGCTTACTTTCTAGACATTTTCAATGAAAACTCGAGGCACTTGGCACAGCTGGAGTCAGAAGGCAATGTGTGTCTCTGCCTTGCTTCAAAAGCTGTCCCCACATCCCCACCACAGAAGCTCCCTCAGAAGTTCTTGTGGGGATGGTAACCTCCGCTGAGGAGGGTTATGAGGAGGTGGAGCAGTAACCTCCTAAAACAACCTGGATGGAAGAAGGAGCAGGTGAGTGTCCCTGGTTTTAGACACAGGCTCCCTTTCCAAAAATAGCAGGGAGGAGTAGGATGTGGTGATACAACTGCCTCCTTAGCAGTGCAAGTCTGGGGCGCTCCCCTGGAAGGGGGGACCTCCACACAGCTCCCTCTTGTGTTGTAGCTGACATGAACCACCAGAACCAATGGAGAGAAAAAATATATGGTTGTGCCTATACTTCTACAACCTTGTGGTCAGGGCATTTACCTGAAAGGTTGCATACCTGGGGTCTAGTCCATGGCCGAACAACAACTCATGATTGAGTTGTTGTTCGGCCATGGACTGCCACTGTTTCATCACGGCAAAAATGTCATCTTGCAGTGAATAAATAGAACTATCTACCAATGAGCTTATTAAACCTTTTTTTTTTTTCTGTTTTTATAAATAATTCCAGTTCCTAGTATGTCATGTAGCAGTCATAAATTGGAGAGGACAGAATCTCACACTCATTTTACAAAAGGACAAACATTATCTCCAAGGATGTGAAATACAGAAGAAACTCTGTAATTGGAAGCTTCTACTGCCTGTGCAAATTTATGTCACAGAGGAAAAGATTTGGACTCTCTACAAGTTAGAGTTAAAATTTTAATACCTAGGGTTTTTACTTTGATGATGGTGTCTTGATTCATCATATTTTCTCTCTGTAAATAGCTTGTAAGCTAGAAATTTCTGCAAGCCTGTCAACTTTCTCAAATAAATCTTTTTTTTTTATCTTATTGATTTGTTTTCCGGAAATATTTTCCTTTCCTTCTAATGTTTTATTTATCTAACAGTGTTCACATTTTATCCCTAGAAACCTTTTCATTTGTTTTTTGTTGCTGTTTATTTGGTTTTTTCCTTTTGTGTTTGTCTGCAGAAAAACAACTTGCATTTCAATAGCAATACTTTATACAGCTGAACATCCCAAAGTGTTTTACATTTAATTACACACTCATAGCAAAGTGACTGCATGACAAATGTGGCCTTCGGGATCTCCAGAAAGGGGAAGGAAGGCAAGACTTTCACAATCAGACCATCATGCACACACATGTGGCACTTTTCTTGCAAATGAGCACCACTGCAGACTCTGTGAGGCACAGGAGAGAGCTGTGAGGAAATGAAAACAAGAACGAAAAAAGGACAGACACCCTTGTTTCTCCAAATTAAGAAAAGGTACTAGGCAGCTTCTGGAATTCAGTGTCTCATCCTAATTCACACAAAGAAACATAGAATACTTCTTTTCACCCAGAGCAATACAGAAAAAGACATGTAATAAAAGGTATGCATAGATACCTTGTATTTATTTTGTTCAGTTTATAGCATGTGCTGTTTTATTTCTTTCCTCATCCTCTCATATGTGTTATTTTCTTCTGTGATAGTTTGCAGAATAGTTTGCTGCTCATTAAATGATGAACAAGAAAGCAATCCATAAAATGTTTGCCACAGAACAAATCAAAAAGGTATTTGGAAATCAAATCGTAGTTTTAATGATAAAATTGTCTCATTTTAGCCTCATATCTCTTACTTGATGAACAAAATTAATGAGGAATGTAACTAAGACGCATCATTTTTTATGACTGCTGCAGAAATTTTCAGTGATTATGAAGTCAGTAAGAGGTGTCTTTGGTCATACGATACTTTTAGCAATCAGTTGTTCAATAATTTAAACAAATTATTTTAATTTCTTGTCCTGGGACATTCAACGCTCTAGCATGTGGCAGCCAATTCACATTAGACATGTAATGTAACAGGTTTCATTTCTTTAGTCAGCTTTTCTTGATACCTGTTTTCTGAAATAACAGGACAGGATAAAAATTTAATCTGAAACTGTGTAGTAAATATGAGTAATATTCATGTATTTGTCACAGACTGGTATTGTGGGATTATCATTCTCATTTCACAGATAAGAAAGCTCTGGCTAAGGGGGCTGGTTAATTTTCTCGGGCAAATTGATGTAGAAAGTCTACGGCTATGCCTAGAATAAAATCCCAGTCCAGTGCTTTATCCATCACATTACTGTTTCTCAATGGTGGATTGCAAATGTTCTTGCAATGGATAACACTGAAATTGTTACATCAGGCTAAACGAAATAAAATCTAGTTTCCCCATTCCATTATGTTTAAAGGTCACATATTCACTAGTAACTATTCAAAACACACATTCACACCAAAACCCTGTAGCTACTACTAACATCCTTAGCAGCAGGTTTTGGCTTGGTTTGGTTTTCATTCTCACTTTTAAATAAAGCCAAGGAGGCAGGGTCACAAAATTGCTTTGCCTGAGACTGAATCTCCCTGTATTGAACAGAACAACAAAACACTGCATTAGGACCTCGTGTTCCTTCCCAAATATTTTTGCCTGTTGGAGAAGGCTGAGAGACACAAGCTCCTTTCACAGATGCTCCAGACTGAAAATGATCCCAAAACATCCAGCCCACAACATCCTCTAGCTACAGCATGGTTGTACCGGCATACGATAACCCAGGGTCTCCACGTACAGCGAGGTGTTTGTGCCAGCAACGCACAGCCCTGTGCCGCACTTCCCCAGGTGCAGTTCTGCACATGTGCTGCAGACCCTCCGCCACACGCGATCCAGAGGCTAGCTCCACTGCACTGCAGCGTCGCAACACGTGGTGCTGTGGCGCCTGTCCCCAGCAAGTCCACGGCATCCTCCATCTACTTTCGGTGCATTATTACCTTGAGATAGCACTGAGGTAAGGCCACCAGCAATGGTAAGTGCGCCTGGTCCCATGTACCATAGACCCCCTGCTGTATTGGATGTTGACCATGAACAGCTTCTCTGTATTTCTAGACTTAGCTCCGTGTCTCAATGCCTCTTGCAAACACGTCTTCAGCCTCTGAAAGCTGAGCAAACAAAACAGAGCTGGCAAAATGTTACAAAAACAAGTAAAGGCTATTTTCAAGCTAAAAAGCAAAATGGCTTTTTTAGTTCACAGCTGATCTCAAGTCTGTTCACTATTTTTAATATCATTCTCTGTTGTTAGGGTTTTTTTTTTTAATATGACAGTCTTTTCTGTCACAATCCATCCTCAAGCCCAATATGGGGTGCCGTATGCAACACCTTTGCAGATGGGCTTCTCTTCGGTTGAAGTCTTCCACCCTTACAGCAACCTGCCAACGTTGTACTAAGACAGTGAGAAAGAAAGGGTTTATAAAAGTAGGAGAGTAGAGGGTTAGTCTAGATCCCTTCTGCCTTTAAAAAGTTACATTTTTGACACAAAATATTGTTTGAGAAACAAACATTACTTTCATGGGATAACATAGTTCTAAATACAGCTGACAGTGTAACACCAAGGCAGTTGCAAGCCAAGATGCTCACAGGTGATGGGTCCTCTGAAAGTCTCTGGCTCCTCTCGGTGAGTGTCTGTTAATGGAAATACTGAACAAATTTATGCAGAACAAGATGAAGAAGTGGTTATGGGACCCACATTTATAATTTGCCTTCAGTTTTAAAGCTGAACTTGGTCTTACGTTTGCATTCAGTGTGAATGGTATCCCACCACTGAGGACCGTTCTCGAGGCTATTTTCCATCTTAGGGCACTTCTAAAACAAAACTAAGCCTCTCCTTCACTCATATTGTATAACCACCAACTTCCAGGGCAATGGGAGCCCAAAGCCAATACCCTAGACTTAGGAGCAAGGAATTTGGGGCAGCAGCTGGGAGCCATCTCTCAGTGGCAAAGGCCAATTACAAACCTGTAACTCGCCATCAGTAGTTAGTCAGTGGCTAGCTGGAGATTTACCAGATACTTTGGTCTCACCGTCCAAATGAAGAGACATTCACCCTTTTCCCCTCCCACCCTCCCTGTGGCACCTCTCTGCCTGTCTCTTGCATGCAAGCAGACCCTCTCCTCTGGCCCACAGACCATATCTACGGATTCGACGTTCGCAGCTTCTGATTAATTTGACCCTACTGTTTGCTCTTCAGATAACTGTAATTTCCTCCTTTCTTTCAACATGAACTATAATTTCTGCTTCATTTCATGTCCAGTTTATAGCTGCTTTTTTCTTCTTCCTATTTTTCCTGTCTGCCCTCCAGTGATGAGCCTTAACTGCCTATGTGCCCCCCAAGTACAAACACTCTTCAGAAAAAGTGATCCAATTTCTTTTCTCCTTAATTTTTTTTCTGATCAAGGCACAAAGCCAAAATATTACATTTAACAGACAGAGCAATATTTTACTAGGCTTTTACTTATATACTGGAAGTCAATGCAGCACAAAAATTGCTCTGCTAAATGAATGCAAGACAGAGTTTTCCTGGCTTACTCTAGTATAAGGAAGCTGCAATGAAGAGAAGAAAGATTATGTATTCCAAATCATCTCAGCTACCCTCTTTATCATTATTATTGCCTCCATTTTCTACTGCATTTTAGAGTATATTCTAAATGGAATATTAATATTAATTTCTTTCTTCTTCATGAGAGTTCAGATAATTTGGGATAATTAAGGGAGAGAGGATAGGAGACTCCATCGTGGGGTTATAAATCTCCAAGGAATGTGTTAGTTTTGCATTTTAGTTCTGCTGAAAAATGTAAATGCTTCAATTAGTGTAAAAATCAGAGACTGCCTCTCTCATTAACAACGAGGCCTCTAACCTCTCACCTTGCCCATATCTGAATCAGAGGATTCTGAAATGGGAAAGTTGGCCCATTTTCCGAAACACAAATTGCTCTAAAAAAAGTAACTAGAAAATATCTCCTTCCCCTCCCCTCCCCCCCCGCCTTAAAGAGCTAATTAGTTTCCAGAAAAGGCTTATCCAGAAAAGTTGGTGCCCTGTTGCACATGATGGGGAAGCTGGCATGCTTGTGGATAGCATTACAATAGCCTGGAAGTGAAGATGACAGGGCTGGGTGTCTGCAGTACTGGGATGAATCTCCTCAATCTAAATATTCCATGTTTCATAACAAACCTGTCAATAAGGGAGGTGAGGGCAGTTTCACTGCTGCGCTATGCTATCCTACAGCTATCGCAGCCTGAAACCTCCTAAAGGCTGATTGAAATCGATTCATACACAGGTGGAATGCTACAGATCTCTCTTCTCAGCCTTTATAAAGGGAGATTTAGTAGGAGATTTTTTATTTATTGAGAGATTCGTATTATACCAAGTTCAATACTCCTCCCCAGAAAGGTACACTTAAACAAATGCCTGATGTATTCAGCGTGTATGGGACCAAATAAATCAGGGGAAAAGAATATAGCTACTACCACACACATGCATTCTGCACACATTCATTTCTAAGCCAGGGGCTGGGAGGCAAGGAGAAAAGCATTACCTGGACTGATGATTACATTTCCTCAGTGAATAAAGCCCACATGTGCAAAACAGTAATGCAAAATTACCTGCTCTTTTCACATAAAGAAGGTTCCTCTGCAATGATTTAATTAATTGGAGGATTAGCCTTCTGCTACCATTTTTGACCTGAGGTTTTTCTGCTAATTTTCCTTTTACTGGAGGATCTTCTAGGCAGTATGGCACAAGTAATCTCATAGCGCTGCAGCATATTTTTGCATTTAATCTGGCAGAGTTTATTTTCAAGGCTATCAGCCCTACTCACAACTTCTAATCCTTAATTTCTGTCATGCATTATTGAGGCTAACATTTTATAAGGTTTGAATCAGTTTTTAATATATGAACTGCTTCAGACAGGGGCCCGGTTGTCCAAATGCATTCAGGATGTTGACCCAGTTTGCACAGAGGAAGCTTTGTTTGCATAAAGGAATTAGTATGGAGAACGGCCATATTATCTCCTTGTGCCACACCCTGCAACCATAATATTTCTTGATCACCCTTCAAATCCATTCTAAGTGCTACTACCAAAATTACCTTCCTGATCCATCATTTCCTTTCCTCTGCTTGTTCTTGATACGCCTGCAGTCACTCCATCGCATCATATCTAGTTGACCCCAGCTCTGCTCCTCCAGGGATATTAGCCTTAGTCAGTCCATCTCCACACTACCTTCTTTCCTGGCCTGTGATAAATTCCGTAACAGTTTAATACTTCAAAATAATTTCTTAAACCTCTTCTACCATTTTACCTTCAAATCAGTCCCATTGATACTGGTACAAGTACCTGAGCTGTCTCCTTTTTACCCTAAATTCTGTTCACCTCAGGTTTTCAAAATACTTTGCGTAATGGTAATAAAGACTATGTAGGTTCTGGTTCAGAATTTCACAGGAAAAGCACCATTCAAGAACAGTGACTATAACATACTTAGATCCAATATCCTCTCTGGAGCAGCCAAGATTAAAAATCCACCACAGTTGTGCTAAACTTTGAGCAATGGAAGTATATGAACATGAGGAAGCTTGTTAAAAAGAAGCTAAAAGAGGTAGCTAAGAAAATGAAATCCTTCCAGACAGCACAGGGACTACCAAAAAACATCCTACTGAAAGCAGAGCTTCAGTGCATACTGTTTGTTAGGAAAAAGTTGAGAAACAATAAAAAGAACCAGGTGTGGTGGAGCAGTGAGCTAAAGATTTGGGAAGTAAAAGAGTTTATTAGAATTGAGAAGGCATCATTCAAAAAGCAGAAGCTGTATCCAAATGAAGAAAATAAAAAGGATCATAAACTCTGCCAGATTAAATGCAAAAATATAATTAGGCAGGCCAAAAAAAAAGAGTTTGAGGAACAGTTGGCTGGAGCAATGAAAAGTAATACTAAATTCCTCTTCCAGCACATCAGAGCAGAAAGCCTGCCAGGCAGTCTGTGGGGCCCACTGACAGCCAGGTTGAGTGCTCAGAGAAGCCAAGGCTCTTGCAGAAAAGCAGAATGAATACTTGCATCACTGCTCGCTGTAGAAGAAACTGAGGATATTTCCTCACTAGAAGCCTTTTTGGAAGGCAATGCTGCAGAGAATCCATCTGAAACATAAGTGACTGGGAAGAGGCTATCGTAACATTAGCATAAGCACTAACGAATTGTCTGGACTGAACGGTACTTAGCCAAGAGTTCTGAGAAAACCCAAGAAGGTAATAGCTGAACCACTAAGGGGGTTAACCCACATTAACTTTTTGGGCACCGTGAACACTGAAGGCTAGCAAATGTGATGTCAGGGAGGATCCAGAGAGCTACAGGCCTACAAACTACTAACTCTAGAATCATAGAATCATAGAATTGTTCTGGTTGGAAGAGACCTCCAAGATCATAGGGTCCAACTATTAACCTAGCATTACCAAGTCCCCCACTAAATCGTATCCCTTAGGGCCTCTAGTGCACAAATTTGTAAAAGCTACAATAAAGGACAGACTTCATCTAAGATACATGTCTAAATGCAATCTACATGGAACAGCCAATGTGGGTTCTGTAACGGGAAATTCAGCCTTCTAAAATCCATTACAGTTTTTTGAAGTTGACAAGCATGTGGGTCGGGTGAGCCAGTCAAGCAAAGTACAACGGGATTTTCAAAATGCTTTTGACAAAGTCTCCCATGAATGATTTCTAAAGAAACTTAGCAGCCGTGGGATAAGAGCGAAGGACCTGGTAGGAATAGATAATTGGCCAAAAGACATGAAACAGAAGGTCTGTCCTTGCAACAGAACAAATACCCTTCACAGTGAAATAAAATGATGGACTCCGAGCTGACAATTACCATTTGGGAGTGGGAGCTTGAGGTTACAACAGACAGCTCCATGGAAGCATCAGCTCAATCCTCAGCAGCAGTCAAAAAACCAACTCAAATGCCAGGAATAAAAAGCAAAACAAAAACATGATTATGACTCTGTTCATCTGCAGCTTGAATATTTTTTCAGTTAGGCTCCCCTCATCTCAAAAAAGCACACATTTGAAGTGGAAAAAGCTCAGAGAAAGATCAACTGTGATAAACTATGGAATGGTTTATAGAGTTCTGAAAATTCACAAATGACGTGGAGTGAGTGGATAGGAAATGACTGTTCACTGTCTAGCCACTGCAGGAACCAGAGTGTCACATGAAGCTTATAAGAGCTAGACTTAAAGCAAACAAAACGAGATAGCCCTCACAGAGGACATATCTTTACCACTTGACACATCTTGTTCAATATCTAAACTGTCTGTTTTCTGGAGCAAGGACTTCATGTTGTTCTGCATCTACCTCTTCAAGTCCAGAGACCTTGAACTGGACTTTTTGGAGCTAGTGGTACAAATAAATGATCATATACATTCAGCCTACCTCATATGCATGTGTTGATTACAGACTTAGGGGTCAGTTCGTAATAGGGAACTTCACTTGAGCAAAGCACTAGACCAATTCATAACTTCCAGTTCCCTCTTTGCATGAATTCAAAATCATCATAATGCTATTGGTCTGCAGGAAGTTGTCTCAGTTTAGACCAGGAGTGGTCAAGGGTAGAAACAAATGCTAAGACGACGAGCTATAAAACCTTATATTGCAAGCAATGCACACACATCAATGATTGAACCGTCAGCATGAAGAACAGGCAAGTGTAGTAAGAGTATTTGTACATTGCTTAAGGTAGCCATTTCCAGGGCATCTGCTTGCAGAGAGCCTTCTGCTTTCATCCTGTCCACAGGCTACTTTCATTATGTCTTGGTTTTGCATTATCCTCTGCATTCATTTCTTGTATCGTCTTTTTATTATGGAAGGCAATGTGGGAAGTCTCTTCCTCTACTGGTTGTGGTCCAACACAACTGGAAGAGAGAATCCACTCCAGATACAATCCCTATCTAGAGGAGATAATTGACTTTCCCTGACTCAGAGCTAACAAGATAAGAAGTTAAACACAGGTGCCCTGTGGGACTGTACTTTTGTTGAAGATTGGGAGAACTCTCAAAATAAGAGGGATAATGTCCTCTCACATCCACTGGTGCAGATCCAGAGTCATGCCACTGATGTCATGCCAAGGTTTACACCGATGCAGGATTCAGTCTTGGGAGCCGGTCCTGACGGTATGCACCCTCAGTGTAAACTGGGCAATACCTGGGACTGTCAGACACAGAAACAAATGAGACCAAGGTTAGGTGACAATTCCAGGCAGAAACTTAGTGAGGTACATAAGCAGAGGCTGGTTTTCTCTGCAACACAAAACATGTCAGGTCTGTTAAAGAAAAACAAATTTTTCTTCTGGTGTGATGGTGAGAACTAGCACAACTAGGCCTCATATATCTGAGACAGAATAAAGAAGAAATTTCCCAGCAACAATGCTTTGCTTTCCTAACAGTTCAGTGTCTACTGGTTCATATAGTTGCATTCTTCAACACATTAAAAATTGTATGCATATGGATTCCTCCTTTCCTTCCCTAATAATTCAGGTATACAAGCAAGATCAAAAGTTGTAGTCTCACTGAAATGACCATACCATTTGTTTCTGTTGAATTTCCTATACAATATTAGTGAAGACAAATGATTTTCATTGTTTGAATAGAAAAAAATTTTACACCTCTTTCAAATTTCCTTGGTATCTGACCTCCATATGAGCACAGGATTTTATTAGAATATGTCAGTTCACCATAGCGACTCTACTAAAGAGACCTCCCCCATAAGAGTTTCCAGTTTACAAAGAAAAATAAAATAGCAGGTGTTAACACTGAAGAAGAAAATTGGGACACAAAATTAAGGTTATTAGGGAAGCTGAGAATTATAAAAGGGCCAACAGGGAATGATTTCAGAAATCACAGTTTAGCAGCAGAGCAAATAAACAAAGCAGCCTGTGACTGAAGTCATCAAACTAGAAAATATTCTAGCAAAGTAATAAAATGAGAGGCTCCAAATGGAGCCTGGTTACCTAATCACTGTATTCTTTCCCTTTTGGCTCATAATGTATAGTCAACCTCACTGCCTCGCAGGGCTGAGCCCTGGCCATACACACAGACAGAAAAACAGAGTTACTCCAGATGTCTTCAGTTCTTGGGACTGGATTGAGGTTTTGACACAAAAACCGTCTGTCTGGCAGCACATCACTGTGTGGACTGTGAAGTGATCCTGGGACCTACTCACGAGCTTTTCCCTTACCTGAGCGTGCAGCGGCGGACACAGTAACACAAGCCAGATCTTGCACCCAGCCCTGTCCAGCACCGGGGCAGCCATGCCCACCTGCAGAACTGGGAAAGGAGACAGACACCTTTGCCTTCACCTCCCTCGCTGCTGCCTGACACATTTGCAGGCAAGGAACGTAATGACCCCAGAAAGATTGCCCTCTCCGCTCTCCTGGTATGGGCTGCAGGGGTAAGCAGTGCAGGGACACCAAGACAGGGCAGGGACGCTCTCAGGACCCACTTCTCGGAAGGGCTGTACAGGGCAAGCGGTCTACTTAGAGGGCGAGGGAGAAGCTGACCCATGGACATGGGGTACAAAGAGCCATGTCAGGTGTTCTCTGTCCACAGAGGCTGCGGCCACAACAAAAGTACCTGACATTACAAATATTTAAATCAAAATGAAAACTAAAGCAGTTTGTATGAACCGAGTGCATAAGATGAACTCTTTTGAGTAGTGTAAATTAAAGTCACAGGTAGTGGGCAGCAGGAAGAGTCGAACGTCAGCATTTCACCAAAAAACCAACTTGCGTTACAGCCTCCAGGCTGTAAGTCAGCCCTGCTGAAGCAGATAATGGCATAGATTTTAAGGCCGGCAAGAACTGCTACAAAATCATGTAGCCTGACCTCCTGTGTAACACAAGCCATAGGATTTTATCCAGCATTCCCTGTAGCAGTAATGCCTACTCTTCCCTGCTGGAGAGGAGGCTCCTTACAAGCCCATTTCAAATGAACTCTCGGCAGGACTCTGAGGAGAACGGACAGATATTAGACAAAAATTTGCTTGTTTGCTTTTCCAAAAGGAGCAGCCAGGAAAGCAGTTGCTAATCGCTGGTGTAGGACTGCATCGCTGGTACCCAGTGGGCATCAGGCAGTCAGGCTCCGGCTGAGCGGTGAAACCAGGGCAGCAGTCACACCATGCTGCGGCAGGACTATAGCTCTTTCCTACTTCGCTGACGTTCATGTTGCCTTCCTCTCACCCACTGAGTATTATCATCAGAGACTGGAGTCTGAATGTGTTTAATGCTTTCTTAGCCACAGATCATTAGTAACCAATTCCACTTTCCACTAAGTCCCAATTGTTTTTATACAATACAGGACTCCTTTTTTTCCTGTCCCCTCTTCTCTTCTTTCTTCCTTCCCTTTCCAGTTTTCTTGTGGTAAAACAGTCCTGCCTGAAAGCAATAAGCTCCTTTCAGAACTTAAAACCCTAATGGCCAGCATTTGGAAAAGGCACTCTAAAGGCACCATTATTCCTCACTTTTTGGCTTCGCTACTGGCTCGCTGTCCACATGCATAATGCTGAGCTTTTTCCCCCCAGAGTAGCAGACCTCAGATAGCCACAACTCCAAGTTAACTGCTTGGTTTTGTTTATTCTCAGGGGAAGCTAGCAAAGAGACAACTCTCAGGACATTTGGGAGGCCACCACCAGTGAGCACTCAGCTAGATATGCGAGGAATATAAATGAAGCAATGACTTACGTAATTGTACCCACCAGGCACAGCTCTTCACACTTTTTGGATGTTCTTCACTCCACCCGATGTCCTCTCCTGCTTCTCTACCAAAGTCTTTCTGGTTCACGGACCTGTTTTCCACAGATCTGCATCTCGGTGTTCACAGGAGACCTGAAACAAGATTGCAGTTTATCATTGCTTTTCTCGTTTCTGTGGGACTATAATGTCCAGAGCAGCAAAAGCCAGGGATCCACTCCCACTGCTGTTACTTGCTCTCTGTGCAAGCTCCAGCTGTCCATTATTTGCTGACTGGCAGCTGTGAGAAAGTGGTCTGCACCCCTGGCAGGTGGGCTGCTGGCTGGGCTAGGTAGCATCTTTCAATAAATTGCTGGAGAACAGCAAGACGTCAGCGCTGAGGGGGAACCTGCTCCTGCCCAGGGCATGCCCTCACCAACGGGCCATCAGCTTTCGCCTGCAAGACACATTTGGATGTCTCCACACAGAAATGCCAGTTGGACTTGGGTCTCACTCTGTGGCTGCAACAGGCAGCAGGGGACCCAGGGGCAAAGAAACCCAGGGGATTACCCAGATGGTGAGCCCCACTTCCACTGCTGTCCTAGAAAGAGTAAAGAGCAAACGACAGGGTGCACATATCCCTGGAGGGACGGCGCTAAGTACTTTACCATAGGTAAAGCCCTGAGGTTGTCACTCCCAGGCAGAGACAGGCTGTCCATGCAGCGGACACTTTAGGATACACACAGCCCCTGCTGTCCACAGCAAATTGGGATTTCACGGGCAGGGTAAGGAGACATTGCCTCCTCCGCAGCTGGTGCGCCAGGGTACCAGTCAGTGCCAGCCCAGCCTCCTGCAGCGCCATGCCCAGCCATGCCCCGCCACCAGCGAGGAACCGCCACACACTTGCTGATGTTAGCCCCGAGTAGGGGCAACCCTCCAAAGAGCGTGGAGGAGAAAAAAAGAGAATAAACTCTCTAACTCCACCACAGCTAAATGTCAGTGCCCATCCTCATGCTTTGTGCAGAGGAAACCTCCTGGAAAGCTGTGGGTCCCGGTGCAGAGTCCCCATGCCTGCAACCCAGAGCCTCTCGTGCCTTAAGTCCAGCATAACCCCCCAGAAAACAGGTGGCGGACCATTGCAGTGAGGTGTTAGTAGCTGTTTGACATGCAATCCATCCTTGAAAGAAAGAAACTGTGCAAACGAGTAAATACATCCACGCCCTCACAATCAGTGAGGCAGGGCGTGCTGCGCCTGGGAAGGGCTCGGCTGTTTGTCTTGCCGGAGAGCGGGGGGCACTCCCCCCTCCCCAGCCCAGAATTGCCCCAGCACACAGTTATTGTCCATCCCCGGGCTGCCGCTCTCCGCCTTTCCCATAAATAGGGATCTCTGTGCGCGGGGGGAGCGGGGCTCCTCGCAGCCCTCGCACAGCTGTGGGCACCGCTCGGGGAGGGGAGCTGCAGGGCGGCGGGGGGAGCAGCGGGGCAGCCCCCTCCAGCTGCCAGAAGGATGGGGCGAGAGGCAGGCAGGAGCACGGGGGTCTGACAGAGGCACATGCCCCAAATCCTGCCCACCTGCTGGGGCGCGACGCCAGCTGCAGCCCAACAAGGGCCCTGTTAATCCTGCCCGCGCGGTGGGTTTCTCTGCCTCGCACACCCAACTCAGGCCACCTCACTGAGAAATTTTCACCAGTGGTTTGCTAAGGGTTTCTCCCCAAAGAATCATGATTTAATTGCTGTTATTGTCTTCATAAAGCTGTCCAGAGTGTTTTTCCACTGGTTATTTAAAGCTTATCTAAAAGGTACTGATAGCAGAGGATCGCCTGGTTAAAACTGCAGTCCCAGTATGCCAGTAGCAGTGTGGTAAAAATAATAGGTCTCTTAAATCAATCATCATCTTTCTCTAATTTATCATATTGTTGTATTTTTGGATCCATGCACGGCATGCACAGCACAGCATTACAAAAGAAATGCAGTTAGAAGCTATATAAACAGACAACTGCTGACCGAGTTACTATCAGTCTTCTATGGAAAAAAAGATACTTTGGCAAAGAATAAAAATCACACATTATAATTTTTAAAAAGATCTGCTGATAAGAAACCTTGGTGTAGAAAGCAAGCTGTCCAAAACGTTGCTAAAATGTTGTACACTTTGCTCATGAAAAATAGTTTAAAAATCTCTCGATCAGTAACAGCTTCAAAAATAACAGCATGAATAATATGAATGTTTGGTGGAAACAAACAACGGCACGGGACATCATTAGGTATATAGTCTATATATATTTTTCCTATCCTGATTTGGTGTAGAGAGAAAAGCTGGAAGCACAGAATCATAGAATAGTTTGTGTTGGAAGGGACCTTTAAAGGTCATCTAGTCCAACCCCCATGCAATAAGCAGGGACATCCTCAACTAGATCAGGTTGCCCCGAGCCCCATCCAGCCTGGCCTTGAATGTTGCCAGGAATGGGGCTTCTGCCACCTCTCTGGGCAACCTGTGCCAGTGCCTCACCACCCTCGTTGTGAAAAACTTCTTCCTTATGTCTAGCCTATATCTCCTCTCTTTTATATTAAAACCATTACCCCTTGTCCTATCACAACAGGCCCTGCTAAAAAGTTTTTCCCCCTCTTTCCTATAAGCACCCTTTAAGTACCAAAAGGCCGCAATAAAGTCTCCTCGGAGCCTTCTCTTCTCCAGGCTGAACAAGCCCAACTCTCTCAGCCTGTCTTCAGAGGAGAGGTGCTCCAGCCCTCTGATCATTTTTGTGGCCCTCCTCTGGACCCGCTCCAGCAGGTCCATGTCCTTCTTGTGTTGGGGGCTCCAGAGGTGGACACAGTACTCCGGGTGGGGTCTCACCAGAGGAGACTAGAGGGGCAGAATCATCTCTCTCGACCTGCTGGCCACGCTGCTTTTGATGGAGCCCAGGGTACAGTTGGCCTTCTGGGCTGCCAGCGCACGTTGCTGGCTCATGTCCAGCTTTTCATCCACCAGTACCTCCAAGTCCTTCTTGGCAGGGCTGCTGTCGATCCCTACATCCCCCAGCCTGTATTGATACCGGGGGTTGCTCCCGGTAGAAGAAGTGATGAAATGTGTTTAAAAAAGATGGAGGTTTTTTTTTTCATACAAATCCCTTGTTTCATCATATCACTAGTGACTCATGCATAAAGGCTTAGAAATCTATGGGAGGAGATGAGACATCTCAGAAACAGATATGAGCAAATAATTCACTACAGGATAGCTGTTTTCTCTTTAAACCAACTTGGGGGGGGGGGGGGGTATTATTTAAAGAAATTATCTGCAAACAGGTCATTCTCACTATGAATTTATTCCTATGTTCCTAATTGCCTCAGAGACTGTTTGTGAAAACAAGTTTTACACAATGAATTTACAAACTGATCATTCAAAATGCTCAGCTACTGTGAGTTGCCAATCACCTGGCGTTAAAAACCATATGTATTATTTCTACTTTGTAATTCACTCCCCAATTTGCAAAGTCAAGAAAAGTATCTACCAAAGTTTTGAATCTCTCAGAATCACTTTGGATAAAGATAAGAGATAAGAAGAGTTGAGGAATGAAATGTCACTTCATGACTTTTTATGTCGTCCTTCCACACAATCACCACAGCCGCTTGTCACTCAGCTCGTTACCCAGGCAGTGCATTCCTTCATAACTCATTGAGGGAGAAGAGGCACGTCACACTTATGGACTAGTGGGTTTTACCTCTTTTTTCCCCTCACATTCTTCCCAAGCCATTTCTGTTGGTGAGCACCCAGTATGCAACCTAACTCTGCTCTGGCACATTTAATTACCCAAGTTCCTGTGCCGGAGCTTTGGAAGGATATTGGGAGACCTTCCTCTGCCCATCCTGCACCGTGCAGCACCACAGATCGCTTCACACATTCATTTGTGAACAGTGTGAACTGACCTTGATTGTCTCCCTCCTCCATCATCTACCATCTCCAGAAATCCCTTTTAGTAATTAGTTTTGTGACAGCTTGTGTTCCCTTTAACTCTTAAATATGCTTGGGAAAGGAGCTGTTGAACGTAAGAGACAAGGCTACACAGAGCTCCTCCAAAGACAGGCGACTCTGGGCCACAAGACTGCTGGGAACAGGCCATGGCCCCTTCCCCTGCTTTTTCTGTGTATAAGCCAAGGAAAATCAGACTTTATGTTACAGCTACTACAGAGAAGGAGGTGGCAGTGTGTGGAGTAGCAGCCACAGTTAATGTCTCTATTTTTAGGATCCATTGCACCATCTTTAGGATCCACCATTGCACCTCTTCAATGGCTTCTGGAGCTGTAGTCCAGGCTTTCCCTCTGGTTTCCTGAGCCAGCCCTATCCAGCCTAGCTTGGGCCTTTTTCTTTAACCCTTGGCTTTTGCTGACCTTACCGTGACTTGTCTCCATACCCTTCTCTTTAGCAATTCAATGTTGCATATACTTCTGTGAACCCTGCAAAAGAGCTGGTGAAAGGTGACTCTAATGCCTGAGATGGAATCCTTGGATGTAGTTACTCTAGTGAGAGATGTTGCTGTAATATCTAGTATAGAGAAGTAAATATCATAGAAACATTTTTCCCCATGGAGCAGTTTCATTACCCTGGCAAATCCTTTGAAGCTGGGGAAAAAAAAAAACCTAAGAGAGATCTATATTATGAGAGCATCAAATCTGGGTCAGTTACAGTCTCCAACTTACCCCAGAATCCTTCTTCACACAGGGTCCCCACGCTTTGGCCTTGCAATGGAGTATGCTGAGGAAGTGAACTGGGAAGCAAGAAAAGAGACGAGATTGACTATTACAAGAGCCCACACACCACCACCCTTTGCCAAGGAAGGCAAACGTACCCCACAATAACACTGGGGAGTGGTAAGTTCATTGATCCCAGACAGACCCATGGCATTCCTCCTTCTTGAAGAGAAACTCAGGATTTAACAGCACCATTACATCAAGAAAAGAGTTCTCCCTACTGAGAAATACATTCCTCTTCTAGTGCATTGAAACAATTAGGTAATTTCCTTCTCCTTCCCTACAAATTGAATCTCTCAATAGCTCAATTTCTGCAGGTTCCATTGTTTTCTCAGGCATGTCCAAAGTCATTTTGCTGAGTCACCATACTCTCCGAGTACCCAAGCATCTCCAGCACCTGAGCATTCAACACTACAGCTATTTCTTGAATAGTGCTTGGACATGTTTCAAGTTGACATTTTAGATTGCATAACTCCTGGCACAGCACTGTGAAGATGTCTCCTCCCATTGCATCAGAGAGTGACCTGCTGTGGCAAAGGCTATTACTTCCTTTGGGACTATCAGGTCTGTGGTGCCTCATCGAATTATGCAGATTCCAAGGGGAGAAAAAATAACCGCTGCATGCTCCAGGCTCTGAACTTTTCAGTACAACACATCTGGAGAGCCTTCATCTACATATGCGGCTCTAATGCCACATCTCCTTGGCGAACACTGCGTGCATTGAATCCTGCTAACATAGGATGACAGACAAGTAACAATAGGAGCTACGTTGCCTCGGTGCTTGTCTCATCCTAAAATAAAATACTGTGTGACGGACTAGCCACAGCTGCATGCTTACAAAGAGCAGTCTGTGGCTTCTAAGTAAAGCAGCTGAGAAGTTAAAAAAAAAAAAAACAAAAACTTCAGCTTCCCCCTCCCCACTCATTTCCAAACACACATGTTAGATCTGAGGCCAAAATCCAATGACTAAAGTAGGCATATAACTAAGAGTGACCTGATTTTGGGGAGGTACTGTGCGCTTGCATCGCCCAAGGACTTTACTGTTTGAGAACTGTGTTTCTTGGGCAACACAGAGGCTCAGTTCCTCTGAAAATTGGGTGCATTTGAGCAGGTGCCTTAACATTAGGTTTTTTAACAGCTCAATCTCTTAATTTGTTTTTCTGGAAACAGTTTAATTTGAGAGTATAGACAAATGAATACTGAATAAAAAATTTTAAAAAACCAACCAAACAAACATTGAATGTCTGGTTTCTGTAGCATTAACCACGCTGAGTACCACTGAGGGGGTGGGTATTGCACGCTGCAGCATGGAGCGGGGAGCAAGAGGCTGTGCAGCGGCAGGACTGCTGTCCCATCAACGTGACGCAGACGATGTGCTACAACAGGCAGTACAAATAGCAAGGGTAAGAGATGACTGTTCCCACTCGGCTCTCAGAAAATCTTCCTGAGCAGTACCCTCTCTTCTCCAGGGAGCTCACTGATAGTAAAAACGGCAGCTTTTCAAGTCAGGACTGGTCATCCAGAAGCCCAGGGATGCTAATGAGCAAACGTCCCCTGGGCTGTGGATCCATCTGAGGCAGAAAGAGGGTGATGTGGAACCCAAAGGGTGAATTACAGTCATCTCCTACCTTCTTTTCCCCCGCCTCGCTCTGCATCTTGCTTGTGGCTAAGGTGGCAGGAACAGACTAATGCATGCTTTCAAGGGATTTGAAGAGAGTTCTTAACTGTTTAAAGAAAGCTTAAAAATTTGTAATTCCTAAGCTACTTTCCAAGGCTGGTCGCTGAAGGTTATGCAGGGCTAGATGCGAAGTTGTATAATCCTGTTTTTCAAATGTCAGCAGGAAAAAAGTAGAATTCTCCTTTTGGCTTTCTCCAACCCCTGAGTAATCTGATGCAGCACAAATCAATATGTTCTTGAGACAGCGTTCCATGGAAAATGTAAATCGTAATGTTATCTGATATTTGGGTTGTACAAACTCAAGCAAATTGCAGAAACTATAATCCCAGACTGTGAATCACTGCTGTGGATCTAATCGGTACTGCTCTTTTCTGTCCATCAGCTCCACCGTTTGCAAAGCAGTGGAAGTATGGATTACACGACTTGTACTTTCGCCACTAATGTGCCCTGATGGTAAGAAACTGTAGAGTGACCAAATAGTTAATCAGAAACAAACCCTGGTAGCTAGTTTCTCTCTCCTGTGTGCAAATATCCTCACCTCCCCAATGAGAGCAGGTTTGGGAGTTCACAGCCAGCACACATCTACCTCTACTTTTTAAAGCTGAAACTGTCACAGGGGAGCGGAGTGCTTAGGAGCTGTGATTAGAAGGAAGCTTGCTAATGCAACAAATGGTCGAGCAGACAACACAAATCAACAGATGCCAAACTATTTGAAGCCTGATACAGAACAAAAGGCCTGCCTCCTCAAATGAGGGCCAGGGCTACAGAGCCCAGACAGAAACACATACCAGCTGGCCAGCCATGCAGAATGAAATTCCCTAGGGACCAGTTTCATCATAAGCAGCAGCTGACCGATAGCGATTGACGGGGTGGCTGATGAGAGGGCTCATTCCTCGGGTTCCTCGCTCCCTCAGTCTCAGTCAACAAGAGCCACCGCTTTTGTCGTGAGTGCCTGTGGTACGTGTTTGCACGGCACGAACTCACGTTCATGGAGAATCATGCTTATTTTTTGGCACAGTCTGCCATCAGGCAAGAAGGAATTCATGTTTCAAGCTGACAGAAACCAGCAAAGTCAAAATCTCCACATCCCAAAACACGCTTCGAGCAAGTCTATAGCTGCTTGGGGAACACAGGCAGGTTCTGCCCCATTTCTGCTGGGTTTCAGCAGTGCTTTGACACATGGCCATTACCCCACGGTGATAAACACATCTGACATCACACATCTGCATTACTGTCTCCACCACTGCTGCCACAATTTTAGGCCCTGCATTTGCCAGCAGAGATGCAGGCCTGGATGGTCATGCGTGTACTATATTAGTGCCTTCAGGAGCCTCCTGCTTTTCAAGCAGACCACTATAGACATTTTAGTGGTTCAAAGAGGGAAGTCTCGCAGCCAACGCGTGATACGAGACAGGAATTCAGAAGGTGCTGGGAAGAAAGGAAATCCACAGAGTCAGAGAGGACTTTCTCATAAGATGAGGACTTAGAACAGGAATGCAATGAAATCCTTTGATGCCAACTCTTCTTCAGAAGGCTGGCAGGCTTCTCCAAACCCACCCAGGCTGCTGATCTGAATAGAGCACCCTGAAAAGTCCTTGTGAAGCGAGTGACAGGATAAACCGGCTTACAAGAAGGTGGATACAAGAGTGGAGGATGTCTGAGAGAAACATGCGAGCAAGGGAGGGGCTGTCAGCTGGAAAGTCCAATTCTGTATAATGGCTCTAATAAAATCAGGATTGTCGCCCAAAGACCTCCCAGAACAGAAATTTCAGCACCTGCATGCTTTTTGGTTTGCCTACGTGCTGTGTACAGCTCCATGTTTACATACAACCCATCTACTCCTCTCCTCAGAAGACCCACATGTTTTAAATAGTTCTGTAATTATATTTCTTCATAGCAGCAGATAATTTTGAAAAGAATATCAGACAAGCCAAGGGAACAAACTCTTCTTGGACCATTTCCCATCCCTGTTATTTTCATTAAAAAACAGAGAAAGCATTGGTGCACCGAGACTATGGCTGTTTGCCCTATGTGCCTGACTCAGGAAACAAGCAGTTTGTCACTATGGTTATTTCTGGCAATTCACAGAATCATAGAATGGTTTGGGTTGGAAGGGACCTTAAAGATCATCTAGTTCCAACCCCCCTGCCATGGGCAGGGACACCTTCCTCTAGACCATGATGCTTACAGCCCCATCCAACCTGGCCTTGAACACTGCCAGGGATGGGGCATCCACAACTTCTCTGGGCAACACATTCCAGTGCCTCACCACCCTCATGGTGAAGAATTTTTTCCTAATATCTAATCTAAATCTACCCTCTTTCAGTTTAAAGCCATTACCCCTTGTCCTGTCACTGCATGCCCTTGTAAAAAGTCTCTCTCCAGCATCCAGGCCATTACTGCTCTGAAACATAAAGCAATTCCTATTTCACGTCAAGTACTAGTCTACAGATTCAAAATGTGTGTGCTAAGTCTTAATCTACAGGGTGTCCCACCTGACTGACTAGGAAATAAATCCGAACAGAGCACAGCAAAAAATTACAATAAGTTGCCTGCATCACTTCAGGCCATATTCATCAAGTGATGGCTTGAGTGCTGCATACTGAAAATACACAGGAGCTGGGTATTGCAAATTCTAAGCCACTGCCCATCTTTTCCCTCTACCCCAAGTTCCTTAAAAAAAGGCCAGATCCTCGGCTGCTGTCAATTAGCAGAGTCTCATTCAAGCTGATGCTGAATTAAACAGGCTAAAGATGTGCGCCCTGACTCGAGCAGAACAGTCTCTCCCCTACAATTACAGCCAAGAAGCTTGTCTTTGTTTAAATATTCAGTTTTACAAAGGCTTTAAAAACCACATGCTCACAAAGATTGCTTGGAAATTTTGTGGGGGTCAGTATAGGTTGTATGCACCAGATTTGGGGACATTTATGTTAAGTGGCTCCTAAGAAGGGTGTACAACAAATGGCGGTGGGGGATGAGTGGAGTTTCAGTGGGCACAAATTGTGGCTATGGTTCTTGTCTCTCCCTCCACATCTGGGTTTTAATCACTTAACACACCCACACATTGCTCTATGGCATCTATTAATTTTTGAGAAATAAAACAGGAAGCAGTATCCTTAAAATCATCATTTTTTTAAATATGGGATGTTCCCACCCCACTGCCACAGCATTTCTCCTCTGTGCAGCTCCCCACTTATCATTCATGTACCCACTCTTCCCCGGTGCCTCCTTATAACAACCTCTGCTTGCAGGGCAAGGCAGCAGCTCTAAGACAACCAAGAAAGCTGTGAAGAAAAGGGTAAGGTGGGACTATTTTCCATATTTCAGGCTAGAAATCTACAAGATTTATTGAAAACATACCAGGGAAGTTAGTAAGCCTGTCCTTTACCACAGGATACAGGATTTCAGGCTAAAATATGGGAAACCCCATATTAAATGAGAAGTCTGCCAACCCTAGGAGCTAACCCATAAAGTGCATTACTCCATGCAGTCACAGAGGTTTTCTAAACTACTCATTTTCACATGAGCTGGTAGCTCAAGGGGATGTTCAGACAGCGCTTGATGCCTTTGAACCTGACCTACAACCAGCCGATGTCAGTTCAAACCTGACCGTTAGCAGAAAATGGGGAAAAAAAGGAAAGAGGAGCAAGGCGTGTTGTCGTGGTCTGCCTCTGTCAAAGGAGTTTGTAGTTTGAGAGAAATCAAACCAGCAGAGCAGAAAGCTCAGATAGCACTGAAGGTAAATAAACAGCACGTGTGTCTGGGAGGGGAGAGAAGTTCAGAGCTGTGCAGGGAGGCAGGTGAGGTCTGGGGAAAGTGCGGTGGGGTGGCAGGGGAGGAGAAGAGGGACAGGACTTGGAGAGGCACAGCCATTCTCCCAGCCCTACCGAGGTCCAAGGCAAGAAAATGAATGCCTCCCTCTCCTCCCTGCCTCTTCCCTGTCCTCAGTGGGACCTGGGCAATCCTTGCCCTGAGTCCCATCTAGTGCAGGTGGTGACTGTCATTCCTCATGGGAGCCAGCAGTAGGGCAGCCCTTTCCACCTTCCTGGTAGCTTCTGCAAAACACAGAGTGCGAGACTGAAAATGCACCAGGTCAGTGCTTAGCACAGTGTCCCAGGCACTGGCAACGGGTTGGGAAGGGAGGCACCATTGACTGAGATGAATGCAGGAGTTCACACCCCTCACATCTCCTGTGTCTCTGCAGAGGGCATTTTCATTCAGGAGAGTACACCTCATAGAGATGAACAGGCTACTTCACACTTCTTCAAAAAACTCATTCTGCTTAAAGGTCAAGAGTCCAAAATCCACACACTCAATTGGATTTCCTTGAAACTAATAGCACAACATAAATTTGCCATCCAAATACATAAATTTGCCATCACCCGAGTGATTTACAAAATGCATTCCTAAAAAAATAAAATAAATAGTCTCCCTGGAGGTTGAAAGATTGTTGCTGGGGGCATTTCTTTGGAATCAAACTGTGGCTCCAGTCAAAACACACAGGAACGCAGTCCCACAACGTCCATCACGGCTGGTGCGTGGTGCCTGTCACCTTCTCGGCAGGCAGTGGGGAGCAGGGAGCTTGGCAAAGGCGTCAGCTCTACAAGGAGGATCAAATCTCACACTGGGATGGAGCAGCCCTAGCAGGGTGCCCACTGGCTGCTCTGGGTGCTCCCCCATGTCAGGTGGAGGCTGGGGTCTTGTTCCCATGAGCAGACCTGGCTGATTAGTGGTCTCAGAATTTGGGGGGGTGGGGAGCAGGGGGATGGCTAGCACGTAGGAGTCATTCTTCACCCTATCCTGTGCATGTGCTGGGGACTTGAAGGGTCCTGACTCCACTTTCTGCTGTGCTCAGAGATGATCTGAGGGACAGCAAGAGAAACTAAGCTGACAACCATAAGAAGCCAAGCAACACACATTAAAGACACAGTCCCCCCTTCCCTGGTAGGACAGGGAAGGGACTGGAGTGGGTTGCTGGGCTTGCAAGGAGGGAATGTGATAAAGCAAGCTGGGCTGAAACTGGGACAGGGGATTTCATAGATGAGTGACATACAAGGAATGCAAGATCGACTTATATGTGCAGTTAAATAACCCCAGAAGCATGCAGAACTCTAGCAGGCGGCTGCCTTTGATGCATATATAGCAATAGGTACCAGCTGACAAGGAGTTATTGGCTCCTAAAATACTCACAGATTAAGAAGACAGGAAAGGAGGTGAGCTGGAAGTCATAGCCAACAGATATGCATGACAGCAGGTTGGAGAAGGAAGAAGATTCACATCTTTAATGTGGTGGGTTTTTTTGTTACCTGGCTGTCACATTAAGATTTATGGAGGTAGACCTGCTGGATGGTTTCCTCTCTCTCCACATGATAGAGGACAAGACCTCAGCACTTGTCACAGTGTGACCAAGAGTGGAGAAGCAGCACACAGCAGCCACACAGTCTCTCCATCCCAGCCATAGCAGTGTTTTGGCTGCTCCTGTAGCTAAAGTGACACAAAAGAAACTCACTTCCAATTAAAGTGTTTCTCTTCCATTACAAGGCAAAGAAACTGGATGAAGACTGCTCACACATCGTAAAGTTGTTTACAGCCAAGATGACCTTCTTAACTTGTTTAGTTTGGGGTCAATTTGAAATAGCAATCTAAAAGGGAAACTTTCCATAACCTATTGCCAGTTACTTGAATCAGTGATTTCCAAAATGTGGGCCACAGACAGCTGGTTAGTCACATGTGGCTGGCACTCCTCCCTTCTCATTGCTACTTCAGCCTGAGTACCGCTAAAAATATACCAAATGGTTTCCTAATATCGCGTTCTCATGTGATCACTAGCTGGTGTTGAAATGGGGATGTAAGAAAACTGAAGACGTGAGAGGTGGAATAGTGGTGCTCCACACGTTGGGAGATGATAAAGGGAGGTGTGGATCACTTTGGGGGAATGTGAGGTGCAAAACCAAAGTCCCACTTAAGAAAGGAAACAGATATGCAGAACAATTGGATGTACTAGGAAATTATATCATTTCAGTTAAGGCTGTTGAGAAACGTGTAGATTGGTTTTATGGGGTTTTTTACATTTTCTTCTGTCTGTATCTGTAACCTCATCTTATCCTGGGACTACATACACTGTTTGTACCAATGACTGTATGACTCTGCTCACCTAACACGGTGAAGCCTGGGCCCTAGGGTGTGCTGTCAGACAACCAGTGCTAGAGATGTAACTTCAGGATACGCAACTCCTCACAGACTAGTTAAGAAACACCTGTGCCATCTGAACACCACACCATTTTGCCATTTGGGCACCTGAGGTTGCGCTGGGCAGCTGCAAAGTGATGCATTTCGCTTGTAGGCAAAACTGCCCACTCGCCCTCCAGTGCCCTGGAGCTGCGGACCACTGCGTGGCCCAAACGCTTCTGGCTCCTTCTGACCACAGGCAGTGTGCCTACCGTGCTGTGGGTGGGGTGCAATGCGGTGCAGCCACCTCGAGAAGCATCTGGATCAAGACAGATCTTTAGACCTTTCATATCAGCAAAAAATGGAAAACAGGCCTGAGCAGTTTTCCTGACAGCGTAAGGGATTCCAAAGGGGGTGTGTAAATTTGTTAAAACAAATTTTAAAAAAGGACGTGAACCAGTCAAGCCTCAGTTTATGTTCCCCGCATGTCACTTACATTTGTTCTCCTTGACAAAAACGGGCGGCGCTGCTCTGAAGCCCCAGGGACTCCAGAGCCTTACTGGGACAGTTTATTTGGAGCAGTACGCCAAAAAGCAGGCTGTAATGCCTCGCAGATCCCTGACGGCGGATTCCAGACAGGCCAGGATCCTTGGGAAGGCTGCGTGGTGATATCACCCACCTCCACGCCGGCAGGGATCCGGGAGCCAGTTCCAAGATCTGGGGCTGCAGGCAAGACAAATAAAGCTCTCACATACTTTTCAGCCAGGCAGCTGCATGTAGTTCAGCAGGAAACTCTTTGTACTGCGTGACCAGGTCACAGACATAAACAAAAGGGCACTGAGAGACCGAGTCAACAGCCGGGTTCTCATGTCCATCTGTGTCATATTCCTGTCACTAAAAATCAAATGCTCACAAGAGGAACTTGACATCATATGTGCATGCTGCAACATTTGCTATAAAGGGAACAGTAAAACATTCAAAAAAAGTCATGCAGTTGCAAAAGTTTTACTGCTACTAAAACAATAGCTGAAGGGTAAGTTTTCAGCAAGCAGCAGACAAGAATTTAACTGCGCTGCTCACACTAATCCCCCTGAATTTTCTCTTTAAGAGAATCCAGGAGTGGAGGGCTGAACTGGCCTGTTCCTTTTAAGAGAAATAAACTGGGGGAAAAAAGCAGTAAAAGTTGAACAGTCGCTTGAGAGAAGCGAGGGAAAGCACATTAGGATCCTCCAGGGCCACTGCTGGAAGAGAATTCACCTACCATACTGGATTTAGCTATTCAACTTCTACAGCGAAACGTGGGTTAGTGAATCCCCATAAGGGGTCTGATGAAGTTGGAAAGCAAGAAAAGTCACTGTAAAATGACAGCAAATGTGTTGTGGGGAGGAACGAGAGCAGGCGCTCAGAAACTGTGATGCCCAGCGTTACCATTCACTCGCCTCCACAGCACAACAATGAAGGGAAGGAAACAGACCAGAAGGACACAGCGCGGAAGAATCTGTTAAATGCATTATAAAATGCACTGCAGTAAGACTGCTGTTTAGTTGATCCAGATTTGTGTTTCATTCTTGCAGGAATCCTCTTTCCTCCACCAATGAACGCATCAATATCAAAAATTTTGTTGACTCTGGTAACAGTACCCTTTAAAAAAAGGATGGGACTTTTCTTCCTTAACATGGGAGAGGAAATGATGTTGGGTCACGTCCCTGTTCCTCTCCTTCTGATTTCAATGACAGCCAGAGCAGTAGGCAACAGCTTCCCTAGTACAACACACAATTTTCTGCAGTTGCAGGAAGAAGCATAGAGTCCTTATCCTCCTCCTCACCGCTGGAGGCCTGCACAACTTAAAGAAGCTTCCCAAGAAAATGAGAGGAAGAACATAATGGCAAATTGGGCTGGCTGAATCAGCAGCATCCTGTGTTTGAGCAAATCCACACGGTGCTTTGGCACAGAGGTGGAAGGATTTCTTTCTACCACATGCCTCTGGGGAGTGAGCTGCAGAGAGCATCCCTATAACAGAACCCTCTTGCAGGTGGAATTACAACTCATCCTCGGGGCCAAAGTATAGGGTTAAAAGCTCAGGGAAACTCTTCTTCTGTGAAAAAGGGCCTAAATTTGTCAGATGGGGTAAGCATCTGGTTGTAGTCTTGCTGTTGGAATCGGACCTAGCCTCGGAAATAGGGAAAGTGGGGTGTTACCTAGGGCAGTAGGCGGCTGAGGAAAGGAAGCAGTCCAGGCATCAGGAGGTACCAAAGCACCATTGCTTGTGCCTCGTGTGGGGAAAAAGAAGGAGATGGGCAGCTTAAATGATTGACCTTCAGCTATTCCCAAGGTCAGAAACAAAACAGGTTGGTTGTTTCCGCAGGGAAGAAAACTGCAGTTTATTGCTGCTTTTGTGGGGAAACTGCCCTCTGAGCAGAGCAGCCAGCTCCCTGTAAATTAACTGGTGCTTATCCAGGATGGGGGGAAGGTTTTTCTGGGCACCCGTGACCTGGTTGTGTATGAAATGTCCTGTTGGATCAAGTTATGACAACTGTCAATCCCAAGACAGTTACAGACCAGTCCCTCATCAACAGAGATTCTGAATTCTAGGAAGAACTTCAAGTGACCCACTGAAGGTTACCGGCTGCCTTCATGTCAGCACCAATATTGGAATACCAGACTAGCTGGCCTCCAGTCAAAGGTTCGGCCCCACCTATCCTATATATAGATTATTGTATCATATGCTCCCCCTTATTGCTATGCAACTGGGTATCAGAGCAAAAACACAATTAAACACTGGACTTGGGCCCCACTGAACCAGATGTTGGGAATGCTTTTCCTCCATTGCACTTGTCTAAAAGGTGACCACGCTCGGTGATCAATGCTCAAGCTGATTTTGCTAAAAAGGTTTTTGACCCTGACTTCTTAGGAAGGAACATGTTGCAATTTGCTCTTTGAAAAACCTTACATAATTTGATTACAGTGGAGCTGATTAAACCTTCTTGTATCCAAGCCAAGTATTGCCTCAAGCTGAGGAAGAGGCCCATAAACACGGTTGTTTCACAGCCAGCTGTAACCCTGCTTGAGAAGGGGCACCAGTTCTTGCCAGCGAAGCCTGGCCTCCTGTGCTCCTACTGCCATCACCTCGATGCCAGCAATCTTTAAGGAGTTCTCAAAGGCTTTTCTCAAGGCTAGGGATGATGGCACCACTTTTATACCTGATCTAATCTTTCCTTATCATTCCTCAAATCGGTGGTCAAGATCCCAGTCCCACAGACATTACCTTTATCGATATTTGTGAAATTGTTCTGTATGACAGCATCTTGAAGGCACTGAGAGACAGTCATTTATTTCTGATGTGCCCAAAGGCAACTTCCTGGCTATAGTAAATCAAATGAAATTTGCCATTGACTTTGCTCAGGCTGATTTTTTTTAGTCTTAGGGGTCTTGATCATCCTGATGACAAATCAGGGGACAATTTGCTCCAGGTTGGAGACTTCTTTTCCACAGTGTCTCTCTCTCTCACCTTATTATCTCCAGTGAATAAAATAGAGATATAAATCTACTCACTAATGGGTGGTTCTTTCTCATGTTTTATGCTTTTTTCCATACAAATACCCAGAGAAATTGGTTTCCAGCTATTGGCTTAGCTTAGCTTCTTCGGAAACGCAGACGGTACTGCCACCACAACTGCCTGTGAGAAAGCAGGACTTGATGGTGCCATACTGCTTTCATGTTGATATATTTTCCCCTCTCTAATTTTTATATATATGCCTATTTTAACTGTATGTACACAAATACAGAATTTGTCAGTTTGGGACTTTACGTTACTTTCATTACAAAACTCCGTAAAAAAGACAGCAAATCAATTTCATAGTCAGTGCTCACGCAGCAGGAGACAATTCATACTGACATCTGATACCTGCTGGCTGCTGCTTCCAATTATGCCAGATGCTGGAGAGCAGGGCTGTCGAAACAACAGTGTCGATGGTGCAATCAAACTAGTTAAGATTCTGGAAGTGTGTGGTGCTTGGTTCAGTGCGTCGTCAAATTCCCACCATAAGCAAAATAGTGACACCTACTCCTTTTTTGTTAACTTCTTAACTGGCAAAGAGATACACATTAATTCAACATAAAGTTGCATCTTTGGATATATAGCTGAATCTGCCCTGAGGCTAAATATCAAAAGATTGGAAGGAACGTGAATGAAAAGTGAAATAAACATGATAAGGATTTATAATAATACATCTTTACTAGATCCTACTACAAGGCTGCATTACAGCCCTCAAGGCAAGACCACGCGTACCGCCTGCCCAGTGCCTTGCAGTGCACTAGGGAATGCTGCTGACATCACATCAAATTTGGTGCCTTCCTGAAATTGGCTCACAGCCTGTTGAGCAGGAGTAGTAGTAGAATAATAGGACAGGGTGTTGCTGAGGCATTAACTGACCAGCAGAGCCAGAGAGGGCTACTCTTTATGCAAGGCAGAAAGCAGAGGACAAGTTTGGCTGGAGCCACAGAGCAGCACAGCCATATAATCCGCTCTCTTCTTATCTCCCTAAAAGTCAAAAGAAAAGCAGAAGACTATGGCACTAGCAAAGCACGTTCACTGACTACCACCTCCCAAAAAAGCCAACCAAGTGAATTACACATACACACACAGAAGGAAAACATTGTCCCCACCCCTTCCAGTGCTTGTAGCATTCCCTGATCTTCCATAAAAAGATCTCCTGTAGGAGATGCAGTCTTTCCTTTCCTTCCTTCCAGCAAGCTTCAAGCTAGAGTATCCCTCAGTGAGGAGCCTGTGAGGTCAAACTTGTCAGCCACTCTTGTGCAAGGTGGGTCATAAACTACATCGTCCAAAAAGATGAGAACGGGAGCACAGGACATCAGTTTAGCGCGGTCCACAAAAAGATTCCACCAACAGCTCCAGTTGGCCTTACCTTGTCCATTAGCACAGCCAGAGGCTTTCCCCAGCAGATACTTCATAGAAAATTATGAACTACACATCCCTGACAGCTATCCCTAGGATTACATTCCCTGCAGAGCACAGAGGATGCTATTGAGGCAGGGCAGTGGGACGCCCCAGGCTGACCTGTACCATGCCACAATGAAGCTGCAGCAACTTTCTGCGTATGACTACTCCAGTTGAGTGATACAATCACCATGCATGTGCAAATATACAAACACCTCCGAACTGGAGACTTCAAGCCTCCAGAACAGACTGAAATGTCTGCTTTGAAATATCTTTGTTTTGCAAGGAGGCATCACTTGATGTACGTGATCTCCACAATCAGCGCGCGGTTACCTTTTCTGTTCACAGACCAGGAAAGCGACTGCACGTCTGCAGTGGTAGCACCTACAAACAGTAGTGAAACGGCCATAATTTAAACAACGTATAGAGAAACTCCATTGACGTAGTTCGCCATAGCACCAGAAGCATTCTGTTCTGAATTGGAGAAAATCCGCTAGATTTATAAGTAGATGGTCACATTAATGCTGTTAATATATTTACAGTAATCGTAAATGCCAACTGATGCTTTAAAACGCTTTCATCAAAGATTTCTAAATCTACTACATCTGTGTTAATCCTCAATTAATATGTTTTTAATATGCAATGGGGCTTTTATTAGCAGAACAAATAACCGTCATATTAAATCTAAATTAAATGCATAGTTGGGACTCTAATTTAAAATGTTACTCTTAAATCTTTCACACAACAAGACCTATGGCTAAATTAATCTCAAATACTACGTGTCATTGGCAATAATTTTATAACGCACCAACGCTTCAGTCTTAATTACGCTCCAAGGTACTTTAACTCAAAAATGGGAGAAGTTCAACAAAACTTCAGCCTCTTCACCCAGGCATCTCCACCTCCTTCAGAGGAAAATTCAAATGCACAGGAGAGTGCATTGAATCTTCAAATTATATCCACTTCTGCTCATCGACTTGGATGGGATACTGCGCCAAAACTATTTAATTAATTGCGGATGTTAACCACTGTATTAATGACATGACGTAGAATCCATATGTCAGTGGCAGAATGTAACATATACATTCTGTGAACAATTCGTTATGATGAGATAAAGAACAACGTATTCAGTTTAAATACCTTGACTGAAAAAAAACCCTCAAGCATGGTTCAATTAATTACTCAGCTAATTGCTCTTGTTCCAATAATAGATATTGAATTGCTCCATATTACTATATATTTGAATTTTAGGCTCACTGCTGCTAATAAAATTAGTATCTAGCTTAGATCTAATATAAACAGAATTAATGCACATCCAGGAGATATTCAGCATTTAGCAATATCTTATTTTTATAACTTTAGTCAGTTGTCTGTCTCTTTCCTTTCCAAATTATCTATCACACTGACAGCAAACCACAAATTATTTTTTCAGGATATTTCCAATCAAAGTGTAAGTTAATCAAAAATAATTGGAAGTGGGGAGAAGAGGAGGCAATTTTTTTCACCAAAAAAATGTGCATTAAAAACTTTTGCAAGAAACTCTCTAAAATGAAAACAGATAATGGCTTATTTTACTAACTGAAAAACCTATTTACACTTTTTAAAAAAAGTTTTCATTTCTAAAACACACAGTTCTCAGAGGAAACAAAATATAAATTTCCATTGTGTTCAGAAGCTCCACACAGAAAAAATAAAACAAAACATTTTTATGTGAAAAACTGTTTCTAACCAGATCCTAGTTACGTCAAAGACTTCCATTTTCCAGTCAAAATTTTTGACTATTTTTAACAGACATTAAAAGTGTTAAAGGGTTTTACAATATGTTTATATCTGGTTCTTACACTACACCAACTTTCTTGCCTAGCATCTAGACACTACAGTTCATGTTTTATAAAAAAAAACCAAACACAAACCAAAAAAACACCACCACACACAAAGAGACACAAGCATTTACTCCAACAAGATTATGTTATGTCTAAAATTAAATTATAAAGAACAAGAGTAACTACCAATATGCGGATGTGTGGAAAAAAGCACAAGAGCTGCAGTAATAAGATCACACAGCTAATTTCAGGCTCCAGTGACTTACAGCTTCTGGGAGGCAGGACTTTGCCTGCAGAGGGAGTGACCAGGGAAGAAAGATCTAAGATTGGGCTGGAAATTTTTTAAGAACAGTTTCTCTCAGTGTGTCTTATCATTTATTCTCAGCCTCTCCCAGAGTTACACTGTACAGGGAAGCGAAGATGAGGGAGAGGAAGCAAAGGACATCTTCAAAAATTTGCTACTTGTTTCCAAACCTTGAAAGAGGCAGAATTGCCTTCAGTTCCTGGGACAGTGTTCACCTCATGCTTCCTTCAGCACACTCAGGCATCCCTTGCTCTTACGTACATATTTTCAGACCTCCAAAACACTGCTGAACCCTGATTAATTCTGATTAATTGTCCAAAGACTGAATCAATAATAAATGAGCTAATTACAACCAGTTGTCCCTGTGGGACTGTCACAAGGCTGATAAAGATCAGCCAGTTGCAAGAACAAGCCATCACAGATTCTTACTCTTCCCTAAAGAACAATTTACGTTTACACTAAACCTCAAATTGCCACTGATGGATAACATGCTAAATGTACGTACCTTAATCTCTACAAGAATCATAAAATATTTATCTCCACAATATTGGCCAAACGAACAGACAGAGAACCACAGCAGAGCGGTGCTCCTGCCCCTTTCGCTACCCCATAAGCCATGTAGAGTACGTGAAATAGGATAGTAGAGGTGCTAGACCATGTTCAGCCTGCTTCAATCCACAGAAGACATTGTCTCCTTTTGGGGAAAAAAACAAGTATGATAAATGTATAGGGAAAAAATAATTTTGAAATGTCATGTCCCAGTGGTCAGACAGGGGTATGATAGATGTATAGATTTTCACGTCTTGCACATGGTATTGCTAGTATAAATCATGACAGCAGTGAATTAAGACATAAAGGGGAAAGAAAGAGAGAGACTAGGAGAAGAGAAGGTGGTCTCACGAGCCAGGGACAGTGGAACAAATTCACTGCTGCAGGAACGAAATCACTGAAGAGAGCAAGTGCTTCTTTCAAAGGAGCTTTACCCACCTACAGCGCGATGCAGCTTCATCCATTGACTCTTCCAAACTTAAAGCAATTCCTAAAAGCTGAACTGCCGATATGTTCTCTGCCTCCAGGAAAAATGAGAAGCGTTACTATGAACAGTTTTCTGATACATGTCAAGGTCACACATACGTATATGACTATTTGTGGCGAGGTATTGTTACTAACTGGCATCTTTTCCTTTACAGAAATGTTCAAGTGCTCCAGAGTTTTTAATGATCCACTTTGACTGTGCTTCTCCATAGATGAAAAAGGGGAGAAGTAACATGAAAGAACTCCTTGAGCAGTAAGAGCTGGAGGATTGGCTCAGTGGTGGAGCAGGAGCATTGCCTGGAGAATACCTGCAAAGCCCCTAACACGTTGCTAGCCCTCAATGTGCACAGAAAGACTTGGAAACCTTTCCTTGCACATTTTCTGTACGCATCTGTTCTCCTTCCAGCTCCTCCAGATGAGAAACTATCGTCCAGTGATAAGAGTTCGAGTTTGAAGGCTGTTCCAACTTTACTCTGTCACAAAACTGCTGTATGACATTAAATGATAAAAGTAGAAACAAAAGAGTGTCGTGCTTGGGCCTCAGGTTTCTCAGCACAGGTTTCATAACTATTGTTATGCAAATACCTCCAACATTTCAAAAATGTGCCCACTTTTCTGTGTTCCCTTTTCATGATAGAGCCTAAATTTTAGGGATTCCCATAGGAGTAAATTTTAGGCAAGTATTCTTTATTAGTAGTTTATAATGAATATTAGCTTATAACTAACACTAATTGAAAGATAAAAATGTAAGGTAAATATTACTGAGCAGTGATTTTGCAAATCAGGCCCCTAGTCACATTGAGTTACTTAGCCATCTGATCAGCATGATCAGTATAAAGACCAGGAATTGCTCAGGAATAATTCTTTGCAAGAACCACCAAGGAAGTGGAGGAAGTGCTGAACTGGGCTCCTCACAAAGAGAAAAAGCTCAAATCTGTAAAAGGAATTATTCACAGAGATCTTACACAAATTGGAAAAAACAGATACCTGGCAAAATATAGTCAGAGTAAATCTAGTTCCTTCGTAAATGCTTCAAGATCCTCAGTTGCCAGGTGCAACCATGATGCAAAATATTACTGTGATTCATTTGTTCTAATGGCACGCGTGCAGTAAGAAGTTAAGCAAGTGTTTTGTAATAAAGGTTTCCAAGTAGCTATACATACTGTATTTAACTGGCCCATAACCAAACTTGTATTCAGAGTTCATGGTAACATTTGGTATAAAAGTTTAGATAGATCCTAAAAAACAAAAATAGGAACATTTACCTATATTGTGCCAAATCATAGCAGTTGTGCTCATTCTTGGAGAGCAAACAGTGGCTAGTAGCTGACACTGCTGTGCAAAGGGTCAAGCATCAACTATATGGATCCCTCAGTTTTTCCCCTTGGAAAGGGGAGAAACAAGAATCTGGAAGACTCGTTCATTTTTTCAGACCAGGCATCCTTCCAGACTTTTCTGGAAATGTACATTTTCTTTTGCTCAAGCCAAAGAAGCTTCATCAATGAGACAAAAATCCTTCCTCCCAGCCAGTGCAGCCGCTGAGCCCTGTTCCCCAGCGAGCACCCTTTCTGCAGGTGGCACAGCCACTGGTGTCCCGTGTGTGGCTCCTCCGCTGGCAAGTGCGGAACAAGCAGTGCGGAATTTCCACCTAGAAGTGCAGATCAGAGGGAGTGATTTTCTTCAGCTTGTTTCAGGATTTGAAGGCTTTTCCCCAGAGCCTAGTTATCGAGAAAAATAGCAAGAAACAAGAGATGCCACAAACACTTTGTCAACTTCAGATCTTTCTGTCTTGAAGATGTTAGAGAGCTGTTTCCAGCTACGTCAGGTCAGGGCAATGGTTTTACTGATAGACTGAGGAGGAATAATCTGTTCCAATTCAAATGCATTGTGTTCCATAGAAAGCTGGATTTTGCCCAGAAGAAATCCTACATGGGAATGTTTTAACAGACTTAAGCAGCACCTAGTAGGTCAGACTTACCAGCACGCGCTGTATTTCCACAGAATTGGAGACATGCATTAACAGTTTGGTTTGTTGATGTGGCTGGTTATTCAGAACAACCCAAAACCTCTTCAGGATGTGCTTAGAAAGCATAGAAAATTCTGTCTGGCAGCACAGCTTTCTAAAAAACACAGCTACTGTGGTGCAGACATGGGGTAAGTGTCTCTGTGCCATGGATCAAGGAATCGAGGTGCACCTTGTGAATTGTCTTTGAGATCATGGACTTTTTGTACATCGAAACCCTCATGAATATTTGCTATAAGTTCTTGCCCTGTATTTTTTGAGTAGTGACTACATCTGTCTCTGAATATATTGCTCAGTCAGGACTATCAGCACCAGCATCGATCTTGACTAGGAGGAACAAAATTGTAAAGAAACATTTTTCTCCAAGGGCTTTGAAGAACAGAGCAGGGCAAGGGAAAGCAGGAGATGAGATAAATCTCAGGCAGGAGAGGGACATCAGAAGGCATTTGCTTGTACTGCAGGGCACCCTTTTTCCTGCGGGAAAGCTAACAGACCTGATCGTGGGGAACGCTGGGCTGCAGATGTTAGGAAAAGAACAACTCCGTCCTTCTGGGATCTCAGCTCGGAAAGCAGTCCGAGAAACACTCCACCCCACAAAAATGTTCCTAGAAACCCAGATCGGAGACAGTCCCTGGACTCTGCCCAGATTAAGACAGCTTGAAGACACGTGGCTCCAATTTGGGGGATACACCCAGAGTGGGCTGGTGCATATCCAAGACAGAGAGGCTGAGCAGGCTGTGACAGTGTATTAATAATAGCTGCTGCCTTGCAGCACCTGGTAAGTGCTTTGAAGACACTAGAGACTGAACAGCGTAGAGGGTTTCCACAGTGAAGATCTGGTCCTTTTCCTTGGTATTTAACTCGCAAAATAATCTAGCCTTTCCTAGGTAAACATGTCTTTGTGGTACATGTCAGAAAGTGCCCAAGTAAGAAAAAGCAATACTGTTGGAAAACTCATAACGAAATATTCAAGCCTCTGGTTTACTTTCTCATGCTTTCACCATGTGAATGAATGCTAGCCATGCACCATACAATTGTCATAGTTGCGCAGATATTTTCCCCCACGTGTATTTTCTGCCCACCTAACAGAGAGCTCGTCTCAACATTTCCATTATATGTCAGTTAGGGCGGTTTGTAACATCTTATTTTCAGTGGGTCAACAAACTTCTCATTTGAAGGGAAACAAAACCAAAACCCAACAGACCTTGTCTAATGAGAATGCATATGAATGGCTTTATGCCAGAAAACCTCAATTTTTTCCATATTCTTGCCATTTTTGGCAAATTATTTGGAAGTAAGATTTCTGCTTGCTAGTATCACATTAGAGAGCTCTGAAGGGGTGGCTACAATGAAACTGGCTGGAAAGAAACAAAAAACTGTCTCTGATGTAGCATCCAAAGAGATAAAACAGCTAAAAATGGAAACAGGGACCGTTACCAGATTATGGACATGTCTTTTCTCATGGGCTTCCCTGGAGTGGGAGCTGCACAGAATCCAGCTGTCCCAGCTTCAGTGCAGCCTAAAGCTGGTCAAAAATACCCTCCTCACATCCAAAACCTTCCATTTGCTGCTGAGTTGGTTACAAGACTCATTTTAAGATCCTGTTGATTTTTAAAGCACTGCTCAATTTAGACTTCCATATAACTAAATGAGGTTTTGGTTCCTTGTTGCCCAGGTCATGTTCTGTCCTGGGTAGATATTGGGCTGCAGCTTATACAGAAACACTGTAGCGCCATAAATCATCAAGTGTCAGAGTCTTTTCATGTTATGTCCGGCAGCCTCGGAACATACTGCTTGCAGAGATTCAGGAAACATCAGTTCTGTAAATACTGTCACATCAAGGTTAAAAGCATATTTCAACAATAATTTCTTTTCTAATCCTCGTAGTAGTAATTATTTTGGACTTCAATCATAATATGTCCCACTATTTTCAACATAGAGAGCATGGTTTTAGGTGTATATGTGTTGCAGTCAAAGTGAGGTTGCATGAAATATAAAGGTGAAATTTTCCATACAGCCTGTCACGTAGAATCCAAGGAGACTTTATTTCTGAACAGAAAAGATTTCCCCTCATTTTCCTGGTCTGGTTTGCATGGAACTCACAAGCAGCAACGCTCACAGTGCTGCAAGCGCAGAACCTAGTATTCACACAGGCAAAAGCACTCTTTGTCACTGTTCATTGCGAATTCAAATGCATTGCCTGAGACATCACACGAGGTCATAAAAACCCACAGCTATTAACTTATAGACAATAATTACTGAATCTGACCTGAACACAGCATACAAAGTCACAGGACTGCAGATAATCAAATCAGACTTTTCTGTGAATACAGAAGACAGATATTTCCAAAAACAAACCAAGGGTCAAGGCCCAGAACACGTGGGAATGATGTAAAATGAAATTAATGGGAGCCAAGGAAAAAGGCAGACCACTCCCGCCCTGCCTTTAGCATGCAAATGGCTTTTCCAGACATGGGAGCAGCCTCAGAGAGTTACTCTGAGCTATGCCCGCTCGCTCCAGCCCTGGGACCACAGAGGACAGGCTTCGGTCTGAGGTCGCAAGAGGAGCCTGCTGAGGGGACTTCCTTCTTGATTTGGCTGTGGCGCCAACCATTAGGGCTCCTCAGGCTTTGCGCTAAATCCAGGTACCATGGAGCTCAGAGAAGTTTTGACATTTCTCCCACAGGCTTTTGGAAGAAAAATTAGACCCCAAATTTTGAAGCACTTCAAACTGCTGCTAGAACTAAGTTTTTTCTCATTAATTGTGGAAAATCACAGCATGTTATCTATTGGCCTTGGTCCAGTAATAACATATTGTGGGCTCTTTTTTGCTGGCCCTGGAGAAAACAGATATCAATGATGTAAACTTATTTCCCACTGAAAACGTTGAAGATTCTGCCATGGCAAAGTTAAAAATAAAATTGTCTTGGAAAAAAATTTGTAAAGTGTAACACATATACACAGAAAACTAAGGAAAAAGGTGTAGCATCCCTGCCATACATAGTTTTTTTCCAACTGAAACGGGGGGGGAAAGAAAAGAAAAAAATCTACTTCCCATTTCATACCCACTTCTGAGAAATCTTTTCCCTCCAATTCAGATTGACCTTCTGAATCATACCTGGATGTGATTATCCCCTCAAGGACCCAGAAGAAATAATATACCATGGGTGTCACACATGAATGGCTAGCCTTTACCTGGCCCATCCCACTCAGCTTTGCCTTTGCTATTGACAAAATATCATTACAAAAAAGGTCAAAATAACAAATTGCTAGAATATTAGAAGAAGATATTTTCTAGTCAAGAGATTCATTTTCCCTGCAATATAAACACTAACATATGCTACAACATACCCACAACAAGAAAGCTAAATGTTAGCTTCTACATAATAAAAATACAAATTTGCCAAAGGTCTGTGCACAGTTACATAAACTAACAACACGTGAGCCGGGGAGTCTCACACAAGTACTAGAGCATATGGTAAGTTACAGTAGGAAGGCAGGCAGGCCATTAGACCTTCAGATTAATTGTGATTATTTACATACTTGCCTCCTATTCTTTCTTTGTCTCTGCTCTCATGTTCTATGACACTGTCCCAGGCTTCTAAAATTGAAGCAGAACAGTATCAAAGCTCAGTGTTTTCTCAGTGCTGCAGACGGGCTCTGTCAAAAAGGGCCCTGAAGACCCGGCTCTGAATTCCCACGCCAAAGCCAGGCCCTTTTCCCTCTGCCGAGGTGACGCATCCACTGCAGCCCATTTTACAGGCGTCCCTACGTATCCCCACGAGGGAAGACAGGCCTGGGTCGGTCTCGCCGCCTCTGTTTGCTGTCGGTCCGTAGGCTCTAAGCAGCGCGGACAGCACGGCCCGGCCGGCCCGCGGCTGGGGAGCGGGGGCAAGCGGCCGCAGAGGGGAGCGGCCCCAGCGCAGGTGCCGGGGCACCTGGCCCAGCCCCAGCTGTCACCACAGCAGCTCCCGGCCTCTCCTCTCCCAACAAAGACATTACCAGCACTGCCAGGGCCAGACTAAGAAAAGCAGGCGAATCGCAGCAGGGTTGACCAAAGGGAATTTTGCTGTTCAAAATACACCGAGAGGATACCTGCAATGCAGCTGTAGCAGGCCAATGTATTTAATGAAGCAGCGGCACAGCGGTTTCCGTGTCACTTGCGCTTTCTGCTAGCAAAATCTTTTCACCCTTTTTTTTTTTTTTTTTTCATTTTAATCCCTCCAGAGGTTTGTGTGCGAGGGAGGAGACCCTGGCGCTCGCAGCTGAGCAGGGGCTCGTCAGCTGGCTGCGGGCAGGCAACGCTGCGCTGCGGTCTGCCGCCGTGCCTTTCACGGCAAGGGAAAGGCTCACAACAGCTGGCGCTCCCGAAGCGCCATCCGGATCCGAGCAGCCCAGGCCTGACAGATACATTCCACAGCCACCCCCGGCTGCCCTCCTGCATGACAGGGGGCAGCTAGAGCCCGCTCAGCGATGTGCCGGGCGGCTCGGTGGGTGAACTGATGGTCCTGGCGCCCTGACAGAGTGGGCCCAGCTGTGCAAACGTGGGCAGCCCCTTCCCCGCATCCTGCCAGTCCTCCAGAGCTGGCTTCGCAAGGCCAGCCGGCCGCGGCACCTGTCGTCTCACATTAAAGCTGGGGACATTTGAGGGACGGAATGAAATCGAAGCTGCAACCCGAGCGGGGCTGAGCCGTCCCCCACGGGCGCTGTCGAACAGTGCCTCCCCTGTACGGGACAGCCTGGGCTGCTGCGAGCAGGACATCGCTTTTCCACCTGTGCACGCATCCCGCCTCCGCACACCCGGCGGCTGGAAAGCACCGGCCTCGCCGCCACGACCAGCGGACTTCAGCTCCGGCTCCTTTCACCCAAACGGTCCCTTGGAGAGGGTATCAGCTCCAATTTAACATCAGCCAGCTCACACAGCCCCAGCTTTCCAACTTCTTTCTTCCTTTCCTCCTTCATACATATATACAGAGAGATAGAGATCTAGATATATATTTTAAAAACCCACTGATTTAGATGAGCGCAGACATAAAATCAATCCCTGAGCCTATAGTCTAACCACACCTTTGTATGGCTTATAATGGAAAAGTCAGTAGTAAAATTAAAAGTGTTGTTAACTTCCAAACGGCGCTTTCCGTTGTTTTATGTTTGGCATAACTGACCAAATGGGACATGTTCACTTTTAATGGTGGTTTTATTTATTTTTCCTACAGTATTTCTTTAGTACTTTTTCCTTTTATATGACATATTAATACATAATTCAGTAGTTTTATGTCTCCCTGCACAGTCTGCATGATTTCTTGTGCTATTGAACAGTACTATTTATGACCAAATGGCCAAAATGTCTTTTTTTATTAATCTTTTTCGGTCATGGGTTTGCTTGTTTGTTCTTTTGTTTTCTTGCCATTTTCTGAGCCTGCCAGAGTGCTCAACTCCCCAGTTTCCCTGTCTGGAACAGCTCACCCCAAAGGGTCAGAATTTGCATGTTTACCAAGGAAAGTCAGTCAGCCGACAGAGGTCGAAAATACAGCAGAGGCATCAATGTGCACAGAGCTGTTACCAGCAAAGGTTCTCTTGCACTGCTGTGACACACGAGGGGACGCACGTGAGCATGTGAGCCAGATGCCCCCTTTAACTCTAAGGCCAGCAGCTCCATTGCCCGTTCCCAAGCCGACCACCCCCAGGCACCAGCCCGCCTCGGTCTTGCCGTGCCACTGAAACGAAGGTAGCACCGCGGGCTGCAAGCCCCGCTCGGCGGGCAGGTGGCCAGACTGCATGCAGTAGCCTCAGTGCAAAGAAACCAAGCACCACCTCCTTTGTAAACATTTGTTTCAAGCATGTCCCACTTGGTTATCAGCATCTAGTGTGCACTTTTTAATTGAGTAATTACTTTATCCATAGGTTAAGCACTCACTGAATCCAATCATTATATCACCACACATCAGTACATGGTGTATATCCTTAAATGCCATTTCTAGGATATTTTCCATCTGTACATCCTCCTCAGGCAACAGCAGAGGACATAGAGACCTTCATTAGCCCTTTGATGGACTACAGACATCCTGCTTGTTAGTCTATTATCTAACCGCTTATCAGTCACATTCTCAAGCTCTCATTATTTTACTTTCACACTGCTGTAATTAGCCCTGCATTTTTCAGGCACTCATAGTCTTGCTTCAGCCTACACACAGATTGTACAGAAAGGAGGCTCAAATACTGATGCCATAAATGCAAACCTTTTAAAGGTGACCTGTAAAGAACTGCTGATAAAAGAAGCAGGGAAGTTTCTTCTGTGTTTGTTTTCATTTCCTTCGGGTATAGGCTGCTTCTCCTCCAAGTGCTCTGAACATTGCCAGGGAACAAATCCTGTTCACCTGCCTGGTGCAAATAATTCATTGCTATAAGGTAGCTGCTCACAAAAGGTGAGCAGGATTCAGCCCGACTCAGGTAAGGAAGATGCTTTCTTCCCTGTTCCGTTCTTTGCAGGTATCTTTCTCTACCTCCCCCCCCCCCCCCCCCCCAGCCCTTTTTAAGGCATGGTCTCAAATGTTGTCCTTCAGAACATACCTTTCAGCCTAGAGACAAGGGGAATTCCTTGGAAACAGTAGTGAGAAATCTATCCACTGCTTTCTCTGAGGTCTAAGGTTTCCTTCTCATAACCAAGCTTTTATGATAGTAAGATAAGATGCTGGTCAGTCCATTGCACCTTGAAAGGCCTGCAATGGTAACAGAAAGTATGAACATCCAAGCAGGACTTAAATTATTGTCAATGCAGAAGGAGCGGACGCTGTCCACCAGCAATCTCTCTGTTTTCTTGTGGAACAGTGGAAAAACTAATAAGCAAAATAGTCTGCTGCTAAGGAACAGACTCAGCAGCAGCACCACGAACTCACAGTAAACAAGAAACCCCGCAAATCAAAAGCAGCCATTTCTTCACATGTATTGCTCCTCTAAGGAGGCTGGATTCTTGCGAGTTCTTAGTGGTCCATTCCCAGTGTCTTGTGTCTTTCTTTTGGCTCTACTGGCTTCTTTTGAAACAACTTCTGAGTTTTCCCAGGATCTCACCAGTTCCCAGGGATCAGTTCTCAAAGAGGCTTTCCTCTCTCAGTCCAAACCACCTGCATCTTTCAGTGCATTGCACCTCCTGTTCTCCCCACAGTTTACACAATTCTATGAGCTGATATTTCAAGTATTTCTCTCCTTGTGAAATCAAAGCAACCTCCAGCTCATTTCATCAGCTATGTTTCACCTTATTCAGCAATAAACATCTGCCAGCACAGAGAACAAGGTGTAGAATACAGATAAAACCATGAGATTAATTCAGTTTTACTTCTCTGTATTTCAAGAAAACAAATCATATTTACTATTTCATTTTAGATAGTGCATCCTCCCTACTATGCTCACCACTGTCTTTCTATTGTTTATACTATCAAAGGTAGTGACCTATGTCTGGGCATTCCAGCTCCATGTTGCTCAAATTTTAAATGCTTTTTATGAAAGCAGCTTGCATAGCTATAATTGTGGTCTGCCAGGGAGGTCTCCGTTAAAAATATCACTTCCAGGGGTTTCACCACTCTGCCGTAAAAATTTTCCCCAGGCTGAACACAGCTAAAAGGTATTCCTTTTCCCACGCCAATACCATGCAGAAGCAGGGTTTATTATTTTAGCCTCAGTTTGTCACCCCTTCACCTTCAGTATACTGCTAGAGAGCGTAAGCAGTAGAGCAGGCAACAGCCCCTGCAGTGGGGTGCCCACTACCTCCCAGTCTAAGATCATGCTTTTAGTCTCCCATAACTTTGCCCAATTTTACTGTTGAGGCTTAAGACTTCAGAAGCGAGTTGCTGCATCTTAGAAACTGAAAAGCCATGTTAAAACTTTAGCAAAGGTGATTTCAGCTGTTATCACAAGTGACATAAAACAGTCTTGTTTTGCTGGTAATGACAATGGTCCCCTCCTCCACAAGGTGCGGGACTGCTCCACTGAGAGACCTTAGCATCACTCTGTGTTTTACTGCAGGGATCGGTTGGCTTGACAGAGAGAGAAAAGCATCACCCAGGAATGAGAGAGGTGCCTTTTGCTATTACCATGAAAATCCACACACATTTGGCCAAGTTATAAACCACAGGTGGTCACTAACTGTGTGTTCCTCATTTTCTGGATGCCTGACTTGAAACCCTGGGGGCTGATTTGCAAAGTGCTGAGTGCTGGAAGCTGTAATTGAAGTCTCTGGGAGCTGTGCTTTGAACATATATTGAGCTATAAAAACACTAAGTACTCAGAAACATCAAACTGGAGCCCCAAAATCAGTGGGTCCTTTGACCTTAATCTCCCTGTGACTCAGCTCCCCATCTGTAAAATGGGAATACTGTCACCCTCTTGTCTCACAGGGGTGCTGCGAAGTCAAATCCACATGCGTCTATAAAGTACTCAAATGCTCTGCTGAGAGCACAACTGAAACACCCAAGAGCAAATCAATAATTTTGTATTCAGTACACTGTTTGGATGGTGTGAGGTAAATAAGGCCTGGGCCACACTTTGAATGATACGGCCAGATGTCTCCGAGCATCATGCAGCAGGGTAAAAAAAAAAAAAAGTTCATGTAATTAAAGACTGTCTTGTAATGTGTTTACACAGGGGACCAGAGTTGCGGTTATGTGGGCAACTTTAGCTTCGGCATTTCCAGAGCGAGAAAAATAACATTGCTGCTGAGGGATGGTGTACAGTGAATTGCTGACGCTCAACGCTGTGCAGGAGGTAGGTGAAAAGTGCAATGATAAATATATCTCACAAAATGTGTAAGTTAAAGATCGTTATTCAGGTGGCAAAGCAGAGCTAGGACACACTGGAATGAAGGATGCCTTCAGAGCCTTTACTCACTGCCTCCGCATTAGGATACCACTCTTAATTACATAATCGTATATTTTGCCTCGGGAACCCTTGCCTCAGCACAGACCACATTTCTTCAATATTTTGTTTGTATTCTTCGGTGTACTTGCCTAGCTCTTAGTCTGCTGCACATTATTCAGTCCCTGCTATGAAGGCAGAACTATTAACTTCTGTGTGAGTTCCTTATGGCTGTGGCACTAATTCACAGTTAATTTACTTCCACGGTACATAGAGGCAAGTCACGGGGATATTAAGCCAAAAGGAACCACTAATTTGGGACTCGATTTGATTTTTTAGAGGGGGTGGAAGGCTTTGCCAATCGATGCGGTGGCTATTTGCTGATAGCAGACAGATCCTGAAACTCAAGGACCCGAGATGCTATTCCAGGTACTCTGGAGCAGGGAGGGAGGCATTTGCTGTGATGGACACAGATAACTGTATTTACTGACACAACATACGACCTTCTTGCTCATTTCAGCTCTAATCTGTCCAGCCTCTCCCTCACAGTCCCCCTCTCTTCACCAAGGTGCTTCCTTCTTCCCTTCCTCAGGCACTTAAGCACAGGCAATTAATTCCTGCCTGGCAAGCCAGGTCACCAGCTCCATCCCCTGTGTGCTCCTCAACCTGCCCGATCCCGCACACGCTGCCCCAGCCTCCTTCCCAGCAGGATTTCAGCTCCTTTGTCTGAGCTCCTCTCTCAGCCTCCCTCTCCCCTCCAGCTTTATTTCTCCTCTCCTTAGGATGTCTGTCTGTCACCTGAGAAATGCTTACTGAGCTTATACATGCTGCAGATTTTCAAAAACTTAAGTATTTGGCTAAATTTGTCAAATCATCAGAGAGAGATGGAGAAGATATCCCTCTAAAAACAATGCAAGCCCCCACTCAAAATACTGTCTTTCAGTCCCAACTGGTGATGGTAGGACTTTGCAAAGAAAAGTCACCAGAATTTAGCATGTACTTTTCCCTTAACCCTGCCAAAATTTGCTTTTCCTGAGAATGATGAGCTTCTCTCTGCAGCGGACACCTAGCAGAGAAAATTTCAGCCCAAATCAAGGTTTGGGAATAACAATAAATTAAAAAAAAAAAAAGAAACTAAGAAAGAAAAGAAAGAAAAAAAACATTCTAATAAGGAGAGCTAAGAAGAGCTTGCAGCCTCACCAGTTAGTTATGCAATAGAATCTTCCAAGTCTCAACTGTGCTGTAAAAAGCAGATTTTTGGAAGACACTTTTTTGGGGGTCATATCAGAGGCGTGTTAAGTATCAGAAACATTGCATTGCACCTTATGAATAGATCCAGTTTCTTTACTGAGCTTTAGTGCTTTACTACTGCGCTGTGTGCCTGGAGCATCCTGAATACAACATATGTTAAAGGGTGAAAGTTGTTGCTTCTTCCCATAAGTGACTGGGAAAAGGAGGAGAAAAAAAAAAAAAGAAAAAAGGAAGGGAGAAAAAGGGGGCGGGGGGGGAATAAAATTTCATCAGTAACTTTGATGTAGCCAGCCAGCAGGATTCAATATCACTGGAGGGTGACACCAATGTTTTGCCTCGTGCTAAACGGAACATACCTGGAGCCTTTCTGAATGGATCTGTATGCTACAGATGCTGCAAGATACACTGTATCTTCCCTGTTAGCTTAAAAACAAAATAGACACCCCCCTCATTTGTCAACTCAACAACTTGCTCTCCAGAGGTCATTGTGATCCATATTCAGTTCTTCTGACAGAGCACAACTACAACACTGGCAAAGTACTTGAGATTAATTCTAGTAGTAGGGGGAAAAAAAAAAAAGTCCAAGTTGTTTTCTTTTCCACACGATAGGTAATAAGAGCAAGGTGAAACTCCAGGTTTAAGCTTTTCACAAGTGCAAGTAAAATTTCCTGTTCTGCTTGGGTCCATGAGGAGAAGTCAGACATCATCTCATCCTTGTCTAAATTTCTCTTTTACTTTCATGTTTTATGTGGGAAAGATGGCCTTCAGATCTCAAAGGGAAAGCCCATCAAACCATAGCTCCCCAAGGCAGCCAGCCCCACACAGCCTTCACGCATGGGCTTGGACCCAGCCAGTCTCCAGCCTCAGCCACAAACTGGCTGTAGGCAAGTCTGTTTGGCACACCAAAGGGGTAGGAAATTCCTCAGACGGGGTCAGGTCCTGATACTTCCAGCCACATCAGAAATATTTCATATGATGCCTGTCTTTCCTATACACCAAGTCAGAAACCAGTGGCCAGACAGCTGGGCCAGATGTCTATTAAGCCCAGCCCTGGCTTTCCCCTACCCAGATTTTGTGATCACCGGTCATGGCCATTTCTGGGGGAAGATGTGGCCTCCCAGCAGTGGCCTGGCTGCCAGTCCATCACCTGCAATGGCTGTTCACAAGCAATAAATGGTTCAGGTGTTCAGAGGGGAAACACAGGCGAGAGACGGGAGGCAGAGACAGAACAGGTTGGTGGTTCTGCATGATGTGATGGCAGAGAAAGAAGTGGTTAACCACACAACAGATCAGGAATTCTAGTTTTCTTTCTGCTACCCTCTCAGTTTTTGCTTTTGCTAAGTTGGCTACTTAACCCTGTTACTGATGCTTGCACATTCCTATGGTTCAACTCATTCGATGTCTTATCAGCCTTCTGCTACGCATTCAAGTTACACAAGTCCCACTGCTCTGGGGCTTGTTAGATAAGGACAGAAAGGGAAGGAGCCTAAAGACAAGCACAACGCAGAACGAGTGGATGCTTTGAGTAATCATTTCCTTGTCTTGTGGAAAATAGTCACCCCTCTACCCTCCAACCCCATGTCAAAATTTAACCTTGGAAACAAAGATTTCGCAGAAGGAAAAGCACTTAAATAGCCAACTGTTTTGATGCTTCACTTCTCCAGAAATGAGCTGTTGTTTTTGATATACTTATTATACCACATCTGTCTTCTAAATCACAGAGCAGTATTAACATCTAGCTTTTGCCATAAATTATGAACATCTAAGTAATTTTCCTGAATTTTACAAGTGAAAATGTCACCATCTCTCAATATCTGTCTCTAGCATGTATACTGATGTATGTATTTTACATTTTTTTTCCTCCAGAAAAAGAAAAAAAAGAGCAAGCACTCAAAACCATCGGAACAAAGATGAGCTGCTATTAACATTACTTTCAGACTAAGCAGAAGTTGGTGATATTAGATGCCATTCCCTTTACCCCATCCCCCACTCATACCGCATAGAGGTGATATTCGTCTTGCAAGAAAAAAAAAAGAAAAAGGGGGGAGGGAAGAAAGCACCGCATCTGTGAGACAAATTTTACATCACTCTGAATGATATGTGTGCTTTTTATGTTTATGAAACCACCATCTAGCGAAAAATAGCAGCCTAATATTTTGACACGAAGGTCATTTGAAAGTTTTACTGCCTACAAGCTCGATCCATTTTGTTGACAAAAGGCTCTCTCAGGGCTCTTTAAGGTGCCCCAGCCTGCTCGACTTTCTCTGTCTAGCATTTCTATTTCCCCTCCTCACCCCCTCCCACCAGACTAATTACCAGCTCATTAAGGCTGTCCTAATGAATTATGTTACAGCATTAAGAAAGGGCTTGGAATAAATGCTCATTTAGGTACGAGAGGAGGGACAGAGATTACTACTTTTGTCAACCTTGCCAGTTGAAGCTAACTTGATCTGACCACACTCAACACCCAGACCTCCTGCCTCCCCCCCGAAAATCATAAATATTTCAGCTGAAATGAATTTTAGATTGATATAAACATGCTCTTGGGAGGAATTGGCTTCCTAATGCCACAGAAAGAAATGCTTGGGAAGGTTATACTATGTGCATGTCTGAGCTTGTGCTCTATGAGCTGTGCTGCCTGCGAAGGACTGAGGTGTATCGAGGGGTGCGGGTTGTTCTCCCCTTGTTCAGCGTGGTCGGGCAGCAAGGCAAATGGACTCAGTGCTGGCCAGCATTTATTAATTAAAAGCGCTTCTGTCATATTTTGGATGACTTATGAAGCTAGGCAGAACGGCCTCCATTTAACGTTGCTCCACAACGCATAGTGAAATTATTCCCCTTTCTCATACAGAAAAGCAGCGTTGGCTTCACAAAGAATTCCCCAACCCAGCCAAAACCGGGAGCTGTGGAGCAGAGTACAGGTATCCAGTTCACAGGTCAGGGCTGGACTCTTGATGTGCTGCTTTCTCAGCCAGAGCTTTATCAAAGACCCCTCACCAGCATCCACACTTGCCTTGGACACGTGTTGTCTCATTTTTGAAAGGCAAATCTTGTATTTTATTAGTATCTTGTTATTCTTCTGTTAAACAGATGTATATTGGTACCAGGTCTTTGGCTCTGGCTCTCCAGAGGGATTTTACGGTCTGCAACACCTCTCCCACGTGTTTGCTTTTCTCCTTGTTGGGTCTTTTAATGTAAGTACACATAACTCACAAAAGAAATGCAAGGACAGTGGTACAAAAAGTCTCTCCCTGAGACAGGGATGATCCAAAAAAAAGTGATGCTTCAAATAGGCCTGAATTTCCTCAAAATACACTACCAAGATTAAATTTTCACTACGTGCATGTGAGGTTTTCAATTACAGTCAAGGCAGCAATTTGCACACACTTTAAAGTAAGATCTGTAACTGATAAATGTACACTAAATATACAAATTAACATAAGACAACTGAACATGAGACAGATAAGAATTTATTCTGTTCTTCTAGAGTCATCTATTTTTTGAGAGCTCTAATTAATTTCAGATTTTGGAGAAGAATCATTAAGAGCAGATCAGTTAATACAGTAGCCTCTGTATTACTCTGTTTATGTATTACTTCTTTTTCCAAATACTGTCACAGACAGCAGAAAATGCTCATTTTGGGGGAAATATTTCAACTGTGCCATATTGCATTTTTAATGGCTTCATTAGCACCAAGCAAGAGTAAATATATATGCAAGCCTATGAGCTGACATTTCCATGCAGACCTCAAAACCTTTTTAGCAGCAAAGGTAATAATTTAAGCTGTCTCTTGAAATAAGAGGCCACACCAATCCAGAGCTTTTGTACTTTAAAACCTGTCAATAACTGGCTACTTTTTAGCAAGAATTAAACTACCTTTAGGCAGCTTGCATACCTAAGAGCAGCTACTTTCTGGTTGGAACTGGACTGCAACCCACTTTTTTTATTAAAAAAAAGACATGCACAAACCCAAACCACACACACCCTCCAGGATTTAGGAGATGCTACGAGCTGACCTTTCTTTTATGTCAGTTCATCATCTTCTAGTCATAAAAATTAATACTAATTGCATGCAAACTTGTGCGTACAGCTCCCTGCATTACATAGACACAAGTATATATGTTGTATAAACAGACAGAAAATATTAGAGAGAGGCATTTTCCACACTAAGAGACAACCTAGCAGCCAAGCAGTAGATTATTCTTATCACTCTCTTGCAGTAAAGCAGGAGAGAGAAGGCGAGAGCACATAAGGCAATTTCTGCCAGAGCAGCAGATGACAAAGCTGTTGCAGGACAAACAAAAAACAAAGTAAATTTTCCTTTCCTCAACACATCTCTCCCTCATCCCAATTTTCTTGACTTTTTTTTGTTTTTTTCAATTTGGCCCTTTTTGGTCTTTTTTTTCCCTTTCCTCTCCTTTAAAAAGACAAAGAAGTGGCTGATAGGGAAAGGGAGGAGTGGAGGGGGAAAATGTCCCCTCTCCCCCCTTTAGGGGATAGGTACAAGCGTGCCAGCAGTGGAGTAACAGAAGCCGTCCGGGCCCTGACAGCAAGGCGGGCGGGTGAATTGGGCGGTCGCGGTATCAGCTGGGGCCATCGGCACGTCCCGCTGCCTATCAGCACTGTGCCTGGCAGCTGGGGAGATACATTTAGATAAAGCAGCCAGCAATCGTTGATAACAAGTCCCTCAAATGTCAGGCAGCACAAAGGGCAGCATTGATTGCTGCTGTACAGCCCGCCTTTCCTTTTCTTTGGTGCTCTATTTTCCCCCTCTTTTTAATATAGCAAAGACTCTGGCTGGGATAATCTGCCTGCAGAAAAGGCCATTGTGCTGCTACATGCATTGTGTTATTCACTAAATAGAATTTATCAATGTTTCTCTGATTCCGTTCCCTTTCTCCTTCTCTTCCCCTCCATCCTCCAGCTGCTACCCAGCCTTTCTTCATGGGGGTGGGCCCAATCCAGCAAAGGAAAGACAGCAAGTCCTAGATCAGACACGTGGGCTCTTTGAAATCTGTGGTATAGATTTCCTCCTCTCTCCCCAACAGCTTTGGATGGGTGCCTGAAGCTAACGCTCATCTCAGCTTTCATTTATTTCTGACATGGAACAGACATAGCTGACATTTTGGGGCCATTTCATCCCCAAAGTTGAGCCAATCTGAAAATGCAAAGTATTTTAAATCTCAGGCATTCGAGATGTTCTCTAATTTGGGCTACCCACTCTAGCCCTGGCAACCTACAAAGCTCAAAGCCAACTCCTTGAGATACATGACCACATTTGGCAGAGGCTGTTGCCCTCGCCAGGGACACCCCACTTTGTGCCCTGAGGCAGAGCTGGGACTTCATGACAAGAAGCAGCTCCAGCACCAGACATACAATGTAAAGGGATGAACTGAAGGTGCATTTGACATTAAGGGGCTCCTGTGCTCCAATTGCTGATGCCTCTAGCGGTTTTCTTTCATTTTTCATCCTCAACTTCTTTTTCCAGAAAACGGGAATAACATATTGCCCGGTCCCACATCCCAGCAGTGGGCAGCAGCAGTCATCCAGTTGGTGTTGTCCCTTCTTCTCCATGCCTGATGGAGGAGACAGAGGATCCAGTCTGCAGCACGAGCAGGGGCCTCAGCACTCAGGCATGCTCACTGCATTCACATCAACTGCTCCCCCTCTCACTGTCTTTTAAACTGATGTGAATTTAAAGCCAAATCTTTGCTTCAATAATGAACAGACTGTTCCTAGCTATAAAAAAAAATTACAATCCCTGACACTTTATAATCATCATTTTAATTATTATAATTTTAGAACTCATACTTCACCAATAATAGGGCTCAAACAAAAAGTGTGGTGTCCCCAGAGAGATAAATGACAATGGGTTTTGTCTCATATGCTTGCTATAATTACAACTATTTGATCTGATGCAGTTTTACGCTTTTATATTTTCGGCATTGGTGTTTTGAATGTAAACCTCTCTGAGGGTTCTCCTGAGGCCTGGAGGATTATATCTGGCTCCCTGTGCAGAAACATTTCCAATACTCTGTGGTCTCGTGCAGGGACAAGGAGTTTGAAAACATCCACCTTGAGTGGCCACAGAGGTGGCCATGGCCACGAACCACATCTCTGAGCAGCAGCTGCTCTGCAGGGAGAGCAGGATGCTCCTAGGGAAGGTGCTCAGCACCAACAGCTTTATCAGCTTCCAAAAGCTAAGCGTGCAGGATGAGTCCTTGGTGGACAGATGACATGGGCAGGATGGTGACACGGTGGACCCGTCCCTTCCTTGCAGCAGGGAACAACATCTTTTTCCCTATTTACCAGAGTAAGGCAACATGAGGTCTGTCCTCTGTCAAACCAAAGGTCTGCCTTGCCAGTCCCTGACATCGGCAGCAGCAGCTGCCCGGGGCCGAGCGTAGGCATCACCGCATGGCTGGAAGAACAGGGGCAGACACAGAGTTGCGCTTCTGTGCTATATCTTCCCAGTGTCTAACTGGAGATTGCACTTGCAACTCTGTTCAGAGCTTCTTGGCAGTTCCTGATGGATTTTTCTACCCTGAATTTGTCCTACTCTTTTTGAAGCCAGTTTTGCAGTACAAGTAAAGTTAAGTGTTCCCCTTTTTAAAAATAAATACTAGTATTTTGATATAAGAAAGGAAGGTTGGCGGAAAACAAAACCAAACATTTTCCCCATGGAAATGGGGGTTGGCAGTTCCTGTAGCACAGTCATCTTTCATACTTTTTCCTTCAAGTATGGAAGTGAAGGGGACAGAAGAGAGAGTTTGTCTTTTCAGACGCATCTTCTTTGATCAGCGTCATTCACTCTGGAGAATGGAATATTGAATTCCTTTTGCAGTCAGGCTGTGCTTAAGCGCTTTTGAGTCTGGCTGCAGTTTGTGGACTTTGTGAAACATGAGTATCCCCCCCTGCCTCCCCTCCGCTTTTCCTCCCTGACATAAGGATTTTCAAAGGGCATCATACTGCCTGACCTGAGAAACGGGATGTTCTAAAATGTCCCTGGCCATTGATCACATACACGTGGGCGCGCAGGGAAATCAGGCAGAAGTACTGCAATTCTTAAATTGGAGGGCTGTGTTGTCACCTCAAGCTCATGGGTAGAAGATGCAGGAGAGGGAAGTCATAGATATGTATGGCCCAGGTAAAAATTCGGGAGAAATCTCTGTTGCTAAAGTGAAAGGACTCAAAGCAAAAAAAAAAAGTATTAAACGCTTATGATTCCATTTTTGGCAAGGGCCAGTATTTTCAGTTATCCTGAATGTCTGTTAATGCTGATATAACCAAGTCTGACAGTTTTTCCATCACAAACCACAAATTTCAGGAGTGTATAAAACTCTGCCATACAAATGCCTGGCCTGCAGTGAAACTTAGCAGATAAAGCTTCAGCCGGAGAAAGGTTTTATAGTAATCTTTGTTTAAAACAAAGTTAATTAAATTTGGGTTTAAGCAGAGTTTCAACCATTTTTAAGTTACAGAATAATGCCAGGACTTAATTACACCTTTTATCCAAAGATCTTTAAGTACTGAGGCATCGCGTAAGCCGCAGAGCACAGATGGGAGGTTCATTCCCCTTTATGCTCTCCCCAGAGCAGGAACAGGGAGGACCTGGCCTGGGTCTCCCTCGAACAGGCTGCCCGCGGCTCTTTGCGCTGCTCTGCAATATCCAGCTGTTTCAGCAGCCGCTGCGGACAGACAGCGGCGAGCGCAGAATCAGCACCGTGCGGGTCGCGGTGACTAGCCTCTCTCCTGCCCCCCCCAGCCAAACCCAGAGCACCCCCTCCCTCAAGAAGAGTTGCTACATATTCACTGTTTGCTGAACCCCTGCTCTGCGCAGCTCTATTTTGCCCAAGCGGAGCAGAACACGTGATAAATCAAGGCCAGGGAGTTTAAATGGTTCAGTTAAATTGCACAGTAAATTAAAGACAAAAAAAAATCAGGAATATAGTGCTGTTGTGAGTTCCAGTCAACCTCTGTACTAAGGAGGAAGATACCGCTCCAGAGGCTCTCATTTTAAAATGTATCTGTTCCCCAAGCTGAAAATCTAATCAATTCATCCATACTGTGGACTAATTACTTTTGCTATTTTGTATTGCAGTGAGGACAGGGAGGGAACAAAATATATTTGGTCTGCTCAAGAGTGGCTACTCTACTACATGCAACATAGAAAAATGACTATATTTTATCAAGGCATGAAATTGCTTTAAGAAACAGAAATAAGAAAAAATCATTTAGTGCCAAGAGTGAAAAAATACTGCCATGACAAGATACTTTCTAACAGTACTTAGCACCAAGTTTTATAAGGACAGATCCATCTTCTCCCTGTTTTATAGCTGAGAAAACTTGAAATGGTTTTGGCTTGTCCTAATACAGGGACTATAACAAGTGCAAATTTCAGTTCAAGCTGACCCCAGCCCCATCTCGTTGTGTACACCGAGCCCTCGCTGGTTATCTGACAAGGCGACAAATAGTCTGTTGGACCTTTTGCTCTGTACGCGAGACTACAGCCATGAGAAAACCACAATGATACAGGAGAGTTTCGAATATCAATGTTTGCTTATCAACAAGGAGAAGATAAACAGAACACAGAAATTCTGCTTCTCAGGCAAGATACCAGCAGCCTCCCCCATAGCACCGGACTGCTCTGAAACCTCGCTGGGGCTGCAAGCCTTTTTACACGCACACCACCCAACAAAAGCCATGCAAGCACCACTCAGCAAATATTGGATTATCTTGATTTTGTGTGACTCCTTGCTTGTATGCTTTACCCATGATTCAGCTTCCCCCACTGACAAAGGCTGAAACAGGCCATTATGCCCCAGTTTCTTTCATGACACAAGCCTGAGCAAATTTAGGTAGGGCAGCCCTTTGAGAGCAGTCGTTTTGTCCCTTCAGGAAAGCTGTCTGCTGACGTCTGATAGGCATGAACAATGGTGCCTCCACCAGGACCTGGCCTGCAAGGAGCTTGAGCTACTTCAGACAGAGCTGTACGAATACTTTAGGTAGCCCTATGTAATTATAGTAGGGGAAATTCTTACAAAAATCTTTTTATGTGGATTAAACCAGGGCAGGGCCTATTCCTTCATGGGGTGGGGGGATGATCTGGGAGTGCTGATGCTGGCTTGCACGGTGGTACACTGGTTCCTGACTGGCACCTCCGGGCATTACTGTAATACAAGTGACACAAGTAAACTCTGTCCCAACCTCGGCAGCCTGTGGTTGGACACCCGAAGGTGCTGGTGTGATTTGGGAACTTGGGCTTATTCCTCTCTGACACCTTTTGCAGGTATCTCAATTCCCATTGTATTTACTAATTAGTTGTGTTTTAACCTGGGCCCTTTTTAACTGTTTCCAGACATTGTCACACAGCATGGAAGAAAGCCTGCTGAAAAGCATGGTCCTGACAACATGGTATGAACAGGGCTCTAGCTTACTGAGCTACTGGCAGGAGCATGGGAACTTGTGGAAGACACCAGCCCCAAAGGCCCCGTTGATAATACGCAGCAACAGCTAGAGGAGTTCACGACATTTTCTTGAGTCCCTGTGGAGTCCTCCTGCCAAATCCTGCCAAACAGGACCAGCGACGGGGACGGTACAGCCCTGAAATACTGCCACAGCCAGTGCCAGCAGCAGAGCCCCAGGGGTGATGGTGAGTTACTTTCCCTAATCCATTTGCCACTCACTCCCATTGTAGGGTGCTCCCATCCAAGACCCTCAATGCGAGGAAGTGCCCAGCCACCTCTGCCTCCCATTGCTCTTGATCCGGTACAACCATTCCGGGCGTTTCTTACCCTCAGGGTGAATTTCACCTTTTTGCCTTGTGCCATCCAGGGCTGGGCAGAAGTAGCACAGGGGACACCGAGTGGTGAGTGCAGCTGTGCATGGTTTAGTTGAAGCCCAACAAAAGCAGTCTTAAGACAGATCCCATCACCTTACACAAAACAAACCCTGAACTCATCCAGTACAACTTCTGCAGCTCAAAGACATAAGCTGCAGAAGTTCCTTCTATTTGTGGATATTTGAAAGACATGCGTAAGCTGTGAGGCGATTTGCACACTCAAAATGCTCTAACATGTTCAAAATGCTAATACAAAAGGACAGGGATGTAGTCAGAAACATCTCATTTTGTCTTTGAGCACATACCATAGGGGGCTGCAGAGAGGGACCATTAGAAAGGAGGTAGTGAAGCAATCAAGAGTACAGTTCCGAAAAGTTGTATAAAAGTATTATTTATGGTCTAAAATTATGTTGGGTCTCAGAAGTAAAACACTAGAGAAAATCCATACTTCTACGGGTTATTAAAGGGGGCAATTAGGCAAGCAGAAATGGCGAATTATTGAAGACTTAACTGGTCAGTGGCAGTAGAGCATGGGAAACTTGAAAGGAAGCAAACCCTTTTTCCTCCCCTAGGAGAGCAAGGAAGGAGGAAGAAGTAGCAAAGGGAGGAAGCAAGGCAGCAAGCTAGCTCACTGAGGAGACTCAGAGTCGCAAGGAGCCCGAGATCAGACTGTTTTCATTTGGATCCACACACTTACACAAGATTTTTACTTGGGGGGAGGGAATGCATGAATTTTTGACCCATTTTCTAGTCCTTTATACTGCTCTGGTGCATAAGGTTTCTGCCATCACAGTGTCTTTGCAATGACAGCCAGCTTAGGTTTTCCCTCTCACGTCTGCTCGCTCCCTCACTACCATTTGAGTAGCTGTCACCCTCTTTGTCACTGCAAGGGAACAAATGCCTTCCCAACCAAGCCGGGATCTGACATTCTATTCCTGTCTCTCTCCTGCAACAGAAGTGCTAGGTATTGGAAACAAGGCACTAAGATCAATTGTATCAAGTCAAAAAAAACAAACCACAGAAAATAAACACCCAGAAACCCAAAAAATGCAGGTAAGTTTAACAATACACACACAAACACAAAGAATGATCCATTTTGACTGACTTATAAGTTGGTAAAAATGCTAATGTTTGCAGAGAGACCATACTTTCATAAATATATATTATATATAAGAGAAATGAATTTTTCATCTCTAATCAAGGTTGATTTAGGAAGCAGCCAGCATGCTTCTGTGTCTTACAGCCTCCTCTTGAATCTGATACCTAATCCGAGTCTCAGATGCAGAGAGGCAGAACGCCAATGATCCAGGTAAAAATGCAAAAAGCAGCGGCAACTTTTGCCTGTGGCATTGTGAGAGTCGAACCACTGTAGCAGACCCTACCACCTAACGAGCAGGAAGAAGGGGAGCTCTCACCTCCGAGATATAGGCTTCCTTAAAAGATTTGGCATCAAGGCTGCAGCTCGCAGGCAAGAATTCGCTCTCGACCTCCCTCAAGCAACTGGAAGAAGCCAAGCTTTGAATGTCAGGCCCTGTCATTGCAGGCACAGCACAAATGCCCTGCAGTAATGCCACCACCAAGGCAGCGCTCAGTTGTCAGGGCACCAGCAGCACAATTCATAAGAAAACCAGCAAATACGACAGCACTTGAATATGAATCTGGAGACAAAGCAGAAACTGCAGTCGATTGGGAACACGCAAGTCAAGACTGAGGAAAAATAACAGTTTGCAGAGGGCTTTTTAGTGCCGTTGCAGTAATTCGTTGTTGGATGCCATGAAAACAAAGGACTCTGCCCGGGCTGCAGCAGGCCTGGCAAGGCTGGGCTTTCAAACAGCGGCTCAACAAGCAGCGACATGGCCAGCACTGATCTCTGATCAGGCCTGCCCAGGCACCCTCCTAAATACAGACTTCTCAGACACTTTAGGACAAGATTCCTCTAAGCAACTCTGGCTATATAAAGGGTAAGCACGTAAGAATAAACAAGTCATCTAAAGCTTTCTCTATAACAAAGAAAGAGCAAATCACCTCTGGAGAACAAATCATCCTGCTTATTTTAGAAGTCCTTCTAAAAAGGGCTGAGTTACCCATCTTTTAACTGTGGAGTGTGCCTAGTCAGCTAGCTTAGGCCTGACAACTACATTTTAGATGGCAAAAGTCATTTTAGAGGAATTCAAGCCTAGTTATTGAGCCTATGTTCTGACTGGGCGTTTTCATTGAAATCCAACTCACATAACTGGTTTCCCTTGTGCAAACACCCAACAGAATATAAGAAAAAACTATAATCTTACTATAAAATTAAATAGAGATTCACCTTTCTGCTTTTTAGTGCTCTTTTGCACTGTTAAAATGGGAGATTGGGCTCCTGTGTTCTATGCAGTTTTTAGTGCTCTATGTGGAGCGAACCAGCTCCACACATCAGACATCTAACATATGTTGTTTACATAACACTTTCAGCTGTGTTGCTACTCTCTCTGAACTCAATAGTTCCCAAAAATTTGGGATCTTGCAAATTGTTCTATCAGGAGGAAGCATTTGGCAGTAGAACCTGGTAGCTGTTATAGAAACCCTGCTCTCTGACAAGGAACACCAAGTCCTGTGTGCCAGGTGTCACACGACAGCAGATCACTTCTTCATTTGCATCCTCCTAGCAGTACACAATCTAAAAAGCACTCTCTCTCCTGGCCTTTTCAGAGTTACACAAGGTAGCTGTGCTCAAAGTTTTCCTCTGTGCCTTTCTCCCCTGTCGTTCCCGAGGCTCAGTGGTTCTTCCGGGCCGTGGATACCTGAAGGGTCCAGGATGCTCCTCTGACCTGGGCACTAGCACGCATGTAGACCACCATCTGAAGAGCACCACAATGCTGCAAAGGGTTTAACCACTTCTGCTGTTTGAAGAGGACAACTGCAGATGTCCCTAAACACAAAATAGAGCTATCATTGGGTCATGCTATATTCTGAGGCTGTGGTGACAGGAACTTTTTTTTTAGCATGTGCATGTGTGGTCGTAGATTGGGCCAAGATAAATTGGGACCTCTGGATCACTGCAGTGAATAAAACCATAACTAATATTAGCGGGATCTTTCCAATTTCCTCTTTATTAATTCTAATGCATATTCCCAAAAGAGACAGAGTGATGTAGAATAGTTTGGGTCTTATTTAAATCATATACTTTTGGACTCATGTTCTGTCACCTTCTGTATCTAGAATACATAATGAGAAAACGACGTACACGGCTATCTCCAGCTTCTTGTCACCCTTACAGCATACTCACAGGGTTACTCATGTCATTGTTATGAAGTTATTGAAACCACATGGTACACAGAGGCAGCCTGCTTCTATTTCTGGTACCGGCTTGACGTTGTGGGGAAAGCGCTGTCCTTTCTTAAGTAGAGTCAGGCTCCCACAGAAACTATGCTGTTATCTTGGATTCGCCCTCTCTGAGCAGCGAGTCCCCAGGGGCCACTTGTGGAGGCCTTAAAGGTGCATTTTCTGTCTTTGTAAGAGCCTGCCTCAGTAAAACAGGCCTTTGTTCTCGGGACTGGAGCTCTGAAAGCAAAACAAAAGCTGGTGTCCAAAGAGGTGGAGAGCGCTCTGCTGCCCCTGCTTGAACCGCTCACATCCAGCACACGCTCCTTGGAAAAGCACATCTAGAAGAGACTTTCACCCTGGCCAAAGCAAGAGTGTTCCTTATCTGCAAAACCGGATTGAACTGCTAAAGCAAGATTGTAAATAAGAGAAGAAAGGGAAATAAAGGGTAAAGAAGCAAGATCCTCCCTACATTTCAAAACAAAACAGGAATCTTATTAACATTTAAATGAATAGACTATCTGGATTATGAAATCCTTCTGAACTGTTGTACTGTGGACAGAAATGAATCTTGACCCTCATTACCAAAAGCTGCCCTGCTTGTGACAGGGTGTTTGTGAAGCCAGAGAAGCAGATGCTCGCCAGACCAACATCTCCTCTCTGGCTGCCTGCGGTCGGGAGAGACTAGACTTGGTGAGCCTGGTGATTTTTGCTGCTTTTATTTTCCTTAATAAATAACATTAATATTAATATATATTGGCAACAACAACATAAAAAAATAACCTGGAGCAAGCCACTGGCACAGCAGTTAGCTGCACGGGTCAGGACCCAGCAGTGAGCAGCAATCTGCCTATTTTGTATCTGAAGAGATAAGAACTACTCATCCCAGCCTGAATAGCTACCACATGTCCGCAGAGCCCCCACTGCCAAGAGGAGGGTCATCACACGCATGGGGGCAGCCCTGCCAGCAGCAGCACAACTGAGGTCTCTGCTTAATGCCCACATCCCAGTTCTGCTCCTCCTCACCACAGCACAGCAGGACTCAGCCCTGCACCCCAGCCGCCGCACTGGTGGGGTGGGGGGAAGACATGGCTCCTCCTGACTTCCAATAGGAAACTGCACCAAGCAAGAGAGGTAGTGGGGGCCAGTGCCTTCAGGGAGAGGAAAATAGCGAGGCAGTCTTGGGAGAGGTGGGCTGTGGGAGAAGAGCTGCAACTGTGGCTTCCCAAAGCTCTTGGAACTCTGGAGAACTTCCTATCCCTGATATTTCACTGTCCCCTCCCCTCCAGAAGTCCCATTATCCATCTCCAAACCTCTTCATCACCCTAGAAACCATCTGTTCAAATGGAAATTATTTCCAGCATGGGCTGCATTATGCAGGAGATGAGCACAGAGATCCCACAGTGGACTTCAAATCCTTGGACAGACACCTCCGAGTCTTGAGCTACCTCTTCATAGCACGAGCTCTTGACCCGCAGAGACAGCTTCAGAGTCATTCTCTGCTAATGTAATGACATGCGACATTCTTGCTGGTACCATCCCCACACTTTCTTCTAATCCCCTGACTAGGCCTGTTGAATGGATGCAGCCGTACTTCTGTGGCATTGCCAGCTCTTAGGGTTATATCATTAATCTAGTGCTCTAATCACAGCTGCAGCCGAGGACTTGCACAAGCATCTTTCATGTGATTCTTTCTTTTCCAGTAAGTTTTTAAGCTCTCAGGGAGAAGAGCTGAAAACATGAAATGAATACACATCAAACCATGAAGCACAGAGGAAAAAAAAAAAAAGCAGAAAAAGTTATGACTTCTCAGCTCAGCATGTATGCTGAGAGCACAGCCAAGGTTGGCAGCCCAAGAGGCCTTGCTGTGATGCAAGATACATGCCCCAAATTTAAGAAAAATTTGTGTGTGCCAGTGACTGCAGGGGAACTGTAATTAGTCACAGGCAATGACAACAAAACTTCTACTGAAAGAGCAACATCAAAACTCACATGTCTGAATAAATTTGTTTTTTTTTTTAAAAAAAAAGCAGCCATAATATAGGATAGTGTGTTTGCTCATGCAAACGCAAACCTGAGTCAAGCTGAACCTTGTTTTTGAAGATAGTTTCAGGTGTCTCTGCTAATGCTCCTGCTCAGCATGAGGGCAGCCTCAAGTCTGTCTAAGCAAGCTCTGCTGAGCAACTTGCCCATGAGGACTTACCTGAGGACTCAGCTGCTATTAAAAAAATTTTAAAAAAAATCCCTCAGCTTGTGTTTGTAGCACTTTTAACTTACACAGGCCAGCTCAAACAGTACAAATGAGCCATTTGCATAACCACACTTCAGAGTGGAAAGACATGAGCACCACTGCAAAGCCGCCAGCTCTGGATGCCTCCCCTAACCCTCCAGCAGGACCAGAGAGAAACGCTGCCACAGAAGAGCTCAGCTCATTAACATTGGTGAGAGTAAGAGCCCCAGAAGCCTCAGTCTCATACGTACACGAGCAAGCACAGCGCTGACATGGATGCAGCCACCTGAGTGTAGTTTTGGTGCATCCTCAATCTCTTGAGCTGTATTGACTTAATGTAAAGATATATTACCTCAACTTTGCAATAAAGGCACACCTTCAGCATTTATCCTCTGCTTCTTCTCCACAACATTTACTGATTTCACACAGTGTAAATTCAGAGACTGGAACATAATCTTAACTCAGAGTAATTCATGGAGACATGCCTATTGAATGCCAGCGGACAGAGCTTTTGTTCAAAAGCTAAAGTTTCAAAATTTCCAGTCATTTTGTGGACAATTAGTGATCAAAACCTCGAATTTCATGATAATTGACTTTAATTAAAAATAGGTTTTCTCCCTAAACTTATCTACAAAGGCTTCTTGTCACTGTGCCAGCAATCTCCTATCTGAACTCCCAACATTGTATGCTGTACCTTTCAAGCTGAATAATACTGTATATCTTAGATCACCATCTGAATGGTCTTTTAGACAAAAAAGGTACAAAATGTACAGTTACACAAAATGACAGAATTCATTTTAAGGACTCACTATCCAATCGAAGACAACCCTCCACATTCACTCTCCTATAAGAGGCAATAGCCAGAGGATTTTATCCAACTTGAATCTAAAGAAATCAGCTCCGCCTGGTCCTCATGGGATGCTTTCATGCAAGTCCTGATATTGCAAAGTCATCCAGTAGGCGATTACAGCAATCAAGAAGTTGGAGGACTATAAATGGTGCAACTTTCACAGCCTACCAAAACCCTGAACTTTCTGTTCTGAAGAAAAGGAACAGAACTGAGAGGCAGTAACTGCTGGGCATACCCAGCCATTAGAGAGCAAACTTGGGGAATATAAAGTAATACAGGCAACATATTGGAGTTTCAATAAGGACAAAATGGAGCAATAAAGGATAAGAAACAAACAACCCAGAATTGGATTACCAAGTACAGTCTTACTAGATTCGTGCTCTATATCCTACTTTATATTGCATTTCACCAGAGGACAGAATTTAGTATGAGCTGGGGAAGGAGGACTACATGTGTAGGGGTGTGTGTTGGAAGGTGGGGGATGTTAACGAGGAGAGAACAAGTGAGTTAATTACAAACATTTCTCAAATGGCGATTTCTTATTTTAGTCTCAGAAATATCATTAACTGTAATAGTTTTCTTTAAAGAGTGTAGAGAAATGTTTTTTTCCTTTCAGCTGTTTTGCAGGGAGCAGGAAATAAGCATAGACTGTGATAATGGAATATAATCATCTACTATATTCACAGGATTTCAACATTGCTTTGAAGCTGCTGAAACAGACTTGGGCATGCCCATTAGGGCCTCTTTTGGTGAGAAAGGTGGGACAAGAAGTCTCCTTATTCCAAAGGCTGCCCACACACAAAATCTGCGTTTCCAAGTGAAGGAGAAACCATTCTTCTCTCCTTTTACAGGTAGGGAGAGCCTTGGCTCATTGCTGTCTCTTCCTGCCTTTTAGCAGCAGCCAGCTCAGCTGGGCCAGAACAGTAAAACAAGATCTTCTCACTGCACTCTTTTGCAGCGTGGTACTATCAGAGCAAGGGACATGATGCCAAGGCTGAGAAGTCTCGCCTCAGTCTACTGCTATGAGAAGCTGTAAAGTCACAGCCCAGTTCAATGATGTCAAGCAATGCATGTCATTTAAGTGAAGTGTTTAAAGGACTAGACTAAGGTCCCGCTATTTCAGCCAGATGTGATGGTGAGAATCTCCTTGGGTACATGCCACTCCTGCCCCAACCCCAAAAATCGGACTGCAGCATGAGGCCCTGCTAGCCAATCATCAGCTACTCTATGAATACGGAATTAAAACGATTAATGGAATTAATCTGTTATACAGACCGAGCACACGCTGTCTCCATTTGTACATGAAGTGAGAAAGCAAGCAACTTGCCCACCAAGGGAGAGACTTTCTGACCCTGCACCATCTACTCCCCTTCCAAGAACAGGCAGACAGCAAATTAAGCCTAAACTCTGAAGTGCCTTTTTTTTTTTTTTTTTTTAAAAAAAAAAAGCTACTTGACTTCTACTGCTCACCTCCACAAGTCCTATCAATTTTGAGCTACAGCCCTCTCCCCTCAAAGGCCCAGAGATGCAATCACATATTATGTCCAGGTTGGTTCATTTTATTTTAGGGATTTTTCTAAGAAATACATTCATCAAGCTAAGCAACTAGTGCAACTAGTTTTCCCTTGTGTGCTCCAATAATGATTTTTACCTAGCAGCAGCTGGGATCCAATAGATCTGATTTCTTTCTGGAGAAGCTTCTGTTCCTAGGAAGGTTAATCATCAAATAGGATTCATTTTTCACCTGAGACAAGAGACATGTTGAGGTCTTACAGATCTGTATAGTGTTAAAGTTTTGCAAATAGCAGAGAACTAGCTTTCAGTAATTACCCTCTCCTTTCAGAAGGAACTGCAAAAGACATCTTTGAGTAGACTATATTTATTACAGTGGTAAAAAGAAAACAGAGTAGAAAACAATGAGGCAATTAGAAGTTCCCTTCGTTACCCGAAATGTAACAGCAGTTTAGATATGTGGCTTCCATTTCTGTGGTTCAGGACATCATAATTATGAGTGGAAGACCTATTTCAATGAAATATTTTGTTGTTGCCGAAAACCAGCAATTCTCTAAATCAAAACATCTGTAGGAGTGCAGCAATTTCAGACACCTACCAATGGAAGGGTAGGAACTTGCCAGATTCAGCACCAAATTGCCAACACAGGACCCCTGTGGACCATTTGGCTAAATGTTTCTGAAGTAAGGTGAGATGTCTTCCAGGCTCCCTGAGGCAGAGCCCTGAGATCCCAGACTAAGCCAGTATTCCTCAGTGGGGAGATGGGAGTCCCAGGAGCTTTGGACTCCTGTCCTGCCCATCATAAAGCTGGCAGCTCAGAGACCTTGGCTAAACCAAACCCCAGCCTTGGATTTGGATGCTATGCTAAAATTCTGTTTCCAAGTTTTCAGAACTGTTTTTTCAGATTTTTCTTTCCACAAATATTTCAAAAAGTCTGCTTCACTCCAGAACAGATTTTTTTCCTCTCCCAGATATCCCAAAGGATGGGAAAGTGCAGGTTTCATTTCAGCTTTAAACATAATGCAGTCTTTTGCTTTACTGGTTTTGCACTATTTCATACGTAGTCCTTCAGCAGCTTGCTTTAGAGGACTGTTGCCAGAGCAGAATCCTGCATCATATTAGTAGTACTCTTAGGGTCTACATGATAGTGCTGGACGATAGAAATCTAATGGCAAAGGGATATAGCATAAAGGCAATATCTCCTTGTTTATGAGTGACTTCTGGTCTGCCTGAGTAGCGGCATCCTGCTCTTCAGAGGCCCAGAGTAACAAAGGCAGCTGTTTGGTAGTTTTTCCTGGGGGAGTGGTGTAAAGAAGAGAAAGGCAGAGGTAGAACAAATTAAATCACAACATTTAGGCCTTGAGCTGTAGAGCATGATTGGAAAGGGAAAGCAAACCTGATGTACTGCTTCCCATCAGGTACTGCTGCCAAAAGAGGGAAGCAGGAAGAGAAACCATGCCAGGACTTTTCTGACTTGCTTACTGCAAGGGAAAGATCAAACAACATTACATGGAGGGCCCCAAAAGCCATTCATCTTCTTTACACTTTAGACTTGTCTGGCAGGACAAAAGTGAGAACAAAAGACATGACCACACTGTGAAACTGCCAAAGCAAAATCCTAAAGCAAGAGAAACACAGCTATTTCAAGTTTTATTATTAAATGGACCACACTTGCAAAGCTTTCCAGGCCAGATAGTATGTAATCTCAGATCAGAGTTTCTGACCTGAAGGCTAAGACAGGATTTTTGGTCAGACCCATGTAGGATTGACTTGGTGCTCAGTCATAGTTTCCCATCTACAACCAGACAAAGGTTAATATATTACCTGGAATTTCCTTAAAAAAACCCCAAACTTATGAATACTCCTGAACACTGAAGCATGAACTGAATCAGAGGAGAAAACAGGTTGTAGTCCCACACCCATCCACCTCCTTCTAGTTAGCCCTGCTCCTTGGGGCACCCTTGTGATACCTGACTCTATTCCAGGCCCATAGTCACGCAGACCCCTCTCTCAGGCTTTGGCTCTACTATACTCACCATCTAGATGATGCAACCAGACTAAAATCATTGCATGAATATCCACAATTAAAAAAAGTGTATCTAGTCATGTGCACTTTCCAGTTTTATATTAGGCCACAAACAGCTGACCTGCCTGAGAGATTTCATCAAGGGGAAAAGCAGGAGAGAATAAGTAGAAAACTTTTAGATATAGTTAGAAGATATGTACGTATGTCCTGCCACAATGTAATTACAGCTTAAGAAGTTCGTAAGCCCTTGTTAAGTTATTAGAAATTGTATTAGCACGACAATGGTGACTCACTTCTTCCCATGTCATCCAAGCATTAAAAACGGTGGGTGGAGGTGAGTATTTAAAAAATAATATATTTTACAAATAACTATTAGGACTATTATTACCCAGAATAACTGTAAAGAGCACAATGGGTTCTTATTATTCAATCAATTGAAGAATCACAAGACAAAGGAATTAACAATGCTAAATGACTTCTTTCTCATTAATAGGAGAATCAAACTGTACAAGATGTAGGGAAGAGACAGTGCAATCTGCTGAAGGGAATTGTATTGAATTCCAAACTTGTGAGAATCTAAACACAGCAAGTGGAAGAACATTAGAGTACTTCCAGAGGTCCGCTGAAGCACAGGTATACACACAGGAACTGTGTATTTAAGGAGACATTTTTCATTGAATAAACATTGCTATTTTACACCTGCACTGACATCACTAGTTAGCCCCAGCTCAATAACCCCCTGGTTCAGCTAGGAAGCAGCCATACCATTGCTCCTCAGTAGGCCCCATGAAAACAGAGATGAACAGAGACCGCCTAGTAGACAGCCAAAAAGCAAGCTTTGAAATTAGCACTCTAAGTGTTTCCTATAAGGGGCTAAAGCTTCCTTTTTTCACCAACATTATTTTGAAAGTGTAAAATGGAGACAGTAATCAGTAGATGAATCCCTGGCAGCTACATCTACCAACAGACAAACCCTTGTTCTGGCTTCCCCCATATAATTGTTCCTTGCTGGAACGGATCTGTTCCCATAAAAGTTTATGATTTCCATGATAGGGAAAAAACTCCTAATGAGATTTAACACAGCATAAACAACTTCTTGCTAACTCTTCTCATCGATCCTTCAACTCAGAGGTAAGACAAAGTGCCAGCATACGCTTGTGCTGCTGCAGAGCTTCAGTGTGTAAAAACAGGGAAACCACCCCTCAAAGCTTGAGGAAAGGAACCCCCTGCTTTAGGTTTCATTATAAGTAAAGCTAATGGAAGAAGATCAGATAGGCATTTGTCCATTCAGTCCTACATGTTATTAAATCTGATGCAATATTCTAGGACAATACATTCAAGGTATTGTGGATACAGACTCATATTTCAATCCTATCATGTTTATCCAACACAAAAGACCAAAATTATTCCTCCTGCTAAGATAACTGTGCTAGATGATACAAAAGGAAACTGTGTGAGAGACCACATAGTTTTACCTCTCCTTTTCTGCCTGTATTGGACCTTATACTAAATGATCTCTTATCTATTCAGAAAGACAGTCGGTAGGCATTTATAGGTATACAGCAGAGAAAACAAGGAACATAATATTTACACACAACACTTACTTGGTGCCTAGCAGTGGGCATATAAAGGGGATTTGATGGGCAGGTTTACGGGCAAGGAATCAGCAATTCAGAAAGCTTCTTCAAATGCACTGTATAACTTCACTTCAATTATGTATGTTTTCAGAAGTTTTTGTTTCTGTCCCCAGCTCAGTGCAAGAGTTCTTGGAAATGAGCTTCATAAACCAATCACAATGATTTTAATTAGAAGTGAAAGCAGTTTACAATATGCAAACACAGGGTAGGTAGCAAGTACACCTACAAGCTGATTAGCATCTCTTCCTCAGAATTCTGCAAAGGAAAAGTCAAAATTCTACTTTTATAAAAATTAAAAAGCCTAGGAGAGACAAAATGAAACAGTTCATTCAGACATAACACAAGATTTTTTGGGGAAAAAAAGCCATTCTTTTTCAACTCTGCAAGCTCCATATATACATACAAAGCATGTTAAAACACTGCTATTTCCAGCTAACCACACTTTCTGCCAGAAATTGTCTCCTCTGTAGGAGTCTGTTGACAGGACCATGTACCCTTGCTTAGCCACACTTGCTCCCAAACTGGCATTTTTTTGGTTTTGTTCCACACAGTTTGCATAGGAGCAGCTGAGGCAAGGGTAAGTCCTCATCCTTCGCAGGCACGGGAAGGACAGCAAGGGACAGCAGTGTCCATGGACAGTAAGAGTCATCATGCTGGTGGAGACCAAATGTCCAGCTCAAGTACTTCCCTGAACTGCTATAGGAAGATCCATTCATACATCTCTCTGAAAGTCCTAATCTCTGTGCCATGTTCTGTCCTTACTCACACTCAGCACCAACCCATGGACAAGCTCATCAGTATTTTTCATTGCTACTCTTCACTGGCATGTTTCTGCAATCCTAGACTCTTCCTCTGGGAAAGAGGAAAATCTACTCAGGCAGAGGAGATCCCAGAAAGCGAAGCGGGTATCCAGCTTCATAGTACACATGGAGGAAAAAGAGCCAGGATGAAATCTGTTAGACTGTCCTCTCAACTCTGCCTCAGATGTATTGGGGGATACTAAGGAAACCACATTCAATGCCTCAGTTTCCACTCCTGTGATTCGAGGATATTAGTACTGCCCAACACCGTGAGGTCATGTGAGGTTTAGTTTGGTATACATACGATACTCTAGATTTTCAAATGGAAAGCTGTATATAAGTGCAACCTATTAGAGTATTACCAAAACTGAACTCAAACATCAAGGGAATGTTTTAGTGGAAAAGAAATGAAAATCATTTCTCTTTGTTCTCCAAATTCCAAGATACGAGCAACACTGTCAAATACCTCTAGAAAATAACATTCAGTGAGGAATCAAAGGCTCCCCTTTTGTGAAGACTATTTCATTATAAATTCATTTTATTCTGAGTCAGAAGACTCAAGTCTTTCCTGGGTTTTGTTTGCATGCTCTTAGAATTGTTTCCCTTGCTGTCATATTCCCTCTCGCCAACACAGTAAGAATAGAAATCCTAATGCACTGCATTACAAACTACCCAGCTTTATTAGGTTGCATAGACATTACCACAGATTTAATCTATTAATGACATTAGTATTTGCAAAGTATGGAGCAATTATTTTCTAGAGCTAAAGAGCATAAACAGTATTAAGATGTATAAATAAGACAAAGTAGAAATCAGAATACTTCAGGGGTTTCCAGGGTGATTTTACATTAATCAGGTTTCCTGTATCTCTCCTCTCTTCTATCCCTTTGCACTTCCCCTCTCTTTTTCTAATCTCATATAGTCTTTCTTCCCTCACTTCTCCTGTCCCAGAGACAAGATTCAATTACAGAGAATATAAAGAGAATTTTTTTGATTGAGGCCAGACAACTAACAGGTGTCTCATGCTGAGGGCACTGTCTTCTCTACAACAAAGGTATTGGGTGGGGAGAGGAGGTTTGCTTTTTTTATTTAAACTGAGATAGACTTGGGATGGTTATCTTGCTGTAAAATGCAAGGGGCCACAGGTGCTTGCATGTTTTACAAACAGCTGGGCAAGGTCAGCGCTATTCTAGACCCTGATGATTGAACCTCTGCTATTTCACCTCCCAGTAAAACCAAAATGCCTCAGTGCATCCACTGCCCTTTCATTGTGTAACAGCTGTGGTACGAGTTGTCCTGTGTTAAAAACTGCTTTCTTGTCACTGAAGACAAAGTAAATTGTTCTGCCTGGTAATAGCTTTAAAGAGCTCCTGTCTAGCCAAGCTCTGTAAGCACAGGGTTTTCTTACAGCATGCAAATTGACTTGCAGAGGGTCTCTGGCACCCCCTCAGCTTGAGTCAGCATAAAGACTTAGGTGGATAGGCACTCAGGCTTCCCCAAGGTGCATGTCTAATCATGGCAATTCTCTCCCTTTGGCTTTTCAGCATTTAAAAAAAAAAAAAAAGAGTCTCCACCAAAAAGCAGGATAGATGTGCTTCATATTTAGTGACAGAAAAACCTCAACAGGTTCAGATGAGCACGTGGACTACCCACCATCCATAAGGAGGGAGCTCCTCAGGTAATGGACTCTCTCAGAAATACTGGTCCTGCTGAAATAAATGTCAGAGCTCGCATTGACTTCAACAGAGTGGCAATTTTACCTTCCCTGAATTGCCAAAAATTACAAAATTGCAGTGAATATCCACGAGAATAGACAGTCCAGAGATTTCAGGTACTTTTGTTTAGTCAAGTTATCAGTACTTCATATAGAGGCTTGGCCACAGCTTGCAAGTACTTTTGCTTTAAGTAAAAAGGAGCACACAATAAGAGACATGTAGTCATTCACTTTACTGTAAAACAAAAATGCTTTCATTAGAATTTAAACAGTGCTCAAGTGACTTACTCTATCTGGTCATGGCCATTCTCCCCAGATTTTTAGGTGCTGCCTGTGCTTACAAATACATTTTCTTCATCTGCTTTCTTCTTTTTCTCCCTTCTAGCAAACTTCTGGATAAATTTGAAGTGTGACTTGGCTTAGGTCACTGTTAAGAAAACTGGACTTAAAAACTCATTACCATACAAGATCATTTTAAAATGAATCTTTAAAAGATGTTGTTCTACAGCTACCTCTAATTTTTCAAGACAAAGAGTTATCTCACTTACCTTACTGTGTGAACTAGAAAGAGGTTTTTTTGGTGAAACCCTAGGAAGAAATACTGATGTTATATGCAGCACTTAATGATAGCCTTAAATGCATCTTCTTTAAAAGCAGAGCTGGGAGGCTGCACTGGAAGGCAGGTTTGCTCCAGCTCAGAAGTCCCGCTCCCCTTTGGCATAGCCCTCAGGAGAGTAGAGATTACTCTTTCTACAAGCTGATATGAAGGAGTCTGTAAATTTTTTTTTTTACTTCAGTTTAAGAAGAGGGCGGGGGGAAGAACATCCATGTCCTAGAATTTATGGTTCACTGACATTTTCTGAGGTGAGGAAAACTTTTAACTACCAATGAATGACCTTACTAGCAGCTGTTGGCAGTTACAAATGGATGACAGCAGTAAGAAATAAAATAAATTAAGAAAATAATAAATGGGCCTTTATCTTAAGGGGACCTTTTCATTTTAAATGCAGTGCCTTTTGGAATTACAAGTGACTTGGCCAGGTTTCAGGATTAATGAACACTCACTTGTCAGGTTCAGTATGTCTATATATTGTGCAGTTTACTGAGACGATGAAATCAAAGCTTCCCCCCTTGAGTTTGGAATGACCCTTTAAGGACTTAAGAGAAGTTTTAGAGAGAGAATTAAATTCACAGGTGTGCCTATAAAATTAAACTGCTGCTTTTTGATAGACCCATAACTTTTCTGAGACATTGAGTTTCTGAAGAAAGATTGCAGCCTGACCCAAACAAAGCAGTGGCTGTAAAAGTTGTGAAAGCTGCCGCAAAATAGAAGAATGCTCTTATCAAAAATTGCATAATATTACAAGACGTTTGTATCTATTTGTACACACAGCCAAAAAATGTTAATGGAACATTACACTCAGAAATACACACGCACGAGAAAACACAAGCTTTCTCCTTCTGGGTATCTAAACACCGAAGCACCTGGTAGACTGTCATCATAACCTGAATAGTAAGTTTTCATGAGTCAATATAATTTTTCTGAAATATTATTCAAAAACAGGGTAGTAATACCTACTCAGCTGTTGGGGCCAAGCTGCTTGCCTGCAGGACTATAGCATTGCACTGTGTGGCTAAGGGACCAGCCCTTGGGACAGCAAACCCTGCTGTCCTCCAGCCCTGGTGCTCACCAAGCTCCTGCAACTTGAGGTTATCCATGTCCTCAAACAGCATGGACAGAGGGCTCAGGGGCCTGGTTTAGCTGGAGCCAAGTAGGGACCTTCCACCAAGCAAGCTGCAGGGATGGTTATTCTGGCTGATGGGCAGTTGGGAGCAATGATATCTTCTCCTGGCTCAGGTGGGCTCCAAAGTGGGTATTTCTTTACAGCACTCTCTCCTACACTGTTAACCCAGCTGCCAGCTCTGGGTGCTCAGAGAGGCTGTGGGGCACAGAGCAACCCTGGTGGCAGCAGGAGCTGCCGCCCATGCCAGTCTGCTTCCTCCCTCAGGGGGTACCAGTGACACAAGAGCAATGGCTGAACAGGACACATAGCCTTTACCAAGCTGTTCGAGCTTATAGTCTAATTTGCCAAAGTCAACTGAAACTGGTACCAGTGTGTATTACCCTTGCCCTGGGCTGAAAACCACGGTGGTACAAAAAGAACTACGCACCGAGTCTGCTCCTGAGTATAAGACAACATGTCCAAATATTAAAGAACTCTAGATACCAGAAAATCCAAAGCAAGGTTAGATAGCAACATGGGTATATTCAGGGAAAACTGAAATAACATAAGGATCAAATGCCTTCCTTTCTTAGTTCACAGTCACTTATTGCAGCAATAGCTGTACAAAGTTAAAACATCATTTACATGCTCACCATCAGTTATTGTGCCCCTGCTAAAGGCCCAAATTAACACAACAGAGCTGGCAAAACAGACTATAGGGCCAATTCTCATCCCACCCCAGCCAGGTTAGCCTCACTTACCACAGAAAAGCAACCAAAGTGTCCCAGGGGCCCAACACAGACTCACCAAGGGGCTTCCCCAGGCTCCTCCACCAGCTCAGCTACGGACCTGACAGCCATCTGCTGAGGAACAGCAATAAATAACCTAAGCATGGAAAGACCACAAGTGGACCCAGCTGTTTTCATCGTTAATAACAGTTACCTCAGGTGAGAGTCCTATTGCCACCTGCTGCCACTGCTGCCTATAGAGAAGGCAATTGGCTTATCTGTTACAGCTGAAGAGGCACAACACACCCAGATGGGGCTGCCCCCCATGGCGGAGGGGGGGCAGGCGGTGCCTACGTATGGCATCTTCACATTGGAATGAAGAAGTCTGTAGAATGGGTTTTGTTGGGTTATGAAGACTGATGAAAAAAACACTCTTGGCCAAAACCACTAGGCTGTTACAAACGCTGTGTGTGTGTGCGTGACAGGTCTGTGACTGAAGCCATCATGCAGACACAGCTCCATCTTCCTCCTGTCACTACTGTGAGATTTCCTATGCAGTAGTTTTCAGAGAGGAAAAGTTGGGTAAATGCTATAGACTGAGGCAGATATTCATCCTTCAATAAAAACCAAGTCCACAGAGAGCAAAACTACAAAAAACAAAGGTGACTGATGTTTTGACACAGCAGGGGTTTGGATGGCTGCAAGGCTGTTTCAGGCTGTCCTGTCTCAGCTGTCATGCAGGCTGGTGAATGCCGTCTCTCCTCTGCAAAGTGAAATGACGTAGCCCCAGCAGTGCCACCAGCCCATGCCGTGGTCCTCCAGCACAGCCCCCTGCCCCAGTGTGGGTCGGCTTTCCTCCAGGAGACCTCTGGTCGCCTGGCAGGCACCTGTCACCCAGGGCCTGACCAGCGCTGTGTTTCTGGCAGGACTCTGGCCAACTGCCTCCTTCCACCAGAGAAAGGAAGGAGCTTCCCCAGACTCTCGTTACTCCATGAGATTAATGGCCAGTGAGGGACGGATGCTGTGCTTTTTGGCTGGCTGGGCTATTGACCCTTCGCTGTTGTGTTCACTCATCTCAGCTGCTTTTCCTCCCACCTTTTGAGATGTCAGTGTTGTCTGGGCTTTCCTGGACAAGACTGATGTCTGTTTAAAATAGCTTTGAACTGTCTTACACAGATGGAGAGGTGTCCTTTTAGAAAGCAAATGTGTAAGTGTTAGTTGCACCGGCGAGAAGCCCACGGCACTGGTCGTTAAGCTACTCCTCCTGCCGCCAGCACTGCCAGGGGATGCTGTGCTGGGGCTGCTGCCTTCTGCCATCCCCAAGTAAGCATTAGAGCTGATAGTGACCCTCCCGTTCCAGCCAAGCAAAGTCTAGGCAAACTCTTTTTCCTGTCCACTTATTTCAATGCTTGTTCAGGCCTGTAGACGTATTACCCTGAAAGTGCGGGCTTGAGGCTGCCACTTCTTTCTCACGCAGGCTTCTCACAAGGTGATTTGGGAAGAGTCTCGTGGATCTTTGGGCCGTAGCATCAGCACTGTAGTGAGGTTCCCAGTGTGCTCACACCTCTCACCAGTACTGTTGTACACCAAAGCAGGCACCGCGTCAACTGTGTGTGCTTTTTAAGCGGCAAGGAATGGTTAGGCTTTTGTGTCTGATGGTTTGTTTCTAATAAAAAAATGAAATTCTGGAAAAAACGCATGATGTAGGAGCTCAGATCTGGGACTGAATCCAGCGCTGGCTTTAGAGGACACAAGTGGTGAGGGATGTGTCATATTCGTAGGTTGCAGCTAATGGGCTGGCAGAGGCTGGAAGCGGCGCTGGCTCATTGCCCAGGGCCTGTGGAACTGCTCAGGTAACAGCCTCCAACGTCTCGGCCAGCAGACCTTGACGGTTTCTTCATCCAGAGGTAATTAGCTAAGGTTTCCACAGTGCACCAGCTTCATTCATAGGTACGGTCATCCCCCCTCCTACCTCAGCTGTTTAACGTCTTCCTTGGATCACAAAAATACCTGTGTCGGTGCCCTAGGTTAATGCTTATTGCGAATTTCTAAAGGATAGTAACTGCCTCTCCACATCAGGCACAAGCAGAGCAATAAGCACTGGAAGAAAACAAACAGAGCAGGCGAGAGAAGAGTGTCTGAATGTCCTTTGGGCAAAAGGATGCCAAAGAACCCATTCACAAGGAAAACATCATGAGAGTGACAAGTGACAGCTTGTCCCACCAGCTTAGGTCAGAGCCAAATCCAGCAGAAAGGCTGCAACGCAGTGTAAGACACGCATTCGTTACAGCCTGGCGCTAGCAAGCAGGAAGCGCAGATTCCCCGCTCAAGTCAGCAGGGGACAGCGAAAAGGTTAAAAATTAGAAAGGAGGAAGGGAAAATAGCAGAGCAACTGCAAGAGATTCTGCTTGCTTTGCCCTGACTAAAAAGAGTAGCTCACGAAACAAAGAAAAGCAGTATTTAGCTTCATTGCGAGAGCCTTCTGCGGCAGACAAGAAAACAATACCATTTGATGAAGTTGAGGTCGAAGATGCGGCCAAGCCAGGCTGCATTGCACAACAGCTGACAGACAAGGCGGCAGCAGGGCAGACGAGGAGGTACCGTGGCCTCTGGCTTTCTGGAGCCCTAACTCACACGGCCAGGTACCATTTGTAGCTGAGCCAGCAGCTCTGTATCCACAGCGTCTTAACACCGACATCAAACATCTGGATCCCGCAAGAAACCGTAACACCTGTCATCACAACCCTATGTTATTTCTAGAAAAACAGCACACTTTAGGCATGGAAAAAAGATGGCCGTGAGCATAAATCTCCTTATTCTGAAATATGTTTCTGATCATTAAGTTGTTCCTATCACCTAAAAAAGACCCAGGAGCCTAGATGAGACTATTCAAATGAGAGAAAATTTACAAGTCGCAGAACAGAGGTGGCTTGTAGGATAGAAATGCATAGCCTCTCTTTCCCTGCACAGTTTACCTGGTCTGGATGTAACACCATATCTTTTCTTCATTAGCCTACCTTTCACTGCCTCCACTGCAAATATTTTGTACACCTAAATTGGTTATAATTCTCTTGAAGATACAGTCCTAAATGTTTATTGCTAATTTCTTCATTAAAGTGCCTGGCGTAATATGACAGCCATTCTTGGTACACAGCAAAACATTAAGTTCCTAATTTTCTCATTTTTCTGTTCTCAAAACTGTTTCAGTTCACAGAGTTTGTCTGCATTTTCCATTCCAAGCTCAATGAAAACAAACTGTTACCTTGTACAGAAAATGTTTGTTGGTTCTTCCAGTAAGAAGAACCTGTAATTCACCTGTTAACAGGACACGATTTGCTGCATTTATCTTCTTCGCTGCAAGCAGCATTTGACAATAATGTGGGAAACTTTTGAAGTTTAACTAAGGTGAAGAAGGCAAGAAAAAGCAGCATGGGTCACAAGCTGCCTCACAAATTATTATGCCCACGCTTTTAATGGCTCTACTTGAACAAATAAAATATACCAGGAGCAAAACAAAATTGCTTTTTCCAAGGTGCTCAAAATTGATACAATCATCCAAAAATTCAGCAAGGGAAACTGCAACACCTCTGCGTCAAAAACACGATCAGCTTCTGCTCTCTATTCTTAAGCTACAGGAGTTGGCTAGGCACCTAAGAGGCAAAAAACACCCAAGAATCCACCGTTTTGACTTGGCTGGGAAAAATAGGGTCCATCGCCAAAGCCCAGACCTGGGCACGGACATCTTAAAACATCCACAGGATAATGAGATCTTCAGACTATTAATTTTTCTTGGGGATCATTTCTAAGAGGTGGAAAATTGCCCATTACAAATATCAGAGATTTGCTGGTTTTTGTATAAATCAGTTTCCTGTCACAGGTTTTCCTATTTTTATTAGTATTTTTAAACTACCAGGCTTGAAACTGGCAGATCCTAGTTTGCAATTATTTTTTTGGAGCTAAGTTTTTTACTGTCAGCTGATTTACTTACATTGCCTTCATCTATGTCACTAGGGTAAATAAACCAAAACAAATTATTCTTTACTACAGGAATTGAATTTCTTCCTAGCACCAACAGCTTTCCTCTTCCTTGACATTTTGGAGATGACTTCTTGTGATTGCAAACCTAACGCTGACTTTGTGGCCCATATGGATTGCATCAAACGTCACACAGTCAAATCAATCAACAATGTTGTTATCTTTTAGTATTTCTTCCTTGTTTAAGCAGATAAATGAGAACAGACACAACTAAGTCAATACATCGGTACTTTGGTTAAACAAACAATTAAAAGATAATCTCAGATATTTGGGATCCCCAAATAACATATTTGGAAAGAGATGTGAGTCTACGGGGTCTAAATGTCTTAGGAGCTGCAAAGTACGTGCCAAATCAATGGGATTTATGGATCACATTGTTTGGTGCCTCGGACGACAAATGAAGGAATGCAGGAATAGGTTAAAAAAAAAGTGCAGCCAGTGCCTCAGACCCAAGATTATAGAAAATGTGAATCATGAAAATGAAGTCTGTTTATTTGTCTGTTTTTAAAGAACACACTCTGCATGAGGAAAAGAAAACAAGGAAGGTAGCGTTGGAAGCTCTCAGCTCGCTGGGAGATGTTGCTGTGGGTGGTGTGCTTTCAAGTGCGCTGAATGTTGTACATAAACTGACTGAGACCAGATGTAGTCTGTGCTTTTGATATGGTGTTACTGATTTGTTTTTGTACGCTGGGTTTAAATTAAATTCAGTGTTAATTTCCTAAATCTAAAAGTATAAGATAGCAAGCCTTCTACATAAGCAGCTTCTAGCGGTTACAAAGAATAGTGGTTTTGTGTTAGCATGAGAAAGACATTGACATACCTTGTTACTCATGTTGTATTTTTTAAGGGTGGGAGCTTTCCTGGAAAGTAATTTCAAGGCAGCTCCAACATCCCTTCTGTAAACTCTCACCCTATTTTTAAAGAATTGTTTCTTACATTGAAGACTTTTTTCTTGTAATAAAATGATGATTCTCCCTTAAGTGTTGTTTGAGGTACAAGTCTCAGAACAACTCAGATAGAGTTCAGCTTCCTGCTAATGAGTTGATATTGAGCTGACTTTATGAGCTGGCAATGTATCAACTGCTCATCATTAAATGATTCCCAAAATGAACATTAATGAACTTCACCTACTCCAGCAATGCAAGGTAGCTCATACTTCTCATGATTTCCAATTCACTGCAAAGTAACTTGAATTCAGACTACACTGCTGACTTCATTGAATTGCTGCATAACAAGCTGCCATAAAAACAATGAGGTTTTGCATGCACGTATTGGACATTCTCATACATATTAATTTGGTCACACAATGTATTACAGCTACTCCAGTGAACTGCTGCGTGGAAATGAACAGTCCTAATATCCTGCTTTAAACTGCCAAACATCAAATAAAAATGTGTTTTCAATGCTGAAGTTTTGTATTCTGTTAACTTTTTCCACCACAGCAGAGAAAAACAAAGAAAAAATGCAATTCAAATGACCCTAATTTTGCCATTTGTTTCTCAGAGGTATTTAAATGAGGGGTTAAAATATCAAAGCTTCATTACCCACATTTTTCTGGAGCAGTCTGGTGTCAGGTCACACTTGCAGGATTGGGAACTTTATTTGGAAAGAAGCCTCTGTGTGAAAGGTTCCCCTTTTTTCACTGAGGAGAGGTCTATGTAGATTAACACAGCTTGCAGAATGATTGTGCGGGAACGGTTACCCAAGTCTCATGTCCACATGCTGAAATACAGCTCAGAAAAGAGTTACAAAATTGATTTGAGGTCTCAAATGCACATTTCACAGTGAAAGAGGTCAGTCTTTTGAAAGAGAAGGTGAGGAAGAGATTTGATTATAACTGTATCCGTGGAGATAAGAGGGACCTCAGTCTAGTTCATTAAAATATTGATATGCATGCAGCAGCAGATCAAACTGTATGGCTGCAGCGAGAACAGTTCAGTCTTCGTTTCTTGCACGTTGCTGCCCAGGATCAGTTTATTATTGTAAACTGTGTCAGCTCAGGAGACACTGAGCCATCCCTGCTCTGGTGGGCAGCAACCTCTGGGAAGGGGGTGGGTGAGCAGCTGGGGCAACAGTTGCTCCAGTGATCTTGTCTAAGCCCGATGCTGAATGCATGTTAACATCTTTGGATAATGAGATACGAAACACCAGGGAGCTGAAATTAGAAATGTTCAAATACAACATGAAATGCATGCTTTTGAGAGAAAAGAGAGAACTATTTGAACATCTTCCTGTGGGATACTGTAGATTTCTGAGTATCTCATGTGTTTAAAACAAAACTGGCAGTCTGCTAAAGCCTATATTCAAACAGAAGCTAAGGACTTTATGCAGACATCAGTGGATTGAGTTCCATGACTTGCTTTATTTAGGAGGTCACCGCAGGCCTTTCTGGCCTCTAAATGCAAGAACTTGGGAAGGATTTGACAGAAGAGCTGGATGGCATTGATACTCACACTATAAATTCCCTCCATTAGGACAAGGGAGAGGCTCAAACCATTGCTTTGCTACAGCAGCACTTGGTCAGAAGCAGCATCAGGCTAAAATGTCTTCTATTTGCTGGTGACAAAGTAGTTGTCATAGTCCTTTCCACAAAGCATTTCAGACTGCAGAAATCACTCCCTACTTCTGCTCTCACGTTCGGTTAATATTAACTTGAACTAGTTTTTCACTCCTTCGTGTTGCAAGCACCTTTCTTCCCTCGGGCCTCCAATGGGAGAGGAAAAGAACAGGGCTGGGAAGATGGTACAGCTGAGATTTGTGCCTGCAATGGAAGGATTTTTCTCCATATTCCACATTCCATTTCTGAGAAAATTGCTGGGTTTGCTTTTGTTGTTGCAGTTGTTTTGAACTTTTAAAGCATGTCAAAGGAGCCTTGAGCTTTATGGAAAGGCACTTTTTAAGAGTTGGGGTTTTTTAAGTTTAAAAGAAGAATGTTTCCTTTTAAAAAAAGCAAATAAAATAAATGTGGCATAACAGAGATTTAAAAGACACCCTATACTCTTTGAAGAAGCAACAGAGTCAACCAGATGGGTTCTGGAAAGAGCTAAATGTGCATGCATGCCCACGGACACACTCACACACAGAATTTCTTTAATGACTGAGGATGATTAAGCACACTGTAACATTCAAATGCAGAAGCTGGTACATCATTCAAATACCATCTCCATTTACTGTGTGTCCTAATTTTAGGACACATAACTATGTTTAAATAGTTTTACACGTTACTGTATAATTAATAAAGCAACAATGCTGCTATCCAATACAAAAAGCAACAAAGCAAATGGACCCATTTACCTAAAGAAATTGTCAGACATGTTTACACTGCCCGCCCACCTAACTGAAATACAGATGCCTCTCCTCAAAAGCCTATGGACTAGTTTTTTATGAAAGAGTGGCAGATTCACTGAGCATCCTCTGAGATGCACCTAACCGTCCAGTTTCCAAAACATGTTCTGTACCTCTGTTCTGAAAATTAGACCTCTCTAAAATGTTTTCAAGTACCAAAATTTTCTAGTCACCTTTCACAACCTTGGATTAAAACCACCACAAGAAGAGCCACCTTGCCAGCTCAAACCAGGAGAGATTCTTTTATTTAGCCCCCCTCCTGACACTACAAATACACCTAAATGGAAATCAGTACTCCATTTATAAAATGTTCCTCTACAACCCAATTTTATTTTAATTTGCTTTTTACAGAACCTCTTAGCACCAGGGGACTGCTAATAACATGACTCAATCTGTGAAGCAGCAAGGCACTGCAACAGCCTTTTCACATCTCTATGCAGACCGTGTTTCGCTGTGTTTTAGCACTGGGTAAAAACAGAGGTGGCAAACTCCCAGGCCACAGGAGGAACCCAAACATGCATAACAGGGTTCACCATGCACCCCTAAACTTGTCCAACTGCTGACACATGCTGTTATGGTCGTCTGGATGCTGATCTTCGTATGGGCCGCAGCTGAGGAGGTGGGCAGCGGCAGCATGTCGATCCTCAGAGGCCAACACATCCAGGCGGTATCAGAAGGCTGAAGCAGAAGGCAAAGATCTAAATGGGGACGTACACAGCTGCACTCACAGCTGCATTGCAGGGTAGAGTGGCATTTGTGGCACCCAAGGGCACTAGCAGCAAAGGGAAGGAGGGCTACAGGACTATCAGCTCCCTCCTTCTTTCCTCACACACTCATTACCATAGGTAGAAAAATACCATAACTCTTCAAGGGTTTGTGAACAAAGCAGCTGTATTCTTGCATCAACAGAGAGAGGGTTTTGGCTGTATGACAGCAGTTTCTTCCTTAACAGGATTGTTCTTCATTATCAACCCAACTGGTTTGTCTTCCCTCCAAAGAAGAAATACATGCAAAAATCTTCTCATGAAGAACATTTGCAAAATACCTTGCAATTTTCAAAAGTCTTGGAAATTTTCCGTAAGTTTCCACCTATGCTAGCAGCTTTAAAAATCAGGCCCTCTCTGTTGGTAACCAGCCTTAAACATCTGAAGCTGCTCTATTTATACTTCAGAATGAAATTAGCAGAAGTTACAGTTGCTCAGAGCTTTGGGTTGAAAGCCTCAGACAGTGCACTTTTCCTTCAGACTTGGAGCAACCACAATTTAGAGGCGCGTGCTCCCCTGCATGTGACAAGGTCAAGTCCTCGCAAAGGTGGTCTTCCCCTAACAGCAGACTGGGCCAGTAGAAACAAGCTGTGGGACTGCCAGCAAAGGTCAGTAGTCATGGAATAACCTAAAAATTGGAAGGTTTAAAGGTAACTCATTCTCACAAGAGGCAACTTTCTGAGAGAAAAATGTTACTTCTTTCTCACTTTCCTGGGACAAAGTCTTGGATCAATTTTTATATTTATAGACCAAAGTATTAAGTATATCTTTCTTGTCAGCCTGCAGTGGGTCGTTTAAAATAAATTTAACATTTACGGTACCTCAAATTTTGTCTTTACTGCAGTACTTCTTGTTCTCACTATAGGAGATACTTCAAATACCACAGTAAAGCTCAAATATCAGAGGGCACTAAAGTGCTGCTTTTTTAATGGCAGTCACTAAACACAGAGCTCATAAAACTGCAGTTATCTTAGTACTAGTGGTACTCAGACGTGAAAGACAGTAAGATATTCATGTTCCAGTGGTAAATCCACTGAAGTCAGTGGGGTAAGAGCTGGAATTAACTTGCCCTTTGGAGAAAAAAATAAGCCTGAGGGTCCTGGGTGGGCCTTCAGGATAGGGATTTCTGATTAAGCAAGAAAACCTAGAGAAGAAGTGGCGGAGCGCTGGGCTTCCCAAAGGGCTCCCTGAAGATGTCATCTGGGATGCTGCAAAAGCTGTTCTTGGGGAGCAGTTGATTAGCATTGCCCGTGGAGCCAGAGGAAGGAGGAGCAGGAGATCTGGGGGGGGTGCTAAGAGAAGTGGAAGTCATAGCTGAACCGGCAGAAGTGAAATGGAAGAGAGGAAAAACTTTGAGAAAGGGATCTGAATGTCCATTTCACTGACAGCAAAGAGCCAAAAGCAGGCAAGAAGTTTCTTCAAAAAGTTATAAGGCTTCAAAGAAAAAAGTCCCAGAGGAATACCTGTAACACAGCAGAGAGTTTGTCAGTGTAAACCTCAGATTACCTAGTTTGTCCTCACTTTTACTAACATGTAAACCCAATGAAGCTGCTCACAAATGATTAATCTCTGCACTGCTGCCCTGGAGAGGCTAGGAAATGAAGAGGAATGGAGCTGAACCACCAATCTCCTTCCTAGGCCTTGGCCAAGCTGACCGAAGAACTACATTAAGAGTATGTAGAAATCCCATTTTAACCAGTGCCAGAGGGAGTTCAGCTCCCATCGTGATGATTTATAAACATGTCTTCCGGAATATCAATCTTCATCAAGCAATGACAGCATCCCAGCTGCCCTTCCATATCTATAAATGATTTCCAGTTTATGAAAGGACCTCCATCTTCATTTAGCACTCCCCATAATAATTTTTGGAATTAGACTGGACAAACTAGCAACTCATAATCATAAAATCCTAGGATAATTCAACTTAGGAGGGACCACAGAAGGTCCCTGGTCCAACCTCCTGCTCAAAGCAGGGTCAGCTATGAGATCAGACCAGGGTGCTCAGGGTTTTCTCCAGCCAGGTCTTGAAAACCTTGAAGGATGAAGGCTGCACAGCCTCTCCAGACAACCGGCTCCATTGCTGGACTATATGCCGTCTGAATCTTTCATTTCAACTAATGCCTGTTTTCTCTTACCCACCCTGCATGCAATGCTATGAGGAACCTAGCTCCATCTTGTCAGTAACCTCCCAGGGTTACTGGAAAATGAAAAGTGAAAAGTATGTTTACATATACAAAGCACTATGTGTCAATGCTTAATCTTTAGACAGATTCAAATCAAAGACCATGAAGTCTAAAAGATCATCAAATTTTAGAAATCATAATCTGGATATAAATGTCACAAATGCCTCGTGGTGCAAAGTGTCATCGAGCACCAGGTACAAAATGCATTCTCATCTGGCTTATGTGTACCTAAGAACCTGATATAAAACTATGGTTTCCACAAGAAATGCCTTTGATTTCATGTGCAACGCGTTTCATTCACATGGGAGTAAACCAGGAGTAGTCCTGTTTAAAACTTACCAAGTCACGTGATTTCGGACTAAACTGGCACACTAGTTGATGACAAACTCTCAAAATAGAGCAGTAAAACACCTTTCCAGGACAAAAAAAAAATCAAATGTCTGAAAAAAATTGCTTCTTCCTGAAGGTTTCGTTTGTTTATTTTATCTGGAATCCTCTACTGCTCCCTTATCCGTGTTCCTCTAATCGGTCTATATGGTACCACTTTTCTGCTGGCAGAGCAGCAAGGTAGCTGTGATGCCAATATGCCTGAAGCTTGCCTCTGGCATATCTTTGCCAGTTTAAAACCTTTACCACCTTCCTGAGTTCGACTAGCTCAGCAGAGAAGTAGTGATCCAAAAATCACAACTTACGGACTTGTGCCCTTGACAGAGAGAACTGTTTCAAAAGCCTGAAATCCCCAAGTCTTCCCTTGAAGAGATGTGTGTGTATATATATTATATATATAACATATATAAAGCCTTAAATGAAAATTGCTATATACTTTAGTCAGGAATTTAAAGTCTTCTATACAAAATGCTTTCCCCTTGTTATTCTTTTCAAACTGGCTCCCTAACAAATATTTCAAACAATTTGTCCTCTAAAATTCACTTTTCCTCACTTAGGGTGTCATCCAGTGTCACCAGGAGGTTTGCCCACCAAAGGCATGCTAAATCAGACCATGGAACAGCATTTATAATCAAACTGTATTTAACGTTTGCATGATATATCTGAATCCAAGAACCATTAATTGGTTTCAGCCATATAATTTGTGCTGCAGCAGCAGAGAAACAAAAGAAAATCAGATGGGTGCTGGTGACACTAACATCTTGTCAAGTGCATCTTAGGCATGGCTAAGTGAATCCAATGGCATAGACACCTTGGTTGATGGGTTCTTCACCAGTGAAAAGACGACACATCCCATTAAATGCCACCCTGACGATTGAGAGGCAGAGTCTGATGGTCCCTATGCCTGTAAGAAAAGAGGTAACAAGGTGACTCCTGAACTGAGAGGCCCAGGAAAAGAATCGTTGCAATCTTCATGTTGAAAGGAGGTCATGAATATCTCCTTTCTCACTCCTCTGTGAGTAGGTGGTGTCCCACATGGCAATCAAGAGCAAGTGGACCACATCTACCCTCCCTGGGTCTGAGTCAGCAGCCCAGAGGATGCCACAGCGATGCATTTTTTACTGGATGAGCTTCCCCTGTATGTAGAGAAACCCCAAGCACATGCCCTGCACTACTAGGTGGATGTCCCTCAAGCTCTGTGAGGGCAACTGCCCGCCGCCTGCCATGATGTGAATCCACCCCCTTTTTTTACTGTTCCAGCAGCTGCCTCTCCATTGGTTTGGGCCGGAGGCTGGAGGCAGCAGGAGGAAGGATTTCAATCCCCATCCCAGTGCCTTCCATTTTTCAAGTTTTCCGGCCTTGAAGTTACAGGGGAGATCCCAGATGACTGTGCACGTAGTCAAATGCAGTTGTCTCCAGCACTTGCTCAAAGAATAGACAAGGTAGGGGAACTAACTCAAAACTGCCAGATGGTACCTGATTTACGGGGTGCTGGGGAGGGAGCGCCAGTGCCGAACGACTGCAAAAGAGTCTCTTGGAGCCAGGGAGAATTTACTGCACTTTTTATGCAAGACTTAATCACCCTGATGGACATTTTTGTAGAAGGAGCACATTTAAGCCCAATCAATATGGAAAACTCTTAAGGAATAAATAAGACATCTCACTAGCTCAAACCACTGGTAACACAGAGCCTTTTAGTGTTGGTAGTCAAGATCTTCCTCTAGAAGTTTATTGTATAACCACTTCAACCACTTCATTTCCTACACTCCTAAAAGTTTTCATGCTGACACCAGAGGCAAGAGGACAAAATGCACGTCCATAACTAAGCTACTTCAAGGTACACTTCTTGCTTAAAGTAACTTAAGCCAATGGTTTAAATCAAAACTTTGTCTTGTCTCCAAGCATCTTAAGGGTCTATGGAAGATGTTGCAGGGTTTTCATTTCCATTGCAATGTGCTAAATACTACTAGAATTACAGACACCATTCTCAGCAGCATCAAACGCGCTGGCCGTGCCTGCCTGGACTGCCTTTGAACTTGCCCTTCTAAACTCTTTCCTCACAGAAAACATGATCTAGGGCAAGGAAGCTTGTGCTGGTCTGCACCTGCCCCGAGAGCCAGCCTCGGTGCAGTCAGAGCACAAGCAGCTGCCACGTTTTAGCTTGACCAGTTTAAGCAAAAGCTGAAGTTTGTACCCTGCAACTTCAGTGCTGCTAACACTTGAGCCACTTTGACGAAAGCCAGCTCAGCTGGACTGCGCCTACCGCAATCACCCCCGCAAGTCTGCCACCGTGCGTACCCAAAGGCTGTTGAGCATTTGCGCAGGTTTTAAAATTCCTTAACACTCATTTTAACAGGAAAATACCTCCTGTCCAGAGCGTTCCAGTTGAGAAACACGTGTCCACTCTCCAGACCAATAACCCGACTGTCTTCCAGAGGCCTTCCCACGCAATGGATTTGTTTTCTGTCTTCCCCATCCTCCTCCTCCTCCTCCCCATGAACGAGCAAGGTCTCCTCAGTGCACACTCAGGGAGTCCTTGCCAGGGCGGAAACAGCATTAAAAGAACTTGAGAAATTTCCCTGCAAAAATCAGCACAGCATCATATTGTATCCTTTACGTGAAACTTTTTTCCATGGGTGGCTACGGCCGCCTCATTCTCCCCAGGATGGTGGTGAGCACACCCTGTAAATATACGACACCCAAAGAATAAAGTCATGTTTGGTTCATCAGCAGCCTGTCCCCACTCTGCCAGCCTTTGCTGGTCCTTTTGTATCGCTTCATGATCCTCAATATTTATCTGCTTCCTTTTTTCATCATTAATAAAATTGTTTTATTTGCACTTTTCATCATCTACAAGCAGTTTAAGAACCATTCAGTGTTCCCGGCACCCAGAATAAGAGAAAAGCCAGTAGCTTTGGCATATAAGAATAGATATATAGTGTCTGAAGGGAATAAAACACAGATCCACATACAAGCCTAGGAAATAAATTTCCTATCAGGGAGAATTTATTCCCACTTTTAGTTGGACTATACTAAATTATACCAGCTCAGAGTGCCCAGCAAGTGATAAAGTGATTAGTCCATCCTCTGCTACACCTCCCCATTTAGTCCCCATGGAACATAATTAATGTGCAGTTTACACTTCTCTCACAAAAAATTAATAAACACCATAAACAAAATCTAACATCACACTGCCCAGCACCACCTCACTTGGGCACCTCCCAAGATTCAATATTTTGCTGCAAATCACCACCATTTATTTAGACTCTTTCCAGGCATGAGACAATGCTTATACCCAAGTTGCTAAGAAATAAGTGTTCAGAGTTGGAGGTAATGTATCAAATTCTTTAATAATATTGAGAAATAGCTGTATTTCAGTCATGCTATCACTACCATTGGCTACAAATTCAGTTATTTAAAAAAAAAATATCAATTTGGTATGTCAGAGATTATTTGATATATGTATAAAGGTGTTATTGCTCATCAGCTGTCATCCCTTAACATTTACTTCATTACTTTATTAATGAAAAAAGGACTTAGCAGGTGCAGTTCCCATTACAGCTCCTCAGGCTCTCCCATTTGTACTTTTCATAATTTTCAAAAATTACAAAATATCACATCTTCTTTTCAGTCTCTGCCTCAGATTTCTACAGTCACAACAGTTATTTTCAGCTATTTGAAAGGAGTTTACAAATTCATGGGCTAATTTCAGGAACATCACAGAAAATCTATTAGGGCAACTTACCATGTACTGCAGTTTCAAACACTAATGATTCACCATTGAACTCTTATACCCTAAAAATCAAATCTAGCAAGTGTTATATACAATATAGCATCTATTTAGTTTCAACGTGAAATCCAATGTGTATTAAAAGAAGTATTAGTTACAAAAAAAATAATAATGATGAAAAGAAATTATTTCTTAAAGTATAGCCCGGAAAGAGTAAACCTAAATTTAATCTTTCAAGTTCAACCTTCCATTTCATTACTGTTTCATTTTGATTTCTCAGACCTAGGATTGTATTAAAACTTAAAAGTCAGGTACACAGGCAGTCTGTTTGAATTTATTTGGGGTTCATTTCTTTTGAGAAGTATAGTGTTGCAGTTGTTTTTTTTCTTTTTAACCTGAGATTAGGGACACTTAGGGAGTGAAGTGAGCTTTTCTTTCAGCACAGAAAAATATGGATGCTGGAATTATTTGTTTGAATCTATCCACAAGAATCTAGTCTTCCTGAGAAAATATAAGTCTTTAAATATATTGGTAATTTCTGTATCAAAAGAAAAAAAAAAAAAAGTGTGCTTATTTACTACTCTATCAGCTTTGCTAGTGTGCCCTTTAGGATCTTTTTGGATCCTTCATATTTGTCAGCATTTAGCTGACCCACATCCCTACTAACCTTTAGTAATTGCCATTCTTTCCTTCTAGTAAAAATTAGTTTCCTACTAGATATGATTGTTAAAGGTCCTTTTTCTCTCACCAAATTTTCCCCCTATTTGGCAACGTGCTTACATTGTGCCTTCTGTCCTGAAAAGCACTTACGAAATAAAGCTGTGAGGTCCTACGCTTACAGTTTTTTGGTCTCAAAGGCACTAAGTTTACAAGGAAAAGGCTTCTAATTCCTGGCCCTTCAAGTTCTACCTGGACTTTGACAATGAAACTATGTCCTTTCCATTTCAAGTATCATGAGAAATAAATTACAATCTGTCAGATAAATTAGGCCTTCACCTATACCTGTCTACATCCCCTGTTTTCATTGGGCTTATATAGATGCAATTGATTGGAAATTACTGCCCCCTTGTTGTAAGGAGCAATCAATAGCCTCCTGAAGTCTCAGCTGCTGAGGCTTCAATGCTCGCCACCGAAAAATCTAGCTCGTTAGCTCTTAGCTATATTTGATGCTTAGCTATGTAGTCTCTGCAGGGCTAACAAGAGTAAAAAGCTGTCAAGACTTATTTCTGTCATAAAGTCTGACAGAATGCACACAAGTAGCAGTCACGCTGAGGAAGAAGACACCATCATTACCCAGCTGCTTTTCAGAGTAGAGCCACACTGTAAAATACATCTGTCCATCTATCAACCTTCACGTTTAAGAGTTTAGTGAAACGGCTGAGCTTGGTTTTGCTTGTCTTTTGTCAAGAAAGCAAACAGCAAGTGTTTAACATTTAATGTTTGTAAGTGAAACAGAAAAAAAATCACCAAAAATAACCTGAAAACTAAAAGACATTTATCCCAGTTTTCCCAAACACAAAACCGCATAATTTCCCATGAAACTCATCCTAAATATCAAGCAGCTTGAAACAAATCAACTACAACTATTTTTTTGACCATTTAACAACTATGCTTGCAAGTATTCGTAGCACCTGAGAAGGCCATGTAGAGGAACCGGATCGAAAAGCGACAATGACCGCTATTTAATCGCAGCGGTACTTGATTTGTCACGACCATGGAAATCATTTCGTGACGCATTGCTAACAGTGAGGAGAAGGCAATTGTTTCCCTTGGGGAGGCTGGTGGGCACGGAGGAGCTCACTCTCGTTGCTCTGTGCTGGTGCCTCTTCCAGTCTTCCCTTCTGCAGAGGGAAAGCCAGGGAGGGGAGACCGCAGGAGACAATTTTCAATATGAACTGGTTGAAAGCTCCAGCGGTTTAGCACAGTAAATATTTTTTCTCCCACTTTCCTTAGTGGCAGAAATCAATACAGTTGACTAATAGCAAGTCTCTCCTTCTTCCAAATGTTCTAACAGAGGAATTTCAGTGCATTAAAACAACCTTTGAAATGCCTCTTCTTTGCATTTCTTGTGTTTTATTTATCTTTACAAGAAATGAATGCAGTTCATGTCACTGTTCTTGTTTTTGTAAGGGATTGGCAACCTCCCCTTTTCTGCCTGCAGGCCTTGGAAAAAATGTAATCTGCAGTCCTTGTAAGACCATTAGTAAATGTTTGTGCATTAGAAGAGCAACTCCCAAAAGAAATGCAGATGTGCACATACAAAAATAAGAGACTTGAAAGGCCACGAGCTCCTACAAAGCTGTTCAAAGTAAGTTAAAGTGTGCGAGTCTCAAAACGTACAGGTTTTGACTTTTGAATCCTCCTCCTTATAAAAGTTAAGACCAAATACAAAGTTCTGTTTTTCTTAGAAAAAGGGTGTTTTCTTCTAAACAGGCGGAGAGCCCAGCTTTAGCTGCTTGCTTTCTGAAATTCCTGTCAGTGTATAAAATGTAGGTGGTATACATTATCCTTTTTGCTAAAATGAAAACTTCCCTGATTGGTGGCCGAAGTTAATGGGAATTGATAAATTACTTTCCATCCCAGCGGACATGAAATCTCCAAAGTTTTAGATTTCAATTGAACGAGAAATTACTTCTCCAACTCAGTCAGCAGGATCAAATACAACTGTGTTTTTTTAATCTTATCAGAGTGTAACAAAAATCAGAAAATTCATAGCTTTGCGACTGCAATATGTGAATGCACAAGTCGCAAGCACCCCGTTTAGAGATTCGTAATATATGAATGCCACCTTCGCATTCACAATGCTTGTTTAAAATTTAGGAATCCTCGGGGTGCTGGGAGGCAGCTCCCCGAGTCCTGCCGGCAGCATCGCCTGGAGGGCCTGGAGGAATGGACGATGCCGAAAGGGTTACTCCTTCAGCCAGACAAGCCCTGTTTTCACACTTCCCTGAGCACACCTTGCGCTCAAAGGCACTCTGAGCGCTCGGACTCAACAGTTAGTTAAAATATCATGCTGAGCACGAATCCACTGGCTAGAGCTAGGACTTCTCTCCTTTTTATGTCTCTCTATTTGGCAACTTCAGCAATAAACACTTCCAAACAGTCCTTTAGAGGAACTGGTTGCTGATGTGTTTGCTCTGCCCCGGGAGGCGGGTGGAGGACCACTGGGGCCGGTGTTTGCTCCTGCAGCGCCGCGCTCTCGCACAAGCCCCGGTTCTAGCAGACCCATGCAAACGAGCTCTCATTACAACAGGCAGTTTCCGAGCGGCACCTAAAAGAGCGAAGAGAGAAGCCGCCCTCTCCACTGGAGGTGTTTGCCCTCCAAACCGTTAGGGTGAGTGGCGTGGCGACTGTGGCTGTCGCACTCCGTCTCCCCCAGATATAAATAGCAGCCTCAGCGAGACGTGCCCTCGGCCAGCCAAGAGACTGCACCCGTCCCTCCCGGCCGGGGCCGGCGCCGCGATGCTCTCGGCTTTTCTCACCTCCAGGCTGCACGCTGCAGCACTGGTGGGCGATGTGACAGATCCCGACAGATATGGTGAACCACGCACCTTAGACCACTGCTCGGCCCCTCGCACTCTCCCCCCGCCCCCCCCCCCCCCTCTGCCCCCTGCCCCGCTGTGGGGTCCCGGTGCTCCCCACGCATCCCGCTTTGCCCCCACGGAGCGAAGCCTTTGCCCCGCAGGAGCCTCCCCCAGCACAGCCCAGCGGCGTGGCCTGGCGAGGTTTCTCCTGGAGTGAGGCTCGTGCTGGGAATGATCTAATTTAGGAATGTGGCACAGAGTTCAGATGCTTATCCAGAGTTTAAGGAGCAGATGAACTTTTTATTCTGCAAAATTTGGCTAGATCTTGCGGTCCTTATTCAGGCAAAACTGCAGCTGGCTTTAATGGGAGTTTTGGCTGAGAAGGGGAGGAAAAAAACCCAACAACAAAACACCTTAACCCTAAGCTGCAAAATTTAACTTTTCCCTGAAATTCTCATGAGATTCCTGGGCAGTTTTGTTCACGCTACCAGAACAATTTCAACACGCATTTACCCTTCTGCTTCCAGTCACAACCTGGAGCCTCAAATGTCAAACTAAGTGTCAATGAAAAATAGCTGAGAAAAACTGAAGAGCTAAAACAGAAAAAGATCTGAAGCACTGACAAAACCTTATTTTATTCCTGGATTTGTAAGGAACAACAAAAGCACGCTCTCTCATCCTCAGTAAGAAAGAGATGTGTATTTTAAATACGTACGCTATGTAAACATGAAAAGCATATGCAATACCACATGCACAAAAAGTTCTCTCTTTTGACTGTCTAAAGACCCTGTTTGGTCTGAAATACGTATAACCAGCAAAGCCTACCGGTGCTGTACATCTACCTATGCACAGCAGAGAGAGCGAGCTGCTGCGGTGCACATGTACTTTGTTATTTGCGGAGGCTCTGTGTGAGAAAGCCGGTCATTTCCTCTCCAACAATAACAAGCTCGATAGCCATCTAATCGTGTATGGTAGGAGTGTAACTGCCTACTTCCCACTATAGCCACAAGATACCATTTTATTTCTGGCTCATCTAGCTGTTCAGTCTGTTGTGTCCCTGAGGATAATTAGTCCCGAACTCAGGGAAACTATTTATCTTACACTGGGGATATTCTATCAAATACCTCTTCACACAAAAACTCATTTAAAAGGATAAAAAACACTCCCTGAGGAACTGAATACATTTTCGGTCTTCTAGTCATTTCCAGCAGGTGACATATCTGAAATCACAGAGCCTCCCTTCGGTAACTAGGTGGGAGCCAATTAGCATCATTTTGAATTGGGGAAGCTGCATCACGACAGCCTCCGAGGAGCAAGTCCTATTTGTGGCAAACTAATCTGATTTGCTCAGTTTTGCCTCCCCATAAATATTACACAACAGTCATAGAGAAAGTTGTATTACAGGGCAAGCCCCCATCATCACTGAAAACAGGCAATGTTTTTTTCTCCCCAGGAGAGGAAAAATAAATGTGACAGTTTGCAGCTCCCACAGGTAGTGGCTGCAAAGTAAACTCTCTCACCAGAAGCTCCCCCCCAAGGCTCCTTTAAATATTCCATGACCAGCTACATCCAAATGCATGTCCCAAAGGATCAGAGTATATTTTTTTTTCACTTGACAGAAGACACTGAGTGGTTGCTATCAGTTTGCTCTTACAGTCCTTTTGCATCGCCTGCTCGCAGAAATAAATATTCTTTGAGGTTTTTTTCCAACGCAGTAACTGCCCACGCCGCCAGGGCTTTATTCTGGCCAGAGTGCTTTTGTGGGAGGACAAGCCCACAGTGTTTTTGTGGGAGGACAAGCATCTTGTTCAGACCCCATTAAAAGAGGGAGCTCAGCTCTTACAGCAGTTTGGCAAGTCTCTGACTCTGCAACTAGAGGTTTGCTGGTCCAGTAAAAAGAAAGAAACCCCAATTAACAGGACTAGGAATGTAAAGCAGATGAACCCATCTAGAGGTAAATCCTGGGTATGTACTACAGCTTAACTAGCAATGCAAGCATGCCCTGATTTCCATACTTAGAGAAATAAAAAGTACCTCTCACACACTTTAAAAGTAAAGGAGTTAAAGGACTAGCGCAGCTACATCTGCCTGGGTCTTCTCCTGCATGCAGACACAGCCCTTGTGCACTGAAGTCTGCTGGATGAGAAATTCAAGCAAAGCCCTTCAGGGATCCTGGTGGAAGACTATCCCTGCTGGAGCATGCACAAGAGCCCTTTGCTCCTCATGAGCCACATGACGTAAATCTGAAAACCTTGCATGGTGTCACAGTTCAGCCCTTACTAAGGAAAAAATCCCTAATTAAGCACTGAATAATGGTGTAGAGCTGAGACATGTTCTTACCAATCCATCAGGCTAACTGGCCATGATATGCCGTCTGGATAATAAATGCCATTCAGTCCTCATTAACATGTCCTTTATTAAAACCTATATGGGGAGGACAGGAATAAAAATTACAAGAAACAGTGCAAAAAGCTGACACCACACATGGACACCATGGTGCAGGCAGTGTGACGTGCTGGCTCCATGGAACTGTGCCCTTGCTTTCCTGGGGGAACCAGGATTTCCAGCCTTAAGCAGCAAGTCAAGTGCAGGACCCCATATCACAGCCTGCTAAGTTGTTAAGCAGAGCGCTGAAACCAGCTAGAGAACAAAGTGATTTTAGTATTTGTGTTGACCTAATATGGACAGATCTGCATGCACAGTGCCTAGGTCGAGAGACCTCTAGTTTTTCTATACAAAACTCCCATCAATCTCCACAGAAATTATTCCAAAATATGACTTCTTCATTGGCAAAGCTGGTTAATGAAGTTCTTACCCTCCCTCCAGTCTCAGGCACTAATTCCTACTCCTCCCTGTCCCCTGTTTGTGAATTCATGGCTTAAGGAGGTGAGTGACTGAACAAGTCCATATTTAAAACCAAAAAACCCCACAGAATTTTGGAAAGGGCTCTTACAAAATATTTCTTCACCTTAGGCAGGGTGAAAAGTTGTCTCCCGCTGTGTGTGCACAGCAAGGAGCACGTGCTTCTTTTGAAAGGGACTGTCACCCTGTCACCATGAGCAAAATCTGAAGTCCTGATTTGGTTTTGCTTCCATCTTTAACAAGCAAAAACTCCCATTGGTATGAGCCCTCGCTAAGGGCTGGACAAGAAGATGGGGCCAGGACGTACTCTTAGCAACACATTGCTACTGCTCTGCTTTCCAGAAGGCCCCACAAACGACGGAGCTGGTGTGGCTGAGGGGAAGGACAAACTGCAGGCAGAGCTGTGGGAGGGGACAGAGAAATTTTTAAATGGCTTTGCCACTGGAGAAACCGTAACGCAAAACCTGACTCCTAGGTACTTGAGCAGCTTGGAAGATGTAGGCTTAATGTCTCTGTGCCTCAATTTCACCATTTTTCCTGTATTGTAAAAGGCCTTTCCCACCTAAAACCACATTGACAGGGCTTCATTAACTGAGGTCTGTGAAGCGCTTTAATGAAGACAAATGTTGTATTAAGTTGCCAAGTATTATACTCACATGCATGTTAAGCTATTAACAACAAAGACAGGGAGCTAGGAAGATCTGGCAGAAGCGTGCTGAACTTATCATGCTGTGGTAGACCAAAGTGAAGTAGACACACTCTACAAGGCATGTCTCCATAGCAGCAAGAATAGGATTGCATTAAATGTCATATTTGTCTAGACTTCGCCATGAACTTAATCATAGTGAGGGAGAAACAGACCTACAAAGAAGCAGCAAAGTCTTGAACAATTACGATATATTAAACCCCTTAACAATATTGAAACCGCTGATGCTAAAGTTTTTCTACATTTTATTTAATTCTCTTTAACCTCCTGGGGATCTGAGATCAGGAAAACAAAAGGATAAAGCATCTGCCTTCTGCAGGCTTCTGCAGCATGCACGTGAATGCAAGGGCAAATATTGTCAGATGCACTTGACAGCTGTAAAAGCAACAGATTCTCTTCGGCCAGTTCCTAGAAAAGGAAAAGGAGTCAGCTGTCCCTGGGTCACAGGCAAGGAAGGAGTGATGCTTCCAGAAGTTCCCCCAAGACGAATTTTGGCAAATACCTCCTTCATAACTGAGGTGCATTTTTCCATTTTCCAATGGAAACTGAGGACATGACAAAGCAAATGAATAGGACTTCTTAAAACAAATCGTGTGGGCACGGGCATGAGCATCCTGCTGGTGAAACAGGGCAGATGAGGAATGGGGCTGGATGAGGTCTGGGATGGGGTTTTGCAGAAATGAAGTGTGTGTTTGGAGGCTGTCAGGGGTAGGAGACATGGTCTCAGATGGGGGTTTATGAGTGAGTGAAGACTGGCAAATATTATATATTTTGTTTAAAAATACTCCAGAATGCTTGTCTGAGGCCCTGCATCATCTAAGGCCATCCCTTTCTGAGAGACAGGTCATATATAGCTATATAAAAAAACCACATAGCACACGAAATAGCTGAGGACTTGCTTTTAAACATGTATGTTATAGTCATCCCACTGCTAAAATCTTTATACTGACCTATCCTGACCTGTGTACACACATTTTTTGAAATGCGTGTCACTCTCTTCAGCTCACAGCAATTTTAAAATTTCTTACCACAATTCCTCCAGGCTCACATACCATTACCAGCAATGAAGACCTCTCAAAGATGAACAAGGTGAAAGCTCTACTGACTGCACACAGGGATAAAGAATTTGTAACATATTTAATAATAGTTTTAAAAAGCAAACAAATGCCCTACTATATCCTTGAGTGTGTGTGCCTAAAGCAAAATACATTCAAGACGAAGCTGTTGAATAAGAAAATGATGCTTTTCAAATTTTTTTCTGACTTAATTAAAGCTTAAATTTCCCCTTCAGTTTTCATGAGGAGAATATATTTTTAATTACTGTATGTGACCTTTTTATATTTTAGCCTGAGTATGAAACATCCTGAGTATGAAATATCTGGATCAATGAAAAGTACTTTAAAGAAACCTGAATAAATACATGCTTATCTGAAGGAGGAAGAATGTGAAACTAGCACTCAAATTCCAGCAGCTCTTGATCCTACCATCTCATGTGGATGGTCCGGAGCATTCAGGAGACCTCAGAGGAGAACCTGCACGTGCGTGAGGAGCAGAGCTCTGCCCTCTAAATGGTAGTACAGAGGGCCACACACATGCATTTTCCTGAAGGCCTTCTCCCCTCTGTAGTCCCCCTTCCCTTTTCTTAAATTAAATTAGTGCTTTTCATGGTTCTGGGGAGCCGAAGCCCAGCACAGGTAGGAATTCAAAGATTTGTGCGCCGCAGGACCTTCTCCACTACAGGAATTTCCACCAGCTTTTGTGGGAGTTTTCCTTCCCTCTCCTAATCTGCACTCACTGCAATAAAAAATAATAAATAAATAAACCTGCCTATTCATCCACTTAGTAAGGAGTGGTGTGGGCTCTGAGACCTGCTGCTGAGATAAGTAAGGTTAAATTTAACAAAAGCAGAGAACAGATACTTGGCAATCTCCAAATAGCTCGGTTCAAGCAAACGCACAAAGGCAGAGCAGGTTATCAGGAGCGTACCTCACCCTCCAGCCACAGCGCACCCCTTCATTCCACACCGAAGTGTAACCACCTGGCTAGGATTACTTGACCTCAGGTAATGAGAGTTTAACATAAAAGCGAAAAGCACGTCTTAGATTAGTATTGTCAAAACAGATTCTTTTACCGGAGAACAGCACATTTTTATTACAAATAATAATGTTGGGTAAACATTTCCCACCAAGAGCGGAAAATACAAAACTGCTGAAAGACAACTGCAGAAACAGCATATAAGTATCCAGGGTAATATGCAGTCAAAAAATCTTCTGCTTTAAAGAATGAGTCCTTAAAAAAATTCATTTAGCATCATTATCGAGAATAATGCAGTTTTTATGGCATGACGGAGCAGAGGGTGGGGAAGGACATGATCACACTGAGCCGTGCAACCTTTGTTTGTTAGGTATCGCAGAATCTTTCGGAATTGACTCAGTAGACAAATTAACTCTTTGTAATCAATATTGCACTGTGAATTTGTACCTTCTTTGCAGACTTAAAATTTACTTAGAATTTCACTTTTTCGAAAAAGAGAATGCTTCTGTCTGCAATACTCAACTCGTTAGTCTTATCTAGGACTTTAAATTGTGACTTTGTAATCTATAAATGATAAATCCTGAGTCATGCAAGCCATATGGAAGCATAAAGGTTACTTAAAACACAAAGAAAAAAGAAAAAACACTATTTCCCAGATCTTGCTAGAGGAAGCTCATTAAATAGAGGGAAAAAAATAGGTAATCCTACATCAGAAACTATTTAATTAGATACGAACATGTCTGCAGTTTTCTGTTGAATTGTGAAGTATTGTTGAAGGCAGAAGACATACTGCTTTTCTAAGTAAGTGGCATGTGTATATATATACACACACATATATATACACACTTATATGTGCATTTATAAGAGACAATATTAAGGTATTCATTAATAAGTGTTTAAATAAAAAAAATGCTGAGACGTGCTGTGTAACCTTGCCCGGCTCGGGTGCCACGGCAGTCTCTCAGACTACACTGCCTACAGGTGACTAATGCCACCCATGGTCTCCAGTGACTGCATCACTTAAATATTGAAACAAAACAGGAGGCAACTCCTCTAATGTGCGTGTTCACAAGGCACCAGAATGGGGAATCTTTAACCGTTCTCGTGAGTGTGGAAGTCCTTTCCCCCGTGACCGTCCCTCTCCGCCGCCCCTCACGTTTCCTCCTGGTCCTTCCTCTCCTACGGCCCCCGGCTCGGTGTTGCTTGCCCCGCTGGTTTTGTGAGGCCGTGTGCCAATCCAGCAAAAAGAATTTTCATTGTGGGCTAGATTAACAGCAGTACACAAGCAAACTGATTTTTAGCCTGAGTGGTCCCTTGGTTCCACTGGCTGGCACCTGCACAAAGGTGGGGGAGAGAGATGTTTAACATAATGCTCCCATTAAAATAAACGCTTGTGAAACTATGCCGTTACGCACACAAGAACAGGTCTCTAAGACTCTAGTAACCCATGGCTGCACATAGAGGTGTGAGCAACTTTTGTATCACAGCAGGTAGACATGTGAGGCCACAGTGCTCACTGATAACTTCACTGTTATCAATAAAAAGGTTAAAAATAAAATCCCTAGGTTGCTATCAGAAATTCTCAAACCACTCATAGTACACAAATGCCTGGACTATCTATAATAAGATCTACTGGACTGACATGGGTTTAGCCTGTAAAACCCATCTCCCAGAGAAACCAAACCCAGTCAAAAATAATGTTCCCTAAAATGTCCTTAATCTCCAAATAACCTACCCACGGGGAAAGACTTCTACTGCACTCTGCACCAAGGACAGAAAGGATCGTGACTCCGACTCTGAAGATTCTTCCTCTTGACTCAGAAGGAAAGGTCAGCCTCTGGTACTACACCTCTTTTGTTTGCCACATCTAAGAACAAGCTGCAATTCTGCTGAATTAAAACTTTTTTTGACAAATAACACACGGTCCATGCATGTGGAAATATGGTAATTGACGTGTACTGGGGGAGGGGAGGAGGTATAAATAGGGTGGAATATTTAGAATGATATGTCAATATTCCCAATTAGACTGAAACTGGAAATCCAATGATGTGATGGATTTAGAAAAGTTGGGATTATTTATTTTTAGTGAATAAATCTTGGTATTGGGATTCAGGTGATTGATCCTAATCCTAGCTCTGCCACTGCTTCAGAGCTTGGGCAAACCACTTTACTCATTTTATTTTGCATCAGAAATGACAAACACTACTCCTTTCAGCAGAACACTTAATGATGTCCCCGAGGAATTACACCAATATTTTTACTTACCTCTCTTATTTATGCAATGTAGACTAGGATACAATGGAAGACCAAAGGGATTTGCCAAAGTTGCCTCTATGGATCAGAGGTAGCTCAGTGGGAAGAGGACAAATGATTTCAGAGGAAGTCTATTCTAGGTGGCCTCACAAGGGTATTAGTCACACCAATGACTCAGAAAAGGTAACTCTGATTAAAGCTATTGGCAACCAAACAAAATATGAGTAAGGCCAGTTTTTGAGCACTTTAGCACACAGCATTGCTAATGGCTTTTATTTTAAATTAAAAGCTACTACTCAGTGGGAACCAAGGCACTGGAAGCGGCATCAGAAAGTTTTCTAGCAATTGGCAACCTAACAGCAATGTTATGTTACATACAAATCATTTGACATAGTTTTAACCACTTTTTCTAATGGTTGAGATAGCTCTCCAGATATCAAGCTAATAAAAATGACATGGTGTAATCTGACAAGCCTAAGCAATTGACAGGCCTGCAGAATACAACTGTCAATGAGATGTTTTTAGTTCAAGGTAATATAGCTGCTGTCTCAGACAGTTCAGTCTCAATCTGTGCAGAATATCACGACACTTGTAACCTGTATACTCCAGGCAGTCTTGTCTAAAACCAAATACCTCTTCCACCCTCTCCTCCTCTTCTCCCTCTGCTTTGGCCTGTTACCCATGTGCCAGGTCTATGCTTCCACTGGCAATAAACAAAACAAACAAACAAAAATCATAAAGAGCAGCACATCTGACATCATTGGTGGATCTCATTAATGCTCCTTTCATTAAGGGTGAGCTTATTTGCTTAACTGAATATAGGTTATCAGGTGTCTTGCAAAAAGCCATTTCAATCACTTTGGCAGATCTTCCTCATCTATGTCCTGCCCTCTTTGGAGAAGGAGTGGGAGGCGGCTGAGAAGAGCGGGCTGGAGGGAGTAACAAGAAGGGGATGGCAAGACAGTGCTAATACAGAGATTTTTCCAGAATTTCCTTTAATCCTTAATATTAGGTTGCAGGCTCTGTGCTTGTGTAGGCATGAGATCACGTCAGTTTGACAATGTCCTGGCAATGGACAGTAATAACAGGTCCACACTTACTCTTTCAGATTTGTCAGAAATGCCAAATATCATTCTACTAGGAGGCTCCGCTGACAACTGGGAGCTGCAGCGGTGTGGAGAAGTGCTACCAAGAAGTGACTCATTGACTGCCCAGAGAGATCTGGATTGTACGGTAGTAAGGAGTACTGGGTACGGCGTACTCTCCACAGCGCAAGACCAGCACGGAGCTCATGAAACGCTGGTCAGACAGAGGTAAAAACCACTGGCTGCCAGAACCAGCTTATCTCTTTTTCCTGGTATTTTTTTGCAAATGGAAACAAATGGCAAAGTTGTCTTGTTTCTTGCAGGATTTGAGTTTTGTTGTTTGTTCATTTAGAAGAGCTGTGGATAAATCTTTTTAGTGCCTTACTTTTATAAGCTGCAAAGTGTGTCAGACATCAATGGGCTGGGCAGATCTGACCAGTGGAGGAAAGAAGGAAGTATAGGTTCATGATATTGCCAACACCATCGTTAAGACCATTTAAACACTGTTTCAGTGCATTTTTAAAGCCACTGTGCATGAAGTGAAAAATTGACAAGCATATTGAAGTTATTGTGAACAACGAAATATGCTGGTACCCATCAATGAACTCCAGCTCTTATGATATATTGGACACATGTCCAGGATGTGCAAGAACCATGATTATAGTGCACTCCAGGCAGGCTGACCCAGAAAAAATGCCTGAGCACGTTGGAGGATTATCCCTAAAAGCAGCAGGACAGTAGTCCAGAAACATCAAGTATGGTGCTCTTAACTATCAGCTGAATTCCCACGAAGAGGTGGAACAAGCTTGGCTGAAATGGGAGCTGTAACCTTGCAGCTGAATGCATGGCCAAGGAGACACAAGTCCCAAGTACAGGTAGTTATAAGAAAAGCAGGTCACTGGCCATTACTTGGAAGCATGGCTTGTGGGAGAGAAGCAAGAAATTTTATCCTGTTAGCACCGCCACTGCCTCCAGTATTTTTCAAGTGCTTTTAGTAATAAAGTAATTGTGGCCAGACAGGTCTCTGCTACACCTGTGTGCCGCGTTGCATTGTCCCCAAGGGGTCAAGCTGAAGCCTGAAGGTCTCCAGTCCAGGCGTGAGACAGCTGTGTACCCAGGTGTGGGGCCCCCATCCACACAAAAGCATAATTCAGCAGGGGTAAGTGCGAAATGCTGCCCTTAGGCGGGAGCAGGGCGGGGGGGGGCTGGCAGGGCAGCAGCTCTGCGCGAAGGGGTGGCCACAGAGGTAAAACACCCTCAGGCACTGCTCGGGCACAGGACACGGTGCTGCTCCTCCCCGCAGCACCGACCCAGGCGTGATGTCCTCTCTGAAGAAACAGCGGGTCCGCTTTTGGGCACCGTGCCTCGATGCACACCCGTGGCAAGCCAAGGGAGTTGAAAGGAGGGTTGAACGGTCAGAGGTCTAGAAACGATGGCCAGGGAGAGGAGAGAGGAGGATGGTGGTTGTTTAGCGTAGGGCAGAGAGGACCGAGCAAGGACATGATAACGCTTTTCTAAAAGGCTGCTGCAAAGAACAAGCAAATAAATGTATTTCATCTCTATGGAGGGTAGGATAAGAAATAATGAGCTTAGGCTGCAGCAAGAGAGACTTAGTTTAGACATTAGGAAAACTTTCTAGCGATAAGGATAGTTAACTCTGTCACGGGAGGAAATTTAAGGCCAGGCTGGACAAACAAACAACACAGGAATCCATCTCAGAAAGGGGGATGAGCCAGATGATATTAACAGGCCCTTTCCAGACCCACACTTGCTGATTCTCCATCCTAAACATAAAATCCAGCTGTGACTTTCTGGAGAAGCCTATGTGAAGTACAGCACGGTTTAGATGTTTCCTGAATGAGTTTTCTGAAAATACACCAGCTACAACAACAACAAAAAAAATGCTAGTGCTGCAAGCTCTTATGGCTTTGTCTTCAATCTCACTGTACTTGACCCATTTCTTAAAACTCTGGCTCCTGGAGTCAAGTAGATTCATGAAAGCTAAGCTTAAATAAGCAAAAAGCTGTCTAAATTTATGGTGCAGGAAAAATAAAACAGATTAAAAGCATGACAGAGAAGTACTTCCAGCAGTTATAAATCCACAAGAAACGTAAAATACATTATTTAGCTTAAAAATCAAGAAGCAGTTGATTAAAAAAATCTTATGATTGGGACTGACTCCATTTTTTAGTGTTCATTAATGTTTAATGTTTTTAATGGTCAGCCTCTAAGTCAAGTCTAGGCTTGAAGTCAGCAAAAAGGAAAGTGTGCTGCTAAAGGAAAGGTTCAGAAACCAAATGTCCCTCCCAGTGAATGGCATAGAGATAGGGACATGGGTACCCCCTTTCCAGTCCAAAACTGAGGGGTGCCTAACAAAACCAGCAGGTTAAAAAAAAAAAAAAAAAAAAAAAAAAAAAAAAGCCCCAAAAAACCAAAAGCCCAAAGTGTTCTGTTGTCACAAAAAACGCAATTAAGAAAGTGGACCTTCTTGCCACAGGGTGCTGCGGATCCTGTGTGTGTGCGTGGCGATGCTGCGAGCGTGCCTACGCGCACGAGCCTCTGGCCTGGGAACTCTCTGAGCCACAAACTGCTGGTGACTGGAAGAATATTTGGGAGAATTTATCACCCTGCATTTCCTTTCCTTTCATGGTAACCCCCAGGCAGGTCTTATGGGTCACTGTTGAAGACAGGATACCAGGCCAGACTTTTAATCTGACCGCAGAAAGATGCTCTCATGTTCTTTTACTCTTTTGTTGTGGTCCTGACGAGCTGAGGCATACTGGCAGGGTTGCGTGAAGAAATTTTATATCCGTTCTCTGAATAGCAGACTTCTTTTTCCAAGGCTGTCAATCACGCACTGCCAATAAATTCCCTAAATAAAAACTTTTAAAATAAATAAAACCCACAAATAAAACTGATAGTGAAGAATTAGTTGAGTGCATGAATATAATGATACTTATCATAAAAATCGGTGCAGTGCGAGTTTTCATCTGACCTGTCATCACTCTGCAATCTTTTTCATTATCATAAATCAAAAAGCATTGTTTGGTTTAAATCACTTGCTGCTTAAAGATGAATCACCTTTGATTTCCTGAGTTTTGCTTACGGCAAAAAGGAAAAAAAAAAAGCTTTCAAAACTGTACAACAGTGAAAATTTCTGGTCTCACTTTGCATAAAAAAAACCCCCACAAACCTCAGAGAGCTCTAAAACTTAATCTAGCAAGCAATATAAAATGAAACAGAACTGCGATTTAGGAAAAAAATATTTCTCCATCTGTGGAGCTATTAATCTACAGTTTGGTCCAGAGAGTGCATGTACAGCAGTCTGTGAAGAGGGACCCCAAGCTCTAGTGGGCTGAAGAAGACGATAGGTCCTCGAATGTTTAATCTAACTACAGGTGCATATCTAAGCTTCTCTGTAACATCTGTCCCTGTGGATAAGAAACCACTAAGCATCCTGCACTGGATTGTGCAGACACCAGCTATGTGGCTTAAAGCGTATCCTGATGACTGATGTGCAAATCAGCCAAGCCACCCCAATAGGTTTGCCCAGCGATCTCTTCCCCTTCTGAGAAGAGAGCCCTCCCCTCCCTTCATCCCACCGCCTTGACGTTACACCCCGTGCCCAGAAGTGCAATTAGATTCTTGCCACTTTTTCCAAAGTCAGGAAAAATAGGGTCATTTAAAAAGTCAGTTGAATAAACTGATGAGCCCAATGGGCTGGAACAGCAAAACAGATCACAACTTGGCGTAAGTCATCCCCGGGGGGGAGACGCAGAAGAAATATGCTGCATGCAGTCGTATCTAGGTTTGTTCTGTATGAAAAAACTCTCATAAGAAAAGAAACAAGCAAAAATAAAACAGGCTTCATTCTTTATGTCTCCCATTAGCTAGAACCCTCATGGCAATTCCCATCAATTTAACTTTTGGATGTCTGGATACTAGCCAGGGAGCACTCAGCTTCCATATGCTCGGCAAAGAGAGCAACAGCAACGATGCAATGCTGTTGTCAGGCGAGGCAGGTAAATCACTGCACATTTCTTCACAAACCCAATTTTCTGAAACTTCCCACGCAACTTCAAGAATCTGAAATTAGCAGAGTTCAGTAATGATCCCTGGATGTCCCACAAGCAACCCCAAATCTCAGAACCTGCCTGGTGGAGCTGGCTGTGTTTGTCCACTCAGCCATATTTTTGGGCCCTCCTTTATGCCCATGAGGAGAAGTGGGAACGGTTTCCTGCACAGAGACGAGTTATTTGTTGTCCTTGGGAGGCAGTAGAACCTGAAAGAAGGGCAGGGGGGAGCAGGGAGGAGGAGGGGAGGCTGGAGTCGGATGCATGTGTGTTTTAATCTCAGTGCTGTTGCTGACTGTCTTTGGGGAAGTCAGTTCGTCTCAGCCTCACTTTCTCCCTGTAAAACAGAGACCTTATACACAACTGTGGGGGAAAAGTGTGCAATTTGTTAAACATATGAAGCAGTAAAAGAGCAATTCATCTTGCTAATTTTAGCTGTCTGTAAGTTAGTATCTGGTCTAACTAGGTTCCCTCTACAGCCCAGGGACAGAGAGAGGTTGAATAAATCACCTCCTTTTCCTCCACTGATTGTGGAAGGAGGCTAGACACTTGGCTTTTAAATGGCCATGTTTAGGCAAAATTAATCCCACCTTCAATGTCCAGAGTCATACTAAAGGCCAGGAATATTCTGTTGGCACATCCTAGCCTCCTCTAATAGAAAGCTGAAGGATGCGTTCATGGTGAGCAGGCTTCTGCATTTTTCTCTCCAGAAACTGTGTAAATTCAGAAGCTCTCTTTTTCTTTACTTAGCCCTTGATTATTTATTTGAGACATTAGGAAAACATCACTCTCTGGCTTTGATCTATCACTGCTGCTAGGTTGCCAGCTTGCTCCCTTCTGGCAGCACGTCAGCCCCTATGAAGTACACAGGTAGGATTTCCATATGTGACCATCCCTTTTCTCAAACTGAAATAAAATTATTGTGGTAACATGCCCACGTGATTTCAATAATATTCCTGTCGCTGTACAGAAAACCAAACCAGACCCCACTCCTCACAATCTTTAACCAAAAGTTAGGTGTGTCTTTTGGAGGAGGAATGAGGGAGAGGGAAAGAGTGCAATGGGCTGTATAAACCCTCAGTCTCTCCTTAGGAGAAAAGACCTCCAAATCCTATGCATCTACAGAGATATTGCAGAACACCCTCAAATTTAACATAAGTCGAACAGACATCAAAGAAGAAGGGCTTGTAGTCACTACTGCCTGACACTGAATTCACATGCAGGTCACAAGGAACTCGTACTAAGTTTTGAAGTCTGACTCGTGCAGTCACAGGATTGCATTCTTTGCTTCACGCTTGGGTGGTATCTTTCCCTTAAAGCTGAAAGTTCTCTTCATCATATGGAATAATAGCTGGTACTCCAAAAACCAGCTCCTGGTGAATCTGTGGTGCCTTTTGCCCTCCAAGCCCCTTGGCTGAGCTAAAATTTTCTAATGTATTATATTGCTTCCATTAACGGTAATAAACAAGCATTTCCATAGCAATTTCCATAATCAAAGTTCTCCACTCAAGAGCTCCTTTGGAACTATCAGCTGACTTTGCAGGGAGGAAACCAAGGCAAAAGAATTATGCAAAATGCTCAAAGCCACAAAGTGAGTCAGACTCCAAGGAAAAAAAAAAAAAAGAAAAAAAAAAGGGGGAAAAAAAAACCCTTTAGTTCTCCTATCTGTGCTTATACCCCAAGGCAGTCCCTGTCTTTCACAGCTAGGGACCAATTTGGATACCATTTACACAAAGATAATTCCACTGACACTTTCAGAGTTAGCCCTGATTTACTGCACCATCTGTGAGATCAGCATGCGGCACAAGACCCTCTTATGACTGGAAAATATTTTACTGACAAGGAAAATATATATACATATTCCTTCCTGCTCTCTGTTGCTAATCTTTAATGGCCACCTTTCTTCAAATGCTTTCAGTCAAACTTTGACTGAACCAAGAATTTGTCAAATTTAAATAGCCTTGTTAATTGGGTTGGGTGCAACGCTTCATACGGGACACGCAGCTCCTTTGGCATGCAGATTGACCTTGTGAGACACTTGTCCCAGTACTTCTCTTTTCCGTTTGATTGTGCTTTCTGCTTCTTGGTAATACAGCCATCATCTAGACTTTTTGTCATTTGCATTATATCTCTCATCTTCTCAGCAGTAATAACAACCTGCCTGTGGAAAAAAATCCTGAAAACAAAACCCTGTATCCTCTACCTACTCATTTGGCTACAGGAAAGTCCCCAGTTATACCTGGAGAAGTTTAACGGCTCACTGATGCCTCGCCAACGCATCACGCGCTGCTCCTCTCTGGAAGGTATGTATGAACAGCACCGCCTGGCACCTGTGTTCATGCGGATACAACGCACTGAAACTCAAATAAAATGTTTACTAACACACTAATAAAAAGAAGAGGCCTATAACTAGTGTATTTCAAGTGTTTCTCCACTTTCATCATATCTTTCTTAAGTTATACTTGCAAAGTCATTGAAAGAGAGACTAACTTATTAACCTTATTAGTAAGTGTGAAATGAAACCACTGAGATGAAATCACTCCAGCAATCTGTGAAAGATTCAGTTACGCAGGGGAACGTGCTCACTAAGTTACAGTTTAGATGAATTCCCCATATCGCTGGTTGCCAAAACTTCTGAGCCATTGCTGCTTCTTCCCAACTTTGGCACGAGTACCTGACTGGGATGTGCCCGTCTCTGACCCTTCCTATGTTGCACATTCTAATGTAAATAGAGAAAAGGTCCAAAGCAAAAAAAAGAAACCCACCTTGCTTTGTTGCAAGCAACAACAAGCTGTGTCCTTCTTCCCTTCTGCTTCTCAGAGAACAAAGGGAGTAAAATATTTATTAGCAACTTCACTCATGCTTTCCCTTGAGCTTCTGAGGTAACTTTGCAACGGAGAAAAACCTCTGCATCCCGCTCAGGCTGCTGCCCAGACCCCGCCGCGGGAGGACCAGGCTTGTTTGCTCCTCTGAGGGCTGTGCAGCAACAGCAGTTGTGTTGGGGCTGCTAGTGCTGCCAATGGAGTCAGCACAGGTGTTGTCACAGCGACCAAAACATCTGGGTCTGAGACCCAAAGCATCTGTGTTGTCTTTCTGGTTACTGACATCAGTATCTGAGTTAAATTAAAAATACATGGCCATGGGTATTTGTAGGTATAACACATGTAATTTGTTCTCATGAGCATGTATCATATGAAACACTTGAAAAATACTAATTCTCATTTCAGATCTTACCACTGGAAGGCTAGTGCTCAGAAATATTTAATTTGGATAATAATTTTAGGGCAGATGCTCAGAATTCTGTGCTGTTGAATTGGTAGTGAAAACTGTGGTTCCTAAAAAGTGCAATACATTATACTATGCCAAGGCAGTCATTTTCCAGAGAAACTTCAGTTACGTTTCACACTGCATCTCCTTCTGTCTTGAATACGGCTTCTGTGGGACAAAGTTGGAAAATAAAATTCTTCTCTCAGCCTGTTTGGGCAATTTATTAGTTCTTGATGGTACCTGGATTTTTTACTAAGTATGGAATTATCATGAACAATATAGCTGGCATATAAGAAAAGATTAAACAGTGTAGGGCTCCTTAGCTTGAAAAGGGAGATATGTGATTGAAGAAAATCATGCAGGATGTCAAGAATGACTATCAGAAGTGCTTTTAAAAACTCAGCGGGGAATATTACTCACTGTTCTTTTCAATGCAAAAGGTGGGGGCTGTCACAGAAATCATCAGGCGGCAAGGTACAAAGGAGCAAAAGAAGTACATTTTCACACAGCACCAAGTTAAACTGTGGAACTCATTGCCACTGGACACTGTGAAGAGCAAAAGCACAAGCAGATTCAGGTGCTAATTATAAAAAACTATAGGACAGAGCCACAAATTGAGGCTAAACACAAAGGTTAGTACAAAGACCTAACCTAATGTTCAGGAAATTCATAAGCTTGCAGGTTATCCCAGGATATCGTGGGAGAAGGACAGACACAGTCACTGAGCAGACATCCACCTGCATCTGCTAAAAAATGTATATATCCTTCTCGCTGGGTGTGACTGGTGTGAACTGGTCAGGGCCAGAAACAGATGGCAAAAGAGGAGCAGAGCCCTGACTGGGTCTCATTTCAGCTCTGGGTGCATTAATGCTCGTTCAGGTAAGGAACTAGCAATCTGAGCAAATGATTAATTGGCATAAATTCCCAAATCTAAACCTAAATTCTGCTTTAGCAGCCTTGGCTAATCTCCCCATCAGGAAAACAGGAACTATAAAAAGTTTCTTTGAGGACTAACCACACCAAGCCCCTGAAGTGTTTCTAATTCTAGCAGCGGTATCACCAAGCCACTTAACACGTTCATGCCACCTTTGGCCTCTGCCTTTAGAACAGCAGCTATTAACAGTAACTTTATAGACCATCAGTGGCCACACTTGGCCAGGATCCCAAATACCCTTCCTCTTTATCTGCTCACAGATATAAGAGGTGGCAAGGGAGCTATTTCCATCAGCGATGTCCCATTTATCTATGAATGGAGAAAGTAAAATTTTCTTGAAACGAGGAGGGGGGGAGAAAAAGGGGGGAAAAAACAAAACCCAAACCTGAAGAAAAAGGCAAGAAATTCTCACCACACATACGAGAGGTTACTGTAGGCAGAAAAAAATATAAGCTCCCTAGGGTTAATTGTAAAGGAAATCTGGAACCCATACCAAAGCATTATCCCTAATTACTGCCATTAGTTGAATCAAGCTGTGCCTTCATGGGGGGAATGCTACAAAGATGCAGCGCTCACCTCCTGCCTCTGTATCCTCTCTCTGCTGCCCACCACCGTGCTGTGGTCACACACACTGCAGAAAGCAGCTGAACTCATCCTCCGGCACACGCAGCTCCAAAAACTTTCCTGCATCCCAGTCTGCAGGTGCACCAGCTCTGGCAAACTCTACCTGTGTCTCTATATTCCTCTGAAGACATGTGGTCCTTAGGCCGGTGTCACAGCTACTTCAGAGGTCCGCAGCAGACAACGTACTGTTTAGGGACAGACAACACTGTTTAGGGAGAGGCCAGGAGCACCAGAGTGCAACCATTTTTTTCAGGAGCACGAACCCCGCGTGCCATGCTGGCCCCGTGATCCCCTGTGCCCCAGCCCTGCCACACGCATCCGGGGCTTGGCGCTGGAGCACAGGATGGGGAGGCAGCTCCAGGCTCCTCCAGGCCAATCCCTTGCAGTCGGGGCACTCATGTAACAGCTACCCAGCACCTACAGACACCAAGCCCTGTTGCCCACCCAGCACTGCAAGCCCTGCCATGGGGGAAGAAAGGGAAGACCAAAGGTCCAAGAGCTTCAAAATCTCTTGTGCATCCCAGGCATCACACTGGTGCAGGTACAGGGAAGAGTCAGGGTCACCACTGCCTCCATCCACCACCAGCACAACTGCAGCACATCCTTTCTCTTGCTACTTAGCTGCTGGTTTGCATTTGAGATAAGATTAATTCTTACTACTGGCCTACCTATAACGCTTAGCAGCAGGGGACTCAAATATTGGTCCTGAAGGTTCCTCTGTATCAGTGGCTGCAAGACCAGGTCCTTTTTTTTTGCATGACTCCACAAAACGCAGCTGTGCAAGGCATTATGGTTAGTAAAATTTAGATTGGGACCATTTTATGGACAGTGTCTTCTTTATGCTAGATGTTGCACAAAAGGAGGTGAATCTCTTCTGGACAAGGACAGTCACATCAGTTAGAACAGCATTTTTTTTTTTGTCTAAGTTCACCACATCTCCATCAGACTTATTGCTGCCCAGGACAGTATTGTTTCTCCACTTGTGAATGAGTTTCTCCTTTTGCAGACATGTAATTAAAAGACCAGACATCTTAAATCAAGAAGTACGTTACGATGCTCTGCCTATTCCAAAATACTCTGGCATGCCGCACATGAGTTGACATTCACTTTCAACTTTAAAGTGGCTGGGAATGTATAGTACTCCCAAATATTTTCTATTAGGATCCAGTCCCCTGCAATCTGCCCACCTAGAGACCTGGTCTCTTTGGAAGTGAGATCTGAGAGAAACCACTCACGTAGTTTTCATCCAGCACAAGACAAAGCTGGAGCACTCAGGACAGTCTCATTGCCTAAAGCTGGAGAGGAGGCAAGTCACCACATACATCTCCTGGCTGTATTTTCCAATTTTCATTCTTCCCTCCTGCTCAGCCATCCCACCAGGTTTATAGTCAGAGCTAGAATGCAAGCCGAGCTCCCCACTGGCCCAGCCTGTGTCATTGTGTCCTTCGAGGTACAAAGTTGGGTGCCTTTTCCACTCTTCAGTAAGAGGTGCAAGGGCTGGAAAAATTGGCCGCAGAACATGCATGCTCCCCTTACCCCGGCAATTCCCCAAGTGACGACATTTGCTGTCTCCCATGGACTCAGGATGTTAACCGAACTGACAAGGACTAGACAACAGAGAGAGGAAGGAAGGAAAACATCTGCCTTTCCAATCCAGTGACTGCAAATAAAGTTTCTGTACTTTCAGGAGTCTCTCAAGCACAATATAGAGAGGGTTTTGAGAAGCTGGAGGCTCCTGATGAAAGCGCTGTTATGTTATTTTCAGTGCCACAGCCAGGCAGGGATTGTGTTTTGGTCTTCTGAGAACAGGGAGCTGGTTTCCATGCCTGCTTGTGCTGTTCCTCAAGGCTCTCAGAGTAACTTCACTGTACAGAATCACTGAGCATTTACAAAGAGGGCAAAGGAGGACCGCTGCTGCCGAAAAACCAATTTCCATCATCTTCTGCACAATTCATCCATGCCACACATAAAGTCCTAAAGAGCACACATCCTATCTTTTCCACAACAAATAAAGATATTTTATTTAAACTGTAAAACCCAGCTTTTTGTTTAACACTGTGAAAAGAGGCATATAGCAGAAGCCTGCTGTTAGCATGACATACAGTAATGAATCAGTTAGCAAGGAGATTTAGGTGGAAGTGTTGATTCACGACATGAAAACAGGAATTGTTTTTTTCTACAGTACCTCCTTGACACACCGGCATACGTGCCCCTTCCCAGCTCCTTTCAAAGCTGTTCTCACAGCACCACCCTTCTACTTCGGGTTCCTGCAGTTCATTGAGCACAGCATCGCTTTGCAGATTTCAGGGGAGTGACGCTGGGTGTTGGAAGCCCCTTGAAATCGAAGGACGTGTGCTCAGGGAGAGTTTGTTCCACTTTTCTTCCCTTTTCGCTGAAGGTTGGAAGTGCAAATCCATCATGTCTCCACTTGACTCCACGCTGTGGAGACACACACTGTGACACAGAGGGATTTTGGCAGAAGAAAAGGCTTCAAAAACACTTCACTGAGCCCTGAAACGTGCCAAAATATACCAGGCGCTAAGGATGGAAACCTGCCGGAGAGAGGAAGGCTGATCTCCCCAAGAGGGAGAGCTGTGCTCCAAGGACCCACTCCCACCCCTCCCAGCAAAGCACGCCGTAAACACGCAGCAGATGTCAGTCACGGGAGAACAGCGGGATCCGACACCCTCGTTCCTTGCACACCACCCGCCTTTTCTCCAGGTGCCCGGCTCCTGCATGGCGGCAGAGGGCCTGAGCCGGGGCAGCGCGGGGGCCCCTCGTGGCTGATGGCGCTGCTGGAGCTCCAGCTCTGAGCGGAGCTGAAGGGCATCCAGCGGTGTCTGCGGCAGAAGATAGTGGATCTTTTTCATTTCTATGATAATGCGCAATTGTGGCAGGTTTCCTATCACGCTACCTAATCTCTGTAACTGGTTCTCATTATTCCTCCATGTGGTGTCCCATGCCTGTCCTCTTTTATTCACCTACAGACACAGGAAGCATTGATGATTTTCACTGTACGCCTCACCTTGTCTACATGATTGCTCAGACAGCCCCCCAGACTTTGTCTCAGTTTACTTCATTCTTCTTTGCCTGTTCCCCGTGTCCTGGCCAAGGCTTGCATTTTCCCTGACTAACACACTTTCATTTTGCACTATGCCCTGGCTTCCCCAAAACCCCAATCTGGCATCAAGACCTTTTTCCGCTCTTTCAAATGCGACCTCCTCCTTTTAAAAAAGGGATGGACACCCCACGATGTGTCAAAGCTGGACTCTGCCCGTTGGGGCTGGGCACCGGGCGCACTGGAGCTGGCAGCAGCCGGCACCCGGCTTGGTGCAGCCGATTTTGTAACCACGCTCCAGCGAGGGGACAAAGCCACCAGGGAGGCCTCAAAGCCACCAGGGAGGCCTTCGGAGGAGGCGGCAGGCAGGAAGGCAGCAGCCACAGCTCCTCTGTGGGGAAGGGCAGGGCAGAAGGGAGAAGGGAGGCTCTGACCCTGCGTGAAGGGTCCGTGAGCAGCACCCCCACGCACAAAGCCGCCCTGTGCTCACAGCCACCATGTAGCCTCAGGTGCCGCAGCGCTTAGAGCAACAGTTTTACTGACAAAACTTCCAGCACTGCACCTTAAATAGCTGGAGGACTAGAAGTGTAATTTAGATTAAGCAGGAAAGCCTTTACGGGGTAATTAAATACCAATTGCTAAACCATACCCCACCAGTCATTATCTGTATTTTGATATGGACTTATTACATACCTGTTAAACTTGGTATTTAGCAGATAACTTCCTTATTAGAAAGATTAAACATCTACTTGAGAGACTTCATTTTTAAATGTCACCATTTCGGTTTACTAGACTTCTTGCTGTGCTTAACACAAACAGTGGGTATTTAAAGTAATAACAAATAAGCTGTCAGCTGGGAGCACTCAGCAGCAGGCAGGACCTGCCCTGGGACAGCCTTTGCCAGTGCTGCCGGGGGGGCCAGTCCAGGGACGCGCCACGGTCCCCCTCCCCGGGCACCCTCGCTCCTGCCTTGCTCCGAATCTGCAGGCTGATGGGGAGAAATATCAGCACCTCTTTCGAAAAGGGATTTCCCATCTCCAGCGGGATCAGCCTAATTCTCCCAAACTGTTCCTGACTGCACCCTCTCCCTGTCAGTGTTTTGCTGAGGACACGGCGGAGCGAGATCCACTGACCGGTACCAGCGTGTGACGGCTACATCCTCACCGCAGCTCCCAGGTGCCACTAGCACCTGCCTCCGTGGGCTGAAATACGCTCATGACGCTCCTGTGCACAAATACAAAGCCAATCCCTGGCTGCTCTTCAATGAGACGTCTGCAAAAACTACCTGGGCGGAGGCAGGGTTGCCACTGCCCGATTTCTGCTTTCATAATTCTGGCATTAACAGGTCAGAACAACAAAATAGCAACCCGCCTAAAGAGTCATTTGGACAGGGCAGGAGACCATGGGCAGAAGCCCTCCCTGGAGTCAGAGGAGAGGATCTTGGTGGAAGCATGCACTCGGATGCTCACTAGCGCAGAGGACAGGGAGCACCGGCGGCGCAGCTGATCCCCCTCCGACAGAGACGGTGAAACAACGGCACGTTGGGGGACGGCTGCAGGGCTGATACGGGAGCTGGGCTCGAGCCACAAAGGCCTGATCCAGGTTTTCTCCAGGTCTTGGCTCTGAAGGCAGTTTCTCTGGAAATCAACATTTCAAGAGCTAGACGGAGTCATCTGCTGGTCTGGATGCTGGTACCCACGTGGGGCACAGTCCTGATACCGGGGTGTTACAGCCATGCAGCCTTGCGGCCAACTAAGTCCCCCTCCCTTCAACTTTTGGTAAAAATGCTTTTCTCAGTTTCGGAAAGAGGGATCTCCAGTTTCTCCAGCAAGCCCCAAGGAGGAGCGGTAGGCCCTGCGCTGGCCATCCCCTTGGCAAATGTTGGCTTACGCCTTCAGCAAGAACTGGCAGTGAAGAGGTTAAGAATTAGTGAGCCTAAAAGGCCACTTTTTGAGGGGTGGGTTTGGGGCAACCTGAGTTAAGGAAGCAGCCTTAACAATATAAGAAGAGGAAGTGCTGGTCGTTGGTTTGTTTGTTTATTGTTTCAGCCGTTTGTACTGTGTGTGTCTCATGTGCTATCTTCATTCCTCAGTCTCCCAGCCGGTTAATTATCCAGGGGAAGCGGCGCTTCCTGCCAGCGACCTCCTGGGTCCCCTCCCATTGTTCGGGGCGCTGACACACGGCGCTGGAGACGCAGAAAGGGCTGCTCCTCTCTCAGCCGGTGAGAAACACTCCAGAGACTGCGGTTAGTTAATAAAACAGATGGGTTTATTGGCATCGGCAAACTTCAACGCTAGTGATGCGTTTAATAGGGTTCGTCTGAAGAAAATCCCAATAAAAATAAAACAAGGAGTTTGGGGGCAGGGGGATAAATACAGGAGAGACAAGACAATGATCCATACCTCTGGCATCTCCGACGGTTCTGCCGCGTCTCCGCAGCCTTCAGGGCTCTGCAACAGGGTTGCTCAACACCTCTTTCTCTGCTAGGACTCATTAGTCAGCACAAGAAGAGATCGCTACCCCTAAAAGCCAGGCTCAGCTGGCCTAAAGCTCATCCAAATCCCTGCGCCAAGCAAGGTCTTTAGGTTCCCTTACGTAGGATACCTGAATGCTTCTCAAAGGCCTGGTGCTCTCCCTTCACTTGGTACAGGGGCTTATGTGGAAATGAGGATGACTCTAAGCCCCAAATATTGTAAAACCCTTTTCTTCTGAAGCCCCAGTGCCCTACGTGCCCCCAGTTTCTTTTCTGTGCTTCTGTAACGATTGGGCGACAGCACCTTAACAGAAGGAGTGTGCTTCTCTCAAATGCTGTATGGACACTTCAGTATTTATTTTTTTTTAAAAGAACACTTTGTACAATCCCTAAGCGGGGCCTGAAGCAATGCAAACAATAACAAACAGCAACGGGCTCGAGCTGTAGAGCTGGGATCCAGATGTGCATCTCAACTTGAGGAAAATTTGAAGGTGTTTAAGCCAAGCGTGGGTTAATCTCCCTGGAAAATCAAAAATGAAGAGGCAGAAAAGGAAAAAACATAAGCAGAGCATAGTTAATAAAACAGAGAGGGGCAAGTCTGCATCTCTGCGTGTTTGATAACTCCAGTTTTTTGAAAGATGTGACCCCACCCCCTGAAGAGTCAGGAACTGTGATTAGCTGAGAATAAAGGATTTTTGCTCACTGACATTGGTAAAGGTAAAGTAATCTGTTTTGAAGAACTGCTTTAAAGCACGTATTGCCACTTTGATTATACAGATCTTAGGGGAAAGTGGGCTTTGCTCTAAGTCACATAGTTTTGTTAATTTTCTCCACGTATTTTTACTTTCATACGAGCACTGTCCTATGTGATTCCAGTGCCGAAACGCATCTTAGAAATCATGCCCTATTTGTGCCACTCTGATGGCATTTGGGTGTCAAAATTCACTCGTCTAAAGTTTTAGAGGAAAACCAAAACATAGATCCTGCGTTTTCTCTTCTGAGGGAGACGCCGTTTTCAGGGACGAGCTGATTCCTCCCCTTTGGGACAGGACGTGGCCAGAGGAGCACTGTCATCGCTGGAAGTTTTCTTTCATGAGGAAATATTATTTACACATGCCACATCCAAATGACAACAGCGGCAAAGAGGACTGGCAATCGATCCTGCTTTAAATAGCTGATTTTCTAATGCAGGGAGGAGCATTTTCGTGGCCATTTCCGTAACAAGATGTTCCACTCCCTTCTGGCCCAGTGGCGCAGTATCTTGATCTTCCCTTCCCTTCCCTTCCTTTCCTTTCCCTTCCCTTCCCTGCACGCCTTCTGTCAACAAACATGTAAGAGAAGAATTTTACCATGTCAGGAATTTTAGGCTTTTGAAACAGAGCTCACACACTTGACACTACCCAGCCCCAGGACAGAGCTGAGCTCTTGCCCAGATGGGAGGTCAGTTGTGATTTTTTACAGATGTTTTGGATCAAATCATCGTGCTTGAAAGAAAAAAAAAAGAAAAAAATCTCCAGACGGTTCAGAGCCACGATAAATAATTTAGAGAGTGGTTAGACAAATCATGTGAAAGAGCTCTAAGACTGGATCTTTTGGCTCCCTGATGGGGATACATTTAAATTAAACAGCCAGTAAATAATGAGCGAAAGACCATCATGCCACTGGATAACAAAAGCAGTTAAAGAGTTGGATTGAAAAGATGAGTGGATATCGAGTGCCTGCCGTCATTTTCCTCTTCCATCTTTTGGTGATAAGAAAGAAAAGGGAAAATAGTAAAGAATGAGCAGGGTCCCGGCATTGTTCGTCTCCTCCTTCCTGGTGACGAAGCCATCAGAGATGAAGAAACAGATGGAAAGCAGAAATTATTCATTCCCCCTCCAGGAGAAAAAGGGAGTAAAACAGTCACAAAGACAGGATAAAAGTCTCTACTTTGGGAAATGCAAAGCTGGTCTGTCAGAGTAAAAACCTGCAAGAGCAGAGGGACAGCAAAGGAATGCCCCCTCTCCTCCCTAAATGATGTGTTTTACCATGTTTCTGATAGTTTGCATTATTTAATATTTTAAATAATTACAAAAAGCTCTGACATCAACTCTTTCAAATGTATTGTGGCAACTGAACAACTTAAAGAGCTGTTTCTCCTGCAAAGTTCCTCTGGGGCAGAAATTAATGCACCGCCACTTTTCAAATACTCCCGAGTCCAGATTGGAGGGAGAAGCAGCTACTCATTTTCCAAAGGACTAAGGAAAGGGGTGCACTAATTTATGTAGAGTGAATTAAAAGCTGAAAGCAACCTGGATTTAAAGGATGGGAAGGCTAATCAACAAACACTCTCGACTCAATATTACCTAGCTTGGCAAAATCCCTAATATCGCTATTTAAATCTAAGGACTGCGTATCATAGCCTGTACGCTTTTGATGACGTGCAGGCAGCCAGCCGGCAGAGCAGTAGATTCCCCACCCTCTTTCAGGGAGGACAGAAGACAGTCCGCTTCTTGAGGAACACATTTCTAGTATGCACCAGGAAGCAAGCATCTACTACAATCAGCAGGAACTGTGCACATTAAGGACACTGGCTCAGGCTCCACATATGAGAAGTTTCCTCCTGCTGCTGCAAATCCAAAGAGTAGGTGATGCTAAATAACTAGGAAGAACTCTCTATATAACTATATAAAAGCAACTGAGTGATGGCTGAACACAAGGGCTCATGCTTGGGTCACCAGCTGCTTCCTGATGACTGCCGCTAATTTTGGCAGTGGGGCAGGAGCTCCGTGCCTATGCAATTTGAGGCAGGATATAGATTGTAAACATTGTTTCCCTGAGATCCTGCTGTGAGTTGCTCAAAATTGTTTTCAAAGGTAGGTCAAATTAACCCTCCACCCACTCTCCAGTGAGGTGGGATCCAGCGATGTTGAACATAAAGACAACAAACAGCCTTTGGACTGGAGACCAGGGCCCAGACTCCTCCTCTCCTTTCCTCCAAGACTGTTTCCTTAATGATACAACTACGCCAGGGCCTTTCCCAAGCCAAAGTGCAATAACTACGCTTTTATAATGCCCATTGGCGGTGTACATGTGCCACCCAGGACGGAGCCTGGTTAATTAAGAAATTCTCTCGGACTGCCTGTTGCACCAGGTAAGCAGCCAGCAAATAAAGAAAAGCAATGTCCATTCAACCCCTGCCAGCTCACATGCTCCCAACTTTGATTGCTTGTGATTGCTTTGGGGCGAGGAAGGGAACATATCAGATCTCTGCCAATGGCAGGTCTAAGTTATTTGCAGTCAGAAAGCTGCACTTTTTCTCCTTCGATAACAAGTAGTAACACAAGCAACAGCAGAAGCAGCCAAGCCTTGTTTCCCATGAGCAGTGTCCCCAGCTGAGCTCCCACGCGGGGTCTTTAGCAAAGGGTGAATTTGCAGCCCAGCCTCCTCCACGGCAGAAGCAGGAGAAGGAGCCTGCACTGACAGTTTCGTCAGAGCTTGTAGGATTTACTGTTCGTGAGCGCTGTACCTCTCTGCCTTGCTGGGCTGAAATTAGCTCATGGGCACAACTTGGAGAGAGTCTGACTCATCTACACGCACAGAGCAATCACGTGAGCCTTGTTTCGTAGGAAAACGGGTCTACATTCAGATGACCTTCTTCTTGCCAGTATTAATTTCAAGACTAGAGGATTCAAGCCACAGACTTTGGCAAGAACTACAGAGTCCAGAAAACCTCAGAACCTCTCAGTGTTTCATTAGCAGCTGTCCTCCCAGTGGCGCTTTACTTCAGGAAATTGCACTCAGTTGATGAACAAGGAAACTGAGGAATGGCTTTTCCAAGAGACTTGTCAAACATCAGTCACAACCCAAAATAAAACTACTGCAAGCACACTTCTGCTCCACAGCGTGAGGCACGGCTCGCCGGCAGGGTGAAGGTCTCCCTCGCCAGCCGTCAGACCGTGGCGCGGGGTGGTGACAGCACAGGGCACCGGTGCACAGGGGCCATCGGGGGAAGCCTTCTGCCCGGGCGACCTCCCTCCTCTGCCTGCATGAGCTGCATGGCCTGCGCAAGCACCGAAACAATTGTTTTTGCAGTGCCAGAGTTAGTTATGTCTGAAAGGGTAGCTGCGAGCACGGCGAGGAGTGTCATTAGGCTGCTGGCTGGGCACTGGAAGATGGATGTGTTGTTCACTTTCGTGCAGGCAGTTAACAGCACAGCTATTTGGTTACATGAATTTACAAGCTTAGCTGCCGAATAAAGGAGACCGCAGGTTAACAGCAAGGGGTGAAGGTGCTTGTAAAGGTGCAAGCTGAGCCCTGAACCAAGGTGATTACAGCTCACTGGGAGCTCCTGAAGCCCATTAGTGCCAGAGCAAGGAGCTGTCAAGATCCACAGATGAGCAGTTAAGTTCGCGAGCTTGGAGGTGACCACGTGGAGGGAAGGGAATTTGCTTTGCTCTCACATAGTCTCTCCCTTTTCTCTCTCCCTCACCAAATAGCCACCTGGTAACCAGCCCCAGGCTTCCCCCGGCAGGGACAGGGGACTCCCAGCCCATTCTCCCCTCGAATGCCACGCTCCTACCTCCACCTCTGCGCCTCCCCGGCTCCGCGGGCAGCGTCCCCATACTCGCCAGCGCCTCTCAGGAGCCCTCTCACCAGGAAGCACTGCTGATCCCCGACCTGGACCAAGCCCTCAGGCGTACAGAACCGCTGCACGCTCCAGAAAGCAACAGAAAATAGTTTTCCTTAATAGGCATCTTATTTCCTCACACTGTCCTCTCCCCCAAAATAAATAAAGGTACTTCAAGGTGTCAGACAAGCTGTGGCACTTTAATTTCTCCCTTTGGCAAGCCTAGCCACTAATTCAGTCTTGTTATGGTTTTCCCACTAGGGGCAAAATATATACTGAGCTTTGAAAACCCATTGTGTAGCAGCAATTGTTGCTGTAAGCCAGTGGCTGTTTTGCTTTGTTCAGCACTGTGTGCTTGTGTCTCCTGTGAGATATTGTTTTGTTAAGGCTTGCTATTGATTAACAGGGAGAGGAATTGAATTCAGAATGGGAGTAGCTGAAACGCTCCAAAATGCTGCATAAAAAATGTGAACATTTAAAATCATCTTAAAGACAGGTAGCTCTTCTAAACCAGGTCCATTTTTCCCTCAAGCTGACCCACCGCAGCATCTCACCTCAGGGCACTCTTGCAGTTCAGGCTCAGGATAAGGGCCGCATCCTCACCCACATCTTTGGGGCTGACAGATGTTGCTGAGCGATCTGGGGGCTGTGCCAGGGGTGACATCAAGCTCCAGGGCACTCCACGCGGAGGGGCTCTGGGCATTTGTCCTGTCTCCTAATGCTGCCTCAGAGGCACCACAGTCCCTGGTGTGGATACAGTAATAAGTAAATAAGCATAAAGATATCCTAGGCTTTTTACAGCTTCATCTTCTGCCCTATACAAAGAGATTGATTATTCCCTGGTTGAGCATCAAATAGATTATCTTCATCTACAACAGAGGATTTTTATTGCTGTGACTACCAAATCACACCAGAGTAACATGACAAGGGATGCTCCGGCAGAGCAGCCAGTGCTGAGCGCTGCTGTCCTGGGGCAGGGGCTGAGCCCACCCAGCTGATGCCCCACCATGAGCAGTGGGCAGGGAGGGCAGGGGTCCCGTGGGGTGCCAGGTGGCAGCCCCGCCACCGCGTCACACCTGCTTTTCTGCATCACCAGCGCCACACACGCACCCCTACCCATACCCAAGCCACGGGCAACCGCCCTGACACGTCTCGCCCCCTCTCAGTGGCACCAGCTGGACTCGGAGCTGCAGCACTGGGAGGCTCATGGCAGTTTCGCAGTCCCCTGCTCCAGGCACTTGCCTACATATTGTTTTAGCCCTGTTGTGCAGAAACCCACAGGAATGAGGAGACGCTGTCACACTGTTTTTCATCTGTCTGGGCAAAATTTATTTCACCAACCTTTGAAGCAATTTGTGGGGAGGAACTGAGGAGAGAAGGGGTAGATTTCTAAATCCTCTTCAATCAGTTTCAGCATTTGCACTAGAATAATAATTGCAGGGTTGCAACATCCTTCGTGCAACCTGCTCAGGGAAGTGGATCTATCTGGGAAAACCTGGCGTCATTTAATAAGAGGGCAGTGCAAGACTGTGCTGTAGGAGTTAGCCAGAGAGATTTTGATAGGGAATGGTATAATTCCTCTAGGATCATCTGACCATCCCGTAGAAATAATAGAGAAAAGTGGAACCCGTATCAGGTTCGCTGTAGGATTTAATAGAAAACAGAGGTTTTCATAAGAGCTGACATGCAGCCTGCTGCTGACAGTCTTCAATCACAAAAAGTCTACTTGCGCCACTGTGCTGGAGGCAACTTATCAGAAGACACAAGGGCAGAGGCAGACAGGAGGAATCAAGTCCCTCTTCCCACCTGCTGCTGGAGGAATGGCCACAAATAAGTGCAACTGAAAAGCACAAGGGACCACAGCTCGCGCCTCCACCACTGATTCCCATCCACCTTACCTTAGAGCCAATTAGCCTTCGTCTTCAAGAGCTTCTGCTCATTTTGCACGTTACCACATCAACATTTAAGTATGAATGATAGCGGTAGCACATCTGTAAGAACTCGCCTTGGACTCAAGAGTTCCCAATAGCCACTAAGCCCAGCACTAAAATCCCTATTAGAGGAACGCGGAGCAAAAATACTGCCCTAAAGCAGGTGGTCTGGAGGATGTGCTTCCTCAGGCGAGATCCTGACAGTGCTCTTGCCGCGAGCAGCGCTTTCCCAAGCTAGCCGTGCTCAGCCGTGCAGCTCTCCCAGAGCAGCCACTTCTGAAAGACATGAACACTGTGCACTGAAGAGCACTATGGTACTCACAGTCTTAGATTTCAGCATCAAATAGAAATGCACTCGGCAGAAATAGTATAATGGTTACAAAATACAGGCACGCTTGTTTGAAATGTTGTTATCGGAGAGATTTCTGGAAAAGGGAACTGCGCTTGGCAGGCACAGTCCCGCGTTTCAGCTGAAGGAGCACCGGCAGCGATGCACCCCACCGCGATGTGCAGCAGTGTTTGTGGAAATAAGGGTACAGGGTGGATCAAGAGCATACGCATATTACAGCAGCCTCCGCCCGGGTATACATCCCCGGCCCAGGCTGCCACGTAACCCCGTGCTGGACAGTGATCAAAGGGTTCAGCGTGAGCCAAGAAAGTCACACGGGGGGGAGGGGGAGCAGCCATCCCCAGCCTCCAGCCCGCTCTTTGTTTGGTTCGCTCACGAGTTTCCCAGTTGTGCTGAACTCCCATCTCACACTCGCCAGCACAGGCAGTGCCGGCGGTTTCAGGGAGATGAGCAATCAACCTTGACTTCGCATTAGCTTTATCTGAATTACATTCGAGTCCTTTCCAGAAGAGCATTTTAAAGCTTTTTGTTCAAGAGAGGGTGTAGGGAGCAGCGGGGGGGAGGGAAGACAACACTGCAAACATGGGGGAGGGAATTAGATTTAAAAGAGCCCTTTGGAGTTATTTCAATTAATCTGGGTACCGGAGACCTCTGGAGAAAGGCTCCTCTTAGAGCTACTGAAGTAGAACAGAGCATTTCAGGGTCTCACTTTCACATTGAAATAGCAGCAGCACAGCAAAAGCACTTTTCCTCCCGATTCATTTATCTTCACGAATGCATTGCGCAGCACTCAACGCTGCGTAGCTCTCAGCAGCAGCTTACCTCTGACAAGTTTTACAGAAGCGTGTGCCCGTGCCCCGGCAGAGGGGACACATGCAGGCACAGCACCGTTTTGAACCCTCAGACGCGGCGGTTCGAGAAGCGGAAACAAATGTTTAATCCTGGCGCTAGTGAAAAGCGGGGGCCTGCCGGTCATTCCTCATCTCGCTGGTTGCTGATGCTAGCTGGGTGGTCAACGCTTTGAAGCACGGAGTATGAAACAGCACTCGCGCTAGAGGATCCGTTTGTACTAGGCAGAGCTTTCGTAAGGTGCTTTCTTGATGAAGCAAGCCCGCTCACCCTGCCGCAAAAGCAGCGTGTTTACTTTCAGTATTTATAAACATTTAAAAAACCCCAAACCAACAAAACAAGCAAAAAACGCCACAAATCCAAAAAAACCCTAAAAGGCTACGAGAGGGAAAAATCCTTGCCTAAAGGTCTCTCACTGCATCAGCGGCAGGACTAAGAGAATCTGATGTAGGCTGCCTCTCAGCTATAAATTTCCAGGCTTTCATCAATCTTTATAACGCCAAGAAGATCCCTCAAAACCATCAGACCAAGACCCAGAGAAACTCACTGATTGGTTTACTTGAAAAGTCTCCTGCCATTTCTGTCTCAGGTAGTTCAACCTTTTTAGCAGGGGAAGCCGAGTGACTGTGTACATTGGCCTAAGCATGTGCAGCAATCTATATATTCACAAGAGCAACCTGAAGCAGGGCAGCAAGAGGAGCAAGGCTGGCTGGGCTGCACAATGTATCGCAGGGGAGGCTGTAAAGGTAATGTGCCTAGGCCTGTCTGGTTTTGTTGCAAGCTAACAGGCCAAGTTTCTCAAGCAGGAGCCCCTAATTGACAAAAGTACGTCCTGAAGGTTGGAAACAGATTGACAGCTGACACCGAATAAAAGCCTATTTCCTTTTGGCTCACGGGGGTTTGGCACTGTTGCTGATACCACAGATGTCTGAGCCTAGTATCAGTGTGTATGTAGCCGAGCGAATATTTGTTAGAAGCAGAACCTAAATTATTCATGAAGGCTTTACAATCTTGAATCCTTTAATTCCTTCATGTCTCCGGTACAAAAGAAAACACCAATGTTCCCTACTTATAGATTTTGTAAAGCAAAATTGGCCAGCAAAGCTTGACAGGTGAAACAAAAAAAATTAATTGTTAAGCATCAGTTACTGTACCTCCCCTGCTGAAATTAGAGCCGCCGCTTGAAACAAAAGCTGAGACAGAGCTCTCAAGGAAGCAGTGGACAAGTTTGCTTGCAGGTCGTTTGTAATCATCCATTCCAGCAATATTTGCATCTTCCTCCAAATACTCAGCACTACTACAGACAGGATTCAAGGTAGATGGGCTACAGGTTGGGTCCAGTTACTTGGCAATTCCCGTCAACGCACGTTTGTTTTCCAGCTATTCCTTCCAGAAGAGGGAATCTGAGATAAATACTGGTTGCCACTAGAAAAAGAAAAGACCTGAGTTCTATAAACTGCTGTTCGGACTCTAAGTTCAATATCAAAGTACTTTATAATTACTAGTCAAGTGCAGGTCTTGCGGCCCATGACTTTTCAGCAGGAGCTCACAGATATCATTAAGTGTTAGAACGAGCTTTCTCATAGGCAGGAAAATTCACTGATGGGCTGCTGGAGTCATCCTTCATCTTCTCAAAGGGTGCTGTGGGAGCTTTCAGCTGGACAATATCTCTCTACACAGAGCAGAGAAATCTTAGTTTGTACAGAAATGCCTTCCACCTAAAAACCTCTGTCTTGTCTTTCTTCAGAAGGCAACGGGCTACAGGAGGAAAATATGTCCTTTGTCAAGAGCAACATCCAGGTCTTTCAACCAGGGCTGCATCTTACCGCTGATTTTCACACGTTACTTCTCATTCCTCTGTACGGAAGATCCTCTCTCCGTTCCCAAAGGGGAACTGGCTGCCTGGTACGGGATAGGTACCAAAATGCACTGTGTGTAAAGTTGCCCGCTACACAGAGCGAAAAAAGGGAAGATGGAAAAATTTCTCCGCTGACCAGTAATCTCATATGTTACTTGTAACAATGAGGAGTAAACAATATTCAGGCAGAAAGATGATTTTTCAAGCTGACAGAACTTCTTCCAAGCGTAGAGCCTAACGGAGCCCCGGTCCAAGCGCACAGCGAGCGCTCGCGAGGTCCTTTTCACTTACAGTAGAATAGATGGGGCCAGACAGTCTGGCAGCCTCACAAAGGCACAACGAGCAGGAGCCCTCTCTCCCCATACACGTATAAACACACACACTCTACAATCTTTCACAGCAACACGCCAAAGCAAACACCGAATCGACTGTAGTATTTCGGAGAGATGGCCAAAGCTCACAGATATTTTCCATGCGATCCCCTGGAACAATCCAGTGCTTTCATTAGCACAAAGGTGGAAATATGCATAGTGGAGAAAAAAAGAGATTAGTTTTAGAAAGGAACATAAACAGAAGCGGGTCTCGGTTTGGCCAGGATTCGCTCTGATCCGGGCAGAAGCAATGCCAAGGTTGAGCGCTGGAGTGCGGGATCAGGCCCGCCTCACGCAAGGCATCACGCTTTCTTTCCAGCTGAGGTTAGCTGGCAGTCACAGGTCCTCAAAACCCTGTCCTCCTTGGCACAGATTTTCTTGAAAGTGGCTGATGCATTCGCGTTGTGCTCAGACACAATCTCTGGTTATAAAACAGCAAGAAGATTGAGGCAATCGGAGAGAGGACAGCCACCGGGCTAGCCAGTCTTCGGGCAGTCGATGTAAAACAGCAGCAGGACCCGAAAAGCTGCAAGGTCCCATCTTGAACGGCTCAGGAGACACTGATCATCTCGCAGGCCTACAATGAATCTCAGCACCCAGTAGCAATGCGTGATGGGGCCAATTAACAAATGGTTAGATCGCAACCCAAAAATAGCAAAACAGTAAGTGAAGTATTGTGCACCAGTGTTTTGTTGAGTTTCATCATCCTTCGCAGTCTATTTTTGCCACAAACTTGCCTTGAAATCTGGTTTCACAAATGGTTATCTTCAACAGCGATCCGTGGAGCCATGGACTTGTGAGCTATTTCCAGGGGGCTCTCAAAAACTGACTGTAAAGCCACAGTCTGAAAAGTGCCTCTCTGAAACCCAGCACCAGCTGAAGCAGTCCCTGCTGTTTGTTTCTGCTGTTGCACCAAGATGAATTTTCATGGAACCATGGGAGGAATCAACTTAAAACAGGTAAAAACAAACAAAAAAGGATTACTTTTAACATGAACTGGTTCCCCTAACGATTTGCCAACCAGACCTTTGCTGGCACCACTGAGTTAACAACACAGGAACACAAGGCAATCATTGCTGCAAGGGAAATGCTCCTCAAATTGCATCCTAAGGAACGTAAGGCTCTCATCAGTAGACTGCTATGGTTCACTTTCCAATGGGAAACTTCTGTCAGCTAGATCTGTAGTTTCAACTGCCCAATCCATTCAGCACACTGAAACTAGTGATATTCAATCTAAGTCAAGGACTTGAGCATCTGGCTGCTGTTAGGTTTCCTCACAGCCATCGCTTCTCCAGGCTGAACAAGCCCAGGTCCCTCAGCTTCCCTTCACAGAGCAAGTGCTCCAGCTCTGGCCATCCATGGAGGACCTCAAGATTTCCCAATTGAAACTTTATTTACTGGTCTAAACTCTCAGTTAAAAACATGCATTCACAAGACTCACAAGACTCTCATACCATTGTAAAGTGAAACTCAGGATAAGTTTCCCAGAAGACTTGTGACTCTCCTGTGAAACCACTATAAAGAAGATTTAACGATTGTTGCAATAGGAATCTTATGCAACAAAGATAACTGCACTAGGCTCAGCCTCCAGCACACTAGGGCCATGCATAGGGTTTCACATGAAGGTCATGAGAAGCTTCAAATGTTTTAAAGTTTCAGAGTTATCATAATAAAGAAACAAAAGCAAGGACATCTTGCATTTGCCTGCTGACCCAAAGGGATCTGACTTGCACGTATGAGATTCATTCAGCACAAGCAAAGCTTGCAACAGCATATCTTTGGAGGTCCCTCCACACTGCATAGACCATGCTGAAGGCAGGGGTGAAAACAAGACAGGCTGAGAAACAGAAGATGGCAGGGTGCCTGCCCTTCCACCTTGCTTTTTCGAAGTTAGTTCAAAGAGTTAACTCAAAGGAGTTCATCTCCACCAACAACTGGCAATTTGGGCTGACTAGCAAACCACAGGTGACCAGAGGGATTCAGTGAAAGTCACCTTCTCCCAAAAGGAAACAAAATACAGAAGAGCAATGTCAACTTTAAATTAATATAGGTAGAAAAGCACATCCTACCACTTCTTAATACCATTCTACTTTATCTATGCCTAATGCTCTAACTAATTTATCACTATGTAAGCTCCATTTACTTTTGGCATTTCTCCACAGGTAAATAATAAAGATCAGATGAGTCATTTAAGTTGTACTTTTTACTTTCTGATTTTGAGAGACAATTCAACTATGGCCCACAGAAGTTCATATTTTTCTATATTCAGTGGAGAAAGACTGAAGAAACCCCTGAGAGGACTTACACAAGACACCCACAGCGAAGTTAGCATTTGCAAATGCTATCCTCTCCAGGCTTAAGTGCTGTAACTTCTTTGTTGCAAATACAGCCAGGGCAAGGTTTAATAAACTTATCTATTAGTTTGTCTCTTAATTTATTAATCTTTGCTGAATAAACTTATCTATTAATTTCTTTTCATATTACATTTTCTAGGGGGAAAAGTCCTACTCTGTTCATAGACTTTCCATTTTTATATTTTAAATGCAACGTAAGATAAATTTTAAACCTAAGATTATTTCATGCAGCTCCTTAGTTTTCAGAAATCCTTCTCATATCCATGTCTTCAGAATTACACAACACACATTGCTTATAAGCTATATAATAAGTCGAGATCAGTGAACACCTGAAAAAGGAAGAAAAAATAGACTCAGAAACGCCCACATCTTACAGTACTATATGAAATTCTGGTTACGCCCTCTCAAAAAGCATGCAACAAAAGGAGGAAGGGGACAGATACAGAGATGACAAGGATGCTCAGAGGAATGGGTCAGCTTCCGAAAAGGGGAGACTAAATAAGCCTTGGAAAAGAAGGAGACAGCAGAGCAGGATGAGGCAGACACCTCTCTGTTTATGAAATAGAAAAGGTGAACAGCTAACAATTATCCATTACTTTTCTTAACACAAGAGTAAGAAGGTACTACAAGAAATCGTTAGGCAGAAAGCTGAAAAACAAGAACAAAAAAGTACTCTTTTACCAAGCCACATGACAGCACTGTGCAATGCACCACCACAGGATGCTGTGAAGCCCAAGACTGTCCAAAGGTTCAAGTAGCGATCAAAGAAAGTAATGGAAGAAAGGTCCCTTCAGGGCTGTTAGGCAGGCACAAACATATCCCACAGCTCGGAACATCCCGAGCTGTGCAGGATGCAAGGATCAGAGAGGGTTACGATGTGGCCAGCATTATTGTACACTTGCCCTGTTTCTTCTGCTCCTTCCCCAAGTGCTTGCTCTCGGACGCAGTTAGGCACAGGGAAGAGAAGGCTCCGGGGAGCTGAAGGGCCCTGCTTTTGCATTTTCCCTTCAGGATTAGTCTGCTTGAGCCGGCACGCGCTGTCACTTAGCCGAGCTTCAGAGGTGACAGCATCAGGCAGGCTGAGAAGAAGCACCACAACGCCTCTAAATGCTTCCAAGAAAAACGATCCCTCTTTCTTTATTATGCTATAGCTTGTCATATAATAGCAATAATCACAATTGCTTTGTAATATACTCAGAGCAGCTTTGGAGATTGATTAAATGCTTCGGCTTCCCTTCAGCTTTAATCAAACCCAGCAGCTGTTTATCGCTCAGAATACTTTAGATCAATAGAGCTTATGCCTTACTTATACCTTTAAAATAGTATGCTCTATACCAGCTCCCTTGAAGCTGCAAGTAGTAATTACAATAAGTGATCATACTCTGTAGACTTAAAAGTAAGTAGCTGTTACAAAATTGATAAAATCACCGCAGCCACTAGCGTAAGACACTTGTGAAAGGCGGCCTTTCCTAGTTGCAAATTTGTCCCGAGTTCTTTGATAAAGGAGGGACTGGAAAGGCTGTGAGCAAAATTCTGCTCAGACCCTGCCATCAGCTTGAACATAAGGACCATAAGACAGAGCAGGACACCTGCCCCATCAGCTGCAGACCCGTCCCCCAAGAGCCCAGCAGCAGGGGAAAAGCCAAGGGTAAGGTTGCCAGGAAATCCTAAACACAAATGAGAGCACCTCAACTTAGATGGTAGTGCAACTAAAACCATCAGTTTTAGCGATTCTATGAGATACACTATGTCTTGCGGCTGTGCTCAGCCAGAGGTTTCAGAGGCATTACATCAATAAAGCTTTAAGCACATTTTGATCGCATAAAAATAAGCAAAATCCTCCCGAAGACAGTGCGAAAACTTCTACTGACTTCCATGAGTCCAGGACTTCACTCTCTGTGTTAATCATGGCGAATTAAGTGAATGAAAGTTGAACTCCAGGCATAAAATCATCAAATCGAGATGAAACATACTGGAAAAGTCCATTTCATCATGCTGCCAGACAAGACAAGACAAACTCTTGGCTGGTGCCTTGAAAAGACAAATATTTGGATAAGAAAAGAAAGAGTGGGTAAAGTCATCACTTCTAAAGTGATATGTTATGGAAAATCATTGCATCACTTTTACTAGCAGTTCACAGCTACTCATTAATTTTGCAAAATGGCAGCAGCTGCTACTCTCTGAGGTCTTCTGGAGCAGCAGTGTCTTGCCTGCTCATAAGGGGACGAAAAGCGATGCCCAGGAGTACCACCACGTGAAAAATAGTGTTTATGTGGAAGGTGACAAGATTTGGTTCATTCTATACACAGAGAGGACCCCTGTTTGAAAGAGACAACATTAGGACTGGTTTTTGCACCCACACATCCACAGTGATACAGGTCGTTTTCCCCAGCAGGAAAGACACTGTAAAGTGATATTAATGTCGCGTTGTGTCAACAAATACATAGCACACCAGGATTTAGGAACCCTTTAGGTGGGCTAGCCCTCAAAACCTCACCTGATCCCAGCACAGAAAAGGCAGAGGAGCGAGAAAATTGTCAGATCACTTTTAGAAGCACTGCAAAATATGCCACATACTACATTTGCTTTGTTAGAGATTGAGGCATATTGAGTTAACGATCATTAAAATCCAATTAAGGACGGGGGAAAAACCACTCTGGGTGCTTAGAAGGCCCCAGCCTTCCAGTCGATCAGGGAAGGGAAGGAGAAAGCGGATAAAACGAGATAAAGGCAGCCTGCCGTTATCAGTTGCCATTCAGAAGAGGAGGAATGCTGGATAATCTAGAGCTTTTCCACTTTATTTTGTTTTGCTGTTTTTCTCAGACCTGTCTGGGATTTCAGCTGTTAAAAAAAGGGGGGCACATGGGGGAAGACAAGCTCTTCAAGTTATTTTATGAACCCAGCTAACGCTTTCAATTTCTGCCACTCTGTGTTCCTTTTCACACTGCTAACCACTTGAAAGCATCTTGCAGGGGAGAAGCTACCAGAGAAAATGGTTTTGGATGCTCCTTGTTTATTATCTGCAGATCAAGCAGTTCTTATTAACTCAGTTTCTGTTCTTCCTTCATAGGTAGCAGTGCTGTGATATTATTTGCAAGCAGCCAAGGTAATTACCATCCAGCAGGGTCCAATTGTTTTCAATTAAAAGCTTGACTGAAGTCTTTAGTTTTTAATACCATTGTGACCATCTGCTTTCACTGAAGTTCATCAGCAAAGGCACAGGCCTCATTCTAATGCTGCTTAATTATATAGAGGAACTTTTTTTTTTTTTTTTTTTTGGTTAGAGACTCATTTTTCCCTGCTAAAGAAATGGGCAGCAAAGAGGCTGCCTGGCTTCGCTAATAGCCTGCAGCAAGATGGAGTGTCCGGGAAGATCATTACCTTCCTGGGAGATCCAGCTGTTACTACACTGACAAGAAGATCCAGGGGACCAACAGGAGAAAGCAGTTAACCTCAGCCGCCCTCCTCTCCATTCAGTCACTTGCCTCCTTTTTCTTCCAGCGAATCTGAAAAGGCCTCAAGGAAGAGGAGCTCATCTAAAACCAGGCAGTACGATCCTCCCCTGCTGATTACACTTTTGGACTCCGTTCCCAGCCAGCAATGCAGGCAGGCTCTCCTGCCTGGGCACCCGCTCCCTCCTCCTTGGATGTGCAGTGAATCTTTGGTAGTCCTGTATCATCTCAGATCCGAGGATCTCCAAATCCCTCACAGGCATTCATTAAGCCCCGCACAATCCTCAGGAGAAGTAAGTAAATATAATTTTCCAGATGGGGAAATTAGGGCAGCAAGAGGTTAAGTGACTAGCCTGAGGCCAAACAACAAATAAGTGCAGAATCAGCATGAGGATCTGCAAAGTCCCAGGTTTAATGCAAGTCTCTTGAGTGCTCAGCTCCAGAAAGGGAAAAACAACACCCCAGCCCTCAAATCCTCAGGACACTTAACTCGTTTACTGCAGCTCTGCTTTATATGTGCCAGTGCTAATAAGCGTGACTCTCAACATTTCCAACTGTACTGTGCAGAGAAAGGCATTTTGTAGATTTAATGCGGGAACCACTGTCTCAAGGCAGGGAAGCACGCTTGATATTGCTCCATACCATCGAGCCAGGCAGGCACACAGCTTCCTTACGGGTGCCTGCTGCCAATTCTATTACACATGGCTATTTCCAGGGATCGGCCCCCTGAGAGGCAGGTACTTTGCCAAGTACCAGTTAAAGAGGAAGAATATGTGGTATAGCACTGTCAAAGCTGGGGAGATGAACTGCACTACTCTAGTGGCAGTTTGAATCCCTGAAACAAGAAGCTAGAGACCTTTCCATCTTCTTGGCCAGCCATATGGGTGCACCCCTCCCTCAGGTAAATACCACAACCATTCGTCCCGAACTTAAATCCCTGCTCCTCACTAATCTTTGGAGAGACAAAGTTGGGTTTCACCCTTGCACCTGGGGGTGCCTCTCCCCAGCACACACCTTCACTCTCAACGCGGCACGTTAGACCCACGTAACCCTCCCTCCCAAGGCCCGCAATCCTGCTCTGCACCGGTACGTCACGCAGGAGTGCTAAATCCACATCAAGGCTGTGATACAGCCGAGCTCCAGTCTTTTATGCTATATTGAGACCTCTACAGCTCCTATGCAGCAAAGGCGTTGAAACTGGAATCTGAGGCTTGGGAGATAATTACTCCAGAAGATGGTGTAAATGACTTCAGTATTTTGAAAGGCTTGAGGTGTTGCTGTTCAGCTACCGTCAGCTATTGCAAATGTAATGTAATTTGTTTCCATACAGATTTCTTTTAAAGCCGATTGTAGTATGTGTCCTAAATACATAACTACACACCAGAGTATAATGGCTCATTCGGGTTTATTTTGTAACCAATATGCATTTTAAAAGCAAATTCTGAAGGAATATGCAGCAACAAACATGCAGCACACATTCTGGAAGATGGTTTTCTTACACTTTCATTCCTAAGAAGCTCCCAAAGGCCTATTCCTGACAGAGAAACAGGCAAGAAAAAGTGAGAAGAAATAAACCCTTTCTTCAAGAATTACCTTGAAAGAAACATAATGACCCTGTTAAGAAAATAGTCCAGTAAACACATTTTTGGCATGAGTGTCCTGTGAATTGGATGGCCTAGGAAATTGGTAATAAGATTTTGCATTTTTTCTTTCTGCATTTGAAACTAATCTGTGCTCATAGCAAGTCAGCATAGCTATTTCAGAGTTTTTCAGTGACCCATGCAAAAATCATTTGTCAGTGTCCATTTGGGCAGCTCTTATGGAGCTATGTGTGCACTGCAAGAATTAGAGAAATTTCTGTCCTTTTCCAAAATATTCTCTGTAATCCCCTCAAAAGCTGGTTTCTGGTGAAAAGTCCTACAGTGACGGGAGCCATAATGCATCAATGCATGCAGGTGAAAAATTTAAACAGCACTTGGACCGATGGAAGTCATCTGGGGTTGATCTCTAAGAATATTTCAGACAACCACTTTCACTTAAGTTGTTAGTAGTTCAACATGCTGCTTAATTCACTAGTTCTAGCCAAAAATATTTGGACTCTTTCCTTCTTTTTGTAACTCCATGAGTTGCCATAAGACAAGGAGCTGCCTTTTGACAAGAGTGCATGCCCAGCAGTGCCTTCCCTTACATCTTCTCAGCAAGCTCCCAACACTGCGAAGAGCACTAGGTTCATCCTGCTTAATTGGAAGCATTTAAAGGTGGGATGCTGAAATCAGGTACCATCTGTATCAGGAAACAGGCACTTCCAAAGGGCACCTAAGAACTAAATCTCCCTTCAGAAGCGCTTTTCTCCATCAACTACAGAGGCAATTTAGCACAAACAGGCTCCTAATTCTGGCACCTGAGTTAATTGCTTAAAGAAAAATAAAAATTAATCAATTCTGCCTCTTTGAAACTACCTGTCAGCTATACTTAGGCAGAGGAGCTACTGAATTTAAGAAGTTCCCTGTTTTAAAGATGAAAGGGAGACAAATACCTTGCCTTCTCCCTTATGGTCATTGTACATGTGAGTAGGTGAGGCAAGGCAAGACGTGAGATACCGTGAGTCTGGACCCTGGTGAGCAAAGCCAATGGTGTGGTCTGTGGGAATTCAGTTAGGGAAAGGGGTGGGAGACTGTAGGTCAAGGCAAATATCAGAGTCTTTGTGCAAATAACAAGGACTTGTTCTGCTTTGTCATCTGCCGATGACTCTACGGCATCCTTCACAGCAATAAATAAATTAACCCACACTGTCATTCAGGGAGGTTTTGCCCATCTGTGTAGAGGGGACTGAAACAAGCACAGAAGGCAGCCTGGGTTTAGCAAAGGCAGGAGGAAGAACTTGAACTGCATTCTGGCTGAATATGAGTCTACACTACCAAATTTTACTTGCAAAGTGTACTGCTCATCCCACTTACTCTCTCTTTATGGTCCTGTAGCCTATGCACCCATACTGTACAGAAATGTGCTTTCCTGCCCACGTGGCAACCCCGTGCAGGGGTGAGCAGACAAGGCCTGCACATAAACATCCATGAGGTATGGCAGTAGGTTTCTCAGTTTGTTTCTGGAAGTGCAAATAGGTCTGAGGGAGGCTGACATGGAAAGAGACAACAGTATTTGGATGGAAAGTAATAATCTCTTCCTTATCAAGTGAGATAATCCCATTTTCCCTACTATTTTTAATCTAATATGACCTAAAGTAAAAAATTCAAATGTCATTTTACTTTCTCTTTGCTCTTTTGATGAACTCAATAAAAATACTACAGAATTTTTAAGTGAAAGTACATGGAAAATTACTCACAGCTCTGGGATTTGGCCAGAAGGTCTGCAGCACCTCCCTGCTGGACCTCCGGAGCGAGCTTCATTCATTTGCCTTCTTCCAAGTTTCACATTCCCTGAATCCAGATGGGATCTGAATTTTCAGTATATATATTTGAGGTCAAAGAGCTGCAATATCAGTGTTCAGATTTTACCATACTTTTTCAGACCTGAGGAAAAATGAGATTTCCAAGCACATCTGTATCATAACAACTCTGTTGTACCTCATAGTCCTTTCTCTTTAGATCTAATAACATTGCAGTACAAGTCAGAGGCAGCTGAGCCTAATGAGATGGACCAGTGGAAAAGGACCCTTCGGCCTCAAGACACAAGACAAGACGTGTGCCACACCAGTCAGTGCTAAGGGGGAGGCTGATGGCTCTTTTTAGGTCTTTCCGGATGATCTCTATGTTTTGGTTTCCTGACTTTTTACCTATTCGCCCTAAGTCAGCCCCCACTCGCTTTTTTAGAAACATGTATGGTGCAGCAAAATGCTTCAGACTCAGCTGAGGGTGAGAGGAAAGACAACTAGTATCTCACGCTTTGTACATTTTCTTCTGCGTAAAAGGAAAAGCTCCCTCATTTTTTTCCACTGTCCTTATCCCTTCTTAAAGCACTCAGACAGCTTAAAGACATAGAGTCTGAGTATCAAGAATCTATGTGAAAAACAATATTATCAGAAGATCACTCTGAAAACCTGTATTTCAGTGAGCTTTGTGCCATTTCCTGAATAACACCCTCAAATCTCATGCACTGTCTTATAATTACAAAAAATATAACTTGGTATAGCATGCACTATGTCAGCTTTGATTACGCCAGCAGAGAAAGACATGGGATACAGAGAGAGAATAAAAGAAGAATGATGGCTGTCTACTGGCTTATCAATTTACATCTCTCTACAGTAAATCTAAGTCCTTTGTGCTGTCAGTCATGGACTCCTACAGCAGTGATTGCTGGAATATGAAAATCACGGCTTTGAGATCCATTTGTACATTCACATATTTGCACAGCCTTTCTGGGTTTATTGCTTCAGCGGCTGCAGCATCCCCCATCGACGTGGGACCCGTGATTTGAGGCTTGACGCTTCCCCCTAGTATGCAGCTGACGTGCAACGGTTCATACCAACACTCTCTGAATCGCCACCTCTTCGGTTCAAATTACAAAGGAAAATGGAAAAAAACCCTCAGGAAACTGTAAAGGTAACAAACGATCGTGTGTTAGATGACATATTTCAGGCCTATAAATCCCAATAATATGTTGTGATTGTGGCTAAAAATAACACACCTCCTCATCAAATATTTACTGTGACATAAATAGCTGCCTAGCCAGCATCATGCTTTTGAACACATTAACAGCAACTGCGTATTTTCGGCTGAAATGACACACTGGAAATTAATGAAGACAAGACGACATGAACAAAAACCATCTCACTGCTGCAGTCGCCTCTGTAGCAACTGTCAGCAGCAAAGAGCAGCTTCCTGGAAATTTCAGAGGCGTGGTGTTCAGAAAACAAAAATCATACTTGTTACCGGCACAACACGTGGTTATGCACCACCCCCCCACCCCCAAATTTCCTATGAGCTGAGCAGTAATTTAGGGCCTCACCCTTCCCAAGCTCTCTCCCATCAGGACCCACAGCCAGCAGTGGGTCAGTGAGGATTCTTGCTGTTGTAAAATACAACCAGTGGTAGCACAGCACTTTTTCAAACTTTTTATGCGCCCAGTGAGGGCAAACACTCCACCATGTAAAATTTCCCGCAGGACCACAGGTAACCATCAAAGAAGAAAAGAAGAATCAAAATCCACCCTTACCCTAAGAACTGCCCTCAGCTATTCCCGTAACACGGAATAAGCATTAAAATCTGTAGCAGAGCACAACCCTCATCTAAATACTTGAATACAATTTGCCTCTAGTGGGTTAAGAATTGTGATGCGAGGAAAACAAAAGCCACTGGAAAATATGGCAGGATAATAAATTATTGCCGATTTCCTGAACTTACGTAAGTTGATCAGAATCCCTTAGAAAACTCTCCAAACAATGTTTCTGTCTTAAAATTCTCTGCATTAAAACCAGAAAACTGTCATATTCTTGTGCTCAGCTTTCGAGCTGCATTCCGTAAGGCAAGTACAATTCTTCCAGATCAGCAAATCTGTACAATATGGCAGTGTTTGGTTCCCACACTGAATAAAACATGGTCTGTCCTAGCCGATCCATTTATTAGGCTCGGCATTATTTTCTCACTATAAACATTCCTAATAGCTTCGGACCGTTTTCGTCATGAAGTAACAAGAAGAGCACGAAATCACTACTGTCTTTAAAATAAACAAACACATACATTATGTTTTGGTTCTTTTCCTTCTGTGTGGAGCCTGAAGTCTCCCAATGCTTGGCACTCCGTGGGACTTCTACCCACAGGTACAACAACCTGCAGAAGGTTATATCCTCCTTGCGATCTCATAAAATCACAAAATTCCTGTGTTGGGGAGGAAGGGATGTTACAAGCAAGTAAATGACAACAGAGAGAGCAGAAGGCCAACGTTTTCATAACTTACCCTTAATTTTAACTGGAAAAGATATTTGAGTCCTGGAGTTTGTTTTGAACCAGGAAGGATCCCTATTGGGGCAATAGAAAGTTACCAGCAACAAACACCATTTTGTGGCATTTGTTATTGGTCATAAATAACCCAAAATAGCATTTGCTATTTTTGCAGCTCCTTGGACATCCATGTTACCTCCACTGAAAGCCAGTCTCCCTTACGGCAGGACCATCACCTTCTGCACCACCTGGAGGAACAGCGCTGAGATTAACCTGAGGCCCCTTGAAGTCGGTAGCCTGGTACTGACAGTGGCCGACTGAGGATGTCCAGGAAGTAGCAAAAGAGCAAAAAAAGCCCACGGTGAGGCACAGTTATGGCCCCGCATTTCTCTTCCAGGTCTGCGTGTCCTTTGCACCAGCCTGAATTTTCATTTTAAGCTGCTGCCTGCTAAAATTGCCTTGGCGAGTCAAAGATAGAGCCCAGAACGTAGCGCAGTGAATGTTCGGTCTTGAGTTTTAACTACCAGGCCTTGACAATCTCGCCAAAAACCTGGAGATGTCCCTGTGCCCATAACACCAGAAAATCCATTAAAGCACTATTCAGTCTTCACCTACTCCATGTTCTTTCACCTTTGAGATGTGTTTTTGCATGAGAAGTACTTGAATGACAGCCCTAGCAGCAGCCTATCACACCAGAATAATAAAGGATTAATTACCTCCATCATCAGCACTCTATTATTATTTGTAGCATCAAGCGCCTGCTCTTTTCTTGTGAACTACAAATGCCTGGGAACACAGAAAAGACGACACTGTGTGTTAATTCAACAAGTCTTCTAGCCTGCACCTGCGTTTAATTAGTTACCCTCAAATCAGACCTGCAGAGCCAGAAGCTCCAAGTGAGAGCACCGCTGACTGCTGGCCTGGCTGGGCTGCCGGCGTAATTAATTGCATTCTTACCGCGGCTCCGTTCCCTGCACAAACAAAAGTTAATCATTTACTGGGAGAGTCTGAGCTGATGCTTCTCTGCCATTTGAGCCAGGGCGTAGAACATTTCAATAATGGCATCCTCCCCTTTCCTATTTACTGCTTGCCTCCCAGAATGACGTGCTGACCACCTCAGTGCTGCTGGAGACCTGCATGGAGGCAGGGAGTGAGAAGGTATAAAGGAAAAAAAAAAAAAAGGGAAGCAAAAATGTGAACTACAGAAGTGCTGACCACAGAAAACCACCACTCAGCAGCTGCCTCGAAAACAAAGGCTTGCTCAGGCAGAGGTTTGGCGAAATGACAGCTAATAACCTGGCTGTGCTGGCATTCTTCTAGCCCTCAACATTACAGTGTTCATGTAGGCTTCAAGCTATTCATACATATTAATGACTGTATCCTCAAAGCACTCTTTTGGAAAGAGGGAAGCATCATTATTGCTATTTAATACATGACAAAGAAAGCGGCTAAGGGTCTTCTCCAAAGCTTCCACAGAAACCAGCAGAAAAGCAAGGTCCACTGCGCCTTGGAGCGGCTGCTGTTTTCAGCACAAGAACGTCCCTCTTTGCCGGGAGCTCAGGCGACCACGGGCTACACCTCACCAAGGGGCTGGCAAGGAGGCAGCGCAGAAACAGAGGTTTAGGTGCAGAGCTGATGCCTCCGAACCGAGCGGTACCTGTGGAGCGTGTCTGAATGGAGAGGACGGGGTACAGGTCTGAACAGGAGCCTTGCACTTTCATTGCTGCAGAGGAGTGGGTGGGTTAGTGCTCACAGCTCTGCTGCTTCTCCTCCTTCCTCCAAGGACAGCCAGCACCATTTCCAGGCGGTATTCGTGGGGCTGGAGCAAGGAGAGGAGGGAGAGGGATGGCAGAGCTCAGCAAGCCTGGGAACGAGGAGACATTTCCTTTCCCTGCTTGCTGGAATAACCCTCTGGGGTGACGTGAACTTTCTTCCATATGAATAAACTGCAAACGGGCTGTTTGTTTGCAAAGGGGGGAGAGGGACTTGAACAACAACCACCTTCAAAGCTTGTGAAACATGCAGTTTAGAAATTATGAGCTTTCTTTTTAAATCTTTTTATTTCGCTTTTTGAGAGCAGCCTGGTACATCTCTTTTTAAAATTAATGGCATATACTTGATCAAAAATGCTAAAATGCTGGTTCCAGCAAATTACACAGATAATTAAGCCTAATTTCAATAATGCTCCGAAACACTACTAATAAATCTTTGGGCTCTTGCATTCCTTGAATATACACAAGCTACTTCACGAACACCAAATTCCACCCTCACAGCTCCTTTTCTGTCAAGCTTTGGCAACCCCGAGCTAAATTCTGCTGTCAGTTATATCCCTGTAAGTCTGGAGCAAGAGCTTGTCCTCGGTGGCATAACTCAAGATTACAGCTGTGTAAATGAGCACAGAATGTAGCTCGAAACGTCGTAAATCTGACCTTCAGCTTGCTTCCATGAAAGGGGAAAACCCAGGAACCTGTTTTCACATCCAGCAAGCTTCTTGAAAAACTACCCTGCATAAATATTATGATTTCAGTCATAGATATAGCAGTATTAAAACAGAGTTAAAACTGCCCAGTATCTAGGTCTACCGGGAGGGTGCAAGATGCCAAGTATTATATTTATGAGCTACCACAAGCGACACTTGCTTTTAATCGCTGATGTGCCCTTTAGCCCCCTACTATGGCACATCAAGACCTCCAGCTTATTCTTGGTTAATAGGTTGCTGTCTGACCTCAAGATACTGCAGCATTTCATTGCTGGCAGCACTTCAATGTTGATCCCCCAACCTCCCAACCCAGATATCTGGGTCTATTGTTTTGGGGGGGGCGGGTTCAGGGGGTGGGCACCTCCCAGACCACCCGAGAGTGTGAGACCCCTACGGACCTGGGCACCACCACTGGTCCTGCGGAGCTGTTAGCTCGCTGCCCCCCCAAAAGCTGACCCAAGGCATTCGGGGCCACGTCTTCACGCGGGGATGGACAGATTCAGTCCTAGTGCCCCCACGTGCGATGGGGTTTTTCACCGGCTCAGCAGCGCTTCTGCCTGTACTTTCAAAGTACCCACGAGCAGAGGGGGGACCGGGGAACTGAAGCCTCCCTTGTTGCCCCGACTCCTTGGGGCAGACCCGGCAAATAAGAAAAACACTCTCACAGCCCTGATCACTTTCCCAGACTCCTTTTAACCACCATTTCTCTGAAGGGTATTGTAGAAGACTTGTCAAACGGAGGGTATTGTAACATACTTACCAAACTGTGTTAGAAGGAAGAATATCACAAAAAAACAGGCTTCTAAACAAAACACCAAAAAGAAAAGAGAAAATAATAATTTCAGTGTCTTTTGTTTGTAGAAGCACAAGTTAAATAATTCATGATTTTTCTAAACAACTGTTTTTGGAGAAAACATCATTTGCCAGAAATGCAGTACAATCCTTGCAGAGTCGCCATTTGCAGTTATGAAGGCATATCTTAGTTATTACTTATATACACGTCTGAAGTGTTAGTTAGAATCAGGCTAGAAAAAACAAAGTGCTGCACAATAAGTGCTCCAGTACATGTTGATTTTGACCATCAGACTATCCAAACCTCTTTGCTCTGTCCTGGTATGTCCACGTAACGTTCAGAAATCTCTATCAGGCCACTAAGTACTACAAATTACTGGCCTATACATTCAGGACTTCTATCTGCCCAAAGAATAAAGCGATGGCTCTGTGCTACAGCACACAGCTGGACAAAGATGCACATATCTGTGGCAGCAAGGATATTTATCAACAGAAGAAAAGCTTGCAGAGGATATGCCAGCATTTTATTCGCTTCTAGACTGCATTATCAATCTCTGGCATTACCCAAAATTAAAAGTCACTGCATTTATGCAAAATCCTTTTAAACAAGCAGCATCTCTTGTCTTCATTTCTAACTTTCTTAAAGCATAATTTGATGCATTACCATAAATGAATGAAAGAGCCACGAAATCTCATCAAAATGCAAGGGAGGCTCGATCCAAGTACGACGGCCTGTAATTCACCTGCCATTGGGGGGCTGCTTTTAAAAAATGGACCAAATGCTGATTGCTATTTTAACCAGTTTAACTATTTTAAAATAACACTTCAATTTTTCTTTCTATGTTAAGGAGTGAATGCGCTTTCCATTTTAATTCCCAAACTGAAAAAGCAATAGAATAGTGTCTGAAGAAGCCATTTCACGCACATTTCAACACAGACATATACCTGGAGGTAACAGCAGGGGCAATATTCTTGACTAGCACCATCACCAGATCAACAGACTACTAGGAAACTGGCAGGTCAGCTAAGGACCTATATCAATGATGAGAAATAAGAGGGAATTTCTCTTTACTTAACAATGAAAACAGTTTCTGTGATAAAATCTTCCTAGCACCTGTTTTGTTTTGGAAACTCTGTGGGATCTGCAATTCCTTCTGCAAAAGGGGGCTATTTCTATGGAAGTGCAACAAAATTACCCACAGGTTTTTAAACTAAAAAAATCATTAATAAAATTACATAGATTTAATTTTTTTTTTCCCTCCGCCGCTTTCCACTAGCTTATGACTTCAGAGTTTGTCTTGAGCTAAATGTCACTGCAAACTGATGTGCTGGGTGCAGAATAATAAATTTCATCCAAGACCTTTTGAGTTACAGGTCATTTAATATAGTAACTGTGGGCAAGCTGGGCCTCCATTGTGCTCCCACTAATGTCAATGAGTATTTCTTGCCCGTGAGTTCAGAAATGGATACCATCCCCGGCTGTGACAGATTGCTCCTAATCTAAATTTGTCACACACTGCCACTGTCTGTACCTCATTTTCTGGGTGCCCATCTTCAGGCATCCAAAGATTAATTTGCAGAGCAGGCAGGTGCTATGGGAAGTGGAGGGAAGACGATCTCCGCTTTGTGCGTGGAGACTCTTGCCATTCGGATGCAGTTGCTGTCCTTCACGCACAGCCCTCGCGAGGGACTCTTCCCCGCTCCCATCCTAAATGCGGGCGAGTAAATGGAGGTGCATAGGGGAGAGCTTATCTGGTTATTGCTTTGTGTCTGCAGCAGAGTGGCAATAATCCAGGGAAGCAGACAACATAAAAAGAGGAAACAAGAACTGGGAATTTATGCCCAGGACAGACAAGAAAAAAAAAAGATCCATTTTGTGTTAGTGCTGGCAGAAGGCTGGGTGCAAAGACTCTGTCACTTGCTCTTTGGTTCTGGCTGTGGTCAGGATTTGTATGTTTTTGTAAAGAAGCCCATCCTGCATTAAAAACCCCAAAACCTAAAAAAACCCCCCACACACACCAAAAAAACCAACAAAACAACCATTTTGTCCTTTCAGTGAAAACTAACCATGACCTCTTGTGTCTGGCTAACTTATCAGGTGGAAAAGATTAGCATCATGAAGCTCCAAGCCATTTCAACAAAAGCAAGGTCTTTGAGGAGTTCCCTACAGGGACCTGCCCAGTTAGCTGACCCTCTTCTTTGATTTTCCTCCCTACAACTGAGTTTTTCAGGAAACAAAAAGAGTAAGAGCACTTCAGTGGACCCAGTCAGCTGTGAATATGCACAGGATGAAGATGGTCTGCTGAGAATGCCACAGAGAGAAAATGACTGATCCTCTGCAGAGTCCGGGAAACCCAAAACCCCCTACTGAATAGTGAGAGTGAAAAATAAAGAGATAAAATAAACCCAAGCCAACCACAAAAGTTACTTATTCAGTCAGGAAACACTATCCATCCGTAGCCCAATGTTTCACTTCACAATTCTGATATGTTTCAATACATTTTTTCTGGGCTATATAGTATACCATTCATTAAATGCATGCATATATATTAGTCCTAAAAGACTGAACAATTTCCCTTGCCAGCTTTTCCATATCAGATTTTCCCATGTTTGTAACATCTTTCTCTGTTGCTGCGAGATAGACCTGTACAAACAAAAATCAATCCTTGCCTGATCGCACAGGGAAACACTGACCCTGAAGTAACCACCACGTGCAAACGGTGTGGACAGCCTAGATTTCACTCCTTTAACGTGTTCAACTCTTGGAAGATGAAAAGCAGATCAAGATTTTTGCAACAGGACTTTGATTTTCTTTCCAAGACACTTTTTCTCCTGAGCTCTTCACATCACTATTGGAGGACAGGAGTTGCTGGCTGAACACAAGGAGAGCCCCTGGCACACAGCAGGTCAGTAAAACGTGCACTCTACAAACGCTTAGATGTGTGTTTAAGCATATAAGTAGCAGGTGAAACCCTGGCCCCAATGACATCCATGCCAGTTTTGCTGTCAACATCAATGGGGGCAAGATTTTATCCAGTGGGATTAATTTATGAGATTAATGTAAAGGACCAGGACCCTCATCAGAAATTAATAATACTGAGTTTGAAGTAACATGGGATAACCAAATTACACATGCAAATAAACACGTTATGATAGACTGCAGCAGTGTAAGTGAAAAATACTATTCACCTTCCAGAACAAAAGAAAATGTTTAATTTAATCTATCCCTTTAGAATATTAGCATAAGAGAAAAGCTTATTACCCTTTAGGAAGTATACTCATAATGGAGGCTTCCCAGGTAGCTCTCATGAAAACATTCCAAATAGATGTGAACACACACTCTAGGTTTCCATAAATGTCAACATTTATTTCTGGTAAATATTGTCCCTTGCTTTATCTCTGCCAGTGGTATCCCCTCAGACCAATAAATCCATGCAGGAGTCCATACCTACTTATTACTCTCATTGGATTAGCAATGATTACAAGTGACTGCTGCACAGATGTACCGGATGGAGCCCGAACTCTTCCCCCATGGGACGTCAGCCTCACACTGCTACGTGACCCCCCAGGAGACAGTTTCCTGCTCTCAAGCGGTGCGGGTGCTCCCGGTGAACCAGGAAAGTGCAAGGTCTGGCCCTGCTCTCAGGTCAAAGTGACCACTGAGCATTTGTTAATGATGAGTTGTCCCATAGCTAGAAGGGCCATCTTAACATCCTACACTGCCCTGCTACGTACGTCTACCTGGTTGACATGCAGTAATTGCATATACTAATCATACAGACCAGAGGTTAGGATAATTTAATGTATGTTCTTCAGAATGCGCCTAAGAGGCATGAAAGAATTGCCATGCCCATTTCCCAAATGAGAAACAGTCCATGTGTACCAATACAGGCCTGTAAGCAGGCCTTTTGCTACTAGCGTGGCAAATGGCAACCACAGCCAAAAAAGTGGGGCCGTATGGAGAAAAGACTCTGCTAAAAAGGAAAGGACTAAATTCACGCCGGGAGTGCACTAAGCATACGGGGCCCTGCAGAGTGCAGGGAAGTGGAAGGCAATACAAAGCAATTCACTGGTTTCCCAAAGACAATGATGCTGGCTGCAGAGGGCTCACGGCCAAGACAAATAGAGATGTGCTGACTATACATCTGCCCACGGGCTAATTTTGTTGTGGGAGGAGGGAGCCTCAGAAACAAGCTATTTTCCATCGCGGGAAGCCCCTGGTGATGATGGGAATGCACAGACTGCCCATCCTTTCCCTTGGAGTGAATTGTCCCTGGGTTGCACCAGGTGTGAAGAAGTCTGCTGGCGCAAGGTCCCTTTGAACCAAGACCTAGGACCTGAGGGGAGCAGGAAGCAAAGATGAAAGGAGGAACAATTTCATGAGAATGTGGAGAAGGGCCTTTAGATAAAGGAGGAAACAAAAAAGGAACAAAACCCACTGGACGTGAACTCCAGTGCCTCTGAGTGAAAGCGCACACCTACCTCAGGAGGCTGAGAAATCGAGTTATAAAAAAGTAGCTGTGACAACATGTAGCATTCAGACCCGCTGTGAACTTCTCTTTTATTGACCACAAGCAAGGAACACTGAAGGGAATCCAAGGAAAATACATCTTGTACTACTGGTGAAAAATAAATACTTGTTCTATGGCAAAGGAGTAACCTGGAAACAAGAGAAACTGGGAAGCCACTGTGGTAACTGAGCCTAAAGAGCAGTTGCAGTGAACTGTCTGGAAACCCTGCCTCCATACAAGTAACGATATGCTCGCTGCTCCTGAAGCTGTTCTCAAAACATGCTCTAACAATGATGCATTTGCATGGTTTCAAATTTGTGCTGAAGACAGTTATTTCATATAGATGGAGAAGGCCAGATAGATGGCTTGACCTTGGAACTTGGCCTGGAAGGTATTCTTAGTCTCAGCAAGAAAAGCGCTGTTCATTTTGCACAGCAAAGCCTGAGAAGAGGGCATGAGAAACCCAGGGATGTGCTAGTGACCTACTTGGGTTTTCTGTTCACTTTAATCCACCTCACGCTTTGAATTGAGTCATTTCTCCATTTGCTACAAGCATTCCCCAAGGCCCATAGAGGCATGGAATCTGATCCAGTACTTTTCCCAACACGTTGCTGAACAGACCAAGAGGTCAGCAACAGTGGAACAAGCCCCAGGTCAAATCTTCTTCCCAGGTTTGGGGGAGGCTAAGGCCTGACCTTGCAGTGTGTGTAGCCTTCCACTGGGAACTGACCCTCCTGCCCTAAGACCCTTTCACCTTCAGTAAAGGTCAAATACAGCAAGGAGAACCTGCCCTGAGCACCAGTTAAACCTGCTCACTCCTTTCTGCAGGGTGGATGGAACTCCGTAGAGCGGGAGATCAGCCAAGCTCACGTCCATCCCAAGCATCTGCCCTGTGACCCGTGGACAAGTGACGCACCAGAAAATGCAGAAACCTTCTCTGCTGCCTTCCCCACTCCCAGTCCAGCATGAATCATACCAAAGTGCAAAGGAGGTAGAAGCCAGTTAGGTTTTCCCCTTTGCTCACTCACCTGTCCCTCCACCCGTGTCCCCTTGCCAGGATGGGAAGTGGAGAGCCGTCCCTCAGGTTGTCCAGCCTGGTTGGAAGCAGAAGGTCCTGATGGAGGTGGCATAAAACCTGGTCTTGCAAGAGCTCATCTTGGAAGTGCAGAGAGCTCAAGACATGGTTTGAATTTGGCACCTCCCCTCCTCCAAGCTGCCCACTGTTTCCTTGGCATAACAGTGAGCTGGGATGTGTCCCAGCTGGGGTCTGGGATCCACTCCTCTCTACATGAGGCTCCAAAACCAAAGGGATAGAGCCTGTAAGCCGCAGAAGGCCTCTCCCCAAAGTCACTGAGGGACAGAAAAAAAATCAGTTCATTGAAAATACAAGCCCAAATGTGCTTCTTAGCATTTCCATACACAGTACTGTGCAATATACATTCTGTAAGCGGTTTTTAACCATGTCTCTATTGATCCTGCCTTGTGCCTACTCTGGCTTGTATTTAACTTTCCACAGCAGACCATACTCAGCTTTTGGCACAATAAAACAAATAGGTTTCTTGCTTTTTATTTGTGCATGTCATTAACATTAAACACATGATGTTGCAATGACAATGGAATTGATGGCTTAATGGAATGAATTTTAATTTAAGTAATATTTCCATTAATCTAAAAGCTCTCCCTTTAAAGTCTGTAGAATTTATTTATTGGAAAAATTCCAGCATAATTCTACTGAAAATTCTCCTCTGAATGATAACATGTCAGACTTTTAAGGCTCTCTTCTGGCAGGTTTTCTTTTTGCCTTTGAATGTTACTGACATAAGAATACATTTCTCACAAGTTGTCTGCGTAATGAGAAAAAGAAAGAGGGACCGCTGCAGAAATCACAGTAGGTGCAAAATGCCACAGCCCCAGATCTGTCCCCTTGGCTGGAGAAGTGCATCCCAGATTTGTTACTGGTTTATTTTAGGTTATGGAAAATGCAGAGGATTAAAAAGGCAGAGGGAAGCAGATGCCATGCAGGCAGAGGCAGCTAAAAGCCAATCTCCATCCAAGAGCACAGAGGCACTGCACCCAGCACAAGAATGTGTTTTGAGGCAAAGCTAAGCTGTGGCAGCTGGGGCTGGGACAGAGAGGTGCAGCTGCGCTAGGGGAGGCGAACGAGCGGGCAGCATTCCTGCTCGCACAAAACAGCAAAATCCACCATGCAAACCAAATAAATGCTGGCCCACGCTGGGCGTCTTCACGCTCCCCGTGTTTGTGTTCACTGGCTGCAGAGCACAGGGGAATGGGATGGGGTCAGAGCTGCCTCCCAGCCCGAGCTCCGCCTGCAGAGAGGGGCTGCTTCAGGTTTGCCCCTTTCCAGCTCCATGCAAAGGGCACGGCTCTGGTTGTGCCTTCTCTAAGCATGTGCCACCAACAGTGCATGCACACATGTCTGCGTGTGCTCTTCTGTGGGACGACAAACCCAGGTACTCTTCTGTCCAGGTTTCTCCTTTCAGGGAAAGGGGAAGACCAGAGTCCTGATAGTTGTCATCGTGTCACTTCATGCTCTGCTGGACACCACACGCAATCCTCAGCAACTCCAATTAGGCAATGGAAAGTGCCTAAATAGGATAGCACAGAGCAGCTACCCCAGGAGCACAGCCCCAAGCTCGGGATGTCACAGCTCCATCCAGGCACATTTGTCCAGCCTTCACCTCCCCCAGCCCGGGGATGAGGTGGTTGTGCAAACACCAGGGAGGTGTGGGCACGTGAGGATGACTACCTCTCCCCTAAATGGTAGCAGGCTGCCTGCCAGACATCCAGCGCAGAACCCCATGAGCCAGCACAGGCAAGAGGTGCCCACTCGGGCAGCTCCACTGAGCTTCCCCCCTCCCCACACCACCCACCAAAACTGGCCAGCCCCAAGACACAGCCAAGGCTGTGTGTGCATGAAAATAAGGCACAGCAGCCCAGCACCACCCTGGGGCCAGGCCAGCACAGCCAGATCCTCCACCCCACTGCAGCTGCTTTGAAGAGTTTAGATCCAAACTGAGCACACCGAGAAGCCACCTCATCTGCTCTGGCCAGCATGGGTGGATGTCCCCACGCCACAGCAAGTCCTCTCCTGAGCTGCACAGGTGCTAGGTACAGGGCAGCACTACACTGAACTTGAAGACATCCAGAGCAGCACTGGTGGGCAGCACCACTCTCCCCTCTACCAACTCAGGGTAAGCAGCAGGAGTGAGGTCTAGGTCAGGACACAGCATCTCTCTCCCCTTCCTCTCCCCCATCCACCACCAAAACACCCTTGGCTGTACCAAACAACCCTGTGCTGCAGCCTATTCACTTTAATTTAGGATAATTGTCAAGAAGAGCTCAGAAATTAATAGTACGAAGCGGCAACACCTCAGCACAGTAGAGGTTGCTTAGGTTGTGGAAGCACTTTCAGCCCACAAGAGCTTGTCTCCACCCACGGGTTATACCTCCAAGACAGGCTGGTTTCTTGAGCAGGGGAGGTGGAGCTGCTCCAGCAGCTGGAAGACTTTCCACCCAACTATCTGGCTCAGCGGTGGGAACATGGCACTCCCAGAAACTCTGTTCAGGGCCAAACAAAGCCCACTTCTCTTCCTGACCAACAGGAGATTTCTTCTGGAAGATGGCACCAACCCCACAGTTTCATGGTACTCACACAGAGGCATGAGCAGAAAAGAGCGTGCTCCCTTTCAGCTGCAGCCCTGTGGAGATCTGTCTTTCTCCATGGTTAGGGAGGGTCAGAAAGGGCAGCCAGCCCTTCGTGTGCGGCCCAAGCCTAGTCAGCATCTTTCACTCTTCATCGCTCAGCCACACCTCCCATCTGCACTGGCTCTAGACTTCTCTCGCCTCCGCCCCCTGCTCCTCCTCACATAGGCCAATTTTGTGATACATCCAAAGGAAGACAGTGAATAATGCATTAACTCCTGCCTGGACAATATAAAACACCCCCACTTTTTCCCTCCCAAAGAGCTAAGTAAATCCACCTGCTTTCCACTATGCGCAGCAGACTGACACTGACCACCTCCCTGCAGTCTTGTGCTGGAGACACATCACTAAGACCCAGCCATGACAAGTACCTGATACAGAATGAAGTCAATTCTTGAAGGAAGTCACTCTTATTAGCAGCCGCTTGTTAGTTCATAAGGCCTCTGGAGACAGATGAGGACTTTGCCTTCACAGGCCTCATTCTTCTCATTCATGCATTGCCCTCTTCCTTTTTCCCTTGTCTCCCCGTCCACTCCTAGCACCTCCCCACACCCACTCCAGGTTTCAGCCACAGTCTGATTAGGCAGAGGGCTGACTGGCAGCTCTTTTAACTGAGGAGCCAATTCACACCTCTGCAGCTGGCTCAGCCCTTATCACTGAAGCCTTCAGTGGCTCTTTTTCCCCACCTGAAAGCAGTTATGCATATCTACTTTGGGAAAGACATTATTTCCACTTAATATACCTAAGAATAGCATGGGGTGTTGTTAAATTGGAAATCTAAGGTGAGAGAGCGTGTTTATGGACAGCCACGCGCAGCTCCAAGAGAGCCATCTAGGATCTGCATCCCCCGGGGCTGAACTAAAAAAAGCAGCAGCAAGATGGCATCTGGAGGAGCCCATCCATCTCCCTCCCAGCAGGGCGTTAAGCAGATACACTAACAGCAGTTGACAGTGGGAAAGTTAATGGGTGCGTGCATTAACCTACATAAGCATGTTTAAGCTAGGAGGCCTATGCAGAAATCAAATGGGTTAAGTTTCCAGGCCTTCTGTTCCAGAGATCGTGAAACCAGCTCCAAGGGCTCAAACGCTGTCTTGGGATGGCAGTAAAGCAACTTCACATCATCACATTTTTTACCTCAAACTCATCAGTGGAAACCTGTATGTGTGTGCGCACATGCCTATGTCTCTATATGCTGCTCAAACTGTTTTTTTTTAATTTCTCCCTCCTATATCCAGAAACATAGATCTATTAAACGCATGATAAAGGAGGGGTTTGTTTCTTTAGACTGAGAAATTTTCAAGTTTAAAGGTACCCCTGCTGTGTTCACTGGTCCAGGCAAGAGTCAGCAGGCTGCTCGCTGTGGCTTGGCACGAGCCTGGCACCAGCCACCCAACAGATCTGTGCCGTAGCACCAAAAGGTCATGGTGAAATTTTATTTCCTCGGCATAAGCAGTAGATACTACCGTTGGGCTTAACAGCAGACGCAGAGCCTTGAAGTAAATGTTTCATGATAAACAAGAAACCTGTGTAAACATTGAGTGTAGATATATAATTGATGATGGATGCACTTGGGACTGGAGCAAGATCTAGAGCACTTGGCTTTAGACACAGTATCTAAAGGAGTTACTTCTCCCTCCAGGTCTGACCTCTGACACGTCCTCCAGGGCAAGCTTGTTCAGCTCAGCTGTATCCAGGAGCTCGAGCTGCCCTAGAAAGCTTGAGCCACGTGGGCTGGGAAAAGGGAGAGGGAATGGGAGCGAAGCCAGACTTGGTGAGTGGAAAATCTCTCCCATGAAAGCTTGCAAGACCTTTAAGGATCATCGTAATGGCTTTTTGTTGTCGTAGTTGCAGGGATCATTTTTTAAAACAAAGAGATAACATTTGGTTCATTTCTTTCATTTTGGAAAAGGGCAGCTCCTAAGCCCTTATCGTTAAGAAATAAGAGCAGTGTTACATGTTCAAACAATTTATGTGAGGATCCTGCCGTTTGTTATGGGAACAGCAAGTACAACTGCAAGTCCATTATCATCCCTCCCTGCCTCTGCATGCACAGCATGAGCAAGTGAGGAAGATTAGGGGTAAGAGCAATGGAGCCTGCAAAGTCAGTGACAAATATTCAGTACTTAAAACCCTCTCTGAGGCTTCCCACACCGAAGCGAGGCTTTGGTTTGGTCAGCGGCCGGACAAGGACCCACTGATTTTTCTCCAATTTACTCCAAGTCTCAAAAAATAGCAACCTCTATTCGTGATCTGACAGCTGAGAAACAAGCGACTCAGCACCGCCGCGGCGCTCTGCCGATGCCCCGATGAGCAGCGGTGATGGGAGGTGGGTGGCAGAACTGATACAGATAAGTTGCTAGCGTTGGAAGGAGTTTCTGGACACTTGCCCATGTTAAAACCCACCAGTTTTATCTGCCTTTTTTACTTTAAAAAAAATCATGGAGCAATGGCATTACATTCTGGTCTTGTTTTCAAACCCACGCTTCCTCTGACCTCCACTCCCCATATCTTCACCCTCCCACTCACAGCTAATCTCTCCCTGCCTCCCCTCGCTTCTCTGTTGTTTCTGCAGACAACACGTTTATGCTGCTGCGAGTCTGCAGCAGCCGACAGACCATTTCTCATAATAAACCACTCCTGGCTGCACAGCCGGGCTGGGCCCCGCCACGTGAGCAGTTGTAAGTTTACGGGTTTTGAAAAGAAGGAGCTTTGCACACAAGAAAAAACCCACATCTCCTGTAACAAGAGCCCGTGCCAGGGCAGGCACAGCGGGCGGGAGGAGGAGGAGGAGAGTGGGGCCCAGGAGGTTTTGGTGCAGCCCTCCGTGGCGTCCCACACGTGAAGTTCTCAGCAGCAAGCCCATCGCGGGCAGGGAAAAAGGGAAGTCAGTTACCAACAGGTAACAAGGCAACCTGCTGGATTTACTTAGCGAAAGCTTAGCTGCCTTTAAACACAGAGAATGTTTCTGAGGAGTGATAGAGATCAAAACAGCAATTTAAGCAGCTTTCCGAGAGCGTGGTCTAGCTGTTCAGGCACGTCCTTCTGTTCAGCGCTTCTGCCTGCAGACGTAATCAGGCACAGGTGCAAACGGAGGGCCCTGGAAAGAAGAGGCTGCCTGCTGTGCCGCGGTGCCGGTTTAAGCAGAGAGCTGCGACGTTCCCGTCACGGCGACCTGTCAGGGCAGCAGCCGACACCGGGCCTGGTTTCGGGGGCGATTTAAAAGGGAAGGTGTCCATAAATGAGAGGTTGTTAGCTCCTGCGCAGAAGCCGGCAGCGGCAGGAGAGCCGACCCCGCGCCCGGCTGCCTCCACCACCCCGCAGACGCGGCGGTGCTCCCAGCACGGGGTCGGGGTCCAGCGTACCCCAGTCCTCGGAGGGGGCGGCAGCTCGCTCCCGTGTGCCGGGCTGTGACCGAGGGGCGAGGGGGGCTGGCTGGCAGCAATGTCCCCTTCAACCAACACAGCTGAAGCTGCCACCGGAGCAGGTGGCACCTTGACATCGCTCCCAACAATGATGCTTTAGCACGGACAAAAGCAGAAAACAGGGGGAAGAAACCCTACCTGGGGAGAAGATTAAATAAATGTCCTGGTTTAGGCCAGGATGGAGCTAGTTTTGTTTTCAGCAGCTCCTGTGTTTTGGCTTTAGTGTGAGAAGAACAGTGATAGCACACTGATGTTGCTGGTTGCTGCTGAACGACCAAGGACATTTTGCTGTTTTCCAGGTTCTGCTAACGTGCAGATGCAAAAACTTGGGAGGGGTAGAGACAGGATAGTTGATCCAAACTGGCCAAAGAGAGTATTCCATACCATAGACGTCATGCTTGATATAAGCGAGGGTCGGTCGGTGGGCCACTAGTTTTTACTAGATCTTTTTTGGTCTTTTGGGCTTTTGAGGCTTTTGAGACCTTTAACTTGCCCTAATCCTTAAGCTTCCCTTTGGGTTGCTTTTTGTTTCCCTATTTTTACCTTTTTGTTTTTCACTCGTTTAGCTGTTTGTTCCCTCGCCTGCTTTCCCTGGAACTTGCTGTTCTGGGATAGCTGGGGGGGGGATACCCCTGCTCCCTGCCTGCTGCTCGGGACGGGCTGTATCGGTCGTCGGGTGGTGAGAAATTGTGTATCGTTTGTTTTATATATTCTATTATCCTTGTATATATTATCATTATTATCATTATTAATATATTTTCATATTTTTCCTTTGCTGTCCTGGTGAGCTGTTTTTTATCTCAACCCGCGAGTTTTCCTTTCTCTCCAATTCTCCTCCCCACCCCAGCAGGGAGGGGGGGAGTGAGCGAGCGGCTGCGTGGTATTGGGTTACAATTTGGGGTTAAACCACGACAATAAAGCAACGAGACCCCGAGCTGATGAGGTGCCAGGGGACCGATGGGACCCCTCAAGCTGTGGGCCACCCCCCGTTATGGACTCGCTGCTTTTGGAAAGAGCGGAGCACCGAAGGAAACCCTCCCTGGGGAAGGCTGCGCGGGCAGCAGAGGAGCACCTTGCCGGGGGAGGAGAGGAGGAGAGGAGGAGAGGAATCGGGGGAAGTTGCCATAATTGTTCAGCCTAATTGTGATCGTGTCCTCCTCAGCCTCTCCAGCGGCATTCCCGTGCCTATGTTGTCTTCCTCCCCCGTCAGAGGGAAAGAGATTTACAGGCTCAGCTGACATCATTTATTTCACCAGAAGTTTGAGAGGGAGTCACTTGTAAAAATCTCTGTAAAACAGCAAAAGAAAAATGGCAGAGGGACAGGACTGGTAGATATTGACAGTCATAGATGTCTTTATCTGCCTGAAACAGAACTGCATGGAGTACTCCAGCCACCTGCACCGGCAACAGGGAAAGGAGAAAAAAGAAAAAAAGGCATAGTTAAAGGACAAACGGGCCCCTAGGCTTGGAGAAACCTGCGTGTCCCTACACCTGAGCCGAACTGCTTGCTGCAGGTCCCTGCAGCCCCCCCCCCCATGCCAGAACAGGCCTATTACAAGGGGCCAACATAGCTACAACGCTGAGCCTGAAGTACAGTGTGGTAACTTCTAAGGGAATTGGGATATGATAGGAAGTACCAGAGCTGTGGGAACAGCAACTTTGCTCCCTTCTGGCTCTTCTGTTGGAGCCTCAGATGCTTTGGACAGTGATCAATGAGGGGAACACAACAGCATTTTCCATCTGTACTTGCTAAACAGACACACTGGTATGAGCAGCTGCTGCAACCAGGGCATCCCACTGGCATCTTCTGCCCATGAATCCGTAGCTGGAGCAAGATGACTCCTGCTACAGAGGCTTGGAAAACGCACCACTGCATAGAATAAGAAGTTTTGTATCTGTGAGAGAAGAATCAAAGCAATGCTCCCGGGAAACAACGCTTTTATTATCAAAACTCTGGTGTCAAGGCACTAAGTGAAGGCTGCCAAAGGGCACAGCCTAATGTGCTAAAGCAGTGAGGCACTGAGGAGTTGATGGTTGCAGCCTCCAGAACAGCTCTGGCACCCCAACACACAAGCAGGATTCAAGGCCAGACACCTGGAGGGTCCAAAAGCCCTGGCTCTGGGGCTGAAAGAGACACATCTCAAACCAAAGCTACCAAAGCTTTCTGGAACAAAAGAGCCCGTGCAGAGGAGGGAAATAATCACATTATGGGAGCAAGCAGCAAATGAAGACTTTGAACCAGAGGTCAAAACGTAGACTAGTGCCCTTGGGAGAGGAAGTGCCATGAGATATGGGAGCTCAGAAGAGGGCACATGGTTGAACCTCCTTGCCTGAATGGGTCCAGCAGAGCCACAACCCAGCAGTGTGGATGGTACTGGCTACCCCGCAGCTGAAGGAATGGCCTCATTTCAAGCAGTGCTGAGTACCTAGCAGGTTCCCATGGAAAATTCCATCGATATTTCAGGCCTAATAAGTGCCTAAAATCTTCACCTTAACCAGCTCTCTGAAACCATCCTCAGGAGTTTCAGCTCAAGGCCCATGTGCACACACATGCCTGGAGTGCATCCTCGCGTTCAGCCTTTCCTGTGCTGGGGAAGCACGACTCCTGCACACAGCTCTCCCTGCTACATCCCTCTCAACCCTCCCTCCTCCGACACCGCAGGAAGCACTGGCACACCGCTGCGGGCAGCAGGGTGGCCGTGCTCAGAGCCTGGCTCCCGACAACGGGTACACCCACTGGGACCAGCTGCTTTAACTCGCCTTCCTGCTGCCGCCGCTGCCTCACTTGCGCTGGGGCTATCAGCGGTGTCAAGGGCATGTTGGCAGGGACGAGTCTCTCAGGAGCAGATGGTAGAGGAGGAGGAGAACTGACCTTTCAGTAACAGAGGCTGGATGAAAGTGTGAGTGTAAAAGCAAAAAAAACCCCCATGTTGGTGTGAAATCATTCTTCTCATAAACACCAAACCTGACCACCTGAGTGCTGGGACTGCTGCAGAAGACTAATCTGGTTTAGTGATGCTTGTGGCTAAAGCCATGGTGAAGGTGGTGCTTGCAACACAGAGAGACGTGCCTAAGCCCCTGCTCCATCACTTAGCACCTCAGTGTACCTGATGGTGTCGTTGTCATGTGCTAAAATCCGTCCTTTTCACTCTCCAGAGTGTGGGAGGTGTGGGTGCTTGGTGTGCATTACCAAAAGGATCCTGTAAGTAAGTACTCCCTCAGCCTCTCCATTGGGGTGTTTTCAGTTCCTACAGGGTAAACTCTTTCCTCCCAGGTGCCAATCACACCAAGGATGGGGAGTCCCTCCATGGCTCGCTATCCTGGCTCTGCGCCAACCCAGACCTCCTCTTCCTCTCTAGCCCACAGTCCCCACAGATGGGGGACCTCTGACTACAGGGACCTAAACCTATCAACTGGTTCAGCGTCCCGGCAGCAGTAAGCAGGAAACTCAGAAGCTTTAGCACTGTCCCTGTGGATACAAATCCAGCTCTCCTGTATCTCTTAACGCTTTTTGCCTGGCAATCCCTCATGCAGAATTTAATTCAGACAATTCGGCACATGTTGGCAGAGCTGTGCGTCAGAAGCACCACAAAGGTGCCTCTCTCAGAGCTCACCGTAATTCCCGTTTCTGTAACCGAGTCCTATAATTAAATGGATGGGAATGTCAGCAGAATTTTCTATCGCTTATAGAGAACAAAAGACTTAAAAATTTAACCTGAGTGACCTCTGAGGGCTCAAAACCACAGACTCAAAAAAATGCGGGCAGAGAAGAACACCAAACATTTGTTTGGCATTTTCATGAACATTTTTTCCGCTAGTCTTATAATCTGCAAGTCAGGGAGATCTGACTCATGATTTTGGAACATTTGGGGTTGGCAGCAAAAGATGCCCCACGTATGTTTGTACCTCGCTGTCTCTGAAAAGGTCACCACCACTCACTAAGTGATGTGTCAATGCTCTTGCGGGTAAAGCACCCACACACTCGGACAGGAGATGGACCATGAAGTTGTGGTGTGTGTGATGTTTTATAGGGTAGGATGCTGTTTCACTGAGGGACTGACCTGAACAGGCAGCTTGGTCCCCTCCTGTCTTTGTCATTTCCTGAGATCCTGTGATGTCAAGCAAGGTTTATGCAAAGAAAATGTTACAATAGCCAACATATTCATGCATCCACTATACACATAGGGTGTAAATATGTAAGATTTATTTCTGCAAAATTCACCTTTACCTCTCTATTCTAGTCAGCAGCGTCCTTTTACACAGCTCAGGTGAATTTCCATACTGGGCTACAGAGTTCACCAAATGAACAGATTATGTTACGATTTACTTTTGGGATTAAAACCCCTACATACTGCTTATCTGTTTCCAAACAGTCACGGAACCTGTAGATGGGCAAACCTGCAAAAGAAAAATACAAGAAAAAACTCATACACAGATATTAAAACATCAAAACTGTCTATAAAATGAAAGCTTTCTCCTTGCTCTTCATAGAAAAACAAACAAACAAACAAACAAACTAAACATATTTGAACTCATGAGCATATAAAGAGGGATTTGTTTCTAGTATCGTAGCAAGCCGGATGCAACACATACTACTGAAAGGTTCACAACTATGCAGCTCTAAAAGGGTTTATGTCAGAAACACTGCAAAAACAAACATGGAGCATACAAATCCAGGGTGGTTTGCTATGGCTCAGTCTTATTATCCAAGTTAATGATGCTGCCATGTCACAGCTGCACACCCGTGCCGGGTGGGTCTCCAGCAGCGCTGTTCTGCATCCAAAGAGCTGACTCAGGCTCCAGGGGGGCTGCCCGAGGCTGCGGGGCCAGTGCCCTTCCGCGCCTCCTGTGCTCGTTTTGACTGGGCTAGAGCTAATTTTTTCCATAGTAGCCACTATGGGGCTATGTTTTGGATTAGTGGTGAAAACTGCGTTGATAATACAGGGATGTTTTTGTTACTGCTGAGCAGTGCTTGCACAGAGTCAAGGCCTTTTCTGCTTCTCACCCCACCCCACCAGCGAGGAGGCTGGGGGTGCACAAGGAGTTGGGAGGGGACACAGCTGGGACAGCTGTCCCCAACTCACCAAAGGGATATTCCACACCATATGGCATCATGCTCAGCATATAGAGCTGGGGGAAGAAGAAAGAAGGGGGGGACATTCGGAGTGATGGCGTTTGTCTTCCCAAGTCACCGTCCCACATGATGGAGCCCGGCTTTCCTGGAGGTGGCTGAACACCTGCCTGCCCATGGGAAGTAGTGAAGGAATTAGTTGTTTTGCTTTGCTTGCGTGCATGTGGCTTTTGCTTTACCTGTTAAACTCAACCATGAGTTTTCTCACTTTTACTCTTCCAATTCTCTCCCCCATCCTACTGGGAGGGAGTGAGCGAGTGGCTGCGTGGTACTGAGTTGCTGGGGTTAAACCACAACACCTGGGGAGGTGGGAGTGGGGCAAAAACCAGGGAGTGGGGGGCAAAGGGTGGACTTGGTCGCAGCTCTGATGGCTGGAGAGGAAGGGTGAAGAAGGTTAAGTGTGAGGAGCTCTGGGAAGGGCAACTCCTCCCTCTTGTCTCTTCCCAGCAGGAGCCACTACCCACATCTCCCCTCCTCTCCCTCGATAGCTCTGCCCATCTTGGCTTCTCAGGGCTGTAGGATGGGCAAAGCAAATGGTGAGGACGGCAGCTGTTTTTCTGCCAGAGGCTTGCATTGTCCGTGTCTGAAACTAGCCCCGTGTGCTGCACTTCATGCTGGGCTATAGCTTTGTGGTTTTGTTTTAAGCAGTTATCCCAGTATAAGACCTGATGGTGGTTGAAGTTCCCTGCACGGACCAGAAATAGCTAAGAAAACAATGTGTTAGTTTGGTAATAACAACCCTTATTGTCCAGCAATTAATAAAAGCTGTGCCTATTAACATGCATTTGAAGTTTGCATTGAATGAGACATCCGAAGCCTGTTTGTTTAAGCCAGAGACAGCTCGGTCATCATCGTGCTAGTTTTACCAGGGACAGCTTTTGGAAATCCTTCCTCTCCTTTTTTTGGATCTGCATCATGTGTTTTCCTGCCTCCTCCCTGGCTCCTGTGCCTGACAGCAGAGCAGGAGAGGGAAGAGGAGCTGGCAGTCAGAGCTCAGGACCCTGCTACGGCAGACGAGAGCTCAGGACTCGCCTCACAGGACCTGGCTTGCCATTGCTTTCAGTCTGTGTGCACGTATTGCACCAATCTGCAGTTGCAAGTTCAACAAAATCGACGCAGCGTAAGGCTAGCGTCATGCTGCACTGAACCAGGCAATTGACATCCAAGTGAAAGTTTCAGAGCGTCATGTACGTGTTTCTTCTCCTGTAAGGGCTGCAGCTAAGAAAGGGTCTTCTGCATGAGATTCCCTGAAGAAAACCCAAAAGCAGAAAGTGAGACCAGCGTTGCATTGGTATATTGGCTGATGGGTACAAAATCTTCTGACAAGTCGTTTGCTCGGCCCTGATTGGAAAATATCTTTAATTAAAACACCACATCAGAATCCTGAACCAATTTCATCCCAGCTCCGCTAAGTGCTTGGTACAAAACATTAACTCTAAAATCTCATTACACATTAGCAATCCCTGTGACAAACATAAATGATAATTTAGCTCTAACGCATTCTGGAGCAAGCCATTTTTAAGAGAGGCACATGATATCAGCTTGCTAGGAGAAGGGGAAGAGTTGAATTTATCTAGCTGGTTCAGCAACGGGCTGTACAAATCATTGTAGTGTGTAGATCTGACAGTACACAGCAGCTGTTTAGCCCAAATCTGGCACTTGAGCCTGGCCTGGGTTTTGAAATCCCACCAGCAGTGCCGAGTTCCCAGGTCTTGAAGCATTCAGAGAAGGGAAACAGGGATGGGGAAGGTGTGGATGTTTGTTGATTTTACAGGACAGCGGGGAGGGAGATATATCCGGAGACTGCAGGTAATCCGAGGTTGCTCAAAAACACAAGCAGAGTCAGGGAGGGGGAGCGGGAAGGTGGGACTGCCTGCAGTCACTGCAGCTGGCTTCGGGGGCAAGAAGCAGGAGCGCGAAAAAGGCAAGACTTGCAGTGGTGGTGTGATCACTAGCACTGGTGGACATCTCGCACCACTAAACATGGCACAACCCAGCCAGGACAAAGGAGGACACTGCAGCGGTTAATATTTATATTAAGTACAAGAACTGTCTTAACAGCACTTCTAGGCCGGAGGGATGGCAGTGGAACTAATGTTATTTGCATTGTTTATTGTCAGAAAGATGTTAAATATCCTTTCTTTGATTAACAGCAACACCCTCAATCTCTCCCCAGTCTTGAAAATAACCTTTCTAAACTCTGCAGGCTGCACCTGGATCAATGCAAGTGGGCGCGTGAGCATTTGAGCAACCTGGTCTAGTGGAAGGTGTCCCTGCCCGTGGCAGGGGGGTTGGAACTAGATGCTCTTTAAGGTCCCTTCCAACCCAAACCATTCTATGATTCTATGATTTAACTTTGTGAAATGGGAAAATTATGGCTATTTACTATGGGATTATGAAGCATGTACATGATGAATATTATACACGGATTTTAAAAACAGGCAAAACCCAACCAGCCTATCTTCCCCCACATTTCCTCCAAGTACCACCTACCAGATTTGATCATTGCCTTGAAATCTAGAGCTGGAATCAGGTTTTGTACTGGCTGACATGAAGTCACTGAAGTTTTCAGTGAAGGGAGGGCTTTTCCCTCATCTGCCACTTTCTGGCTGCACTAGAAATCAGCCAGATTATTTCCGATCAAATTTTGTTTGGGGAGGTGGGAGGGGAGATATCGCCTGCATCCATTGTCTTGTCAGAGCTGCAACATATCCCTGTGGCTTTATGGATGCCACAGCATTTCCAGTGTAGATAGACTGTTGCATCTGGAGAGAAAAAGGTGCAAAGCAAAAAAACTTGACTTTGACAATGCACATCTCCCTCCCATAAAAATACTTGAAAACATGTATGTTTGCTCCAGCAAGGAAAAACCCCCTTAAAACTTGTTGCCAGATGGGCGCAATCTTCAATGATGTGCTCTTCTTTTAGCAGCAGCTATGCTTTAATTCTGCCCCACAGAAGTCGAGAGATGTTTACCACCGGCTTCAATGGGCGCCAAGGCACGTTAGCTCCACGTGCTTTTGAAACCCCTTTCTTGTATGGCAAAAGAAGGAAAAGGACCACATTAGACTAAAAAGAAGGGATATGTTTTTCCTAGCAGGTGAAACGTCATTCTGTGATTTTCTGTATCTCCAGTCCTGGAGGCGCTGCCTGGTAATGACAGAGAAACGCAGCTCTGTGTGGGGAAAGGGGCTGCTCCTGCCCTCTCCCAGCACCCAGCAGCCGGTGCGAAGTCCAGCATTCTCCGTGTAGAGATCCGCTAAGTGCATGGTGTTTTACTTACACCTCCATTCCAAAACATTTAAAAACCATCACACAGATCAGACAATGAATCTTTGCTTGAGATTCAGGAAAAAATGAGAAGCCCCGTAGGAGGTTTTTGTGAAAAGGCAATGAACTTTTCCGTAGGGAGGCTGACGGCAGTCAGATGGTGGGGAGTTGTCTGGTTACTGCAAGGCCAACAGTTCCTTGATTTTTACTGCTTAAGAATAGTAGTTTGGGGTTGCATCTCTCTCTCTCTGTCTTTGTCTGCAGTGAAGACCAATGTCCCCAAATCGTTCAGCTTCTTTAGAAGACCTTTCCTTGAAGGGTTCTGCTTTTCCACCCTGGCCACTCAGTGACCTCACTGGTTCTCAGGAAAGCCTCTCTGACAGATACTTTCTGGTTAGCTACTCCTACCCCTTCAACTGCTAGCTCTTGCAAAATTCAAAGGGGGAAGGGAACTAACATTTTACCTTCTGTATCTAATTTTCCTCCTTCTTAGCTTTGCTCAGATTGGATTTGTCTTTTCTGAAAAAGACAGAAGATGGGCTTAAATCAGGTATTGAACTTTGCCACTTTATTATTTTGGGTTTTCCTCCTTGCCTTGCTGCTTATTGCTGCAAAAGCCTCCTCTGCCTTACATTCAGATCACTTGGAGCCTTTCTGGTGAGCTCACAGATCTTCATTTCTTCACTTACAATAAAGCTTTCCTGAATTACTTTCTTTCTTCTAGAGGATTTGTCTTCAAAACCGCCCTGTCAGACTGCCAGATTTCAGCATGATTTCCGTTCCTGTCCCCTTGCCACACTTGCCTCAGATGCTGAACGCTTTTATCATACGCTTTAAAAATCCTTATTTAGTAAAACTTTCAGTAACAAGTAGCATGACGCAAAGGTAGCTCTACTGCTGTAACTGCACCTATGTTAGGTAGCTGTACTCTTTCTGTCCTCGGCTGAGACCAGCGCACCATGTTCCAAACACCGTTCAGTCGAAAACCATTGCATGTTGCCCACAGAAGGGGTAGGGAGTAATTTGAGCTGGTGCTCCTCTTTCCTCCTCGGCATGGCCTTTGGGTAATCGCTGAGTCACGTCTGCTGGCTCTGCAGAAGCGAGTCCATTTTGGAGGGGACCAGCTTGATAAACACTGCAGGGTGGGAAGGGGAGCTGTGCTTAAATTTGTGTTTGGCAGTGACCATCAGCATTACTGAGTCACGCTTCATTAGTCAGGTGAAGAACTGGACAATGCTGTTGCTTTATTTTACAGCCTTCTGCCTCACTTACAAATTCACATCCTGACCTTGGTCCATATAACTCCAGTCATTACAGTGTCCTTCTGTGGTATATCTAACAAAAAATCATTAAGGTCTTTGATGGCTCTTGACGTGCTTCACAGCTCTGCCTACATCCACGTATAGCTGTGTACCACACCTGCCCAGGACCTCACCACCCTTGTTCAAAGGCAGAAACTCAGCCAAGGTAGCTTAGAAAAAAAGAAAAAAATATATGGTTCAACTTGCCCCACTCCTTAGTTCAGCTTATCCTTGCAGAAAGCCACTGTCTGTATACTTTGTGCCGATCACATGTTCAAAAACTACATTCGGTTTATGTCAAGAGAAATTTACTTCTCAACACTGCTGCAGCAGAAAGCATAAGCTTCGCTTTCTGTGCAACACATTGCATCACTCCAAAAATAGTCTGATACTTCTTCAGCTTGTTTAAGAACAACCGAGCTACCTGTTGGAGAGAAAAGCTGTAGCTACAGGCAGGAAGCGTGCTGGAGCAAGGCAGAAGACAAACTGCCTCCCGAGAAGCAGCACGGTGCAAAGCAGCAGCAGGAGGGGGCAGGGGAAATAAATCGGGGTGGGAGGCCTGGGGAGTGCAAGGAAACGGATGCAGTGAAGGACAAGAGAGAAGCATGGACAGCCCTTGCATGCTCTCAAAAACATGGATCAGGTATGTCTGGATGCGAATCAATTAGATGGGCAGGTCAAGTACAAATAAGCCTGCATTTGTGAGAGATGAGGTAAGTCTAAACTGGCGATGACACCGCCATGATTAGGCAACGACTATTTCAGACCCGCAGCTCTTCACGCTGCAGACTGTGGCTCACCTGCCGTCTGCTTGCGGTGGCAGGAAGGCTCCTCAGTGCGCTTACTGCCTTCTCCCAGCAAGGGCCCCGGTGCTGCTTGCTCACCTTTCATCATAGACTTTTTCTCCAGGGTGCCCACACCAGGTCCTGCCCCGTTCAGCTGCAGCTTCTCCACTCGGCTGGCGCCTGGGGAAGGGAAGCGCGAGGCAGAGGCACATCACGGCCCGCTGGAGCAGGGGCTGCCCTCTGCCCGGGACCAGCCTGGCCGTGCCACTGCCCAGCCACCCCGGCAGCCTCTTCCCTCCCACTGAATGAAGAAGACATGAATACATCAGTCTTCACAGGATAACCATTGCCCAGGTGGAAAACACCCCCTTGGGACTTCTGCTCTCAGTTCTCCTCCCTCCCTCTTTGCTCGACCAGATGCTGTTCTCTGCCAGCAACATTTCTGGAAGGAGTTTCTGGTAGGACACCCACAAGTGCTGCTGGAAGCAGGTGGGAAGCGAGGCGCGGGACGTGGGAGGACTGTATCTGCTCTCACACAGACCAGTGCCCCCCTTCAGGAGAGGCCTGTGGGGATCATTTTCCAACTCTGCAGCCCTTGCAATTTCCTTGGCATCCCCTACATAGCCTCCTGTTGGTGGTTGTGCTACGGGGAATAATTTCCCCACCCCGTCACACTGGCTGTACCCAGGCTGTACCTGTCCCAAGGAGTGGCTGCCCCAGCTCGTGGTGGTCGTGCTGTCCTTTTCAGTAACCTGCATTCACAGCGATTTGTAGCTGCCTATAAATCTGCCACCCATGCCTGGTGCCATCAGAGCTCTCCCAGGAAAGCCCCTTGCCATGGCCTCTCCGCCTGCCATTGACCCTGTAAGGGAGCTGGGATAAAAGCAAGCTGTGCCGTGCGCTCTGCTGCAGGCAGGGCACCCCAGGGCACAGGGTGCGGCCATCCCCGGGGAGCAGCTAGGCTGGCCCGCAGGAGAGCAGCCGGGGTGGCCCACTGGCCGTGCAGGCAAGTTCTGTAATGGGTTTTGCTCCAGCATCGTCCTACACAGCACAGTAAGGGCACCGCCGCGACCACCCAAGCAAACGCAGATCGGCCGCGTCGGCTGAGGGGATGACAAACATAAGGAGGAGGAACGGGATGTGCAGCAGCTCCTGGTGGGATCAGAAGCAGCACTGCTTTCACACAGGTTTTGCTTAGCATAAAGGCTCTTCTGATGTTTCATGACTATCAAAGGCTTTGAAATTCACATGAATTTAAAGGAAGGCAGAAGTTCATCTGAAACGAGAGAAAGATTACATTTTCCCTCCCACCATATTTCCAGCTTCCCAAGAACTTTCCTTTGAAGACTCCACTGCTCCCAGAAATGTCTTTATGATGTTTTTTAAGTCATTTCCCATACAGGATCATCACTGCACAGCACAAGCAAATGGTAGAGGTTCAGAAAGCAAAGTATGGGGGTGAGAGGTGAGGCTGTTGGTGAGCTTCGGCTTCTCAACAAAACCAAATCATCCCACCACATAATAGCGTGGTTAGGAGGCAAGTATACCAGATGTCCAATATTGGAGAGAGAGCGGGGGCTTTCCGAGGGGCAAGTTTGACCGAGCAGTGCCTTACTGCCTCATTGCTGACTAGAGCAAGAATACAGATTTGGGCTAAGGGAGAAATTCCACTTTTTCAAACTTTTTTCTCAAGTCTGGGTACAGGCAACTCCCATCTGGGAAAGAAAGGGCCCACAAACTGCCTGAAGCAAAGAGGAAGGGAGAAGGGTCTCACGGCGAGGCATTTTGCTTTCCAGCCCCTGGAAGGGGACTCCTCTAACTGGTCTGCTCTGATATCTGGCCGCCAGGGAATAGATAAGCATGGGGCGGACTGCAGAAACGATGAGACGAAACTGCTCCTTTCCCTCTGATAAGAGGGAGCTGGTGTTGAACCTATTACGCAGATTATGGTGGATCTGAATTCATATCCCTTTGAGCAGCAGCTACAGAGACAGAGCAGTTGGATTAAGTTTCACTTTCCTATGTAAAATGACTTAACTGGGTAGATAAAACTTAATATATCTGTGAAGTCTCATGTGTTTCCCTGAGACTTGATCTCAATAATGTCTTATGAATGCCTTGCTGATTGTTTAATGAATTATTTTTCTCCCTCTCAGACTGTTAATAATAAATTACAAGTAGAAGGAATGTACAGACTGCTTGAAATAATTCCTCTAATATGAGTTCAGCTGCAGAACTCGCACTGTTTTGCCTTCCACTACCTCTGAGCAAGTGCTTTTTGATGAGGATTTGGGGGCTGAGGAGTTCCCCTTGTTCTTGCGAGGTAGGAAACTCCTAGGGAACTAAAGGGCACTGAGTGAGCCGCATCGGGGAAGGTCAGCTTTACAAATACACGAGGCTGCAGCGGAAACCAGCTACCTGTGTGTGCACAGCGTTGTATACCTCCCAGACAGACTTCCACTCTGCAAAGCAGAGGCAGGAGGGACAGAGAAGTTTCGGAGACAGAGGAGGAGGGATAGTCCCTTTTCAAGGCTGTGGTACAGGACTAGGATCTCGTTGTCTACCTCGCCTGCCGTGGGCTTTGGGAGAGGTTCAGCCCAAGCCACATTGACCTCACATCATAGGTTTTGCTGTCTGAAGGGCTCGTGTCCAGCCAAGCCAACTACATGGGGAGCGCGGGCAGGCAACAGAGGGGGAGAATGATTCCCCCTGTTTGTGTTAAACTTTTCTCCTTATCTAGGACGAACTGCCCTTAGAGCTGCCCATGTCCTGCAGCTGAGGAGGGAGGAAGCCTAGCTGAGAAGCCCAGACCAGGACTAGAGTCAGGCATCCCACTGCTGGTGCCAACAACACCCACCCACATCACAGGAGTGTTATGTGGATGGGTCTCTATTAAAAGCTCTTAACTAGAAGAGAAGGTTTTTTAATAGCCGTGAGCTACGAGAGATCAAAGTTCTTAACACCTGAAACTATTTTCAGTATAATCCCCAGATTATGGAAGTCTGTCCCTTAGCACAGTTCACCGTGGAGGTTTCATGGATCATTTCACTTGCAGGGTTAAAATAACAGCCCACACTATACCCGTAGGCACGTAAACGGATCAAACTCAGCTACCCCAGTTACTCTCAGCAGCACTATGCTCATGGGGGGAAAAACAACAGAGCATTAAAAGAGAAGGAGAGAGCGCCAGGAGAGTAAATGAAGGACGGCATGAAAGACACGGAGTGCTAGAATGTCAGCTGCATTTATAAACTTCCATTATTAGCCTTCACCTTCATCCTCGCCTTTTCCAAATCAAAGTGCTTTCACTTTAAATAGCGCCGTGCACACAGGGGAAGTTGCTGAAAACATCCAGTGGTGCAGTTTTCTGCACGCAGCCAAGCCAGCCCATGCCTTGCATCCAAACCAGAGGCAAACAGCTTTCATAATCCCCACGTGCCAGTACCACAGGTGGAGCTTAAAGCTGAGCAAGGACATTGAGGCCATCGCCCTCAAGGGAGCGGAAGGTGGCACGGCGGCCTTTGAAATGGTAGGATGGGCACTGTCCCGCCCTGCAGTGCGGGCACGGTGGAGAGCAGGGAGGACAGAGGAGGCTGGTGGGCTTCATGCGGTCCCCAGGAACACAGGGCCACGGACTTCCCCAGAGACAATCCCACGCGCTTCTCTGCCCGGTTGCTGCACGCCAGCCCAACCAGCTCTAGCTGGCCAGGTTTGTGTGCGCAACACAAGAGAGAGTGATCTGCAGCTGAAATCCTGATGGTGAGGGGTAAGAGGATTATTCAAATAAAAAACAATTCTGCAGCTTTAGAGGGAAATGCCAAATACAGAAAAAAACACGGAAAGCTTCCTAATTACTTATACTGAGTGTTTGGGCATACACACATACTACAAAAGCATTTCTTCCATTAGTAAGGTTTGCATTAAAACCACTGTCCCAGGGTCTCCTCTACCCAAAAGGTGGCCCTGAGGCACACCAAGGCTGCGGGGTAACTTGGAGTCTCAAGTGAAGAAGCGTGAGACGGGCAGGTCAGCGCTTTTGGTATTGCTCATTAGAGTGACTCACAGCTTAGTTACAAAGCCACATAGATGAGGATTACTCACTGCTCCTTTCAGCTGATCCAGAGCTCATCTCTTTCCAAAACGAGCGTTAGCAATTGTCACCTCTGCAAGCTGAGGGAGCGCTGCACCTGCAGCTGGACTCATTACCATCGTTTAGACACGTATAAGTCATCCTGTGGCGAAACACCGCAGTGCCGCAGAAGGGCCGGGAGGGATGCTCTGGCTTCTCTACTCGGTCTGCTTTCTCTACGGCTCCCGCAGCCGTGACCGGCTGGTGGCACGTCGGCTTTCCACCGCACAGGGCGAGGGGCTGCTGCTCCCTGCACAGGGCACAGTCAAGTCACGAGTGGTCCTCAGGTTGGAAGCTGCCAGGTTTTAAGCCACTGAATAATGTTGCTTCACAACTGCCGTTTGTGTGAGCCAAGCCGTGGGTTTGCCTTTCTCACAGGACCCAGAAGTCACTGAAGTCATTTCAGGAGGAAGAAAAATGCCAAAAAAAGTGTGAAAGAAGGAAAAATAATGAAGAACAAGTTTGGGCAGCTAGAAAGCAGAGGCAAGGGCTGGAAAAATACAAATGTCACCAGAAGTCTGAAAAGTGGTGGCTGGCAGACACCTATGCCCTTAAAGACACGTAGGCACCTAACTGCTGACTGAAACCAAGGGTGAGGTAGATATCTTTGCACCTTTAAAACTCAGGGTGCGGATTCCTCCTAGGCTGGCACCTGATCCTCAGAAACGGCATGGACTGAGGACTGAATGGCAGAGCCCTAGAAAGGTTCTTCTATTTCATCCCAGGTATTACAAAGTGGGATATTACAAACACCTGAGGTATCCCAGTCCTTTTTCTCTGCTCTGATAATAAATGTCTTGACCTTAGCTAGTCTCCTCCACCTCCTTATCTATATGAAACTGCCATTTTAAAAGCACTGGTTTTGGTGTTGCATTGCTGACTCCTGCACTTGGGCAAAATTGCTTCAGAAATCAGAAACTACTTGTAGGTCAACATTTAATAACCTTGTATTAAACTGTGTGGTCATTATTGCCCTTGTGTTATACTATGCTCTTGGCAGTCACTACAAGCTCACTTGTAAAAATACCCGCTCATGTGTATACTTTCATCATGCTGGCTTACTAAAATAGCTCCCGTATGGCAAACACTCTTTCATGGTTAGTTCTCTCTCTACAGCCGTATTCCTTGTACAGCTGCTTCTCCTTTGGTTGTCAGACCCGCATGGCACCAAACCACTGAGCCCGCCTATGTTTGGCAGGGAGCTAGGAAGCATTTCCATATTTCCCCCAAATGGTAACATCATTATTTTTAGTATTTGGGATGTTAGAGAATAGGTAGAGAAAGGAAAGGAGATTTCTGTCAAAAATACATGCCCCAGTTCTTAAAAAACGTCATGTTTCAGGCATTAATTCAGCCTCTAATTATCAGGGAGACAGCTAAGATAACCCCGTAACTAACAAGCACCACAGCTACTGGTTGAAAGATCTTTGGGCCTTCCTGTAACAAATCACAATAAAACGTCTGGTGGTTGGAGTTGTAGCTTATTTATAAGGATGCCTTAAGCAAAATGAGTAGGAGAGGGAGCGGAGGGGAGAAAACATCTGACCAGAAATTGTATTTAATCTATGGAGGAGCAGTTGATGACTTAGGAGATCCAAGAATGCTGTTTTTACAGTCATGAAAATAACACCAAACACTGTAGGTCTGCATTCAGGCCACCAAAAGAGAAATCTTGTGAAGCGAGCAGGTGGGGCTGATTTTAATGCCAGGAGGAAGCATCTCTGAAGTTACCCATTTTCTTTTCAAAAAGATTCTTGCAGCAGGCAGGGATCAAGTAATTACTTTGCCCCTGTTCACAAGATATCTCAGAATAGTAACAGACCACACACCCAGGAGATGATTAAAGGAAGTCAGGGGTCAGGAACACAGAAAAGCTTGTGATACAGAAGAAAAGATTTGCATGGCCATTAATATTTCATGACTTACCAGCCATGTGGTTCAGAACAAGTATCTGCACAATAAAGTAGAATTGTCTGCCATCAGGTTGCATATTTCAAGACATACCTGAGTCATAAAGGTATTATTTACGTGCCTTTACCCATGAACAAAATGCAAACCCTCTGGATCTCTGTACCTATCGTAGGGGAACCTGGAAGGCCTGTCTGAGGGCTTAGCAGGATTTAAGTGGGGCCTCTGCCCTGGGCTAGACCTCTGCACAGAGTGAGTTTCAGCCTAAAAGCAAACCATAAGGGGTGTTTTTCATACTGCCGGCCTATTAGATCTGGTACAAAGGAAAAGAGCTACTGCACTGTTGGTATGTCTCTTCAGCCATTATTCCAGCCCGTGAAACAAAAGTGCTATTTATATGCAAGTGTATAGGTAGCAGTGCAGACAGCAGACCTTGTATTCTCTGCCATTATTCCCACTATAGACACATCAAAGCTGGTAATTAAATTTGGGGGGAAAAAAACCCCATAAATGACTACTTTTCTCCCAGTGAAAAGAGCAAGATATGTCAGGGATTAAGCAGAAGTATTTTCTCCCAGGATTTTGGCAATTATGCTTTGTGAGATTTTATCCTGAGCGAACAGAGTTTACCGCGGCAGCATAAGCAGCCCTTTCCTCACACGCAATCAAAGCCAGGAATTTTCCCTGTATGCGGCTGGAATAAGCAAGCGGAGCGAGCGGTTCGGCTGACTCACCGGCACAACCAGCCTCTCCTGCTGCCGCCAGACACTGAGGTAACTTTTCTCCTTTCGCCTTTGCAACCGGGCTCTCCCCTTCCCAACCTGCTCTCAGCGGCGAGGCTCTTGACACGAAAGGAACGTTGAGAGCCAGAGTGACATTGCTAAATCGTCCAAAGGAGTCCCTCAGAGGAACAAGGCATGTTAGCATGGCTCGTCAGAGCTGCTGCTACTCTCATGCTCGTAGTGCTCTGTATGCGTGTGAAGAAAAAGGTGAGGGGAAAATGAGAAGGAGTTGTAGGAAGGGGGGGGAGAAAAAAAAAGCACAGCACCAGAATCGCACCCAGTGTTTTACTGACAAGAAATGTAAGTCCTTGCCCAGAGAATTTATAGCTGAAATGAGTCTAATAGCACAGGGCCTGATGGCCCCGTCGGCGTGCATCGCAAATTACTCACATGAGCAGCCCCACCGACTCCGTCTGAAGGATTCTTCCACGTGCACAGTCTGGCTCACAGTGATTAGTGACAGCAAACTGCAAGGGGAAAAGGGATGACAAGGGAGAAATTGCTCTAAGGCAACATTATTTACTGCTTCCCTCCCTCCTAAAGAGTCAGAAGTTTGACTATTTCATTCATTGGTTTCACTTTTGTTTTAAACCAGCTGCTTGCCAGAGTGGAAATAATTTATTTCATGGTTCCCTCACACAGGGAAGTCTGAAGACAAATCCAGAGCAGGTGAAAATCCTACTTCATTAATATAATTTATTATTATCACTGTGATGTACATGACAACTAATAAAATGCAGTTGTTTACTTCACCAAGATAAAATCTCAGGAGGTTTGACTGAGGAGCTAAATCCCCACTTCTCCACCTTCCACTATACTGAGGCCGGCCAAAAGTGTTTGGTTGCCAGCTGACTTGTGGTTGAGTGTGACCAAGGATAAATCAGCTAATATTGGGCTTTGCTGGGACTGGTGATACGGCTGGTGAGGTGATTCTGTTTTATACCTACCTGCTAATGCCGGCTCTTGCTTGAGAAACCCAAAGCTCTATCTCTCACAAACAGCATTTATCTCTTTCCTTCAGAAGCCAGTAGAAAGCTCACCGCAAAATTGGCATCCCAAATGCACCCATTCACAGCTACATGCCTGAGGCTGCAAACATTGTTGTTCTTGCATCAAAGTTAATTATTTTAAGGCATTTCAGTTTCAAAAATCATATGGTAGCCTAAGAGCTGAACAATCAGAACCTCACGTGATTGCAGAGGAGATCTGGTGTTTGTATGCTAACTTTCGGGTCAAGGAAGAGCCATACTAACAAAACAAAAGGCAACATCCAGCACCTGGATGTGGATTTAAAAAAAAGCCACATGATTTTTAAGTTCAACTCTCAAATGGAGATGGCGTATGTCACAAGTATCCTCTCCTACATCCAGTAACACATGTGCACCTTTGTTTAACGGTAATGCAGAATGCTGCCTCACTGCATCTTTTCCCAGCCCCTTGAATTTACTGTGTATTATAATAGATATAGATTTGTAAAGGGCATCGTGTTAAACCATCACTGTATTGTAGCGGTATTGGGATTGCTACAGTCAAAAGCTCAAAGATGTTCAACCTCAGCACACAAAGATCAGTGAGAATATCTGTGTGCTGGACTCTTCAGTGGCCTGTGCGAATACCAAAGAGTCCTTGGAGAAGATAGGCATTTTACCAAAAGGCAGCAGAAAATTTAAACAATCTTGGTATTTTGCTGTCTGAGAATACCAACGATCCAACAAGTAAAAAGCGGTGTGTTAGATACTCTAGTACTATCATCATGCCCGTCTCCTGTGTTGTACTGGGAAATTCTGGCTTCCACCAAGTGGGTTGGCAATACAATCCCATTTTGCCTGTCCTCCTGGGTCTCGAGCACAATCAGCACTCCCTGTTTCTACATTCCACCGGCGGAGGCAAAGCAGGGCTGCGCCCTGCAGCTGCATCTCTGTCCCTTCGCCTCTCCTCGGACTTGCCGACTGTGAAAAACTGGAACGCAGCTCAGTCCGTCCACAGTGAGCCTGCAGGACGGAGAAGGTTATGAACACAAATCAAGCCAAAGCAAGAGACAGCCATCTCTGGCACTGCTGGTACCCACTGAGGCCATCTGCTCTGAGACTAGGACTCAGCTGGCCTACGAGACTGTGCAATCTTTTTATACCGTGGGTTTGACTAAGTAAGAAGTCAAAGGTATTTCGTTTTGCTTACATGCTTTATTTTTAAGTACATTCAAGATTGTGAGACACTTGGACACTGTGATGATACTAGAGAGCACTCAGCATTGTACTGTTGGAGCACTCCACAGTCTTGAATGGAGTCATCCACAGCTGACGCTCTACTGGGGTACTCCTATTAACCTCCTTTCACCGGCGGGGAACTGAGGTACAAAGATTCAGAACAAGAGCAACAAAGGTACTTGAGCGAAAGAGTACCGGGCTTCTTCATGGGTAGCTGGGGAATGCAGAAGGCTAAGTTACGACCATACACGCTGCGCACGTGAAAACGGGGAGAGAGACGTACCCAAGCAGCCGAGCTGCTGAGCTAGTTACTATGGGGGTGGTTGGAAGATGGGGATTTATTGACCGGTACTTTCCCCTCTGCACTTGACCAGGTATGTTGTCTCTGGGTACAGGGATTTTCTTTTTTTGTTGATGATGTTGCTAAAAACAGACAAAAGAAGAAAAGTTGATGGTGTTTTCTTTTATGGAATAACATAAAAGGACTTTTCTGTTGAAAACCTAGGTAATCGCACTCCGTATTTTGACACCTGAATACGGCCTAATTCCCACTTTTGATGACTGTGTGTTCGTGGATTTGGCTGCAAGGATCTCGCCCAAAATTGCACAAATCATCAGCAATGAAAGAAACATCTCAAAACCAGTTAGATTTGTGCCATAGTCATTGAGATATTCCTCTTCCATCTGCTTGGACCGAGTCACATATATTTAAAACAGGCTTTCTAAATGATCTCGCACTTGCATATCCCGACTTAGACCTGAAATCTTTCTTGTAGTCTTCCTAAACGAAGAACTGTGCCACCTGGCCATCCTAATGAAGGGAGAATTTGTCTATAAAATGTAAGACAGCACAGAAGGGGGCAGGGCAGAACCTTAGAAGAAAAGAACATGGAATTCAAATTAGGCTGAAGAAGGGAAAGATTTCCAATAGAGAAATTAACAAGTTTGCTTAAGATAACAGGGAGATATGGCAAACCAGGTCTTCAAGGACTGAGATCATTTCAGTTTTCTTCACTTAAAATTCCAGCCTACAGTCTCTGATGAACTTCTGGTCAACATAGCATGGGTTTCTTGACAATGCTGCTCTTGTTTAGGTTTGTCTCCTCCTCCTGGCTCATACAAAGTCCAAAGTAATTCTATTAATCTGTTCAGGACAGGATTCAAAGTTCTGACATTATTGTTATTCTTTATCTTCTTTCAGTCCAGATAGGTATACATTTCCTATTTTCTCTCAGAAACAAAGCTGAAGATCTGCTTCATTCGTTGCCTTTCAGGGAAAGAATCAAAATTGTCTCATCACTAAGGTTATATGGGAAAAGTCACACAAGAGCATGCAAGTATATAAAATCTACAGAAAGCACCTTAATTTACTGATGAGCTGCTGAAATGATGCGCTGTTGAGAGGTGTGCCATTATTCGGTGGTTTTACCTTGAACCTCACCTCTGATTTTATCCAGTTTACTATTCGAAGTAGTCAACCTTGTTTATTGCTGAAAACACTGAAAATGCAGTGACAGAAATTAAAAAAGGCAAATATATGCTATGCTATTTTGCAACAAAAACATTAAAATGTATAGTTGGGGGAGTTACTGGTTATTTGTGGTTGAAAATTTTTAGAAGAGTTCAACTCAACAGGAACTGGCTGTCAGTTGTCTATTTTTAACTGTTTGAGAACTTGGTATGGATACTGAGAAAACAATTGGATAATACTGTTGCTGGTAGGCCTGAATATCGAAGTGAAAGACATTCATTTCAGACACTGCATTTTGTACTCTCTGGTATGACTGCCTCTCATTATTTTGACATAGATAATGGTTAAGTTTGTATTTCGTCAAGGGAACTACAGTAACTGTAGTAAAAACATTCAGGAGACATCTAGTAACGTTAGGCTGTCCTCCATAAACATACCAAAACACTTATGCAGAAAGCGTTGGTGGAACAGTAGTAAAGTTTGTTGACAGAAATTTTCCAGTCATTAAATTCCATATCTAACTTTAATTTGTAGACCAATAAATGCAATTCCGAACACAATGATAGGTAGATACTACTGACTTCAGATCATCACAATTCTGTTTTCTAGGGGTCTGGATGGATGAAGGAGGGGGTTTGCAGCCAAAGACAGCACAGAAAGTGAGGCTCTGCCCACGCTTCAGGCCAGGACTGCAGTGCACGGGCGTGCCTGTGTCGGCATCCAGAGCAACAGCAAAGACGTCGAGGGCTGCTTTACCTCCTTGAGTGGCACATGCCAAATAGCATCTCTACATTCTATGAACTACCGAGATTAAAGCTAGCTCAGACATGGCTGAGCCACCACTTTGTTGAGATGCATCACGGAAGGTATCTTTGAGGGCTAATTATGCCAAATTTTTCTTCCTTCCTGGAAGAGTGCAGGATAGGAAGCGTACATAACATCGGTACTTGGCCTCCCCTCCCCTGTTCTGCCAGACTCCTGAAGATGTCACATTCAACCTTATCTATTGTACACTTACTTCTGAAGCAAACCATTTTTCGTTTAAACAGCGTGAAGTAGGAGGGCTTTTTAGCACAGAATACCTTGGTAAAGAAATGGTCGTAAACTATAACCAGGTACCATCACATAAATATTAATGAAAATGTTAAAAACCATAATCTATTTCTTCTCCAAAGTGTGTTTCTCACTAGATTCATACTAGGTAGGGTAGCAGATTTATTATCTTCATTTTCTATAGTAACCAGAACCCCCACCCCACCCCAGTATGTCAGCTTTACTACAAAGTAGTACTCCTCTCCGTATTTGCTCTAAACAACTGTAACAGCGATGCTTACAGAAGTACAACAACATCAAAAGCACTTGGTCATCTTTATGAAATTTATAGAATCAGTGCATTCACAAATCTATATTCAAAGTGTGTATTGCATGTCTACAGTATGTAATGCATACTTGCTTCATCTACTGACAACACCACCACCATATGCAATAAGAAACTGTCAAGCAAAAAATACCCTGGTAATCAGATGACCATGAAAATTTAAGCCTCTGCAACAATTAACATCTTTCATAACACTGCTAAAAGCATTAATGAAAATTGAAGTGTGAAAAATGTACATTCTTTATTCTGCTGTTTAGATACAGAATAAAATTTAACTTCTCAGAAAATAAAACTATAGCTACAGCTTTGAGAGCTGTCAGTTTGCTTTTGAGGATAAAGTACATGCACTTTTTCCAGTTACTTTATTGCACATAATGTACAGTCATAAATGGTGTTTTATTTACATGTGTTTTGGCAATGTCCATGTTTGTTTTTCCCCTCAGAATACATTATTTTGCACAAACAAAACCTTAAATGTTTCACACAAACTGCCATAGTACAAGTCAAAGCATCTATGTATATATGTTTTGTTGTTGCTGTTTTTTCAGTTACTTCTTCCAAGAATTTCAGATCTCGGTTAATCCTTGCCTTGGGAGCCAGATTCCTCCCCGTTAGTCTGCTGTCAAAGACGGACATCCGAACTGCTGGCACCAAGAAATTAGCACTGCAACCTGCTGCGCCCAACACCCACCTCCTACGCAGAACCAGACCACCTGCAATTAGTGCGCAGGCACATAGAGGGAAGAGCACTGTACGTTCGTCAACCAGTTTGATTCAGCATTGATTACCATGTGTTAATGTTACGGTTCACGTGTTATTTGGACAGTATTCCATTAAAAGTGTTTTAGAAAAATATATCAAATATATTAAAAACAAAACAGAAATTCCAATAACAGTTATGTACTTTCAACCCTAGGAATGTGTGACTCAGATTCCATTCTGTACTATGTGCTATTTATGACGACTGCTATTTTTACCCAGACACAAAGAATTAAGTTTCGTATACTCCTAAGTATGTTTCCCCTAAGTTAAAGTAATTTCTTAATGGATGGCAACACACTTCAGTATTTCCCTGCATTTTCAGGGCAGAAAACCTTTTAGTGGTCCCCCTCGAAGAGTACAATCTGGGAATAAACCATTCGTTACATGCAGATTTTGTACATACTTTTTAAAGGTATGTTCAAATAAAATATCATTATTGTCACTATACACCGAACATATGTTCATTAAAAACATTTGAAAAATTTGAAGACTTTTTATGAAATATATTCTGGATTGGTAACACACACACAAAAAAATTCTCGGAGAAACTAAATTTGTTGTACTTTGGTACAACAGTTCACTTTTAAGAAAAGAATAGCATTGCTCATATTTTACTTTGAAAGGCTCTATGATGTTTTTGTTTATGTTCTGACCTACTAAAAAAAAAAAAATAGATTTACCCTAAGATAAATCACACTTTATTGGATGGAACAGCAACTCTCTAATTGACTTGAATGTATGATCTTTCAAATGTTAGGACAATTTAATCCCAGAAAAATAATAAAGAAAAAGAACCACCTAGCTTCAGTGATGTAGCAATACTGAAGCCATCCTCAAATTCAGTTCTAAAAATAGCTTGTTTCTTTCCTATAAGCAGGCAAAGTATAAAATAGTTAAATTTTCAGACAGGCACTTAGGTAAACTGAGAAATGCATTTGCTGGACAACAATAATTAGTAAAAAATTTGGATTTTAGAGTTTTCCTTTTTTTGCTGTCCTTCAGCTTTAAAGTACTTCAAAACTTACAGCAACTTTCACTACTGCATATAATGAAGAATGAGATGAAAATGCACTGTGGACAAAGTATGACAGTAGTTCACATCTAATAAAAATACAAAATAATAAAAATATTACAGAAAAGCAGTAGTTCTGGGAATAGAAGTATTCTTCAATATAAAATACTGATCTTTTGTCCCATCTGAATAGTTTCACCTAACCTGAAGAGAGTACTTCACCAAGTGTAAATGCGTGCCTCTGATAAAATTCTTAAGAAATATAAATTATTGGCTCTGAAATGACACTTGTGCCATTATACAATCAAAAAGTCCTGATGTCATCTGTTGTAAACATCTAAGTTTTTTATCATCTGCCTGCGGCTGACTGTTAGGATAGCAACATATTCATGATCTGTTAAATTAAAAAAGATTTCTGTACAAGTGAAACTATTCTAAATGAATTGATATTTCAGCTGCATCTATACATTTTTGTAAAACGAAGAGCTACATGCCATTACAAAACTAACAAACATCATCAGAGCTAGACTGTTTTTCTCCATAAAATAAAGATGCATTCCATTTTAATTACTACCAATACTGTGAGAACTTTTTAAAATTAAAGTTTTATATCGCATGGATTTCAAAATACGTAGTTTGAAGCACCGTAAATTAAAGAAGGCATTTGAACAGATGCAAAGACAACTCATCCGAATTTTTACTATCTACAGGAAAAAACTGGGCTTTCACAAAAACTGTTGATATCTGAAGAGCGATCTACATCGAGGATCTCCCTCGACATTGGCTGTAATTACTGTCCACTTAAGATCACAAACCTAGGAGGACGACCCGGGATATGTAAAGGAGCCTCAGACAGCAGAAGCTTTGAGGAAGAGAAACGTTTCTGTAAAAATATTTGCATAGACGTACATTCAAAACAGCATTTCCACCGTTTCAATTCCCTGCACTCATGTTGCTACAGTCATCCACAGGGATAAAGATCACATAAAGGCAGCCCTGGAATTTGAAATGGCCGTTGCTTGGTAATTTAGCGAAAGGTGTATTTTTGTACTTTCTGCAGTCATTAGGAAACGATCCGGTTTGACCTTTGGCTTACAGAAATTGTACTCCCCTGAGCTAGGCAATACTGATAGACTATAGCAGAAGTAAAAAAGTTACTTAAAAATAGCGTGGCATGAAGAAAATAAGGCACTTTTGGCAAGGAAACCCCCCAGATTTTGTATTTTGATGTACGGTAATTCTGTCTAGAAGTACTTTGTACTTAGAAACGTCACATGATGCAACAGCGAATCAGGTGCCAAACCCAACAAATCACAAATTGCTCTGAGATTAACTGCAGCCTCTGAATGGTTCAACAAAGAATCAAACTGGTTTCTGTACACCGTCACGATTTACCAATACACTGGCATCTTTGCTCTTTTGCTGTGAGCCGACAGTAATTATTTTAGAGAAAGAAAAAGAAAGTGTGGAATTAGTAACGCAGATGCTGAAAGGCAAGTGGCAAGACTCTACAAGAAGAATGCCTCAAAAAATGCTACTTTGTTCCCATTTCTACTGGCACCTATTCCCCAAGGTAAAAGGCCAGAATGACCAAAGCCAACTTAATAGTAGTGTGCAGAATGTCAGCCGACAAACAACATAAAAACAAGTCACGTTGTGTTATCTGTGGTCACGTTCTTCAGGGTTAGTCCAGTAACTCAAGACTTTACATTCTTCTGTCTTTATTTGTTTATTTTAATTAAACATGTAATGGTTAATAAACAGACATAGTCCAGAGTTAGTAGGTTGGTATTATAACATTTATTAAAATAATGCTATGGGTTAATAGAAACAGCAAAGAACCAAAGAATTAAAATGCAAGCTATGTAAAAACCCAACTAAAACCCAAATATGTCTAATGTATTCATCCAGTAGCTAACTAAAAGCCCAAGAAAGACAACACTCCCAATATAATAAAGTACTGCAAAACAATTGGCAATTTTTCAGTTATCAAAATTGTGGGTTTTGCATTTTGTATCCTTTTTTCTCAATCAGGAAAAAAATTCTTTTGAATGTTATATAACATACATATAAAACAAGATAGAAAAATACATTATAAACTTGTAACAATGGCTGTAAATACATTATCTTACATGTTTCTCATAGGCAATAGGTTGGTTATGGTACATACATAGCATGAAACTACTAAGATAATAAAGAATAGACAAATACATGTCATCTGTACGGTTACATACAAGCGACACTCCCATCTACCCACTCTAAAAAAAATTACATAATACTGTCAGAAAGAAGTCTTAAAACTACTTATTTTAATAAAGAAAAAGTCATTAAAGAATGATAATACTGAGAACCAAGGCATTCAGAGATTTCAAAAGTCATGCTTTTTTTTTTAAGTTGATCCAAAATTTTGTCAACTAAGTTTTCAGAAGTTTGTTCAGAGCAAACATTACTTTCACATGTCACACATCTATTTCATACACTTCCCCTCCCCCCCAGTAAAAGACCTTTGATAAACATCTAAAATGTCCAGGTTTTATCATAGTTGAGATGAAACTGGATCAAATACTGGTATTGTTTTAGCAAATCTCTCTTCAAATGTTCGAGTGTCGCAAGTTTATTCAACCAACCAACCAAAATAAAATCAAAATGGCACAGCATATACTGTAAGTAAAATCAACACAACTGTATGTGTAACAGGAAGACAAAGCCGGTGGCACAATAAACAAAAAGCTAGCTGAATACGAAAGGATGAATGTCTATTGCATAGTAAATAAACTGATAATTATTTCCAGGTGAGACAAGATGTTAGATGAGGTCACCATGCAGGTGCTTAAAAATGTAAGCCCTCTTAGCTTACTATTGACCTTTCATTTGGAAGCTGTGAAGATTTGCAGGAGGAGAATAAGTTGACAAGAGGGGAATAAAGTTATCACCTGATATTTGCCAAGTTTAGTACTGAGCCCCACACAAAGTAATACTTAATGTTTTCAGAATTAAATACTGTGCGTTCAACAGCTTCAGCTCTTGCAATTGCCCAGCTATGTGAATCTCGTGTGGAAATAAGGCTTAAAAATAAAAGTATAGCTGGACTTCAAACAATTAGCTGATGTCCCTCTCCTGCTTATCTTACGAAGAAAAGCCAGCGGGCAGATCCAACAATAGTCAAAGAAGAGCTGAAAAACAAATAACTTGCATGCTGTTTGCCACTGCAGGAGCTGCTTGTGAAAACCGGGGACACGCCCACACTATAACTGAAAACTAGCTAAGCACTTTCAATTTCATTATCCACAGAACATCAGTTTTCTAGGTGACGCCGAAGCCTACTATATTTGACGTATATTTATTCCAACCCAAATCAAGAAAACTCCTCTCCATCCCTGAACAAAACTGACATTACTTCCAGCTCTACAAACATTTGTCAGCAAATAGTCTCGTTTAGCATGAGACAGTCTGTATCACAGAACCCTTTGGTTTACATTGCACAAGTACGGCATTCGCTATGATTTAAAAAGCAGAGTGGTTGAAATCACAATGGGCTGGTTTGACAAAAACTTGACAAATATTTTACGTAATGAGATTTTGGCAAAGTCACATCACACTAGTATGGCAAAAATCAGGTAATTAATATGGTCAACTCATCGTTTGTCTTTCCTCACAGCTTCTTTCACATACTGGGCGACTGAGTGGCATGCAGTAACTTGTCTGAGGGAGAAGCTGATTATACAAGACATTTGACTAAATGACCATGAAGAAAATAAGGCACTTCCTTTTCTTTAGACTTATTCCAATACTTAAAAAATAAAAAAGAAAGACTAAAAGGCTCTTTTGGTCTTTTGTTTCTTGACAACCACCAGAAAAAATCATTTAATGAAATAAAGGGTTTCTTTGTTCTTTTTTTCTTTTTTTATAACACTTGAAAGTATAAAATGCTACATTTCCAAAAATATATTTTTTTCTGCACCAGCACCCTTGTATAGTAAAAGTATCTACTTTTTTGTTCATTTTGTTTCAATGCACTACACTTTTTATCTACAATTTCATTACATGTATACAGCAAATAGGCAAGCATGGCTTTTACATCCTTAATGAAATTTTTTCTATACAGGGAGGTTTAAAAAAAATATTTGAACAGTTTGCCCAGTAATGTGACACATAATGCATGTACCTTGTTCTCATGTAATCTTCTGAGGAGATTAAAATATGGTTAAAATAATTTAAACTCAGATTTTGCTTTAATAGTGTTGCTGTTTTGTTCTCTGCATTAACGTAGTTCTGAAAAGTCATCGTAATCTGCATTTCATGGCACACTTTCCTTTAAAACATCCAATTTGGCAGGCAATAGAAAAAAGGCTGCAACGTCTGCCCTTTGAGGGCACCGGTAGTGACTAAACAGCGTATCAAATTTTGAATACTTTTGGAATCCCTTCCCCAATGACATCCCTGACCAAAGGTTCATGCATGATGCATCATCACACAGTACATTCAGAGAGAGCTTTGACGACTTTTTTTTTTTTTTTTTTTTTTTGAGAAGAAAAATATTCCTAGAAGTCTCTCACAGTAACTGCCTCTGTCATCGGGTAGTTAAGGGACATCTGTCTCCATCTCGTGCGAGGCCTCCTTACCGTTCGCTTGGGGCGGGACACTAGAGGATGATCAGTGCGGAGGGATGAGTTGGACCTTATTGCTTTACTACTATTCAGTGCAGGTTCTAGAACCACTTTCACCCAAACAGGAGAACAACAAAAAGCGGAGTTGGAGGACAACAATTTCTTTGTCTGTTTTGTTAGATGGTAAGACGAACGGACAAGTGCCCCAGCTCGCTGCACTGAAGACAGGCAAGCAAAGGCGTTTACCAGTTAACTGATCAGCAGGCAGGCATGGTCAGGTCATCATTGGGTGAAGAGTTCAGAGGTCAGAAGGTCATAGGTTAGTTGCCGGTGGCGGCTGGGTGGTTAGAAACAAAAAAAAAACAAAACAAAAAAAAGAAAGAAAAGATAGAGAAGAGATTAGTTCCAGCTAGTGACGGCTTAATGACAACATGAAAACTAATCACAACTAATAAAAAAAACAAGCATGTTTAATTCTGACATACTGATCGACACCATCTACAGAATGCAATAAAATCATGACAGCCCTCCATCATGATTTGGACACGTGAAGGAGAAGCCCGCTCCCACAAAACTGGTTAACAGGAGAAATAGAGATAAAATACGACTAACGACTAATGGTTAGTAGCAGTCGATGAAGGAAACTGGAAAACAAAAAACGATGAACAGTTTTGGAACTGGGTAGAAGATTTCTGGAACAACAGTCAGTGCACAGCATCAGTATCTGACTGCTATTAAGCATTAGTACCTCCCCAGGTGCAAGCATTAAAGCAACTATTAATGATGGATGTGATTATTAATAACTGGTTGTTAAAAGAATGGAGTCATCTAAGGAATTCTGGACTTAGAGAAACAATTTGGTTCAACAAACTATGGGCCAAACAAAGGGTTTTTGTTCAATAAATTTTTTATTGCCTTTCATTTATTCTATTTACAAACAACATGGAATTTCTTGGCCTCATGATACAAAGCAATACTAAACTGTAGTCTAGCAACGTAGGCATCATCGTGGGAACCAGGAAAACGTTCAGCCTGCTACTTTAGCCAGCATTTTCCTGTTCGAAATACTATTTTACACATATAGGACACTTATAAAATGCACTTGCATGTAAACACTGTAAAAGTCCTGCCATTTAAAAGTCTATACTTAAAAAGCTCTAAGTACATCAAAAAATAGAGAAAATAGCTAATTGATACTAATAAGGCATTTTAAAACTACAAACAGCTCTCTTTATTCATTTTCAAAGCTAATACTCTGCAAATACAATAAAATCTGACATTTCATATACATTCCTGCTTTATATTTTTATATTTTAAAAGAAGCCACCTGTAAATACTATTTTCTTTTGCAAAAAAACAAAAACAAAAACCCAAAACAAAACAAAAAATAAAACCCAAAAACACAAACAAATTACAGTAAAACATAAAAAAGTTCTCAAGTGGAAAGTTATCATTCCCAATGTTCTTGAGCTGTTCCTTCTTTAATCATTCTCTCACATTCTCCTTCACCAAACTTGGTCCACTTAACAGTAGTATGATTTTTTTTTTTGTATTTTTTTTTAAGACTCATTCAACAGCTTAATTATAGCTAAGAAATTCTGAGGTTGATAAAGTTTTTGTACTGTTGCCATTTTGACTAAGGCAGAGGAGATGAAAGTGAGAAAGGTATTCAGTGCAAAGTCAGATTTGTGCCATTACATAAAATGAAGTCCAGTAGGTGTAATATTCACAGATAGCATCGATTTAGCAATCCTTCTCGTGGGTTGATTTACTTTCACATAATAAAAATGGCCTATCATTTATGATACAGTTCATAACACTACAAAAAATTACTGCTGTAACGTAAATGAGACCACATGCTCCCTGATTTTTTTCACAATCATGCTAAGTGGGATTCATTTAAATTAAAATGGTTGTTTCAAAATAAGCAAAAATAAAAATAAATATTTTGTGTGGCACAATCTCACCACTTTACAGGTATACTAGAAACACAGACTCTTAAAGCATTTTGATACTGATTACAATTTTGATTAAATGGTATTAAAATTTATATATAAATTATGTGACAGTTGGTTTGGATAAAACATTCAAGAAAATTCTCAGCATTAATATTTCTTGTGGAGTTTATAATCCAAGCAAGCTACCTTTTAAAAATACCAGTACACCTGTGATACATCCTCTGCCAAGTCTCTGGCCTTCTACAGTACACACAGGTTTGTCAACTGTGCAACACCATTTACAGTTTATTACAATTAAATCAGTCAGTCTCTCTGTTATATGCATCAAATTCAATTTTGTATTATTTATAAACTGGGGTTTTATTCTGAGTTAAAATGAGCTATATTTTTCAACCCTTCACCAATTCTAAATGCTTAGTTGTAAGAGTAAAACATTTACACATTTGGGGATTCTTGCTTTAAATGCAGTGCTTACCTCTAAAAAAAAAAACCCACCATGCAAAGAATAAAAACCTACTTAAAAAGTGAATGCAGTAGTACTACAAAGTCATCTGAAAGTCGATTTAGAATTTTTAAAAAAACTTTAGACCCAATGAATGCGAATATAGATTTAGTGACGTTTATCTATATATATAAAAAAGTTTCTGCATTGAAAAAAAAGTATTTCGGTTTGCTGACATTGTTTTTCATGGCTATAGCTATAGAAGCATATTGGTGACAGAACAACCGAATAGGTGAATATGGTAAATACTGATAGTATTTTAATTCTACAACATAATTTTAACACATTAAAAGAAACTGTTTTATTGCTGAACAAAGTTCTCTTCAAAAGGTTTTGTGAAACTTTAATCTGTGCAGTGATAATCTAGGATTTCAAATTCAAAATACAATGAAGTACAGTTGTAAAATTAACTTTGTGTAAGTTTCTTAATACACACTGGGATTATTTAGATAAGACTTTAAAATAACATTCTCCTGAAATATCAGCATAGTTTTCATGCTAGAAGAGAAAGGTAGGCATGACATATTCCACAGGAGATAAGCCATGTGTATTTATTTTGTTTACTTAAGACAGTGGGCTTCCAATATGGCTAGATATGAACACTGCATTATCAGAAAATGGCTGTATTTTAAAAGAAGGTGAAATTACACCAATTATTAATTTCAATTACTTATAAGTGACCCAGATGAAACATCTAGGCCCTTTGCAAAATATTTAAAAACTATGTTGAGTAAACACCACAAAGATGAACTGAAATTACAAATTGGTATTCCCACCACTCTCCCCTGCCCCTCATGCTTTAACAGTGTATTTACTAGTTGTCTCAGGCAAATATCTAATTAAACAAAAAGGTAGTCTCACCTGTCACCTGAAACAACCACTGCAGATCATGAAAGACCATTAGCAAAAACTGATTTTTGCAACTTCAGGTCAAACTTTCAAAGATAACCAAAACCTTATCGCTCATTACTCTTGACAGAGATAGGTTTTAATCTTTTTTCTGTTTCCTTTGTTTCCCCTCTTTTTTTTTTTTTGGTAAACATGGGCTATGACCTCATTCTGATTATACCCTGTTGCCCATTGAAGAGTTCTCAAGAAATGAGAACCAGCCAATGGGCTGTAAATAGTGTGTGGTGATATAAAAGAAGAAACAATCTTCTAGAAAACTTAAGTAGTGTCTTGTTATCAGCTTTACACTTTCTGTAAAGCATAGGATACTTACATATGAAAGATAAAAGTGTTACATAAATATAGCAAATATCCAGGGGGTCCTTTTTACTGTATTGACTGAAATCTGTATTGTTTCTTGTAGTTAATTTATGGGAGGTTGTGAGAAGTGAAGTGTAGTCAATGTTGGGAGACGTCAGATCTGTCACCTGAGTTTGACTTTTGAATATTACGGTATCATGGAAGCCTGCACAACACTGATTTTGATGAGAGCAGAATAATAATACTTGGCACATAACGCTTTGCATCGTCAAAGCCCTCTACAAAACAAGAACCCCCACAACACCCCTGTGAGGTAGGGAAGTATTATTATCCTTATTTTACAGATGGGAAAACACACACAGAGAGATTAAATGACTCGCCGAAACCCAGTGAGTCAGCAGCAGGGATGGGATAAGAATTCAGCCCACACACTGCTTCCTAGCCAATGTCAATAAACCGAAAATATCACTTTTCTCAATAAGCTTAAATACTTCATTCAAGGGTCCAAAGGCATTACACTTGAGGAACAGGAGAAAAATGAAGATTTACTTTCCATTCAGGGGTTAAAGAGAGATGCCCAAATATTGGATGTCATCTCACCAACAGGACTTCAAAAGTTGCTTCTCCTTCAGGTTACACATTTTAGCAGCAAAAGGCAAATACCAAGAAACAGATTTTGGCAAAAAACCAGAACACCCTCCCTTCCCCCACCTTTAGTAATTCAAACTCAAACAACTTTTGAAGTATTATCTTCACAGCCCTTACCTTTCCTGAATTCAGTCAGGTATCTGAGAACATGCATCCTCCTCATAATATACAGTACAGTGGCTCAAAAGTTTATTGGAAAAAGAGGAATCTAAATCTTCAGATTTCTCCAGACACAAACAGGAGGCATTTATTCCTTTACTTCTTTCTCATTAAGCAACCATCCATTCATTTTGTTTTGCAACACCAATCTGATATTTCCACGCCAATTAAAAGAACAAACTGGGGGGAGAGGGGGGGAACATGACCAAATTAATTCTTGCAGCACTGAATTCATAGTGTTTCCTGATGCAGACGGATCTTTAAATAGTTTTTAAAAGGGAATCAGTTATAGCGGTTATATTAAATAGGTCACAAGGTTTATATATTTAATTGAGCTGGGAAAGCCAAGTTTACAAAATGTTTTTAAAACTGCAAGCATTCCCAAAGCTCGAACATATTAACTATTCAGATTTTTGAGAAAAATAACGAATGGGTCAAAATATGGTATTTGGTTAACCAGCTGTGGTGTTGCAAATCTCATGTACACTCAAAGCACTTCTTACAAACAAGAACTGCAGAACTAAACTAACCTCGGTCTGCGGTCACAATCCTTTGGTAAGGATGGACACGCATATCGTGCCTTCGAACTTTAGTAGCCACCGCACCTAGTTAAATTGCAATTACCAAGACAAAGTTAGAAAACATTCAAAGAAAACATTAACAGCAGGTTTATCAAAATGGATTTAAATGATCATTAACTACAAAAGTTCATTTTAAGAAAAGCAACAAGTTAAGGCACAGTAGTTTCAAATCTTAATCTTAAAAAGAAGTTTATCTGTGCAGATTAATATTGCATTTATTTTAAACATCCTGGCCTTAACCTGTTTAATCCATTCATTTACAATCCCAAAATTACAGTATTTCATGAAATCTATTAGACCCAAGCACATTTAAGCTTTACTAGTCACATATTCACTGAAGTGCCTTTCTTGCAGCAGGACTATTTTAAATAATGCCATCTTTTAATACTGACAATTATTTGCTAACCTTAAGATCACTTCCAGTTCTACCACAAAAAAAAGTTTTAAAGCAATTCTTCAAGCCTACAGATTGTGATTTTAAACTTTAAGTCAATAAGTATGAACTGCAATGAATTAGGTGATTAGTAAAGCAAACACTATATAGAACACTTAGCAGTCAGTATACTACTATACACTCATAAATTACAGCTACTCTGTAATAATAGGAGCTAATCCAAATTAATAGCACTATTTTATTTTAAATCTATGTGCAAAAAAGTGCAAGTAAGTCACTGACTGCTAGGCCAAGCTTTTTTCAAGGCTGCTGAAACTAAGCATTTGTTAAAATTCAGATCTGATGAAGGATCAGTTAAGACCGTTCTTGAATTCTTAGCCTTTCGTTGGGAAAGCCATACCTGAAGATAAAAGGAAGGGAATTAAAAGTTAGTCACCAACTAAAATTTGATCCCAACACCAATATCCCCAAAAATACTAATAGGGATGCATTTCTCTGCCATTTTTAACAGAATTATTTTAAGACATCTTAAAGGTCCACTACAAAAATGGACAAAATATAGCATACTATTAATGAAAATGAGTGTATTATGAAATAGAACTCAATGAAAACCTAATTTAATTCAATTAACTCTATACAATTGCTCAGATAATAGAGCAGATGTATTAAGAGTGATTGATTCTATGCTACCTGGTGTGGTTGTTTTATTTTTTTCCCTCCCTCCCTTTTCCTTTTTTAAATAAGATTATTGGGAACTGGTAAGATCTGTTTTGGGCATTACACCTGTGCTCTCACAGCTAAGCTCAAAAGTGTGCAATGGTTTCAGATGCCATTTTAGGACTAATTTTCCCCTCCTCCCTCTTCATAGAAAATCCTGTGAGAAATCAAAGTTCCCTGCATCATCTTAAATTATTACTATGGAATGATGTATTTCTTTACTTGCTGTTAACTGAATTCAGAGAGGGTTTTGTCACTAACCAGAAACTGATAGCTACTGTGGCGATGCCTGTAACTGTGACTTTACCCCAGGATGTATCGCAAACGGACTTGCAGATTGGGGGTGGAGGAGCTGGGGAGAACATTTGCATGGTTATGGGAAATTAATGATTGATGACATTATCATATGCTCGCTGAATTTTGGCTATGGGGTAATGGGCAGCAACCATAAGCTGCTCAAAGATAGACCTACTGCATACTTTTATCCTATGAAAATTTTTATTATTGATTCACTAATCCTGAAAGGCAGAAGTCTGAAATACATTTTCTTTTTTACTGTATAAAATACAACATGGGAACATGCACACATACAGATAACAAGTATTTGTCACGTAAATGAAACTGATTTTTTTGCAATACTTTCAACAAAATATTGACTTTGAACCTTATTGTCCAGTGTTCATTAGAGATGTTTAGAATTTGTGTAAATCAATAACTGCCACTGAACAAACTAAGATCAAAGTCCTATGAAATCAACATTATGCTGCACCAAGGTCATATGCAATTCAGAACAAGCTGAAGAGAAAAGATTATTTAGATTCTGTAGAGGGTAGGGAAGGAAGAAACTAGTGGAACTGCTCGTTCCATATTGACCAGTTAACTGAATTGTCACAGCTGCTTTATCATTCTTGCCTTCACACAGCAAGTCAATGGTCTGAAATATTAGGAATGATGGACATTTCAATCCAGTATATATAAAAAAAAGCCATCAGTAAAGTTGCTAATTGTATCGTCCTTTGGTCAGAACTTAGTTTGCTTTATAATCATTCACTGAAATTATTTTCTGATTACAAAATGATTTACAGCATTCTGACATTGAGAAGACATTTATCAGTTGCGTACTAAATAAAGAAGCAAAAAACCCCAACGAACTGAAGAAAGACCTTTCCATTCTCTCTAGTTTTGCTACTAAAAAGGTATAGCAAAATAGGAAGTTCTCTCTTCCAAAAATTACTGGAAATTAATTTACATTGAAGAGAGCACAAACAAATCCAGTATTTATGGGGGCCCCCATGACATATAATAGATGTCAACTTCTATTTGGGTTTTGTAGTTTTTTTTTTTCCTTGCCTATGTATCCCACCATCTAGTGTCATACGAACATTAAGATTTTATTTTCAGTAATCTTATTAATATACTAAACACACATCTTGAATAATGCAAAACATGTTAAAATGTTTAAGAGTTACACCATTTGAGCAGTTTCCCTAGGCAGTTTTGATATACCTAAGATTGCTGTTTCAAATTTTTTAATTTGAGCCCCATGATCTCTACCTTGCAAACATCACAAAAGCATAAGCAATATATTCTCCAGTCATCCGCATACACAGATCTTACCTAATACACCACTAGGTTCAATAGGATACTCAAGGATTGATGTAGCTGGTGCCAGCGTGTAGGGGTATTCATATGGTGTGTAAATTAAACCAGCTTCGGGTCCAGGTGGAACTATTGCAGCGGTGGGATGAGGAGTTCCGTTTGGCATGACAGCGGTTTGTATTTGTCTGATCAAAGGCATTATGGTAGGGCCAGCTGGCGTAGGAGTACGCAGGGCAGCTGGTGGGAGAACAGGCGCAGGCCCAGTAATAATCCTTGGAGCCTGGGCTGTTGCTGCAAGAGAAAAGGCAAGGGCTGCTACAGTAAGCAAAGAAATTCAGAGGAAAGTATGGAGATAGCAGTACAAAACGTGGAAAGAATGGGAAAAAAGGGGAAAAGTAGGAAAGAAGAAAAATAAAAGGAAATCATTAGTACATGCGCTGATCACACAGTGCCAAAGCACACCATTCAAATGCAAACAGCTTTCCATTTTCCAGTGTGATTAAGTATGAACATGCAAAATAAAAAAGCCATTGTAAAATAGTGAGGTAGATTTCTCAAACAGGTTACACAGCACAAAAGCTCCATTTAGACCACATTTCTTCATTTATGCTATCAAGACTGCATGAGACTGAGATGCATGCAGGAGATACAAGGAAAATACTGTCATAATCAAATACAGAGTACAAAATTTAGTGCAACTATAGAGTCCACAGATACTCAGTTATGCAGAGCTGCCATGAGTCTACAGTTTTCATACGTCTTAAAAACATATTTAAACATACACACAATTCCAATTTCCAGGATCAGTGAAGTTAAAGATGACCTAGAAACACAATGCATCTCCTCTCCTACTCTAGCATGAATAAAATAGACTCAAAAGTTATTTCCATATCAAAGTCCCCAAAATAAAATACTTTTTGTATTAGAAGTTCACTATGGCCTTGCTTAGGTTAAAGAAAATAGGTGCTTTTTTTTCTTTTTTTTTAACAGTGCTAGCACATTAAGTGTTATTTGAAGCCTGTTGGCACACAAGATGAACAACTCCTTAAACACTAACACATCAGCTGGTAACAGTCAATCTTAAAGGGTTATAATTTATAAATTTCTATGCACTACTGTTGATCTACATTGATTTAATTAACTTACAGGTGGTCTGAAAAGAGAAATATGGTGCAAGTTTTCCAGATTTGAGACTGCTGTGTTTAATTACTTTTATTTTTTTAGACAAAAGTGCTCAGACTTAATGTATAATTAAAAAAAACCCTCAAACATTTTCTTTTCCTTTCCTAAACGGAAATAAACCAGTATGGCTTCTACACCTTCAAATTTTCAGTAAAATCAAAACACAAACAGTGAAATTGTCTTATTATCAAAAAGTGAATATTACTGTGGAAATCTCTAGTCAAAAAAGGGAAAAAAACAATTCATCTTCGCACTTATACTGATACAATAGACCAATGGGAATAGATTAGACAAAGAAATTGCTCAAATTAATATAAAGGTTTCTATGCAACAGTTTGCATCAATTTAAGCTACTCTGAAAGCTATTTAACTCATAAATTTGCAATAATTTAGAGACTAAAATATATTTAAAACTGATCTAGCTTTAAATATTACAGTGTTCATTAGGGCTGAAAGATTTACCACTACCATTGTAGTGGTAAAAGCCCTTGCTTATGTCTCTCTCCAAATCAGAATAATTACACTGGTGTAAGCACTCTCAAATTGACCTAACTGCATTCCAACCTTTAAACATATTCAACATTGAAATGGTGGCTGTGTGGAGAAACAAATTTGCAAATATCAGTAGGCCCTTAGTGAAAAGACTGATTTAACTGTGCTTACATTTGACATCTGTATCACAGCTACGGCAAAAATTAACTTTGGAACAGTATCAGCAACGACATTTTCAGGAGGAGAAATTAGATTTTCAACTAGAGAAAATAATTTGTATCACACATAATAGGTATATGCTGTGATTAGTAGGTGTATGTAATTAATTTTCAAGTGTAAACCTGTGCATACATGCGCTTGCAAAAGCATTCTCACACAAATGTGATGGAAGAAATCGTAAAAATGGCTCATTACATCACTGATCCCTGTGAACTCAGCTGTGAAATCAGTTGATGAATTGTTGGAAAAACATAACATTGGGGGGACACATGCAAGCAAGATGAAAGGAAGAAATATAATACAGAAAAATATATTCACAGTATCCTGAACATCTGTAACATTTTCAAATTAGATCTCTAAAAATAAAATTGAAAAGGAGTCTATTGTCCTTTATATGTATTAAGAAAAAAAATGATTGTAAAACAGAAAAATCTGTCTTAAGGGTTGGATTTTTTTAAACTACGTATTTGTAAATATTTCAACCGAGGCATACTATTTAAAAAAACAGGGGGAACCCCCCTAAAAACAAACAAAAAAAACCCCCAAACTGACATAACTTATCTCCAGAAGACCTTTTGCAACAGCTGCCTACTGTTTTGTTGGTTTTTTACTGCCTTCCATTCTCCAACACAGTTGCTACTGTACATTTGCCAAAAAGTAGCTTTAGGAATCAAAACCTGCAAGCATTATTATGGCATTGACCCTCGAGCTTATGACATGCTTACGTGATTTGATGTTGGCATCTCTGTAGGTGCCATTCAGAATTGCAAGCTCCATCAGCTGCATCTTTTTAAGGCTGTCTTCTCCTTCTGCCTGCGTGTGAAAAGATGGGAAGAAAGTCAGGCTTATTAATTCACTAGTGCGCAAGATCTAAGGGACCTAGAATGAAATGCCTTCAGGTTTTAACCAAGGAAAATACCTGCTTACCATTAGTCACAAAACCAGTAAGCTTTGTCAACTTTTCCTTAAAATTAAGTGCAAGTTGCCTGTTGTCTATCATCAAGTAGTGTTGATAAATATCTTGAGACTTTTGAAAAAGGCTCATACTATTAATTATTAAAATAGAGTTAAGTGTAAGGTGTGTTTGATAGAAATTGTTTAAGGCAATTTTTTCTCAAGTTTTAGTAAACATTTTCATGTACTCCTAAAGGGATCTTTTAAAAAATTGTATTATTGGGCTAGAGGAAGAAGAGACACCATAAATTCTAAGCATCTTCAGCGTATTATAACTTGCTCCACTGTAGTTGATACTGACTACTTGGGTGGGGAAGTGCGGGGGGAACCCCAAACCAAAAATAAACAACAAACTTTGAGTAGCTTTCCAAACAGGACATCAACAACTGCTGTAAGACAGAATTCATAACTCTGGCACATGTAGATCTGATTAGGATATAACTACTATTTACACAGTATACATTATTCTTGGTTTTGCTTCAATGTAAATTACTTCCCTGAAATTATCTATTCCATTGGTAGCCTGCAGCTTGCATAAATATTATGCAGTATTCAGTAAAAAAGCTCCCTTTTTCAGTTACTAACAAAAATATTTCTAATTAGTACAATTTTTTTTTAAGACCAGACATTTTCTGATCTGTCCTTCCAGAAATACTACCATTTGTTTAGTCTACATCCCATCAACCAGAAAACAAGATTATGATATAGGAAACCTAAGAGAGATGGTCAGTGTCTACTTTAATGTTACCACCTTGCTTCTTGTATTGAATGCCACTGCTGAAATTCTCAGTCAGATGGAAGACAGCTTCAGCGTCAGCTGCATTGCATTCTTCCTTCGCAAAACAGGATTTCTTATATTTTTACTTATCTTGTCTATTCACACAATGTTTTCCAGATATTTGGAACAACATTTTCCAAGTTAATGGGAACCTGGATAATAACATACTGTGCCTTCTACTCCGAAAATCTTAAAAAGTCAGATTTCAGAGAGAGTTGTTCACCTGTCTTAAACTACAACTCTTACAGATGGTTTGAACTAGGACTTCCAAGAGTATGACTGATTACAAAAAAAACCAGATTTTAAAGCCACAAAGAGTAGCAATCACCACCAATAACCAAAGAAATTCTATTAAATAACTTTGTGTCCATTACAGCACTGCACCGGTGAAACATCATCTCAAACTAGTTAAGAGTTAATAGGAGTATCTACATGCAACATTCCAAATGTACAGGGAAATATTTTTTCGGGCTAATTTGCAGCAAAGATTGCTATGCATACTTTACTCCCAAACTACGGAGAAGTAATTTACTACATTATGAGACAAAAAAGGTTTTAAATTGTATCTAAGCAAATACAGTACTTAGTGTGAGGTATGCTCAAGCACCACCACCCCTTGCAATGGAAACTTTAACATCTGATTTTTATCAACAACTTAAAATCAACATGGTAAGATGAGTCAACACTAAACTACTTTCAGATGTCAGAAATGAAAGTCCTAACTGTAATACTGAGGGCTTGCATACACACAGTAACAATTTATGTTGTTGTTAAACATTCAGAATACACTGAAAGTTAGACATTTTCTTTATATATTAAATACTGTGGTGACAGACCAAGCTAACACTAATATTGAAAAAGTTATAAAATACACATTCAATTACCATTTTAACTACAAATTAATTGTACAGTTAAGTACTGTACTATCCAGAAACCTCAGACTCCATAGTCATTAAAATGAGACTCTCTGGAATACAAAATGTACTGATTATAACATGCTTAATATGACATACTCAGAATAGACTTATAATTTCCATGCAAAATTTTTTTTAAGAAACTATTATTCCATTGCATCTTTGCTGGTAAATTACCTAGACAATCATGATGTAATAAAAAGAATTCCAAATCTATCCGCTTATCCAGAGCTCACAAATTCTTGTCATTCTGGATATAACTTCTCTAATTTATTTTAGTAATAAAGATTTTTAACACACTGATTCCTCTTTTCCCCTCCCCCCATAATGGTTATACTTTGTTATTGGCTTTTTGCTTGCGTTCCTTTATTTATTTATTTATTTATTTATTTGAAAGTGTGGGACAAAAAAACCTCTTCACAATGTCAGCTGCATCTCCCATATAGTTCCATTAATGTTACTAAAATTGCTCACTTCCTCCAAATAAGAGTTCAGGTGATTGATCTGACACCATTAATGAGTCTCAGTAAATGCTGAATCTTACATTCCACTTGCTAGGATAATTTTAGTAACTTTAATCCCAGATTTTGCACCATAGTGAGTATTTCCCAAATGTAACTATTTATAGGATAATAATGTTGCAATTATCTAGGTTTTACAAACTATGTTTACAAAAATAATAATGGACTTCAGCATACAAAGCAGACCAAGTCCTCAACTTTTATTTTTGAGATTTACTTGTCTGGAGTACTGCTCAGCAGCTGATAAACTTTTGTTCTTTTAAACAGACTCCAAAACATAGCTTAAAACTTTTCCTTAAAGACTGCATCAATGATAATTCACAGATGTAAGATGTGGACTTGCATTACTAGGCAGTAACACTGTCTTTCAACTTCTGATATTTTGTTTTTCAAAGCATTTATTAGACAGAGAGAAAAAACCCAACCCAAACAAAAAAAACACCCACTACTTTAAAAACATCTTTCATGCTGACCACAAGGGCATCATTCCGACTCCTCCCAGAAGATGGCAGTGTTTATTATACAATACTATCTCCTCAAGACAGGGGTGCTTAGCACTATTTGCACCACCCTACTAGTACTGCTCAAAATCCTGCTACGCCCTCACACCCTAAACTTGCAACAGTCACTTGCCACCTCTCTTCAAGGCGTAAGTCACAGAAGTGGTCAGGACCCTTTCACATATGCTGTCACGTCCTTCATTCTCTGGTAATAAGTTCTCTGCTTGAACATCATTCACCAATAGCCAAACCCTCAAATTTCCAAGAGCTGGGATAGAGCAACGGGCGCATGTTTTTGCCTGCCCTATCCTCTCTCTCCGTTGCTGACAGATGATCAAATGAGGCACACCGATGCAATCTATCCTAGCTCCAGGCATTTCTGCAGGCACTCTCTGTTAAAGCAGAGAGGTTGCATCAGGGATACAAAGGCAATCTCTAAAGGGACAGTACATTACCTGTACAATAGCTACAACAAAGCTCAGTCATTTGTACCAAGAGGAAGCTACTTTGAGCAAACATCAATAAGGTCACTTAAAGCCAGATTTGCATTCCTAAATTGAAGCTCAAGTGATTGACTCAAATCTCTCATCCTCTTAAATCTCCAGTGCTTTCCTCCTATTTCTCATGTACAATATAACATGCAGATTAAGAAAAAACCTTAAATGGTATCTTGAAACATAATTCTTTAAACGTAAGCACTTGCAACTGCTCACTGAATACAGACACCAAAGAGATGCAAGCAGCAAATCCTAACAAAGCCAACTGTGCACAGACAACAGTGGTTACCGTTTTGTGAACACACTCGCAGTAGCTCAGCTCTACTTGGACTAGCAATAAAAAGACCTGAAGGAGAGCAAACGCCAGTAACCACTATCATTTTAAGGAACCTGTTTTCTAATCTTTATCAGGATAGGACTAATGGTCACAAGGTTCAAAAACACTACGAGCAACTACAAGTGCCACCTACGTGAAGCCTCTGGGGAAACACTTCCCAAAATAAAACAATGTCAAATGAAATACATAATGCTGACCATACTGATGCCCAATTAAAACCACAATTATGTCTCCTACACTGAGCAATACTGTCTGTTTCAAAAAAACCCGAGGAACACAGTTATGTAATAAACTGCTATTAGTAAGAGCTTGTTTCATGTCACAAAATAGAGAGCTCAGATAAAGCACTTCATTTCCTTCTAATTTTTTCATGACTACTTTTCATTATCAACATCCCAGCTATACTTCAACTTCAGATACCCCAAGATCCTCAGAGATTTCTTCTGTTTAACTAATGCTTCTGAAATTATTATTAGGCACTTAAATGCCTCAGATTCTCATATGCACACAGTGCACCCTTAAGAGTATCACAGAGTTTAACTTCTTGTTTATCCACAAACCATACACACACACTAGATAAATAGATATGGTATAAAGGTGGAAGACAGGCATAAAGACTCCAAATGGAAGTGCATTCACTGTGCTATGTCAATGAAGGACTTCAGAAAATTACAACACTCTTCAGAGGTGACAGGTAGACTGTTAGATTCTGCGTACAGACAACTCTGAGAAGCCTATAATAAATTACAGTAGAGAAGGAAAGAAAGATACTATCTTGAAAAAAAAAAAAAAGAAGGATCAAGTAGCAATGTTTACTACAGAGCAGAGATCCAGGAGCTAGCATCCAGTGGAGCCAGCCAGAACCCACACTGCCCCGCCACACTGGTGCCGGACCCACACTGACCCACGTGGAAGGTGACTGCAGCTGAGTTAATTCACAAACGAAACAATCCACTCACTCGTATGATAGCAGGGATACCTTAACCTGACAGAGCTCCTTGAGCGTCACAGTCTTACCCAGCTAAGTCTCACACCGTAGTCTGATGATCATTACTACCAATGCTGGCAGGGAAGGCTTTCAGCATTTCTGTACAAACACATACACTTCCCCTGTATAATGCTCATTTTCCTTTTAAAGTAACTACTTTGGAAATTATAACAAATACAATATTTTCCTACATTCATAACAACATAGATGTGCTTATTTAGGTGATGTTAATGACTTGCATTGACAGTCTAGCTTCCAAATTTAGTGGGGGACTTGGTAATGCTAGGTTAATGGTTGGACCCGATGATCTTGGAGGTCTCTTCCAGCCAGAACAATTCTATGATTCTATGATTTTGGATGGCATTTTTGCAATCCTGTCACACATCCCCGCACTTCAGCTGGATTCTCATGAACTGAACTGAGCCCAACCATAGGAAAGGCTGCAGACAGTTTTATCTTACACCAAATGCAGCCAAGTCTGGCTTTGCTTAAGGGAGCAGTCCATTACCAGCTGTTTCAGGGCTATCCTTTCCGGATCAGAGCAGGAGCAGCAAGTGGGAAGAGCAAAAGATGGTGAAGCAAAATGATGCATAAATCAACTGCGAATACAGAGGACAAAAATCAGTCTTGATCTTTCCCAGCCAACTGCAGCAGGCCTGTCCCACCAGGCTCATGGAAAGAATGACCAGGCAGCCCCAGCAACACAAGAGCACCGAAGAGCAGCACTTACCTTCCAAGCACCTCAGCGACTTCTCATGCATACTGCCTTCCTGCCTGCCCCACAACACCTCTGGTTAAACAGCAATACTTAACAGCAGCTTGACACCTTCCTGCCACTCTCAGAGAGACCTCTTCCGGCTACCACATTTTCTCCACATTTACTTCAGGTAGAGAGTTTTGCCATTAACACATTGTATTTTTAGGTACACGGGTAAGACATTAAATAATTGTACACACGCTCCAAACAGAAGGGCTGAGAACTTGGCAGTTATGGAAGAACACTACACTAATGAACAAGAATAGATAGTTAAAACTCTTCCTCTAATAGAAGAGTCATTTACAATTGCCACATACAGTAAGCGTAACTTTTCTACCACGGTATCTCTGGAAGTACATGCATTAAATACAAAGACTTTTGTTAGTCTTTAAACTGCATATCTGTATAGTATAAGCCACCTGCAATTTACTAATTTAACGCGAATTTTGGTAAAACACAATAGCACCACTGAAGTATTTTACTGTTACTGATCTTATCCTTCCCATCCAGGAGGCGCTGCTGCCCCTCAGGGGTCTGTCACCCTGCGTTCCTACAGTCCCCAGCTGCTGTACAGCCGCACAGCTGCAGCTCCGAGGCTTGCACTGTGACACTCGCTGGACTCTCACGGGCTCTGGAATGCTTTTATCTCCCTGACAAAGAAAAATGTTCCACTGCAATTCACTTGTAGATCAGTAAGTATTCCTAACATACCATGCACCAGTCAAACATCCTTTACACATGAATGTCTCCATTCAGGGACAAAAACCTTCCATTCATAATTTATAAACAAAAAACCTCACGAACAATATACTACAAATTCCTAGACATACACGTATTAAAACAAAAAACAGCTCTCAGACATGAATATATTGTAAAATACATTATAAAATATTATACGCAAAACCACATCGGAATCCTTGAAGCTAAGGTATACACACTTAAAATCTACTCTGTGTTTGGAAGGTGGTCTTTTTGTATCTAAGTTGTTAAAAGACTGAAGTAACTATGGCAATGAGATCCTAGGCAAGATGACAGGTAACCAGATGTAAAACACAAAGGAGCTTTTTAAAAGAATCTGAATGTGACTACCTACACTATTAACCAATTACCTACTGCAAGACATCAGATTTCACTTTTGTAAAGGCTAACTTTTACTTCTGACAAGCTACTCTATTACTCAGTGTTAAGGAAAACATCCCGTCATCCCTTCCCCTCAAAAAATTTGACAAAGACTTCCAAGTTCCCTATGCCCAGAATGTAAATATTGATAGTTAGAAGTTGTTGGTAAACCTATGTTACTTAGACTTTCTCATTCTTGATTATATGCTTCTGATGGTGAGGGAGCAGACATAGCTTTGTTTGTACTGAGGAGAATTTGCCCAGGAGCTCTTTTCTGGCATAATTTGGCAGCTATTCTTGTATCAGAGGAAACTTTTCCAAATACTTTTAGGATAAAGTAAAATAAATCACTCCTTTAAGACCAGCCATATTTCTTAGAGCCCTACATGCCATCAATGATACTGTGGCATTGAATAGGTGGCAAGCTATAGCTCAGTTATTTCTCTATTTCCTTTTCAACACTGACACACACTGCTATGCCTATGAGGACAGGCAAAGATAAATTAACATCATTATTTCTTCTGGGCAACACAGTCTGCTTATCATCTTCAAAGCAAGCTCTCAGTTCAAATGATATGCAAAGACGACTGTGCTGTTTCACTTGACAAATTCGTTGGTCATAATGTTAAAGATACACTAGGGGAAAAAGACAGCATATCTTTTTACACTTCTCATCACCTTATCTGACATATCCCTGTTTAATCATGATACTTGGCTTACCAATAATATTTTCAAGAGTCCTTATGCCCTCCCTCCCCCACTTTCCATTTGTGCAAGAAGAAAATACAGGTACAGAAAATCATCATGAAATGCATTTTATAAGCCAGACTGAAATACAGCATCAGTGAAACTTACGGGTTTGCTTCATCATATACCCTCTGGGTAGTAGTTGTTAATATATTGGGGGGGTGCGCGGGGAATCACCAGTAGCATTCTGCTTGATCTTAACGGATTTTTATGTCTATCCCAACATTTCTTTGGGACAGATGTGATGGGCTCATATTTAAATCACACCGTTTGGAGCTTTCAAGGAAATAAGGTCCCTTGGGTCAGTCATACTAGACACTTGACAATACTTAATTCCAGAATTTGCTTCTTGCTTAGCCTTTTTTGTTTGTTTGTTTTTGAATTATCGTTCCTCTTATCTCTATACACCACACAGAACAGCTTCAGCAATTCATAGAACTCCAGAACAGGAATGCATCTTTCATGACATGTATGCACACCAAATTCCCCAAAATCCTAAAAGAAAAAACCATTCATACAGTACCTTCTAAAATGTTTTCAAAAAGACAGAATCATACTGAAATACATTAAGATTTATTTGTTAGCATAGACATTTGCTGACATTTGTATTAAGATTCAAATGAATAGCTATCAATAATGCAATTTAAAGCATTAGGTCTATTTTTAGCAATGTGCAAGCCCAGTTAAAAAGAACTTCCAGAGCTAAACACTTTTTTTTTGGTATTTCTAATTTTGGAATGTTAGAGTTTCAAAATTCCTCCTCACTGGTTAGTTTAATTCTGAAAGAAGGAGCTAAACCATAAGCACACTGAATGAGATACTACCAGGGAAGCCTCTGGTACAAGTTTCCCACGTGCGGCTCTACCAGCAACATCTTGAGTACCACGAGCATCCTAGGAATCTGAACAGAGCAGAAATCAAACACGACCTGTATTATGCAGGTCTTTATTCCAGCTGTAGCCTTTCAAACAGACAGAATGGTGCATTGACACACTCCACTTAGATGGGGACAAATGCTTTAACCTATCCTGAATTTTAAGTAAATTATAAAAATAATTTAACCAACTTATGCCACACAACTACCTATGATAAAGGTGGTTGTTCTAACAGGTACAGATTAGAGGCAGTTGTTAGAAATATTACAATGGAATAATTAATTAAAATACTTGTAGATAAGTCTGGCCTGACCTGTAACATTTATTTTTCCTCTATCATCCCAGGAGGTTTCTATTCAAAGTTTGCGTTTATACACTCTGAATGGCTGTAAATTTCCCTTAAGTGCAAAGACACTGAACTCGGACATTGGGGACACACACACTCCCCAAATCCCAGTAAGGGGTTTCAAAACTAGTATTTTGTTGCAAACTCTAGAGGCTCCAGTGCCAGTTAATTTTGTTTCCAGCTATGCTAATATTTTGGTACACAAACAAAGCCTTTCATTCTCAAAATGAAATATGACCCCACGTTTTTGTATGGAAAACATGTCCATTATGTTTTTAATCTGTTCCCAACCAGAAAAAAAAATTGTAAGAAAAATGACATTTCATATCAAATTTAGTAACCTAGAAAAAACGTGAGAAGTCCCTCTCTTTAGAGCAACAAAAGAAAACTAACTGCTGGTGACGAGGAGTACAAAGACTGTTGCTGTGAATTAGTACACATCTTTCAAGTGCATCTTCTCTTATGTGTTCCATTAAACACAGGATTCAGGGCTGCAGACTACCACATGGGAATTCAAGCTGCAGTAGTAACTTTTAAGACATTTTTATCTTCAGCTTGAGATGTCCTGAAAAGGTAATATTGACTAATTAAAATAAATTCATGTATTACAAATACAGAGTAAAAACATGAATGTTTAGGATTATCCAATTATGAAATGTTAGTATTCAAGGAGCAGCGGTCTTCCAATAGCTTCTTAGACTGTCACACTTACTGCTGTAGTCACATTTTCAACAAGAATCATGACAGCTAAAAGTGGTTAGAAGAATTGTTTCTGCATTTCACCTACATTCCCTTTTGTAAAACCTTTGCATAATTTTTTTTATTTTCAAAATAACAGAAAGTGCAACAGCACAGTTTTGTTGACACTTTTTCTACATACACACAACCCCTAAGGTGGAGTCGTCTAATGACTGTTTAATTTAGAACTCTCTATAAAGCTACCATCTACAGAAATAATGATTTTCTTTTTTTTAATGTAAGATGCCCAAAAATTCAACTGACCTAAGTTTTAAATTTCTAGTACAACTGAGGAAACGCAACACTGAAAGTTTAAAAGGGCCTATGCACTCAGTATATACTTTCAGTAATTCTCAACAGCTGCTAAAAAGTGAATGAGTACTAAAAGCTCACAATTACTTCCAGCTGCTTACAAATATACGAGCAACCCATAGCTCTGTAGAACATAGTATCACATATATGTCTTATGTGCATTTTACTGTTACTCTAATAAAAATGTTACTGTTTAAAAATCGAAGTTAACTCTTCCATAAACACCACAGATGCCTCTCCTGTTCTTCCTGAACTCTCAGAGCTGATGAAGTCCAGAAGGAGGGGGTGGTAGTATTCCAACTGGCTAGTCTCCTCTCTTGTACGGCTGGCTAAAACCCGCTTTCACACAGCTTAAAAATACAGAGAAGTGAAAAAACAAATTATGTGCACTCTCTTTAGGGGACAAATATGTCAATCATATGACCTTCCGTTTGAAGGCTCAAGCTGCTCAAGGCAGTGTGTTGCCAGGGAGAAGGCTTCCTTTACTGTTTATTGAGCTTCCCTTTCAGCTTTCAGGGACCAGCCAGTGCTTATTTTCCAGAGACTCGGCGCTGCCTGGCACAAAGGGCCGTTGAGGAGCGCCTCTTCCCCAGGGAGCCGCACCGTGGGGCCCAGCTGACCAGCTAACCACATTAGCAAACAGAGCTGTAACCTGTGGCTACCTCGCGGGCAAGTAACCCTTCCTGCCCCAAGAATGACAGGGGAGCGATTCTTGCTGTTGAAGGCTGCTGTTAGGAGCGCGCGCTGCCGAGGAGCAGCCGTGCATGTGTGTCCTGTGAGTTGCCCATCAGGTACGAGCATCCGCTATTAAAGCACTCACTTGATGCTAAACTGACAAAAGGCGTCTTGGACTCCAGCTAGCCCTAAGCACTTATTCATGCTGTCACATAAGAGCCGAGGGAAGGCATGGAAGTTTGTTCTATCCATTTGTATCATTATTTTATTTCTATGTAACATAAATTTAGCATTAAAAATAATTTTAAAAGCCTTATAAAGCAAAGTCTCATACATTTAGCGAAAAGACTTTTGACATTTATAAGTATTACAGAAAAACATACATGCAACAGATTTTCATTTTGTAATCAATTCCTTTTATGTTAGCAACTTCAGTTACAAAAGATTAGTGGATTCTTAGTAAATCATTAAAAATCATGCAACATACTTCAGTTTCTTGTAACTACTCCAGAATAGCAGAAGTGATAATAATTTGACTTTTTTTAATGCAGTCACATAATTTTCCAGCGTAATCATCCAGATGAATTCAAACACATGCAAGCCTTCTTTTAATTATTCATTATAGTTACTGGGAAAAAAAATGGAATTGAAGCTGGAGTAAGATGCATTGGTTGTGTTAAAGAAAATTAAACCAGCTTCTTGTTTCAAGATATTCACTTCTTTGGTCAGTATTTAACATACAGATTTTGATAAATAAGAAGCACTTATTTCTCATAATGTAGTAACACAAAAGAGGTTTCTTACAAAATTCAACTTTATATATGAAATTTTATTCTGCTACATGCTTTAAGGGCAGATTATAAATCCTTAATATTAAAATTAGGTGACATTAACAGTAAAAATAATTTAGTTTTGATAGTATTACTAGCACTTTAAAAAAACCCAAACACCTTACATTCTGAAAAAAAGATTACTCAATTGCAATAAAAATACCATTCCATTATTTACCAATTTGCACAAGACATATGTATCTCAGCAATTTATATATATAGCATAATTCAACTTTCCTAAAACTGTTGTTGTTTAATTAAAAACTACAACAGCAGCAACAGTTTCCATAAAAAGTGTCTTCTAGAGTCTGGGGTAAAACCTACACATTTTTTCCTCCCCCCCCCAGACTGTTCAGATGCCTTGTATAAATAACAGAATCTAGCATTTTTGTATGTGGGCCATGTTTCAGAACTGTATCTCCCACAAGCAATTACAGGTAACGACAGTTCACATCCAGAAAAGAGACTGTAGTGTAACAAAGATGAGGTAGTCTTCTACCCAGAAGGGACTGGGATCATGAGGTATCTGAGTATCAACGAGAGACTTGCCAAAATAAAAGACTGGTTAACCTACTGGAAAGTCCCCAAAGAAATTATTGACCAGAATTTTTAGATTACTTCTTTCCTAAAATGCTATGTTACTAGAATCTACTAATTAGCATTTGTTTTCTATATAATAATTAAATGAACCTACATGATAAAACAATTAAGTTCTTTAAGTCTAATTTTCTGTCCTAGAGCAAGAGCAATATGTATCAGGCCTATCTTAAATAATTAATTTCACCATCCTTCCCTGCTGCTCTACACATTAATTTAAAAATCTGCCTCCTCAGCAGAAACACAGACACTACACTTAAGCAACCATTTAGCAGGACTCAGTATAAATTTGATCAAATTTCACTGCAAGTTAAAGGCTACACTGGGACAGAAATAATCAAGACTTCTGTGCTTCTATTTGTTGCTGATCTTCACATATTTCATAGTGTTGTATCTGAACAGCTTGCTACAGACTCTGGATCAGATATTACACCACAACTTCATTTAACCGTTTTCCTTTTTTGTTTTTTAAGCAGCTGAGTACCTGAACTGTAGCTGAAACAAACCGCAGTCACCCAGCCACCCTGGATCAATGCTGTCATGTCATGCTCAGGAACCTGTTCTTGATAGGATAATCCTACAATATTTCTACGTAGGATCTCCCTTGGAGCCTTCCAACTAACCTTAAATGCCAAAAGCATATTGTATCAATTTTGCAGAGAACAAGCGATTTTAATATAAAAAAAGAAACCCACCCTAATAACACCAAACTGTTCAAGTGATAACTTCCTTTCTTCCTACACGTTCACTGCCAGTGCCTTGCCCGTCATTCTCACTCCATATCGTATCGTCAACTGGATATCGATATGCAATTTCCACCTGTTTTCAGAGTGAACCTTGAGTCCTTGTTACACGAGAAAACCCTCCCATTTTCCCATTTCTAGATTTCATTCTCCATTGGTTTTCACATCTTTCTGTATAAATCTGTTTAAATATTATTCAGACATTCTGGTTCTCTAAACACTTATTGTTCTAATCCAATCATTACGAGAAACCAACTCTGTCCATTTAGATATTTGAAATAAGTACAATGTAACTGTCCTGCAGAGACTGCAGAATTAAAATTTCATATTCCAGTAGACAAGGTGCACACCCATAAGCAAAAGCAGCTTAAAAGACATTTTCTACCACAGGATAAATCACCTTAGTCCCTCTTAATCTCCTGAACTCCGGAATCTCATGAATATTTCAAAATAATACCTAAATTCACATATTCTCTAACTTTATGGATTATATACTTATAATTATTTTGCATTAAAAACCTCCTTTAATGTGTGTAAAAATTATACATAGAAATAAAATAAAATAAACACCACCACCCCCCCCCCCCCCCCCCCCAGAGAAAGTACAATTAAAGCTTTCAGTTACAAGACGTGGCTGAAAAATTAAGAAGCAAACCTAAAAAGCAATGCAAGTTTCTGGACACTACCTGAGAGTAATGGAAGAATACTCATTTCCTCATCATCAATGGGAAGAGACAAATGAAGCCCTTTTCCTTACGTCAAGGGAAATACAGACAACAAAGGTCCAAAGGGCCTGAAAAGCTAGGGCAATTCTGAAGCGATTCAAATAAATGGAAAAATGAATGGAATTTTGTTTCCGGAATGTGTAAAAATAAGCTGCTGTGTATCTGCACATGACTGAGTTCAGAAAGCTCAGACCTTAAAAAACAGAGAATGGAATAGAAATCAATCAGATGGAAAACTTACAGAGAATAATTTCTGAGGAGACATGTTCAGACAAGTTTACCTAGAAAATACAACAGCTGATGCTAGAACGTAAAAAATTAAAATGCTATCTTAAGACTTTTTCCCAGGCTACAAATTAGTTCTGGATGATTAGGCTGAGGTTTTACACTGCTGTCAAAGGAGTGAAAAATTTTTGAAGATGTAAAAAGCCTCTCAGCTGGCACGTCGGTGGTACTTTAAGCCAATTTAATTGGTGGTGGTCACAATCCTACTCTTTTCTCACTGTTGCTCTCCTGTATCCATCACTGAGCCATGTCAACCTGCTAATGTGGCAAGACATATTCTTTTTTAATCTGAATAGTTTTCTGCCAGATTGCAAAATTGAAAGAGCTCACTGCAGGCTCAAATGTGTGCCAGCATAAGAGAGGAGAGATTGAGGGGAGTTGAGATCTGTCCTGTGCAGAGCTGTCAATTTACTCAGCTGCACGTGGAATTAGAGCCTTAGTCTTGATAATTCTGAAGCCCAGCAGTCTAATTTCCAAACTAGAAGCACAGATCTTTCTTTTCTAACTGGAATCCACCACCTGACAACCGACTGAATTGTTTTCATATTAAAATATTTAATTTCATTTTTCTTATTCCTCTTTCTCCTACAATACTGTTTTTTATTTTACTCAGGTTCTGCCCATTTCTCTTTACTTACAACCCTTGTCCTTTCTGATTTTCTTCTCTCAATGCTGACCTTCAGTGGAGGAATACCATTATAGCTTCCTTGACCAGCTGTACTAACGACACTCCTCTAGTAGGTACCTGAAACCATGTGAAGTACGCTTTCTCCATTTGTAGATTTGCTCATCAGAAGCAAAGGCTACAATCTCAACCATTTACATACTACTATAAATATCTATACGCGTTCATGTTTTGCAGAGACCTTTGAGCTTCTTTCAGTATTTACACTCTGTGTTCTAAAAACACTGAAAAATACTAATTTTAAATCTCTTCTAAAATATCATCATCCTAAACTGGTAATTTTTACACCTTACACCACCAACTTTAAATCCATACCAGTTAAATAGTATATCCAACACTTACAAAGCTCCTTGTTAATAAACTGAAAATAATGCATGATTTGATAATGTGAGAGCCCTACAAAAATCAATTTCCTTATTAATATTTTTTCCCTTTATCTGTATTATATTCTTCTATAGAACTATTCTAAGTGAGAACTGTTGATTTTCTTTAGCAAAGAATTGTATGACTTAGGATGATGCATTTTATTTTCACGCCTCTGTATGCAATATTAGTTTTAGCATAACAGTATATGAACACTATTCTGATCTGGAGTTCAGATACCCGCAATATGCATGCATAGCTTCTACTCCCAAAAGCTTACAAGTTAGTGACTAAGTGAAAAGAATTGCAGAAAGAAACAAACTGCTGGAATCTAAAGATCAGAGGCCAATGTAACAATGCCCCAGAAGAAGCAAAATTAAATGGAGAATGGAAAAAAATACTTTCAGAGAATTTATCAGAAAAGGAGGAGTGCCTTGAGAAGGAACAGCTGCTACCCCGACTGGTCTAACAGAATGCACATTTCTTTGATTCTCTGGATTCCTGGACCAGCAGTGGCCAAGAACCCTAGAAATATAACAAATTAAACACAGAGAACAAGTATGTTGCATAGCTTCCCACTTCTTCCCCACTATGGTATTCCCACCTTTTCTGTGTCCACGCCCTTGACACTCCTCTGTGTGCTCTGGTGCTTATGACACATTCAGCAAGGTGATTTGCCTCTCAAAAATCACCAGAAAATTTTGTGGGTTACTTTTCTACCATTTAGCAAATAAAATCAGCTCATGGAGGGGCCTGACAAGTGCTATTTTATTATATCCATTGGCAAAATAAGTAGTTGAAGTCTGCAGCTGGGTTCAGCAGTGAAGCAGAAAGAGGACTTTTGCTTCTAACTGTTAAACAGGCTTGTCATCTCTCATGAAAACATACCGTAGTTGGAATCAGATTCAGATCTCAGCAAGTCCAACTCAGTTTTACCTAAGACAACATAATACATAACTTGACTCCTATCCAGTTTTTTTAATATGTCATACTTTTAGATGATAAAACCATAAGGTTTCTCTCTGCACTGCTCATGAGGTAAAAGACACAATATCCTTCAAAGAAAATATGTGTCTTCTGTCAGGTAACCTGTCTGATGCATGTCTTCATTCACTCCAGAGAAGGATGTTTCTGATGTGACTGATCAACAATTTTCAGGTTATGAAAACCCTTCATTAAAAAAAACAAGTGAAGTATTAGGTAGCGATTCCACTTTTCCCCCCACTTTCCACTCAGGTATTGCAAAACTAAGATCATACTATGTAGCCCAGATTGAGTTATCAGTAATTATCAAATATCCCTATCCCAACATCCGACCTGGCAGAAAAAACAGTTTAAGCTGTTCCTGTGCTCCCATTGTCACTTATTTCCACCTCAGCTGTGCAAGTCAAGCAAAGGGGAGGAGAGGAAGAGGGCACAAGACTTGAACTAAGATAGGTCCAATCAAGCCCCCCAAACCTATGGAACCAAAACTCTGAAATGCAGAAAAAATCCCAGAGTATCACAGAATCACAGAATGGTAGGGGTTGGAAGGGACCTCTGGAGATCACCTAGTCCAACCCCCCTGCCAGAGCAGGGTCACCTAGAGCAGGCTGCACAGGACCGCGTTCAGGCGGGGTTTGAATATCTCCAGAGAAGGAGACTCCACAACCTCCCTGGGCAGCCTGTGCCAGGGCTCTGGCACCCTCACAGTAAAGAAGTTTTTTCCTCATGTTCAGGCGGAACTTCCTGTGTTCCAGTTTGTGCCCGTTGCCCCTTGTCCTGTTGCTGGGCACCACTGAAAAGAGTCTGGCCCCATCCTCTTGACACCCGCCCTTGAGATATTTACAAGCATTGATAAGGTCGCCTCTGTCTTCTCTTCCTCAGGCTGGACAGCCCCAGCTCCCTCAGCCTTTCCCTGTAGGAGAGATGCTCCAGTCCCCTCATCATCTTTGTAGCCCTCCGCTAGACTCTTTCCAGTAGTTCCTCGTCTTTCTTGAACTGGGGAGCCCAGAACTGGACACAGTACTCCAGATGCGGTCTCACTAGGGCAGTGTAGAGAGTGAGGACGTTTGAAATTTGAAAACTGTAATACCAATAAGCCCATTTTTTTTTACTGCCTGGTTTCTGTAAATGGCATTGATTTGCAGAGCTGCTGTAAGCTATTGGTACTATGTATCTAAGTGATCCACTCAGTTCAATCCAGTATCCCAAACAGTTCTCGGTAGCACTGCCTTTTCTATACTTTTTTTTTTTTTTTTAACAAATGCTGTTATGTCCTCTAATCATTTAGCATCCTTCTTACAATACGGAATGTACAAGTATTCATAGTTTCAGTTTCACAAGTCAATTCACAAACACTTAGATAATACCTTTAAATATTGCTGTCACCTTCTACTAAACTCATCTAAGGGGGGGTGGGGGTGTCAAGTCTGATGAAATCAATTTGCTGGTGATTTTAAGCATACACACTCTGGAGCACAAATAATATGAGGAACCAAAACTTCTCAAAGTAGCTTTAAATGAACAGCTAAAATTCTGAGTATCAGTAATAGCAAATGCTGCTCTTGTCTTCTAATTTCTTTGGAGATAGTTCTAAAGTTTCACAGACACAGTACCCTGAGGCTACCAGAGTTTCAGCTGCATCATTAGTAACGATTCAGGAATTTGTTAGAACTTAGCAGCTGTTCAACTACTGAATCACCAGCGCAAATTTACTACTTTCCTTTTCTAATTTACAGGATTCCTGCTAGTGATGTAAGATTATATCAAGGAGTTCTAAGCATATTTTTACTGCTTTAAACAAAAGTCTAAATTACTGCCATTACGGCAGTACTGCTCTCTTTTTAATTAGTTCCTCCAACATATCTTAATAGTTATGATGAGTAAAGATTTGAGATACATACTAAAAAGGATCACAAGGAAACATTTAAGCCTTAAGCTATATACCCAATATAAATTATTCTGGGGAAAAATATTGCATACTATTCCATGTATGACATGTCTTTGAATATATATTTTTATATCTAGTATCAAAGTATTCAAGCACGTATAAGCTTCCTTATTTCCTTCTCTAAGTTATCAAATCTAAGTGGCTAGGAGAATGCTAATACATGCTTGCAAACAAGCAGTGCAAAACACTGGTCATCAGTTCTTACTACTACAGCTGACTTCTTGAGCACAACTGAAGGTTAAACAAGCATAAGTGATGTTCATCACTCGAGGCATTTGTGAAAGCACCAAGTCCATCTCACATTTCAATAGCATTGGTGCTGACAAAGAAGTCAGCAGGTCAAAGCCCAACTCCCTCCAGAGAGAAGGCAGGCCTGAGCTGGGAAAACATTTACATGTGACCCGAAAAAAAACAGTTCGAAGGGCCACAGCACCTTATTTGTTTTCAAAAGAAACCTTCAATGCCCTCCTCCCCTTTCAGAAGTAGATTTGACAAGTGTTGTAATAAATATTACATGCAGAGGAAAGTTGAAATCAATAGCAGGTTAATGTTTATTGAAACAATACAGAGAACCATTTTTAATAGCATTACTTGAAAATAGATCTAATCTAGCAAAGGAAATTCAATTTATGTTTAGAGCAATCAGATTTTGTTTTTTACTCCAGGGGTTTGTTGCAAACTCTGTCTCTCAAAATGTGCTTACTGTACTGTATTTAGCAGAAACAGTTTAGCCTTAATAACCTGATAGTCTGCACGGGAGCATGGATCAACTTATTCTCATTAAGAATGTAAGCAGCTTTCTAACAGCCTTCTTTGCTGTTCAGCCTATGCCAGAGAAAGCAGGGATCTCTCCTCTAAAACCCGTAATTTATGAGTTTATTCAAACCCGCCAAATTGCTTTAAGTAAACGCCTCTTATATTTGAAAATTCCCATGGCAACTCATTTAGTTTGGCAGGAAGGCAGACCCGAATTCAATCCTTTTATCCTCCAGCTAAACCATTACAATGGTAATTCTGCTCTGACACTCTGAAGAGACTGCTAATTACTGTACTCGGGTCCCTAGACAGATTTCCCATTCAGATTAAAATGGCTGTGCACGGCAGAGAGCAGTGGCAACACCTTTGTGTACAGGAAGGGATGTACTCTCGCATTACGGCTCTTCACAAGAGAGGCTCCAAAGACAAAGAATCTTCTATCGGCTAAGTTGGGCAGAACAAACATTAAGGAAGGAAAAAGCAGAAAATTGAACCACTAACTTAAGCATTTTGACTACTGAAGATATTCAGTCACCTCTCAAATGAAATTAATTCATCTTCTGTTATTGTTATTATATACTGCATGTAACAGTCTAAACCACAGCTCAAAGAACTACATAAAACGCTACTGAATATTGCGTGTTGTGTCACTATACCGAATGTGTAAGCGCCCACTGTCTCACTGTCACCAGAACGTCTCCATTTTTAAAAAGCCACCCAGGTCCTTTTACAGTGTTATTTATTTTGAGAAGGGTATGTGGGGTTTTTTGTGACAATGCTTTTCTCCCCTGTCATTTTTAATCAAGAAAATGTGAAGGAAACTAATGACTGCTCCCTTGCTCTTCTGCCCCAGCTGTTCCCTCTTCCATTGAAATGTAAACAGCAGCTCAATGTTGAACAGAATAAACATTTGCTGTCTCCGGAACAACATTTATTGTATTGAAAAAGCCTAAACCCTGGCTTAATTTTGTCTTCCAGAAAGAATGAAGACAGTGGTCTCTTGCTGTCCTCCCATAAAATTTATTTTCTTAGTACTCTGAAGAAGTGGAAGGTAACTTTTCTTTTTGAAAAAGTGGGAAAGAAGGGAAGGCATGGGTATTACAAATGTGTACAGCAGCTGGAAAATCAGACAAGGGAACATCCTCCCTGAGATGAATTGAACAAGACCAACATCCTCCCTAGACGAGCAACTTCCAACTCCTTGGAAGAAATGCTCTTGGGAAAACCGTAAAATACATTAGCATCTTTTTTTACAAGTGATCACAAAACCAAGCACTAAATCTTCAGATAAAATTTGAGAATTGCTCTCCTATACATACTACCTTCTTCCCTCCTTAATGTGGCAGAACTAACTACCCTATCCCAATGGTTTAGCATGGACACCGAAAACAGGAGTTATCCAAAAGAAAGCTAGGAGGAGAGAGCAAGTGCACTAGATCATAGCGATTACCAACTTACGAACCCTTAAATATTTTTTCCAGTGGAGGCAATGACCTCTTTACAAGAGTTCTGGGCACAAGAAAATAGCTTTGTATGTTTTTACTTATTTTTAAATCTTCCATAGTTCCTTTATAGCCTACAACTCCTCAGTGTTACATGATTATCTCTTGAAAACCCGTTTTAACAATCTATCCTAGTTAGCTACTGATGGACTGTATTAATGAATCTGGATTAGTTTTGATCAGCCTGCATTTCAGTTTCCACTAAATATTGTAGCTCCACCCAGTGAAAGAGTCAGACAACATAAGGAAAGATACTTGTCTAAGTACTGCTAGACCATTTTACCACTGAATTTGAAGACTTCTATGGCATTTAACTTGGAGGACAATATCCACACCAGCAAGCTGCACTTCAGAATGCATGTGGCTGGTTTGCACAAGGCTGTTCATCAGTGGAAAAAGTCATAGGTGTGTGGTTAACCAAACATGCATTTTAAAGAATCATAAACTAAGTGGTATGGCCATGGCTGCAAAATTATCTCATAATCCTTTTCGTGAAGGTAAATATCAGCCTCAAAACAGGTCTTCTCTAAACAACAACTTGTTAATTTTTTCAGGAAAGCCTCTCCCCTTTTGCATAAGAATCAGGCTGAGACACATGATAAGGTTAGGGGAACTGCATGTTGACAATGGTGGCTCCAACAGGTCCTTACTTCCAAGTAACTGCTAAAGCTGAGAATGCTTTGGATACAAACCTGACCTCCCCTCTTACTCAATACTAGATATAACAACTGACCTATCTTGAATGACTTTTCTTCACTTCCTTTCACCTGTATAACCTTAAGATTAGATAAATTCTAGTATTTCTATGACTTTATAAAGATTCTACTTCCTCTCGTTTATAATCCGCAGAAGAAACCCATTTGTTGATATGCCTTAGTTAAATCTTTGTAAACTGGCATATGAAACTGACTTCTTCACTTTTACAAACAAAAGGTTGAGGCTATTGTCATAAATGTATTGCTAAAACTTTTCTACAAGGTTCAGAGATACATGAATACCAACACTCCTCCCACATTATCCAAAAATGCTCATGTCTACAGATTGTCTTTTTTGTTGTTTTTGTTTTAAACTCCACCTCTTTATCAGCTTGGAGAAACAAAACAAGGATGCCACAGACATCAAGGATGCTTATAAATCACCCCCTCACTTTATTTAAAACACTTTAGAAAGAGTCATAACCAGGCATAATGTTGTGCCTTTCTTATGATACAGCATGCCGGGCACAATCTGTTGTCAGGGTATTAGATCGGTTGGTCCATTCAGAAACCAAACAGGTGCACAGTTAGGTGACCTCTCGGAGTTTTTTCATCCATTTTCCTGAATGTTAAAGATCCACTAGATTCAAGTAATTTATTTCAATTCTGTATTCCTGTCATTTTTTCCCCATTTACACTTGACTTTCTCATTTGCTTCACTTACATGTTTATTAAGCTAAGCATTTAATTGACATTTCTAAAAAGCAAGTCATAGAATCAGAATAGTTTGGGTTGGAAGGGACCTTTAAAGGTCATCTAGTCCAACCCCCCCCGCAATAAGCAGGGACATCCTCCACTAGATCAGGTTGCCCAGAGCCCCGTCCAGCCTGACCTGGAATGTTTCCAGGGATGGGGCATCTACCACCTCTCTGGGCAACCTGTGCCAGTGCTTCACCACCCTCATTGTAAAAAACTTCTTCCTTATATCTAGGCTAAATCTCCCCTCTTTTAGCTTAAAACCATTATGACTTGTCCTATCACAGCAGGCCCTGCTAAAAAGTTTTTCTCCATCTTTCCTATAAGCCCCGTTTAAGTACTGAAAGGCCACAATGAGGTCTCCCTGGAGCCTTCTCTTCTCCAGGCTGAACAGCCCCAACTCTCTCAGCCTGTCTTCATAGGAGGGGTGCTCCGGCCCTCTGATCATTTTTGTGGCCCTCCTCTGGACCCGCTCCAACAGGTCCATGTCCTTCTTGTTTTGGGGGCCCCAGACCTGGACACAGGACTCCAGGTGGGGTCTCACCAGAGCAGAGTAGAGGGGCAGAAAACAGTCAGTGAGGAAAAAGAACCAACTGTTGAATACCACCTTCAGCCAGTTTGTTTTCCACAGTTGACCCCGACCTGAATAGCTTTTGTATCTTGTCATAGCTAATACACTTAAGAAAAATTTATTTCAAAATAATCTGTTTACGTGAACAGTATTTTAAATAGTCAGAATTAAAGTACTATTTTAACTTCATATGGCTGCCACTGGCTTCTCACTGAGGTGGCCAATCTGTCACACAAGCTATCAGCATTTGCTGTGAAGTTTCACTGTCTCTTGCAATGCTCTTAAATAGAAATAGGGTTTTAGACTTATAATATATATAAAAAACCCTAGTTAAGCTTTGTTTACACAATGCTGGCTATTCTTGTATTTATCATCACATTTCATTCAGACATTTCAGATGAAAAAAATGTGTTGTCAGCTTCCACTCAGAGGCCTCCATTTACTGCCATAAGCAAAGAACATACTTTTACAATTCAAAGTGTTTTGACATTTTCACATCAGCAAACATTGTTGCAGTGAAATGAAATATTTTCATACTACAACTACTGTATTAGCTTTTAAATCCTCAGGTTGCATGTATACATTTATTGTCTTTTTTTAAACAAAAGCGTTGCAATTTCAGAACAATGAGCTGAGATGTCATAGAAGAAATATTCAATTTAACTGTAAATGTGTAAGTTCAATAGGTATTAATCACAAGAAAGATAACTGTAATATGTCCAGCATCTCTAGGGCTGTATGACAATCAAGACAAACAACAGGAATATGACTCCGAAAAGCTTAAGAAAATGTAGAAGCACCAAATCAAAGCTATGTGAAAAGAATGGTGTAGCGTCACTAAATACTTCACTGATGAGATGCAATCAATTAGACTCGATGCTTTCTGAGTCATTTCAGGGAACACAGAACACAAGTCCAAAAGCTGTTTCAGATACATGCCCAGGACAAGATGACAGCAAGGAAGGAAACAACAGGTGTGAGTGTAACAGAGTTACACTTACATAATAAGCTGCTGTAGGAAAAATGCGGTAAACTGTTGCGGGAAAAATTATGACCACTGGTGAAGACAGTGTTTTGGAAGGGAAAAATCTGAAATGTAGCTGGGAAAAGAAAGACATTTTCTGTAAAATACAAGACTAAGAACAACTATCCTTTTACTCCTAAAACTAAAGTACAAGGATAAACTTTCACCATTTCTTTTAGAGTAGGAACACCTATAGTAAACATCACAACTTTTCTTCCTTTCTCAAGATGAAAACTTACCAGAACCAGTAAAGAACTAGATGTACAAAAATAAGACACATTCGTAGAAAGTTACGCAAAATGGAAGCAAAGCTAACTTTTAAAATGTTAGAGAGACATCAAGCATTGCATTGAATTTCAAAACATAGTCTTTTTTCCCTTTTCATCTAAAATGTCGTAATAGCTACCACCTCATATTTTTTTCTCGAAGTATGATTTTAAATTCCATATTAGTTCACTTCATAACATTTGAAAAAGTTAAACTTTCAGTATCTTTCATTTTAAAAATTACTGAGATATTCTAAACCTACTGCATTTTTGTTTTAAGAACAGATTTAGTTCTAAAATCCTACATACAATGGCAAACAAGAAACCCAAAGACAATTTTATCATGAAACATTTCTAATGAAATACAGCCATATTGTTAAAAACATCTTTTAAGTGTAGGCTGACTCAGCTAAGAAAGCAGTCAGACCCATCTGGCCCAATTAGTAAAGCAGAGTCTACAACATCTATCAACAGAAAAGCAAAAAAAACCCACCCCACCAAACCACCAACTCACTCCGATATATTGCTCCATCTGACCTCTACATGCAATTCATTCAGTGGTTTATAAAGATGCTAGTGAAGTCAGGACTAGTACCAAAGAACAGGTACAAACAATCTAAAGTAATGTACTTCAATCTGAGATGTAAGGAGCATTTGAGATAAAATCATACTGACACATTAATTATGCTTGCCCAAATTATATTCATTTTTTTCTTAAGTGCCTGTTGGTGTTCTAGAAGTCTGTTACATATCTTCATATGCCTGTAAAACATTCAATGCATACTTATACTGCAGCATCAAACACTGCACGTATTCCTCCTCATACAGTGTAAGTACTACAACCAGAATAGAAGATCAACTTTTCTCAACAGGAGCAATAGCGCAGAAGCCCATATAAGAAAGCAGCTCTGTTAAGTATTTTGTATGAAATCTCTCTTCAGCATGTTAGACAAATATTGAAGTTTACAAACATATTACATGTGAGACACCAACTATGCATATTAAATGTAGTATGTTCTCAAGTACTGAACACAAGTTCTTCTACAGATGAATGAGTGCCACTTCGACCCTCCTTAAGGTGGGTTTGAAGTTTGACATCAAACTTCAACTATAGAAATAACGTTTGTCGTCATTTAAACCAAGTAAGAATTAGTACCTGGTGTTATTACTTAATATTTTAATAAGGATACAATTTCATTTTCATTGGGGGGTTTCTGATCATTTTCGAGGTTGAAGACTATACCATACACTTATATTTGGCGGCTTATGAACAGAAAGCTCCATTTGCCTTCCTGTGACGTTATGACAGGGATTACCACCCACACTTCCTCATGTTGCTTCATAATTTCTAAGTATTTGTAAACAGCTAATCAGCCCATCCGGACAGTGTCTGAAATCAATATATGGCTTCATATTTTGTATTGCAGTAAGTTTGTTCTTTTTTCTTTGGTTATGCCATGAGACATCAAAGGTGGTATTCAACAGTTTTCTTTGCCCTTTTTAGTTTGAACCTATTTATACTCACATACCTAGAAGGTTTCTTGTTGCTTCTTCCAATACCTACTTAAAGACTAATTTTTGGAGGGTTGAAACATCTGCTATAAAGGAAACCTTGAAACAATTTCCTGATTCACAGGAAAGTGCATTGGCCTAAATCTCCATTGCATTACAAAATACATACTAAGTGCAAACATGTACCATACCATATGACAGGAGCAATCAGAGAAATGCCACTTACTCTATTCCCTACCACAAACTTCTTTTTGTATGTTTTACAGTGCAGTACATTTGATCTCAAACTCTTGCCACACAAAGAAATTCATACGGATTAATGAGACTTTTTAATCAAGAGTTTTGTTACAGAGATATAATTAGCAGTACTCATATTGTAAGATAAATGAACTATCCCTCCACAGTTCAAAGACTCAGAATACAAAATCTGAAAACATTTCATGGTAAGGTAATGGTTAAGCAGTCATTTCTGGGAAAAGTTCTCCATGGAATCATCACAGTAAACCCAACATTTGGTAAAGGTATTTGCTCAAAAATCTGAATCTACTGACATCAATGTAAACTATTTTGGAAATTCTATTTGCAATCGAGAAACTTTCTCCAGGAAGTTGTCTTGAGAAAATTATCTGTAAGGGAAAACTCTCCCACGTAACCTCCAGAAACAGAAGTACAATAGCATAAGGATGAAGTATACGAATGTTGCTAATGAACTATCTCCTCCAAAGAACACTACCTTCTTGCAACTTTTATTAACTATGTGATGCAGAAGAGACATAAGGTCTTGGGAATCACAAATTCCAGAAAACTTTTAGAGTCATCTCTATTTTTTAAAACAGTCAGGAAAATCACAAGTCTTACAATGAAATAATTCTTTTAGGATTAAAATTTGAAACAATAAATCAAATTAGTAACATATTTCAATTACGGTACATTTTTCTTTCTGCGAAAAAGGTCACCGCCTTTCTGTGGCTAGTATGACACTTCAGAAACCAAAATCAGCTGGGCTATGCTGTGGCAAGAAACATCATCTTTATCTTAAATGCCCAAGTCATTCCTGAGAGCAAGAGATTCAGTATTAGAAAAATTGAATCAGACATGAACCTGATTGGCATTGGAGAAGAGTATGAGTGGCCATTGAGTGGCTTTTCTTTTTAGCTTCCCAAGGACTGTTAAGAATTAACAGGATTTTCAGGACAACTGGTGCTGACTGATCCTTTGCATATTTTGAAGGATCGTCCACTATCTGATCATTCCTGACATGAAACCATCATTGCCGCACTTTCCGTTACTTCCAGAATATATCGTCCAGGGAAAGCAGCTGGAAGACACCCATGAGAGTCCCCCATTCCAGGATCTGGATGTGCAGCCTGTACCAATTTGCAATCTACAGACCTGTATCATTTGATCTTGACTGAGGTTCACCTATCAGAGGCAATAATTATCCTTTGCACAAAGAGGAAAGACAAAATAGCATCCCTTTACAAACACTGTCCAGGATTTGCAACAGATGTGAAAACTTGGAAGGTTGACTGTTCCTTCATAAATCACTCAAAATCTGGCATGTGAGGTCATCTAAGCACACGGGTGCCAAGAGACCTGGGGCTCAGAGTCAAAACAGCTGCTGGTATTACTGAAAGATTCCATTTATGTTCAATGGATGAAATCTGCTCCAAGAAAGCAGGAGCATAACCTCTGAGAAGTCCAACATTGCTCTGTGAATTCTGCATGGTAAGTAGAAAACGGATGTTATTTTTGTAAATTTCATCCTGAAATTTAATGGAGATAAAGCAGGATCAACCACATCCTCTGCAAAAAGCTAAGAGTCATCTTCTACAAGGCTCATCATTCAGATAGGGAAAAAATGTGATGCTTTGTCTTTGTTTGGACACAGTGCTTCTCTGACAATCTTTGGACATATGGACAAACAGAAGTCTGAACTGAACTGACAGTGTCTCTGGCCTACTGCGAAGAAGTGAAAACATATCGAACCCCAAATCTAACTTAAATATGGTTCTTAACTCCTTCCTAAAGCAATGGATCCACGGATGCTACAGTCCAGATAAGAATACTTTCACAGATGAAAAGTGTAGTTGCTAAAGCTGCGAGTCTTTTCAAGATCCATAGATACACTTGTCATTACAGGCCTGTACATGAAGCAGCACAGATGCTGGCAGCACCAACAGCAGACACTTGAAATCAGGAACCAGTCCTGAAATCATGGCAAGAACAAAGATTTATCTGTGCTACATTTGAGTGGCGGAATGGTACAACAGACTGTCGGTCTTACTAGGGAGAGTAAGGGGCAACTCAAGAGTAAGAAAATCCAATTGGTTTATGTAAAGAGGGAAGACAAGATAACCAGCAAGTAATATAGCAGAGGCTTTTGTGCAAGTCAGTACATAGAACTGTTGAGCGCAGATAGAATACAGAAGCAACCAAAGGTACTCTTGTACATCTTCTCATAGTTGTGAGTGAGAAGTCTGGATGTTAACCACAGAGGCCTGAGTGACAGACTGGTTCAAATACTGTTCTCTGAATTCTTTTCCCAGAACATCTTTGGAGGAGGCTGCAGGACTCAGCAAGGATTCGGAAATACCAGTTGCTACAGTTTTCCGAAGCACGTATTTGAGATGAAGCAGCAGAACACAATGTACACCAAATATTCTGGAAGGTGGTGGAGAGTCTACAGAAGATCTAGGAGACTACTTCCAAAAGCAAGTGTGGATAGATCTATGTATCAAAGAACTGTGCTTGAGGAAGGTGCTTATTACTGAGACAAGAGGCAACTTCACTCACACCAGATCCTTCAGGATTATGAGCGCTCTCCAAGCAGGATGATATTTTGGTTTTAAGACATTCTTCTCCTCCCTTATGCAACTGTGCAGAGCTAAAATCTACAAAAAAGTACAGGAAAGCCATGCTCTGTTGGCATCCCTAAGATGCCACACTTCAGTTATCAGGAGAAAAGGAGGACCCTGCACTATAACATCAAGACTTCTTGTAGGAAAAGGAACTGAGACTTAAATCATGATCAGATCTTTTTATTCTTCTGGATCAACGAACACTGACACAAGTGTAGGAATAGTCACCTATAATCAATCTCTCTTTTCCAAGAAACTCAATGGAAAAACCCTTTAAGTTCAACTATGATTTCTAGATGGTGCCATTGTTTGTCCCTCTTAACTGTGGATTATGTGCCACACAGGACAGAGGTTGCTTTCTGCCAGAAATGCAACACATCCATGTTTTTTTGAGGAAAAGAAACTTTTATCACCAGAAACAGAAAAATGCTCCTGCAAAGTTAAGGAAGTCTAGCCATATGCCTGAGGTCAAAGCCAGGAAAAGAACTGGTCTAATTAGTTAGACATCTAAAGGATGCCCCGATAGTAAAGCATGAAGCTATGTATAGAGGAGCACTGAAAGGATAATTTGAAAAAAAGATTCTCTTCCTCAAAAATCCACAATGAATCATTATTTCTATGCTTTTAAGTGTATTGTTTAACTTAACTTGTTTGGATTGGCAATACGTGCTAATAATATTAATGCTTTAGAGCACTGTAGACATGTTTACTGTTTAATTTCTATAATTACAACTCTGAAACTAAGACTTTTTTCGGAAATTACCTTTTTTATCTTAAGTAACAGGTTGATGTTTTAAAGATCTTTAAAGACAAAACTTCATTTTTCTACTTCTTACATAAGCTTCCCTCGAAAGACAAGCTGTTCAGAGAAGTCACAAAGGAGTGGTATTTACTGCTTTTGTGCCAGTTAAAGTTCCCTGCTAATAAACTGTTTTAATTAAATAGGGTTCTATTTTGACACTTCTATGAAAGAAATTCGTAAAGTAAAAAGTAAAGCTTATAAAAAACCAAACTGATCTCAGAACACCAAAAGGAGTAAGTGGGTTTTTTCACCCCCCCTTACAAGCTACTAGAGCCACCTCCATCAGAAACAGTTTACTGAATCTAGGAAAAGAAGCTATGCCTTAAACCACAGGTGCTTTTCATTAAATGACATTTAGTCATATATCTAGTTTCCTTGGTTCCCCCTCAACCTTAAAATTGAGCTGAAAGTGTATGTGTGATTCACATCTGAAGGAAACTGATTAAATGCAGAAAAATAAATAAAACCAGCACCTAGAGTACATTGGGGATTATGTCTCAACTACATCATCATAAAAGTTGTCTTAGGAAAGATTTCTAAAGTTTCCAAATCATTTTGAGACTTTTAGCAAAAATCAGTTCCTAGATTTCAAACCTAAACCATTGATCTTTACTATCATATCCACACAATCATAGAATCATAGAATCATAGAATTGTTCTGGTTGGAAGAGACCTCCAAGATCATCAGGTCCAACCATTAACCTATCACTACCAAGTCCCCCACTAAATCATATCCCTTAAGGCAATCATGCATCTTGCTTTCCAGTTCCTAAAAGTAACCTAGACTAGGATTTTCAGAAGAGCTTGTATACCTCAGATGTACAAAGTACTACTAATTTTAATGAGATCTGGTTACTGGACTCACTTAGGATCTTTTAAAAAAAATCCCAGCTACAGCAAGTAGTGAAAGAAAGTATTATTTAATGATGATTAACATTTATATGTTGGGACTGCTACAAACAGATTAATTCTAACAGCTGCAAAATATATAGAATGTAAAGCATGGCATAATGAGAATAAATTGCACTATTTATCAGCTTTAGTGTTTCACATGCTTCACTTTATTTTCCAAGTACTGCAATATGATTTACACAGGAGCAAGAGATGACATTTTCTCAAATGGTACTGTTAGAGTCCCTTTAAGGCTGCCCAGTTGAGCACGGCTCCTAGGTGACTCTGCAAAACTGCTAAGCTTCCCATTCACTTTCTAAGGAAGACAAGACATATTTAATACCTGGTTTACTAAAGCCTTAAAGTACAAAAGCTACATAGCTGGATATATATATTTATACTTTTAAAAGTTCCTCCACAAAAATATTTCGGTAATACGTAGAATTTACATGAAGGCTTATGCAACAAAACAATTTCCAAGATAATTTTAAATTAATTCTAAGTTGAAGTCAATTAAACTATTTCTTATTACCGTAACTATCTGCATGAACATCAAGAACCCTTCAGAGTTTCCCCCGCCATCTCCAACCTTGTAGGCTAACATAAGCTTTGCTCATTCTTGTTTTCAGTACCACCTGCAAAACTACAGATTGCTACAGAAGAATTAGTGTTCCAGTAATGACCTTTCATATATATATATTTTTTTAGGTAAACATTTACCCCTCAGAGTATTTTACAAATCAGTACGGAGCTATCACCACACTTTACAGATGAGGAAGTTAATATTTACTTAAAGAGTATCTTTGCTAGCATAGGGGAAAACAAGTGTTTCTATGACCAGAGGAATTTTAAAAGCCCAATTTTTTTATGTGTATCTTTCTTCAATCTGATTGACCCTTGGATCTTCAAAAGTAATAGATTTCCCTGAAGCTTTCCTCACTGCTGAGTAATAAAGCATCTCTTTGCAGAGTTCTTCACCATCTGCTAAGAGAGGAGCTCATACTGCAAGGATCACTAAAGGCATCCCTCTCTACAGCCCAACCACCTTCTTTGGAAATCAATCAGTAATTTCAGGAATGACTACTGAAAGCCAAATACAGGCCTTGCTTTTGCAGGCTTGAGAAAAAACAGTATTCTTCTCAACACTATAGCAATAGTCTATCTGTTCCAACTGACAAGAAATACCACTAACTGAAAAATCAGATTAGCACATTATTACCACACGTACTACAGTGGGTTAAAAATGTGGGAGAAATTCAGACAATCCTCTTAGCTCCCTTTGTCTTTCATAATCTCTCTTCCAAGGCAAAACAAGTGGTTATACTCTCTAACAGCTTTCCTGCACAATATGACATGAAGATTTTATTATTCAACACATCTCTGTTGATAGCATTGATTTTGATTATAAATTCTAACAAACTAAACAAGCAAGCTCTCACTTTAAAACTTTGAAACTTTTCTTTAAGACCCTAGCAGCCATAGGTCTACTCATTAAAAACTAAAAGCTCAGACTAGTAGATACAGGAAAATAAGGCCACTGGCTGCCTAACATAGCCAGAACGCTTAGCAAAGAACTAGAATTGCCTACTTGCATAACTTGCATCACTACAGCATTCACGTGCCCATGAGTCCATATGACATATCTCTACTCCTTCTCCTAGTTTAATTTCACCTTTCCAGACATATTATTTGCTTGCGTTAGTGCAACTCTATCAGTATAGTTACTATGGTTCCCAAGAAAGCCAGGGTAGTCAGAGTTTAAATTTTGTTTTCAAACTAGGACACATAAGCTAGAGTGACGAAATCCCGAAGAAGCTACTTCTAAGATGAGACAATAGTGGTGCATGCAATGGCATGACTGAAAATTAGTTTTCATCAAAATTACTACAAATGATCTTAAGATAGCGAACTCCAAATGGTGGGGTTTGATTTTGTTTTTAGTCTCATGAAAAAGGATTTGCAACGTACAATTTTGGAGGTTGTAGAAAAGTGTCTATCAAAGGCTGAACTTACTTATAAACAAAGCAACTGAAATTCTTAGTATCTACAGCTGTGTTTGGTCAAAAAGAAAACTTCACATCTTCCAGTCCATTTATGAGAGGCTGCAATATCAAAGGACTGGATATAGTATTAGAGACCCCTGACTTTTTCCTAAGATTTGCTAGTGTTCAGATTTCCTTCTATCCAATAATTCCAAATGATTTGGAATTTAAAACACACTTCACTTTCCAACACAAGTTGAATTGATGAACGTAACTTACTATGTACACAGAAGTTGTGGAAATATTAAAAATTAGCTAATAACGGTAATATTGAAGATGTAGAAGGCAGTTCCGCTTTCACTAAGTTATCTCTATTAATAAGTATGTTTGAAAATAAGGCAGAGTTTTAAAAATACTTATTAAAATATGTAAGAGATAAGAAAAAATATTAAAAAACTCATACCATTTCCAATAACACACACAAAAAATGTACTACTTGATGGAGTCCTTAAGTGTTTTCTCATTAATAACTGTGTTCCAGCAACGCAACTTTCCAGTAACATCTCATCTAATCTTTCACTTTCCAGGACAGTTTACCAGTTTCCAGTTTAATTTAAAGTATGTTACAAACAGCACAGTCCAAAATGATGTAAGCTATTTAAATAGTTAGCTCCAATCTCTTATACCATGCTCACCTATGTTTCTCCTGATAACAGGGTCCGAGACATTCCCATATTAATGCCTTAGCCTATAAACAACTTACAAAGAAAGAGAAATCTTATTAGTCCTCCACTGGAAGCGCAAGCATTTCTGCACTGTTTTAAAAAAGAAACACTTAAGTTTTCTATTGAATAGTAGGTGAAAAACCCTGGGCACTTTTCCAAAGGTTAGAATTTTCTGTGTTCTGACATCAAAATAGCTTAATATAGAGCAACTTGATGACTATAAATCATCAGTCAGCATTAAACCACAGATGTTTGTATGACAAGCTTTATTTTTGTATAATTAGAAATCTAGATTTTGAAACTAACACTGGCAATAAAGAATGCTTTAAATAGTTGGAAAAGGGAAACGTTTACTGGTTACTTTACTATTACTTCACACAAAAATCTTTGCAATTGCTAAGATCCCTCCAGAAACTACTGCCAAGATGACTTGTACATAAAGTGATCTGACCTCCTTAATATAGTCTGGTTAGTATTTAGTATAAAAATGCGTTAAAAGTGCAGGACAACAAATTTCTACTCTTTATACTATGTCTCCCAGGAATCACAATTCTACAATTAGCATTTTTTCCACTTAGGTATAAGGCTGTGATTTCAAAAAAGAAAACTGATCAACCAACCACTTTTGGTACCCAAGATCAATAAAATTCAACTACAGTTAAGACATGTATATACAAATTTAAAAATCAAATTCTCACAGAAAATTCACTGACAAATACAGTTATTTTGAGGTAAAAAATAGGAAGTAAAACAGGAATCTAAAAGAACAACTGTAACTAGAAATGAAGAATACAGAAAATAATGCATGGGTATTTGTTGCAGTTTTATCAAGATGGACAGACAAGGAGAATCACAGCTTTGTCATCTACTTCTTGCATAAGGAGAGAAATACTTTAACAAGATTTTATATAAATATCGCAGCTTGAGTGATCTGCTCCAGGGCCATCAAAAAAAAAAAAAAACCTACAGGAAGCATGGGAAAAATAGCCAAGAACAGAGGAAGCAGTTTAAAAAAATGTGATGAAGAATGAAAAAAATAAAAAAGTTACAGATACCACAAAATGAATTACCAGAATAGGTCAATGTCATTTTTTTCTTCCACAACTATGTCTAACCCAAATAGATTAAGCACATTTCTGAAAGACAGACAAACCCATGTAGAACCTAATTAGAGCTCCTAATCAATGTATAATCCTGCTTTGGAAGGGCATGTGCCTACCGAGTTCCAGGCAACAGAGCTTCATTGTTGCTCTTTGAGAAGAGACTATTTCTACGTTTCCCAAGGTCTTTTGCAGAAATTATGATCGACCATTTCTCAAGTTATACATTTGTAACACCTTAAATAAATTAATATAGAGGAAGGTGATATACACCTCCATAAATATTTTGGAGAAGCAGGAAAAGGGCAAAGAGATTCAACATAACTGTATGTGGGCACATTCAACTGATTTCCCTGGGTTTCTAGAAGCCATCCAAGATGTCCGGAAGAAGATTCAGAGTAAGAGCTGGATTAAGGTGCTTAGAAATAACTGTTGGAGGAGCTTCTTTCTCCCATTAGTATAAGGAAAGCCTAAGGAGAACAAGAATCAGTATGAACCTGCTACCTAAATTCTAAGCTAATAAAACTAGACATATTTACGTAAGTATATCCGACTATGACTACATGTCCAAATTTGTAAAACAATCAACTGAAATATGTGAGGGCACAAATCATCATAAATTTATATCTACCTTTATTTGCCAACTTTCTGAAAATGGGAAGTTGAAAACAAATTTATAATCTTAATATGAAAGAGCAGACTTTATACCTCCTTTCAAATTACTCTCATGAACAACATTCTGATGAATAATAATAGTTTTCTCCTTAGTACTGCACAGATCATTTCAGGAGAGCTGAGGAATTCAAAGGGTTTATAGAATCATAGAATCATAGAATTGTTCTGGTTGGAAGAGACCTCCGAGATCATCGGGTCCAACCATTAACCTATCACTACCAAGTCCCCCACTAATCATATCCCTTAGGGCCTCATCTAACCCTTTTGAATACCCCCAGAGATGGGGACTCCACCACCTCCCTGGGCAGGCCTGTTCCAATGCCTGACAACCCTTTCGGTAAAGAAATTTTTTACGAATGTCCAATCTAAACCTCCCCTGGCGCAACTTGAGGCCATTTCCTCTTGTTTTGTTGTCTGTTACTAGGGAGAAGAGAACAGACCCCCATCTCTCTACAACCTCCTTTCAGGTAGTTGTAGAGAGCAATAAGGTCTCCCCTTCAGCCTCCTTTGCTCCAGGCTAAACATCCCCAGTTCCCTCAGCCGCTCCTCATAGGACTTGTGTTCCAGACCCTTCACCAGCCTCGTTGCCTGTCTCTGGACACACTCCAGCACCTCAAGGTCTTTCTTGTAGGAGGGGCCCAAACCGAACACAGTACTCGAGGTGCGGCCTCACCAGGGCCGAGTCCAGGGGACAATCACCTCCCTACTCCTGCTGGCCACACTATTTCTGATACAGGCCAGGATGCCATTGCCTTCTTGGCCACCTGGGCACACTGCTGGCTCATATTCAGCCGGCTGTTGACCAACACCCCCAGGTCCTTTTCCGCCGGGCAGCTTTCCAGCCACTCCCCCCCAAGCCTTAGCGTTGCCTGGGGTTGTGGTGACCCAAGTGCAGACCCGGCACTTGGCCTTGTTGAACCTCATACAATTGGCCTGGGCCCATCGATCCAGCCTGTCCAGATCCCTCTGTAGTGCCTGCCTGCCCTCCAGCAGATCAACACTCCCGCCCAACTTGGTGTCATCTGCAAACTTACTGAGGGTGCACTGATCCCCTCGTCCAGATCATTGATAAAGATATTAAACAGAACTGGCCCCAATACTGAGCCCTGGGAACACCACTTGTGACCGGCCGCCAACCGGATTTAACTCCATTCACCACAACTCTTTGGGCCCGGCCATCCAGCCAGTTTCCTACCAGCGCAGAGTACGCCCATCCAAGCCATGGGTAGCCAGCTTCTCCAAGAGAATGCTGTGGGAGACGGTGTCAAAGGCTTACTAAAGTCCAGGTACACAACGTCCACAGCCTTTCCCTCATCCACTAAGCGGGTCACCATGTCGTAGAAGAGATCAGGTTGGTCAGACAGGACCTGCCTTTCATAAACCCGTGCTGACTGGGCCCGATCACCCGGTTGTCCCCTATGTGCCACGTGATGGCACTCAAGATGATCTGTTCCATAACCTTCCCGGGCACTGAGGTCAGGCTGACAGGCCTGTAGTTTCCCCGGATCCTCCTTCCGGCCCTTCTTGTAGATGGGCGTCACATTTGCCAGCCTCCAGTCAACTGGGACCTCCCCAGTTAGCCAGGACTGCTGGTAAATGATGGAGAGTTGGCTTGATGAGCACTTCTGCCAGCTCTTTCAGCACCCTTGGGTGGATCCCATCCGGCCCCATAGATTCGTGTGTGTCTATGTGGTGTAGCAGGTCACTGACCATTTCCCCTTGGACTTCGGGGTCTACATTCTGCTCCCCATCCCTGTCTTCCTGCTCAGGGGGGCTGGTGCCCAGAGAGCAACTTCCCTTGCTGTTGAAGACTGAGGCAAAGAAGGTATTTAGCACCTCAGCCTTTTCCTCATCCCTTGACACTAAGTTTCCCTCCGCATCCAATAGAGGAGGGAGATTCTCCTTAGCCCCTTTTTATTGTTAATGTATTTGTAGAAGGACTTTTTGTTGTCTTTTACGGCAGTAGCCAGACTAAGTTCTAATTGGGCTTTGGCCCTTCTAATTTTCTCCCTGCATGACCTCACAACATCCTTGTAGTCCCTCCTGAGTTGCCTGCCCCTTCCTCCAAAGGTTGTAGACTCTCTTTTTTTTTCCTAAGTTCCAGCCGGAGCTCTCTGCTCAGCCAGGCCGGTCTTCTTCCCCGCCGGCTCATCTTTCGGCTCATGCGGACGGCCGCTCCTGTGCCTTTAAGATTTCCCTCTTGAAGAATGTCCAGCCTTCCTGGACGCCTTTGCCCTTCAGGACTGCCTCCCACGGGACTCTGCCAACCAGACTCCTAACAGGCCCAAAGTCTGCCCTCCGGAAGTCCAAGGTGGCAGTTCTGGGTGACTCCTCCTCTTTACTTCTCTGAGAATCGAGAATTCTATCATTTCGTGGTCACTGTGCCCAAGACGGCCTCCCGACCGTCACATCACCCACAAGACCTTCTCTGTTCACAAACACAGGTCCAGCGGGGCGCCTTCTCTCGTTGGGCTCCCTCACCAGCTGTGTGAGGAAGTTATCTTCCACACACTCCAGGAACCTCCTGGACTGTTTCCTCTCTGCTGCATTGTATTTCCAGCAGACATCTGGCAAGTGAAGTCCCCCACGAGAACAAGGGCCAGCGATCATGAGGCTTCTCCCAGCTGCCTGTAGAATACTTCATCTGCCTCCTCATCCTGATTGGGTGGTCTATAACAGACTCCCACCACAATGTCTGCCTTGGTGGCCTTCCCCCTGATTCTAACCCAAACAAGGTTTAATACAATTAAGTTGCAAGTCACCTAGCTATCTTGTAGTAAATATGGTCTCGAAAATCATTTCCATCAACATGCTTTATTTTGGTGGTAATGAACCACTGGTCTAAAGAGTTTCCCATGCCAGCACACGATGATGGAGAGAGCTGCTTCACACTTGCAGCTGACCTGAAGCAATTTTGTTAATAGTCAATACTAGTGTAAGTTCAAAAATTTAACACTGCAGTAACATATCAAGTACAATATGTAAATACTTCCTATGTGAACTGGTGTAAGAGATTCTTGTCCTCATTTTTAAAACTCAAACTTGCATTACAGTAAAAACTTTCAGCGGAATAAGACCGTTAAAATGCATACCAGAATTTACTTAAGGACTGCTCAACATAACGAATTCTTTACTCCATTTGTGAATAAGCTACTGAAATTACCAGTACTAAACATACTGGACAGTGGAAAACAGAAGAGGAAAACCTACAAACTAGTAGGCTTTCCTCTTTTGTTTTCCACTGTCATATTCTGTTACTCTGAGTTTCTGACTATTTCATTCTCTCCTATCTGCAGGTGAACACACTCGCAGTTCTACATAAGTTTATTTAAGGGTGGTCTGCTGCAATCCCATTTTTTTGTGTTCTCATTCTGTCACTTCTGTCAGTGCTGAAACAAAACTGACTTCGTACCAAGTCAGCTAATCCAAGGTTAAGCTCTCCACCAAACAGACTCGCTACACGGTCAGATGAAGGCCAGTACTTTCTGATGCAAACAGGAAGGAGGAACAGCAAATCATGAAGGAATGGCAGGACTGCAGCAGCCCTTGGTTCATACTGTCATGGAAACATTAGTCTGCTTCACACTACTAAAAATAATACACTATCACCTCTCCTCCACATCAAAAAGTTTACCACGTGTTATCTAGGAGTCACTCCCAATAAGTTTGGCTGCTTCATTACCCTACCTACAGAGCTCTCCTTTTGATCACTACATGACATGCACTGAGAGACTTGCATTTGAACTGACCAAACAGACGTAATGCAGGGACTTACTAAAAAACTTTTAAGGACAGCAGTGTCCTTTTTCTGCTACTGTATCGCTTATTCATTTCATAACTTTAATTGAACAAGCAGCAAACAATGGATTGCACAGCATGACCAACATTTCAACAGGGAGGCTATAGAAGATGGCACTATATTCTCATTCGTGAAAGCAAAAATATAAAACCAGCATACCATGCAGGAATGAGTTAGAAAGAGCTATTCAGGGAAGTCAAACTTCCATGCAGAATTTATTGTGGCTTTTTAGGTGACTAAAACAAATGAAATCATCTCCTAGTATCTTTCAAATTTCAAGCTTTTGCTAGTCCTAGCTATAAGGCAACAAATTACATACAGCATTACTACAATATCCACTTTTTTTTTTCCCCAACTAAAGCTAAAGCACAATTAAAAATTAAATTAAAGTTCTTTCCACAGGTTTTTGCTGTGGAGTTCACAGCACACAAAGTTCTCAGGGTAAAAATGAAGGCATCTTTCAGTTTATTGTAAGAAGCTGAAAATAAACCACAATGGAAATTTACAACTACACTTGTAAGGAAGGTATTAGAAAATTTACTTTAATTAATAAAGAAGCCCCACCTCATGACACCTGCTGAAGTCAGGCTTGGGAAAGAAATGCTTTTAACTTATCCCACTGAAAAATAAAACATTCTGTCAATACTATTGCCACTTCATTATATTCTCTCCTACAAATAGAAATACCATCAAAATAACATATCTAGTAACAAAATGCTTGTACTGTGTTTTCTAACATCTCTTCAGAATTTAAACCACCAGATACCGAAGAACAGACTGTATCCCATATAACAGAGATATTTTTGTTTAACCATTGGGTCACATACATTTGTTGTAGCTGTTTGTATTATATCCTCATACAAAGTTTTACTGATATTTTTGTTGCACACTATGTTTCAAGACACTGAACATAAAGAAGAATATGATGCTCATGACACTTACAGTGAATAGTTTGTTATCGATTCTTTTAGTCAATGATTTTTTTTCTTCATAGCAAAAAGATGGCTAACATTACCTTCAAGGTGAAAATCAAATCCTACTTCCTCAGATTTCCTTCCTCTATTTACTTTATTCTTAATTCCTCTGCCTTCTACTATACAGAATAATAACCCTTTGTTTTATAAACAGTGTTTGTTACCTGTTTTAATCTTTTGACATAAAAAAATAATTCGTAAGTTTTTTCCCAGGCCATCTTTTGTCACAGCTGACACTGAAGACAGCCATCATCAGCACAGGTTTTCCCCATTTTCTCTATGATCTAGAATTCAGTTGCAACTTGGTGAGGCTGTTTTTATTGCACTACAAGTAAAGAAAATACAAGATCTTACAGTGTTAAGTTGCTTATTTTCCTCTGAAAACAGCCAGTATTTCTTATCGTACTGCCCTGGTTAACACATCTTCTAAGTATTCTGTTTGCTGCTCCTACTTTTACTTTTCTAGTAGGCCTTGCACTTAACCTTACCAGCCCCTCAGGCCAAAGTAAATTCACCCAATAGTAAAACCTTAGCTCAAGAAGATTCAATCAATCACTTTCAGCAACTGCTTCAGCCTCTTGGGCAATTTTCAGGTATTTACACAGTTGTTCTCATTCTGATTTTTACTACTCTATTATTTGTTAAGCATAGCTATTTTCTCTCTGTTGTTTATGAAAATGTTTAGAGCAGAGAGTGTATGCTTTATTTCCTTTATTTCACAGGTTTCACTAATTCAGACTCATTCAGCCTTCTGAACAGCTTGCTGGAAACAGACTACAATCGTAGCAGCAACTATGACATGGTTAAAGGACAGTAACATCAGTTAATCCAGCACTCTTCAGGCCAGTTTGGTATTTCTGCTTTAACGTTTGAGGCTTTGCAGCTCTGCAAAGTTGTTTTTGTTTAGTTTTTTAATTTGACCTGAAGACTGGCAAAATTAATTTCCAACTTCAGCTCCTCCACACAGCAAGAATTATCCAAACTTTCCTCTATTATTAATAGCTTATTATGTTTTGGTAATTTGGACTCTCTATGAATTTATGTTATAGGTCATCTTGGTGTGGAAACTGTGTTCTAGTAACATCTTTATGTTGCATCCTTTCCTTACTCCATTTTAAATTCCTCAACTACAACACTAAACATCTATTACTAAACAGGATGAAATGCTTGGGAATACTATTGAAGACTGATGGCAATTGCTGTCCAATGCATAAAGCTGTTACAAAATACACAAAAATGACCATTATAAAACTGGTTGTTTTGTTGACTCCCATCTACTTTAAGTCATAATTAATGTTTTTTCCACATTAAGGAATAATTATCTTATCTCATATATAGCATGGTTTTACTTGTGTTTGAATTATCTTAAAAAAAAAATCATGCCATTGACATTCATCTACTCTAAGGATTTTGACATTATGAAATCAGTATTGCTATAGTATTTATTTTAATGAAGCTCAATGATTTTATTGTTTCAATAACGATCCTTTCCCCCATACCATACAGCTAAATTTGAAGATATTCAAGACTGAAAAGTCTAAAATCACTATTACAGGCAAGAACCCAAATGTACTAACAAAATTAAACAATCTTCTACTGAAACATTATGTCTACCCATCACAATCTTAAAATTCCATTATCGTAGTGGCAAATGATATGCACAGTTGACAGGGAGCATCAATGACTCATACTATGTTACAGTTGTCTTCAGACAAGATGGAGGCAGTAACCAAGTAAAACTACAGCTGTCCCGACGCAGCAAGAGCAATACAAAGAATTTGAAAAAACAATAAAGGCGAATTAGTAATTAAAGAGATCTGGACATTTGTGTACAAAAGGAGTATTGAGAAAACACATTCAGCTAGAAGGGTTTATTCAACACTTCTTGCAACAGTAGAAGCCTTATATATTTCTAGCAGAGGAATTCAGCCCTACTGCCCAGGACCTCAAAGAATAATTTCCAAACCCTTAATGACACTGTAACTCAGTATGCTATACTTAATTGTTACGTATGTCCCCTTACACAGGCTCTGCATTTTTTATTACGTTGTGCAGCGCACATCTAGAGCATTTTTTGTCTTTCCTTTGCAAAAGAGCCGCCCATCCTTACTGAACTCTTGCAATAACAAATAAACTGTCAATGCTCACACAATGAAGAGAGGAGAGATCAATAACCTGTAGGATTCACTTCAGAAGGGGGCGTAAGGACAGTACAGCTCAATGTGATCCCAAAAGCCTGAAGACTGCTTTATTCTTCCTGTTTTTCTTCGGAGAAAAACATGAAAGAAGCAGTACCATATGATCTTGCAGGTCCAGATAAGACCAGTATCCCACTAAACTATGGGAAGAGGAAAAGAATGAGTCCTGTAGAACTTGAAGTACAGCCAAATAAAAAAAGTTTCATACCAAAGAAATGTAAATTAAATACAAAATAATAATAATAAAATTTTAAAAAAAAAGTTTTGGCCTTTCTCCCTAGGGAGAAAAAATGGCTTGTTCAGCCACTCTGCCTCAAAGTTGTCCTTTTATTTCTAAAGATAAAGTGTTTGACTATACCACCATCTTGGTAAAATCCAAGAGCAATTGGAAAAGGAAATTAACAATTCACATCCACAAGGAAAAAATCAGTAGTGATCCAGATTGATAAAGATGAGAAGAAACACACTTTACTACTGAAATAGTCTCTGTTCACCCAAGTACCTTCAAACAGAAATCTATTTTAGAAATATGCCTATTTATGCACTGTTGCTATAAAATGTAATTAGACTTTTTAATATCTTGAGTATAAAAATAACTGATTATTCCAAGAAATTAGTAACTCATTCCCATCTCTAACACTAGCTTGCTTTTCTGAAATGTATCTCAGAAAACCAAAGCATTGCCACTATATGGTAGAATGAGACTGAATCTTCTTTCCTACATAATCTCAAATTTCTATTCAAGTTGGATGGAGATAAACAGAAATACGTTAATATCTTTTTATCAATTTTAATCCTCTGACATTTATTTGGAAAATAGTAATAGTTGCAGGTATTCTACCACGTGAAAGGGAATTTCCAATTTTCCCATTCATACATTTTTAGCGCATCTTTGGAATCTTCCAACACCCCAATTTCCCCCATCTTCTTATAATTAGTTAGGATTTCTTTTTTCCTCATGCTTACCCTGATTATTTAAAGGTGTATGGCTTCTTTCATAGAAGTTTTTAATTCATATCTTTTAATCCTAAACCAGAATTTTTCAACTCTCAAATTGCCTGAACCATAATTTTTTAAACAGCCATTTATGATACTAACTGAACAGATGCAATAGGTAGTTGCAAAACCCAAGTTCACCTATATACTAATTCATTAGTATGTACTACACATGCCTGTTTCAATAAGCATGACAGCCAACAGACCTTAACTCTTGCACGTGTAATAAGCACCGCCCAAATCTCTTATGCCTACACATTATATATAAAGATGTTAATGAAATGAACTGACAAAGTGTTTTTCAACTGATGCTACATTTGGACAACAGTTAGCGCTGTGGTGGGTTTTCTTCTGGGGGGGAGGGGACGGACGGGACACGACACCTGTAATCAGAATTATAGAGCACCCTCAGCTGATTAAGGTATTAAATGAGGTAGAATATTTTCAAGACAAAGAGTTGGCTGACACTATCATAATGAAAAACTACTAATGTATTCATTTTTTTTGGAGGCTCAAAACACACCCATACACCAGCTCCAGAAACCAAGTGCAACACAAACATACACAGAGTATATACGTTAGTACTTCAGACACATCGAGGTTTTGTGACCTGTCAGGTCATCTTGAACATGACCCTTCAGTCATATTATTTAGCAGTAAGAGTGAGGTAGAAGAATCAATAGACCATTGACAAAATTAATTCTGTATCACACAAAGTTTGAGTTGTGTGTTTTTTAAACTATTTGCTGCATAGTAGCTAGAGAATGAACATAAGGGTTCAAGTTTTGCCCATATAAAAAGTTCTTTTTCTTACTACCATTTCTATCCAGACTATAACTCAATCCTAACGTGCTCAAGATCTCTTTAGTAAATGAATAAATTCTAAAGATGTACTTTCTCTCGTCGTCTTTGCTTTCAGAGATTGACAATATGAAGAGATCTAAATTACATTTTTTTGATACTTCCTGCTTAATATTCTACCATATTTGTTAATTCAAAAATTAAGTCTGTCTCTTGATCTTTAGTAACTTTAAAAAATGTGTTCTGAATAAATTTGCTTATACATCTGTGTCACCACAAGTTTCCTCACAGCCAGCATCTATTAGCATTCATAAGCACACAAAATCACTAGGTCATTTTAACGTCACCTACTACTTTCTTTCACAAGATAATCTCAATTTTTCCTCGTAATATGGAAAATTTTTCCTCCACTGAAAAAGATATAATTTATTTTATCATTTTATAATGGCACAAAAGTGATGGTAAAAATCAGCACAAGATGCAAGTTAATGGCATGGGATGCACTATACACCACACTGAGTCACCTTGCTTTGAGTGCGAATACAGAGCAGATCTAAGAGAAGGGCTCTCGCAAGGTAATTCTGGTGCCTGCAAAAGGCTTTAAGTCATCTGGCTGGGCAGAAGGCAGTTCATATTATCAGGAAATGAGAAAGATAATCCATTTTCCAGTTCCACTATGTTTATTTTTCCCCAGTCTATTGACAGCAAAGCTTTTGATACTGTGTTCCTGAAGGGTTTTGTTCTTTGGGAATGTGTTTAATGTGATGATCTAAGAAAACATGCCCTTCTTTTCTTCAAGTACAGAATCATCTCAAAGCAAAACATAAACGCATGTTGTATTTCCCCAGCCCTTAAAGTGAAGTATCTTATACTGAAAGAAGGTAAGAAAGCTAGTGTTTGTAACGGTTCAGCACTGCCTTTTAAAGGTGATAAGATTTCCTGCATCTATATCCAAAACAGGCAAAAAAAATTAACATCTCTTAAAAATATTATTCTGTTTTGAGGAATAATTCGATCCAGGATGAGACATTTGAAAGACCACTAGAGTATTACAAAATAATATCTAAACTTCATTTTAGGATATGCTCTGCAGCTTACTCTTACTGCTGCAGTATTAATTGTATTTCAGAAGTAACTTCTGGAAATGGAAATCAAAGACTTGCATACAAATACTTACTGCAGGTATCAGTAACTTTTTTACTTCTTCAAACAGCCCTCTTCAGCTTTATTTCTGCTCTGTTCTGAGCATCCTCCACAGTGATAAGTACATGTAAATCTTCATTCAGGTGTTCCCAGTTGGGCTTGCCTCGGTTCTGTTCTTCCTAAAAAAAATTAAAACATGGAAGCTATGAAGCATTGTTACATTCTGTATAAAACAATTACATAAACAGTACACACTAACTCAATTCTGTGAATAATACAAACTGTATTTTCAGCAAGATGGGAAAAGACTTCTTTATACTGTGGAGACTGTTTTATGTGGTTACTTAACAAGATATTAGGCTTCAAAATATCTTTTGGGGGATTTTGTTTGTGTTTTGGAACCTCATACTTTTTTTTTTTTTTAAGACTACAAAACACAATGTGATTTCTTAGAGTACCTTTCCCAACCAAACAAAGGAACAAGAACAAGAAGTACTACAAACGCAGTGTTGCTTTTGATATTCTTCGGAGCCTTTCAAGGGTTACACAGATAAAACATACTGGTGGGTAAGCAAACGAATATTTTCAAGATAAGTGAAACAGGCACCATCCATAGAAACTCCATCTGAATCACTCCACAGGACAAGAAGAGAGCGCAATTCTTCAGTGTTAAAAAAAGCTTTTAAATACTCGTGAAGAAAACGTTCAAGAATCAAACAGTACAGAAGGAACAGACGTTGCAATTTTCAAGAGAGCTACATGTACTGGATGAAGGGCAGAGAGGAGGAGATGACAAGGCTTTAATACTGAAGTCACAGAAGAGCATGTAACAAGATCATCACCGTTACACAGGTACTCTGTTACATTGATGGCATTAATAATCCCAAAGATAAAACTTAGCAACATTTTCAGAAAGGAAGGGCCATGCTAAACAAAACATTTTGGATGTAAACATTTTAAACAACAGATATCAGTAAATTCAAGTAACACATTCAAGTATCCAGTCTTTCAAAAATAAGATATGAACACAACACAGAAGAAACTTTCCAACTTCATTTTTATTAACAGTGAGTAAGTTAGATAGATTTCCAGAAACATAATTTAAATTTGACAATATTTAAAATGTAATAAAACAAGTAAAAAAAGGGGGGTGGTGTCAAAACTTTTGTAAATGAGAAAGGTTTATTACAACTTTGATCTAAATTAAGGGCTGCATAACAACAACACTTATTTAAAACTTAAATCCTGAGAATAATAAAGAGCCTCCTATTTGTAAGACAAACATTTGTGGCTTAACCACAATTCACATTTAAAAAAAAATTAAGGCAAGCAAAAGTTAATTGTAAATGTGCCTTTTTCCCCAAATTTCATTAAAATTCTTCTAAGAAATCAGACATGCAGAGGAAGTTTTGAAGATTTAATACCAACAAATACTTGCAGCACTTATATTCACATACACCTGAAGAAGCACTGTTCCTTAGAATGTTCTATCTTTAATTCAGCTGCTTTAAGACTGAAATGTTTGTGGAATAGACAAGGATTAAAGGTTGGGGGGGGCGGGCGGGGCAGAAAATAGAATCATGAGATGTATGGAAAAAATTATTTGAAAGAATCAGTACTTTGAAGGAAATTTCTTTTCATATTCTTCATGTAACCTGTGCACATGCACACCACTCCATACTATCAGCTAACATGATATTTTTTTTTTTAGAATGTTATCTTAGCCAACTTGTAAGCAATAGTGGCTGTGAAAGTATCTGTGAATTTCAGAAGCTGAAGAGAGAGAGAAAAATAACCCTCATTTATAAACAGAACCTGATGCAAAGCACAGCTGAGTTATAACATGTTCTCTGTTGTAATTTAATCTTTGCAAGAACTATCTACCACAAGGTATTTGCAGCTTAATTCACTCAATCATGATCAAAACTCCACTATTACTATTTAAGCAATTCAATTTATTTTTTTTTTTTAATCCAAAGCAGGAGTGAGTTGTTTTCTTTCAGATGGTGACAAGCTATATTAATATGAGGTAGAACAAAGAATTATGTTACAGGTATGATGAATAAGAGAAGGTTCCTAAACCAGCAGAGGGCAGAGCAAGGAACATGCTGCTATCTCTTCCTGCACTGACCGGTGGTGAGCTGATACAACGCTGGAAGGGGAAAGGTATCGGTTACTAACATGAGATGGATGATAACCTGCACAACTACAGTACCCATGGGGCTGGGGGGGCAAGAGGGATAAATGACAAGGAAAGGTGTCCCCAGGTAAAACAGCAAGTTCTGTTCCAAAAAGGGAAGGAATGCCTAAATGCAGTTTTAGCTACCACGCGATTTAAATGGCATGCTTATACATGTGTGGGCACAGACATAAAGGGGCCTTACTGTGCTGCATCGATTTCTTTCATAATGAAAATAATATGGTGCAAAGTCTCAAAAACTTGGAAGATTTGGAGGAGTTACCACCCGTCAGCAACGAAAAATAAAACGCATGGTGTTATAGTGGATGTACGCCTGATTTGTAAAACTTTCAGAATACAGCAAAATACTTTATTTGTTACGTAAAAGAAGGTAACCTGCCTCTCTATTATTCGGTATTTAAGTATTTCAGATTAATGTAATCTCAACTATTGGGTGCTGTACTTCAAAATCATTCTGTTGCAGCACAAGATTTATTTAAAGAAAAAAAAAAAAGATGCACATAGGACACACAATAGATGATATTGTAGATTTTTTTTCCACAAAAAGTTATACACCCCCTAATTTACTTTAGGTGGAATACATTGCGCGTAAGGTCAATAATCACATGAACCATTAAGGCCAGACCTCACAGCACAAACAATCATACAAATACTTATCAGTATGATAAGTGAACTAGTATATGACTAGTTCTATATATGCTCTTCTATGGTCATGAAGCGTTCCGGTACATTAATAAGTCCTGTTGTTGTGAAGAGTACTATTTCTTAAGCCAAATGGTAAGACTGAAAGAAAGCTTAAGAAGAATAAAAGTCCACACAGTATGTTTTGAAAAAAACAATTAGTCAAAAAAAATAGAGAACAGAGTTTGCAAGGGGCTTCCATTTCTTCTGTTCTACCTCATCGACCAGGGCTTAGAATTCTTCCACTGCTTCCATTTTGTCGCACGATGTTGCTTTCTTAGTGGGTTGACAGTTTTCCAAGAAATGCCTTTTGGTTTATTTAAAGTGCTAGTGGAAAGTTATACCAATATGTATGTTCAATTATTTGTTTGTTGTTTTTACCAAAAGCAGGAAATTCAGGTCTACACTAGGTCATTCATTCAAACAGAAAGTCAGATGCAAAAATGTATGACAGTGCTAGGCTCACGGGAGGAGAGAGACCTGCAATCTCTTGCAGTTAAGAGCTGCAATTTTTTATGCTGCCTCATTCTCCTTTTAAATCCTGAAATAGATGGTTTTGGAAAAAACGTATTTTCCCCCAAGTAAAATCTTCATTTAAATGAAACTAGTCCTCTGTGCAACAAGTCTTGAAAACAACTTTTCCTAACCCTGTTTTATTATAGAAAAGGCTGAACAGGTAAACTGAATATATCTGGAATTCAAGTTGGAAGGTGTCTGTCTAAAGACTCATGAAATATGGTCCAAGACTTTAAGGGTTGGTTAGGGTTTTCTTTTGAAATTGTCTGGAGAGAAAATGGTGAAAAGAAGGGCAGGAGAGAACAACTACAACTTGCCCTGCTGCATAACTTTGTAGAAAGAAACTACAAACTGTGGCTATCTTGAAGTGACTTGCAGCTAAGACAAACCAGATTACGTCACAGAGCCAGAGAATGGCTGAGGTGGGAGGGGACCCTGGACATCATCCAGTCCAACCCCCCTGCTCAGGGCACAGTCAAGCCTCAGGGCAGGCTCGCTGAGGGCCAGGTTTTAAATATCTCCAAGGATGGAGACTCAACAACCTCTTCAGGAGACGTGTTCAATGTTCAACCAGTGTTCAGTCGCAATAAAGAAAAGCTTTTTCTTATGTTCAAACGTAATTCTTTTATTTCAGTGTGCCCATTGCCTCTTGTCCTTCAGTAGCAACTGTTGAGCAATTCAGTCTGACTGCCAGGTCTACCTACAGAAAAAGCAGCGAGGAGTAACAGAAATTGCCATGAGAGTTGTTTTTGGGCAAAAACGTTTGTTACCACAGCAGAAGGGTATGCGTAAAGAAGAAGCAAACAGCACCAAGAAAACCAGAAAACCTGAATAAAAGACTTGGGGGGGAAAATAAATTCAATTGCATATATTCAAAATTATGTACCATACACAAGAAGTAACTTACAGCATGAAGTTTTCCTAAATCCCAGAGACTGTTTATGGAAGAATTATACAGGAAAAATGGAGCAGTGAAGATGCAGGAAACTACAGAGTAAAATGATTTATGCCACAACCTTGGGGAACAACAATATTAGAAAAGCTTAATTACAACCAAACTATCTTGTCTGCTAAATTAAAGAACATTAAGAGCAACATAACTGGCAGATGAAATTTCCACTGTGCTCCTTGTTTGGCAGAAATTTCAGTATCCTTAAATATAGCCTAATTCTACAAACAGATTTTGCTTTCATTCTGTTGCCTGTGCATATACACTCATTATCCTCAGGGTACTTATACACAATAATGGACTTGAAGAAACTGCTCAACATTTATCTTGCTATTAAGGTCAAAGGATCAGGTAGTTTTAAAAAAAAAACAAACCACTTGCTACAACTCCTCAAATTTAGTTGCACAAAAATAAAAGAAAAAGTAACATAATTACAGAAATTTTTTTGTGGTTTTTTTCCTAATTATTTTTTATTCTCTTGGGGAGCAATTAGGGAGGAGCCAAAAGAAGGCAGAGGATGCAATTGACCTTGGCGTCTGTACAGCCAAGTTTTAATATTGGAAAAGTTGTTCCATGAGGAGAAATACTGAGGTCCAGCTCCCTGTTGATTTGTGTCCTGTGTTCTCATACACCTCACCCTACCACAGTATTCCAAGTTGTGGTCTTATACCTCCTGCATTCCCAGTCCTTTAAGGCCATTTCTACTTATATCTTCATATCCCATCCCAAAGCTTCCTTCTGAATACCCGACTATTGACTTAACCAGAAAGAGACAACAGCTTACTAGCTTCTGTAAGCTACGCAAAGCAGATGACTGAAAACTCAGTATATCTCTTCCCTCAACTAGAGGTATTAAGTTAGGCCTCTCCTATATCTAGGCAATAATTTTCAAGAAACTTTAAACCCAAAGGAAAGAAGTGCCTGTCAAGCTTGACTGAAATTGTTTAAAAGATTCAAATGGGGAAAGGGGAAAATATTTCAGAAAAAGCCATCACAAAATATTTTATCAAGAATTCTAAAAAATCTCAAACTTTATTTCTCACCACAAAGGCCTAAAGATCTTCACAGTATAGCTGAATGACTAAAAATAAGTTGACGAATTAAAAACTGGTGAAGTAGCATCCAGTCATTTCCATCTGTCAGAACACCATTAAAGGAAAGTGAAATAAACACTGAAAAGAAATACTTTCCTAGTATCTGTTTATATGCAGGCAGGGATATATTAGTTAGACAGTAAAGGAGAGAATTAATACAATGTGATAAGACTAGAAGGAAGTTTTTCAGATGGCATTTTTTTTTCAGAAAGCTATTGTTGCTAGTATTAAAAAGTGCAACTCCCATCCTATGCACTTTTTCCACTCTAACTCATACAATTTCCAGTATGTTGGCCACTAGAAAATACAAACACAGCTCAGTACTAACAGCAGGGGCCTTTTAAAGAAATAAAGTCCCTGGCTCAAGGAAATGTTGAGAATGAATCTTAATATCCTCACTCATCATGAAGTGATAGGTTATTAAATTCTGTTTTCACCAGCCTATTACAACAAGCTGCTCTCCCTACTGAATGACAAAAAACACAGAAAAGATAGAGTAAAAGGGAAGAATGCTTTCATATAATGTCAAATTGAATGCTAAAATTAAAAGGCATCAGAATAGCTTTAGTCCTTTAAACTGTACAAAGGTTTAATTCAAGTACATTAAGAACTTTAATTAATATTATCCTAAGATATAAGAAACAGTATAGTCACTTGTAGCCACTTCTCACAGTCAAATGGAGGAGGTAAGATGCAGAGAGAAGAAATTCAGCTATTTAGTAAAATTGCCACAATATATTTAGTCTAATAAATTGTGCTACAGGTACATTACAATTGACAGTAGTTCTAGGTGAATGTTTCTTTTCCATAATGAAAACATTCACACATATATAGCAAAGTTTTAAAAATAATTGGAAGAGCAGTTTAAAAGAAGCTGTGCAAGTTAAAAAAAATTAACATGTTGATTTAAAGCAATTTTGAAATACAAGTTAAATTTCACTAAAAAGTGATAAATTAGAAAGGTCATTGTAAGCAAATTCTAGTCCTGCTCTAGTTCAAGTTTTTTAAATAAGAGTTGATATGTATTGTAGCCATGCAACAATGTCAGGTCTGAATTAATGAGTCCAAAAGAAACATTACTCAACCATTCAATATGGATTACACCTTAATTAACAACCTTTTGTCGACACAGTTGAACTGGTAAAATCAAGCCAGAGGAATCTAAGAATGCCTTTTCCCTAAACTAAATCATTACTCCCAACCTTTCACGGGCCACAAGAGGTGTCTATCTTGTGTTCGATGTACTTTTGTTCTCGTAACTGTTGTTTCTGCCAATCTGAGCTATAGAATTTTATTTTAAGTTTTCGGCATCTCTGCTGCAGAGATCATTGAAAACAACATTTGCAAGATAGAGGATTTCTGTAACATATTGTGCAAGAAATAAACCACTTAGAAGTCTCAGATAGACAAATAACTCCGCATCAGCTGATACATATTCACGAGTGCTCTAGCACTAATGAAACAAAAAATCACTTGATTCGTCTCTTACTGTGTCCTTTTGTGACCAATCTAACAACTTCAAAAGGTTCACCCCCCTTACCAGACAGTCCTTATTTCTCCCCTGGGACTGGCCCCGGCACCACACCAGCCTTTCAGAGAGCCAGGCCAACGTGCTGATGCAGCAAGCCACCCCGTGTCCCCGTCCCCCCCCCCATTTTCTGCTGGACAAGTCACATCTTGAATAAGATCATAAGGGGCTACTGAGTGCCAACACAAGGTCAGTGCTATAACTGGGAAAGGGAGAAGACGAGGGACCACATTTTAACGCATAACTGCCACTTAAAGACTGGCCTGCCATGTCTCATGAAACCATCCTAAGTGAAATCTAATTACGCATGTGCCAGGGACAGACCACAGAGTTATCTTTATTATCTGACATGAAGCAACTTGTTCATCCATGTAAGAACTAGGTATTAAATGCTAGTATGTAGTAATAATTGTAAATATAAACATGGGAGTTTTCTCCTTCCATTTTTGCCAGGGAATTTAAGTCTTGACAGGACTAACCAGTGAAAAGCAAACAAAAAAAAAAAACCTGAAAAACAACTCACCCTCCCCAAACCTGTATTCACAAGCGTATTCACATGATATACTCCTGACATTAATATTTCAATAAAAGTTGTTACTTTAGAAGTAGCCTGCAAACAAAGTGCGTGCTTAGGTAAGTAGCAAAAATAGAGGGTTTTAGCAGATGAAACTCCAAGCCAGTCCTGCAGAAAACTAGTTTAAAATGATGCCCTAATTATAGTATCTGTTTGAACAACAGAAGTAATTTTATAACATGAAGCATCGGAACACACTGATTGTCCTAACCCCTGCTGATAAACTGCTTTAATTGTGCAGTTACAGTCAGGCAAATTAACATAGACTTTTGCTCCTACTGAGCTTCTAATGGCAGCAGTTCACAAGCAGAAAGCTGGTGGAAAAAAAATAATGTAACAAAATAAATGCTGAAGGAGTAGCACCTGGTCAGGAAGAACCCTGTAGCTTACTTCACATTTAGAATTTCTGATCGAAGTTTTCTCCTGTAGAAGCAACAGATCAATTGCTTAAATTAACAGTCATATACTTACTGTTTTGAGCGTCAGACAGGTTAGTATTATTTAGTATGTCTTTAATTACCCATTATTATTGTATGTTAAGCCCCCTTTAAGACAATTCCAGATTAAGAAGTATCTTCCAGCTCACATTAAACCAGCCAGTAGCTCTCAAACACTGTCAATGGGCATTATCTAAAAATTCTTTTAAGAACTATCCTGAAAAAATGTGACTGCATGAAACAACCTAATGTTACATGCATAGAAGAGGATTCTGTTCTCTGTCTCAGAGCCTCAACACAGACTTTGTGCTCAGGAAACTTCAAGCCAAGCGCCGCCCCAAGTTCAGATCTGCCCTGCAGTCAAATGGTTCCTACATGCACGGAACACCACACTGGATCTTTCTAAAGCTGTGGCTTCACAGCACAACCGAGCTGATCCCGTAACCACAGTCTGCTGAGCAAAGAGGAAGGCCCTGTCACGGCCCCAGCCACCGCACTCACGCCTCCCTGCTCTGCACGCCTACAGCAGGGCAGTGAACTGCTCCGGAGCACGGAGCCAGCAGGGAACTCCCCATCGCAAAGCACACGTTTCTGTGAAGCAGGCAACAGGGTTGCATCTCTCCAGGATTTTCTTCTTGCGTATTTGTCTCAAGCTGTGCCAGTGTGAAAAATCAGAGCAAAGATTTGTGGCACAAGCTGTATCGTCGAGCGCTATCAAAACCCGTGAGCCTGTTAAGACTGAATATTTGACTGGTTTGGGATGAAAGTAAAACAGTTTTGTATGCATCGGTATTCACAATACCTGGATATATTTGTTAGAGATTAATGCAATTGTTAATATGGATACTTAAAATTACCATGAAGTGTCAAACTTGACCTAGTCAGGGGAGTGAGGGTGTTCATTTCTCTGATTTTGGACTACAGGTAAGAGTTTTAACATTTTAACTTTACCAGCATTCCAAAAGTAGTAAACTTCATTTGGAGACAGAGTTACACCGTTATCCAAGTATAATTTTATTCCCCTACAGAAAAGGGAATAGGCAGTACAAGGCATTTCACAATACTGTGGTTATTTTCACACATTGACCACTGTTAATGTAATGATATCCATAAACAAATATCAAATTCCCTTGAAAGAAAATGAAATACCAATAAACCTGAATGCAACAGTCGTCCTTGATTCAGGGTTATCTTCAGACGGCTTTTTGAAAGGAATTACCTCCATATTCTGAATCTCAAGGCACAGAAGACATTTTTAAATGAAGGCTTAGATCAACAACACCTAACCTGTGACAGCAGACATTCTTCAGAACATTCTCTGATCAGGAAATACAGACAGTAAGTTTATTTCAACTCATGAACCAAGTCCATTCACTAGCAGTCACTAATGAAATTGACTTCAGAATAACCTGCAACTGTTCTAACATCCCTTCTGCATAAACCTATCTGCCTCTAAGTTTATAGGCATTATTAATCAGTATAAAGCTGATTCTGCTATTCAGCTTTAGATGGAGAAAGGCTGACAAAAATAAGTATTCTTTTATCTACCTTAGTATCAAGCAGCACCTATACGCTATATAAGTATACACACAGAAATTACATTACTTGGTTTACAGAGTCTTAATAGACTTGAGAAGTTTTATATTACCAATCATTAACTGGATGTTAAAAACAAAACAGAAAATATATCCAGAATAGACCAGTTTTTATGAACTAGTTGTTCCCCCCCATGACCTAAAAAGGTATTTCTTAAAGTAGGATCAACATGTCAGCAACATCATATTTTACTATACAATACTATTAAATTTGCTCTTTTAAGTACATAAATATTCTTCCGTATATCTCAGTTTTTACTTAAGCATTATTCTAGTTGTATTATGTTTTAATTTACCATTACATTTCTACCCAGGAGGAAGACTAGTACACCAAGGTACCAGCCTCGCTAACAAGCCTCTCTATTCCACCCAAAAACTTACCAAGGTGCCTAAAACTCTGCTAAAGTACATGCTGAAAAGCAAAATAGTCTTAATTAAACTGAAAGTCTGATACCTGTTTTCATCTGGGATTCTCAAAGTAGGAGAGCTGAAAGTGTTGCATGCAAAAGGGCCTAATCTATATACTTTACAAAACTAACTCAAGGCATGGCAACTTCAAGAAAGTTGCTTTAAGAAAGAAGTAGCAACTCAAGAAAATGCAGTGTAACAGTCAGCGACTGGTACATTGGTCCAGGAAATGACAATCAAGATCCTAGTTCTGCCTCAGCCAAAAATGCATCAACATGGCCATGCTGGTGTCCCCGGAGTGCCCTAACGTCAGGCCAAAGAAAGGCAGAACAAGGCACTTTCCTGCCACCTTAAAGGACGAAGTGATCACTGCCCAGGAGGGGAGAAAAAAATACGCAGGAAGTGCTGGAGGCGTCTCTAGCTCAACAATAAAGGACGTCACCAGGAGGTGGATTCCTGTTCTTTTATTTAGGACTGGAGGCTTTTTGCAGTTGAGAATGATGGGGTAAAATGTATAAATAGCACTTTGAGGAGAACCTTTACTTCCACTTTCAAGGTGAGCCCCTTAGTTTTCCCTTTTTCCAACATATTAAACTTTTACTTTCATCTGTGCAATGAATGCAAAAGATGGAAAGCATCATCAGAGTCTGTGGTTTAATGATTTGGGAACTTACGGGACATACCTGAGCTGTGGTTTCACATTTCTCAATACTTATACTATTGTTAAAGAAAAGTGCTACCACTACTCCTCAGCTGTATTTAAGGGAAAAAAGTGTCCATTCATTGGTTTCTCAGTCTCCTAGTCTACACAGTATAGTACTCCCTGAGTATTTCTTTAGAGATTTTAATGGTTCAAAAAAAACCCCAAAACCAACAAACCACAAAAAGAAAAAAACAAACCCCAAAGCACTGTTCTTGACTTCAATTTGGACTACCATTTACAGCATACTGAATTTGGAACACTAATCAATGTAGTATTTGTAAAAGTAAAAAATGCAAAATAAACGATTTTTTGTATTCAATGGAAAACAGGATCAGCTCTTAGGTCAGTAGTATGATTTTACACTTTTGAAACATTTTCTTTCCTCTTTTGAAGTACTATTGTGTAACTTCCATCAACAATAACTGCCCCAGACAATTGTGGCATCTGTCTTCACTGAATTTCAACTTTTTTATTTCTCTAATCCGTGTTTCCGTGTTTTATTACTCTCTGCCTTGGTTAGATTTGATTCCTGCTTTGCATAGCAAACCTGGTCAACGCATGAACACTCCCCTCCTCAATAATTTCATCGCAGTGCTAAATTGATCCATTTCTCAGCTAAGCTCATCCTCAAACACCTGTGCTCCATCTCTTCTACAACAGCTCCACATATAAGTAGTTGAACAAACCATGAGGGTCAAGAAATAACAAAATAAAACCACACTTTTCTTCAGGTGCTATTCCTGCTTAATCTAAGCACAAATTCCAGCAATTTTGACTCATTTATGTTAAAAGTCTAAGAAACAGACAAAGCTACATTAATTCATATGTAATTTGTTAAATTTACTTTTTTTTAATAGTTAGGAATAAATAAGCCTTTTTTTTTTTTTAACTTCAGGCTGAATTTACAGCACTGTTAAAGAAAAGGAGGAGAAAGAAATACAAAGAGGAAAAAATGTAATAGCTAAGTGACTTTTGGAGCTATCAGAATAAACAGAGCTGCTTACACTCAGCATTTTAATACTAACATATCTACACTTCTACTTTCCTAATCTCAATTTGCCTATCACTTCCAGAGTCCAGTGACTCAGCCTCTGCTTGAAAACCCAACCATTTTGCTTTTAGTGTTTCCTCAAGGATGAGATGCATATATGCCTTATATATATATGAAAAATAAAAGATATACCAATAGGGATTCCTTCGCATATATCTTGGTGAAGGTCTTAAGGGAGCATATTGTAAAGAAAACTTTGTAAAATAACCCTTCACTTTTTTTAGTTACAAAATAATTGTAAGCTTTTAAAAGAGAGAACTACTCCTCCCCATTTTCTCATGCTGTTAACATTTACAATAATACGTGATTACTAACTTCCTTAACATCTTTTCAGAACTGCTTAACACTTAGTAAAAAAAGTGAAATTTCAACTCACTCCAAATCTTTGCACAAAAGTATACAAAGATGTCACTACAGAACATTTCTAACAGAAACTCAGATTGAACATGTTAACATAACCTCAGTGTGCCAAGAAAATTGAAAAGTATCACCTCTTACCCGCAATGTACTAGACAAGTTTGATATAGTTATAAACTCTGCCCAGAACTGCCAGCTAAATTTAAGAAATTCAAAAGGAAAACTGTTCCCTATTTACCTCTCCCCCCCAAAAAACACAAGTGAAGTAAAAAAGAACAGGTTCATAGTTTTCACTCTTCGTATGCACAAAAAAGTTGTGACCTCTGTTTAAAAATATGAACAGTTACCACTGTTTCTTTAAAATCAGACTACTTGTAATGTAAAATAAAATTACTTTTATAGTAATATGTTGTTAGCTTTATTTTAGGACATTGTGATCTTTACATTTTTGCTATTTGTCAAAGCAACAAAAATAAGAGACTCACGACTCAAACCAAACATACCTAGGTAGTAGTTTAGCTTCCAATAACTTCCTGAACCACAAAGAAACTGTTCTTGCTCAGTGAAGTTTAAAAAATTAAAAGAGAGAAAACAACATTCATCACATCTGTTTGTTTAGATTGGTTCACAGGCAGGTTGGGGAGTACGAATGGTAGAGGAAGGGGAGTAACTTTAATACTTTAACCTGTGACGCTCTGCCAATAGTACTTTACTGCTGGGCTACAGGAATGCAGCAAAATGCCACAAAGAGGCCGTGCACAGAAAAGCAAAGCTGTTTTTACTGCCAGGGCCAGGCTTGACATGGTTGCAATGCCGGAGCTTTAGTTCAAAACCTGTATCGTACACTGCTTGGGAATGGCTCTTCCTGTTTTGGATAAATGTTTAAGTTAACGGTAACTGAGTTTTGACAAGAACATGCACAGTCAGACTGCAAAAAACAGAGCTGGAGCGGAGTAACCAATGTTACAATAGATCTCATGCATAAGCTGAAGTGCTTTGCAGAATGCTGACCTTAATGAAAACAAGGTATCAGCATTGATATGATTACATCTAATAGTTTTCTTATTTCCCCATTCTTATTCAATCCTTGGGATGAATCTGCCTTGAAAATTTCCTCAAAGATGCATAACGAAGACCAGCTGTCTGAATCACTCCTGCTTCCTGTAGGTCTGCAGGGATGGCAAGAAGATTCAAGTGCCTAGGCAGCTAAATGCTATCCTGAATAATTAGATTCAAATCACCTCTTATGCCAACATGAAACATAGCACTGAACACGAACCAACTTTTCATAAGTGGTTGCTCAAATGAATATTGCCAGCTTTAGACACAATGTCTGTGCTTATAATTAGAACACGGATCTTACACAGTCACCTCGGAGAAAGAAACTCTCCCAAATCACAAGCCAGAACTATTCTGAGTTTTCTTGTATAGAAGAGTTTCTTCCATAGACTTCAGTTCAACAGCAGAGCTGAAACAGTAACTGCTCACTCCCACCAGAACAAGTGGCTCCATGCCGTTCTCCTTCCTGCCGGCTGTGTGCAGAGTCCTTCCCTCCTCTTTGCTCCAGCAACAGCTCTCACTGGGCCCTTCCAGAGCCAGTTTAAGACAGCAGCAAACTACTGCTGTCAGATTAGGTTTTGCCTGTTTAGCAAGCTGAACTGGCTCAGTGACACATCCCACAAGTAGCAGACTGAGCACAAAGGAGAGCACTGGCATATCCCTTTGTAGGAAGCTGCCAGCTGTCAGTCACACCTTCAGCAGACTGCACAGCCAGCCGCACCAAACCATTCACAACAGGGGGTGAGGATGAGGGAGCCCCATGCTCTGACTGCCTGACTCACAACTCTGGAGGCACATCGGGCACTTATCAGTGCCGCTTACGTCAAATCTAATTTACTATAATACATAAATTGCTAATTAAAAGTTAAGTATTTCAAAACTCAGTTCCACTCACCTCAAGTTAGGCGTGCAAAGCAATCAACATTTTCCACTTCAAATGTTACATCTCAGTTGCTTACCTGAGAAATGAACATACTATGTCCCATTTATTTAAATAAGGGTGTGGCAAAGAAAAAACCTAGTCACTCGCAGCATAGTGATTAACTCCAAGGAAAAGTTCATTTATACAAATAAGGTTGTAACTAGTAACCTTAATTCTAGCATCTTCTAATTTGAATTTGCAATCTGAACACTCTTCTTAAAAATGTGTAATTTCACAGGAGACATCAGCTGGGTTTCAGCATCCCTGTTCCCCTGTTCATCATACGGCAGCACTAATACTGCCCTATTACATAAGGCTTGCCTTTTTTTTTTTTTAAAAAAAAAGGCCTTTTGTAATCACTTATGAGTGCTTTCCACTAACGAATTATATAATTAGTATGTTACTCAGTTATTCGCTCATCTCTCATTTCTTCACACAGTGATTTCTCCCACAGTACTAATTCTGGAATTTTCAGATTTACAGAAGCGTTAGAAGGATGCCTTGCATTTTGGATTAGAGAGGAGTGAGACCAGAAATGATGCTCAGAGTTAATTCTGCAGTCAGCAGGCCTCGTGAAACTCTTATCTATTACAGAAGGGCTTTATCTTAGTGACCAGGTACTGTTAGGCTGATGACTGCCATGGTTCTTATCCCACTGCTTAGATGGTGGCTTGCTCTGCTCTAAATAGTGGCTCCCTCTACAGTCTGTGGGTCTTCTGGAAGAAGGTAAACAGTCAAATTCATTGACTAATGTAACAAACTCATTTTCCACAGAACATTGTTGTTAAACAGACATTATGCTACATCTGGCATAAGTACAGCATGTTGCCAAGTATATTGTGTTGTCCAGACAGGGTAAGAGGTTCTTTACCAGTTGGAAACAACCGAAAAGCTAAATTTCAGGGTCACTAATCCATACAGTAACTGATTTGCTCTGTAGCTAGAAAGCTCACCAGTTAATTGCAATGTTTTTATTCAGGTGGAGCCTCCATTCATACAGGTTTCCTGAGGTTTTGGGTTTGTTTTTCCCTTTTTGTTTGTTTGTTTGTTTTAAGGAGTGAGCTATGTGAGCTCTGTGTTGTCTGCTTTAGATTCATACTATGTAATACTTCTAGGCAGTGGATAAATAATAGTGTAGTATGTTGTTGTCCATCATTTATTGAAGTTTTTCTTCAATGGTGACCCGCAATCAGTAGTACAGTACTGAGTGGAACAAAGAATATAGCATTTCTATAGCATTTTATATAGCATTACTGCTAAGACTATTAGATATTAACATATTTAATAATAGTCCCAGCCTTATATTTTACCTCCATTCTCTTATTTTTTCTCTAATCTATTGAAACAGCAAGTTTACTCTAAAACTACAATAATTTAATCTTATGATGATTACACAAGCATATATTTATATATCTTTGGTTTTTAATTATTTTACTTCCCTCTTCCTGAAATAGTTCCATTCTTTCCATATTTACTCAGTTGCAACAATTACAAAATGCAGTTATTTGTAAACAAATAACCTGGACAACAGTTCAAGACAAATGGAAAGTAACAGGCAAGATACTAATGCAAACTGAATAAAACTAACTTCTACTTAAAAATAAAACAAAATCTTGTTACAGAGAATACAGAAAACTCCCCAAATTTCTCCACTGAGTACAGAATTGAGAATAAATATTAGCTAATGATCTAAAGTTGAGTCCTTGAAAGAATTCAGAACTACTGCCTCAAAATGATCTCAGCATGCAAACGTTCCATGTATTTATGACTGAATGCTTGCACACAGTCTGTAATTACATTGTTTTAATGCAGTAGTTGCTTCAAATCTTTGCTACGATTATATGGGATTTGACACACCCAAGGTTACCACCTACATAACTCAAAGTGGGACCACTTTACAAACCTTCTTTATGACCAATTTCATGCAACAACTCTATTGATTATAACAACAATATGCAGAATGAGGCATATCCAGCATATGGCATGTGTTCCCAAGGCTAGATTAAAATGTAGTAATAGTCATGCCAGTTAAAGACCGTATAGGTGAGTGCCAGCTTGGCACTGATATTAAATGGCTCTTAAGAATAGTGCTGATAATATATTGGGGAAGCCTTTCCTACAGTACAGAGATGATGGATCTTCAGGATTGGTATCCCCCTTTACCTCTCGGGTGACATCAATCCAGGGATAAAAAAATACAAAAAAACCCATCAGTAAGCCAGTGCGTAGCTCCCTTCAGCAGTACTACTTTAATGGCTCACAGGAATTAGAACATTGTTAACACATCAGTACTTTCTGCTGGCTTTCACAGAGAGCTCTCTGGTCCTTCACTGCATTTGTCCTTAAGGTCAGGGTTTGGAATTCTTTATTCACTTTCTACACTTAATGAGCTGAAAACCACAAATTTTTCAGCTCATTTAAAATACTATACACTACCATCAGTTCTTTATATAGCATGTGTGCAACACATTTAAAATAAAATTTGTGAAAATATTTAATAGGAAAAAGTAATTCTAAGTGAAATTACTGAAATAATATTTCTGTAAAGGAGTATTATGAAAAAATATTTCTGACCACTTTTAAAACTTAAAAATAAAGTGTAATAAAATTCTTGCTCATTATATAAACACAAAAGAAAGCGAAAGCTATTCATAATTTTAATTCAAAGTCAGTATCACAGTATTTACATTGCATACCTGTATACTGGTCTGAGGAGAGAATGTCTAGGTATGCATTCTTCAAGATCACATTCAATAGCAGTCCTACAACTGCTATTTAGGAGACAACATCAATCCTTGCAGAAAGACATCCAGTTTGACATGAACTTTTTGAATCCCAGAGATTTTGGTGAAATGTACAGAAGTGTTCACCAAAGGAAAGTAATTTTAAAAAACAACTCATTAGATAGTGAATCTGCTGACACTTTCATTTGCAAGACTTTGAGTAAAACTGAGTGCGCAGACTAAATAAAACTACAATTAACCAAATTATCACAACTCCATTGCAAGTCACTGTAATGTGAAAAATTAAGACTTAATTATGCAAAATTTCAAGTTCTGCTTTTTAAACACAGTGCCCAAAGAGAAGCATGGGTAGATCTAGCCATTTCCTCAGCTAAACAAAGATACTAATGAAGAGAGAAATATTATTAATAAACAATGGAAAATTAAAAGAACCAAACAGAAAGTCATTACAGTATGAAGCCTACAGAAGCAAAGCAAACCCTTGATGGGTCAACCTAGTCTGAAGACATTTGCAGTGAGTAATTTTAAGAGATTCCATACATTATCAGAAACATGCAAAAAGTTATTAAAAAAATTAACTGCTGCTACTCTTCAGAAAAGTTCCAAACCTGTTTTGTTAAAATACCCATTATGTACAGTTTTAGATTGCATGCTTATCTGTCCACACAAAAATCAAGCCAAAGTTTCGCAGTTTGAATTAATATACTTCTGAATAACGAAAGTCAAAGCAAGATGGTAAGACTGGAGAGAAAAGGTCATTATGTGCATGCCTTCTAGTTCTGCAATGGTTTCATCCATCTTAGAAAATAAGACAGCATTGTGTGTGAATTGAGGACAAAAATATTACATGCTCTGCTCACATCCTAGAGAGATAGCTAGAAGAAAGGTGGCTTCCTTCATTCTAAATGTTTCCTACTCTTCAGGAAAGCACAAGCATAATTCCTTTGTTCAAAACACATTTCCAACAGATGACAAAGATTTACTGCCAGTCAACAGGTGCTGACTTCCTGCTTCCTGACTACCGGGCCACTTTCTTTTTCCCCTCCTCTCCCTTCTCAAACTGGCGTAGGTATTAATTTGGGTCAATACAGCTTATTAACTAGCAAAATTTTTTATCCCACTGAACTATACTCTCAGATTAGCTGATCAAAATCTAGCTTCTTTCCTGTCCCCATTGTAACCCTCTAACACGGAATAGCACGTTTCCCCCCACCTCCCGAAAGAGAAGCTGAGCAAAGCTGTCCCAAATACATGTAACCCTGTATTGTTATGAAATGATGCAAACTGTCTCTTTTTATTGATGATAAGGAATAGGACAGTCAAAAACAAAAACAAAAAAACCAACCAACCAAAAAACCCACAACAAAAAAACCCCACACACCAAAAAAAAGCCAAAACAAAATCCCCCAAAAACCCCACTAGTTTCCTAACTGAATAGGTTTGAAGAAGGTTCTTTACAAAGCATTCAAGAAATGTGGTAAGAATTAACAGGATCAGCACGTTACTTGACATTAATATTCTCCATGTTACAATTGTAGGCTGCCAACAAAATTAGAAACACGTTTAAGTATTCGCTATTGCATTTTAATCTTTGCACTGTATTATGACTTAAGAATTCATCCAGAGTGTCACAAATGAACTTCACTACTTTCAAACAGGAAAAAGATGCCTACAACACTGAAAAACTCCAGCTCTTCCCAAAAAAACAGCTCTGATACTTAAAGAACTAAAAACCCAAGTGTACAGCTTCATAACTTTGCTTCCCAGTTCTCAGTTAGTGCCCACTAGTATCATCCACGATCAAAAAATTCTGGTCTGTTTCAAATGTCTGCATCTTTAAATACGAAAATTAAACACAGCAAAAAGTTCATTAGTGGTGGAGAGAACACATATTTCAAGCCTGTATGTTCCATATTTTTTGTCTAAAAAATTAGTTGGGACCTTGCGTTTATCATCTGAAGATGTAAAAAGCATCATCTCCACAGTATACCAAGAAGCCATGGCCATCCAGCTCAGCTAATTCAAGAACAATTACTGCACTTTGCCTAAAGCCTGTAGTCCCACAACAGTTAAGCTATTCTAAGTCAGCACTGTTAGTCCCACCTTGACGTGCTAAAGTGCTTGCGATCCAGTTCATGGTTCTCAAAAGCAACAGGAAGTTTCCAGCTTTAGTTTTCAGCTGACTTAGCACTGAAGCAGGTCATCATAGTCACTTAAATCACCAGTAACTGTCACAAGGAAGGGAGAAAGGCATGCCTAGCCAAGGGCTGTGCGTGCAGTACTGAACAGTAAGTGTTCCCAAGAGCAGTCCTGGAACTGCAGCCTGAGATACCTGAAGAAGCCAAATTTCCTGATGAGCAGTAGCACTCAGAGACTAATACAGATGGATAGTTCCTTCCTGTACCCCAATACAGCCTTCAGAAAGAGTATAGAATTTAAGAACACAAGTGATATCTTCAGGAGAAACTCAACACGAGCTCTCAGAAATGTCCCCAGCGTAGAAATAATTACAGGTTTAGACCCAGTACATATGAGGTTGTTGAATTGCCCTTAGTGAGAATGCTGAAGAGCTGATTTGAACACCAACAGTTGGAGGTAGTAAGTATTAGCCAAAAAAAAAAAGGGGGAAAATCACTATGATGAATCACCCAACACAATTTACATTTTGAAGATAGGTTCAAGAGAAAAAACTTCAACTGCCATTATCCGAAAAACCTTACTAATATTAAACTTGTGTAATTTTACATGAATTAGGTATTGCAACAGCGTGTAACTGATGTGAAGCCTGTCAATAATCAATAAAAGCTTAAATATATTTTTCCTCACATCAAGCATACAAAGCAAATTCACCATTTAGGGAAGGGGGGTGAGTTTTTTTTCAAGCAGAGTCTCCTCAAATTGTAGGTGATTTGCAAAACTTATTGGAATGTTTACAAGAAGTAAAACATTTACTTGCCTCTACCTCCAAAACTGCTGGATCATGGTTGTCTCTGCTCTTAAAGGAAACCTGAAAAGCAAAAAAAAAATGGGCTTGTGCCCTATTTTGCTTCTTTAAGATGTTTGAGAGAGGCATGAAGGGTTGGAATTAGGGTTTTTATTTTATCCTGTGATGGACACAATTTATTCCTTCTTATTTACACTTGAGATTGAAATCCCAAGAAGCTGCAATATAAGACAACCTAGTTAAGGGAAAACAATACAAGAATCAACAGAAGCTAAGTCACAGAAGAATGAACAAACTTCAGTTTTCTTCCCCTCACCCCCACCACCTTCAAGTTCTCCTTCATTTGAGTGACGAGTAACACAAAATCCCTTTCCAGAGTTAAGTATTCCTGCACTATCACTACTGGTGATTTGCACAATTTTATCAACTAACATTATACATGCTAACAAAAAAAATCAGTTAAAGAATTGATTGAGGTTGTATTTTAAAATTTTAAGATAAAAAGCAATTGGGAAAAAAAGCTTGTGCTGGTTTCGGCTAGGATAGAGTTAATTTCTTCACAGTAGCTAGTATGGGTCTATGTTTGGATTTGTGCTGAAAACAGTGTGATAATACAGGGATGTTTTCCTTATTGCTGAGCAGCACTTACACAGAGTCAAGGCCTTTCTGCCTCACCCCGCCAGCAAGTAGCCCGGGGGGTACACGAGGAGTTGGGAGGGGACACAGCTGGGACAGCTGACCCCAACTCACCAAAGGGATATTCCACACCATATGGCATCATGTCAGCATTAAAGCGGGGAAGAAGAAGGAAGGGGGGGATGTTCAGAGTGATGACGTTTGTCTTCCCAAGTAACGGTTCCGCATGATGGAGCCCTGCTTTCCTGGAGATGGCTGAACACCTGCCTGTCCATGGGAAGGAGTGAATTAATTCCTTGGTTTACTTTGCTTGTGTGTGCAGCTCTTGCTTTACCTATTAAACTGTCTTTATCTCAACCCACGAGTTTTGTCACTTTTACCCTTCCAATTCTCTCCCCATCCTAGCGGGAGGGAGTGAGCGAGCAGCTGTGTGGGGCTTAGTTGCCGGCTGGAGTTAAACCGTGACAAAGCTCAAGTCCTTTTCAGGGCCTCTTTATGTTTCAAAATAGCAAATAAGTAGAAAAAGAATTTTTAGAAGTTCTTTGCAAATGGGAAGGAGTGAAAAAACCATGAGCTGGCTAACTATAAAAGGGGACAAACATGACTTTCTCTTCCACTACTAACATGCCTGTAAAAGACAGTTTGTGTGTATCCTATAATAACACAGTTGTTATAACGTTAAAGCTGCTGCAATGGTTTTTCTAAAAAATAGTGCATTTCATCTGATAGCATGAGGCTAATTTAAGAAAAAATTAATTAATAGTCAAATTCGTACTAGACGCAAATGAGCAAAGAGGACAGCTTATGAGCAAAGAGGATAGTTCATTTTAACTAATACCCATTACTGTTGGGGCAACCATAATAGCTCAAAGGTGAGAAGGCAGGGAGAGAAACAGGAGAAAGTTGAGGGAGGAGTGTTTTTTCTTCATCAGCTTTGTCTACATTAATAAGTATGATGTATTACCAGATCGTTGATAGTTAAAAGTGTCAGTACTCATCAAAACAGATGCATCCTAACTTTTCTTAAAAGAAGCTTTCTTAGAAGCAAAAAATTAAATGTGTGTAGCTATCCTTTACACATTTTATTCATTGAGAACAGAGGCTTATTTTAAGCGAGATGGGATGGTACTGTGTAATTCATTCAAAAAATGGTTTAAAGCCCCTTCTCTATTCCTTCCACCCACACTTCAACAATGTAATTACTATATATGGAAGAGGAAAGTCTTTTTTGTAAATAGAGAAGTTAAAAATGTTGCTTATGAAAGACATGCAATCATCAAGAAAAACAAGAGCAGAATGCCTAAAAATAAGAAAAATATATCCAAAGTACATTAAAGTACATACTTAAAACACTATTATGAGAAGTTATGTTGTCTGTAAATTATATACCACAGATAAATTATGCTCAACTGGTACAGGGTTGTAGTCAATGTTTTAAGCCAAATCAGTGAACTGGCTCAAGTTCCTCATCGTTACATGCATGGAATGTGATCTTGCTGAAATGCTAAACCAGCATTAAACAGTCTCAACACCCTTCTCTGACAAAAGTGTTATTTATTTTGATACACTCAGATAGGAACACCTGGTGACACAAGGTACAGTTTAGTTAAGTATTTCTTTCAGGGACAGCACTGGCTTAAGCAACTTACTCAGATAATGCAAATTCTGCACAAGAGCAGGCCAGAAACCTGGGCATCTTTACCCTAGGTCTACTCCCCAACTTAGCTCTCTGTGTATTACCAACAATTATAAGTTATTCTCCAGTTGCAATAAGCAGCAGGCGCAGATTCAAACAGTACTGGCACTGAATTAAATGCTCCAACAGTGGTGTAATTCAAAGGTGGGCTGTTTTGGTTTTTTGTTGGTTTGGGCTTTTGTTGGTTGGTTGGTTTTGGTTTGGTTTTTCTTTTTGTTATTTGGGTGGGGGGGTGTGTGTTTGGTTTTTTTCCTTCCACAGATAAACTACAAGCAGAAAATAGACTCTTAAAAAAAAATTTAAAATATGTCAAAATTAAGAAAATCAAGAGGTCTACAAAGCATAAGATTCCAGGATCATGCACAAGATTCTTGTTTCAAAGCTATGAAGAAAAAATTCACAAAATTATACTGTTTTCTCCTTTCTGTTGAACAAGAATCCTTATAATCAAAAACTTCTTTCTTTACTTGGTAAAATTAATGGTGAAATAGTAAACTAGGAGTTGAAGTAAAAACATTTTAACCCAGACATTCATGTATCTCATATCATGGAATTTGAAGGTGAAGTTTAACTCTGCAAGTACGTTTATTTAACAACCAGCTATCACTGAAAATAGTGGTCTTGACTCTGCTGCTTCCCCTGAGCTGCTCCTGCTGCTTACACAATTGTGCAGGGGCCAACTTAAGAAACTCACAAACTCAATTGACTCCTGAGGATGCACATGAAATAGTGGGAACAGAAGTCCTAAGGCTTTTAATGGGAACTGACCATTAGATCAATCCAAACAGTGCCGTATCACTCACAGAAAACCTTCAATAATTTGTGATAGTAAGAAGATTTTGTCCTTTGAGGACTACTAATATTATTAACTTACAGAGCTCAGGCATTACTCTGCTTAAGTGTGCGAGCCTCTTCAATCCTGCATAATTTGATGAAAATTAAGTAAAGACCCTTTGAATTAAATTCTGATTTAAGGACATTGTGGTTTTCAACACCTATTATACCACCCACTTAAAGAAAAATATTTTATATTGTGTCAAATTCACTTTAAGATTACCAAACATACCAATGACACAAAAATATCTTACTTTTTTTAAGTAATGTTTTTAATACTTTTTACTATGCAACATATCCTACCCATGCAACTATTTATCTTGATACCCCTCCTACCTATGCAGCTATTTCATACAAAGCATTACATCTCATTTAAATGTTATGGAAAAGAAGAAGTGACTAAAAGACTTTTCAAAAGAACTGAGAATTAAATCAAAGTAGCCCAAATACCAGTTTCAATGCTATTCCACAGTAACATGCAGTAATCCGAAAGAAATTTATATTCTGCTGTAATTCACAAACAATACCTAGACCATATCTCAAAGTTCTTGCTGCAAAACCGTATGATCTCACAGGAAAAGGCACCTTCACTAAAAAGTGCTCAAAAAAGTCAGAAAAAATTATCAGAAAGAGTTGCTGATAGGATTCCCCCCCCCCCCCCCCCCCCCCACCCCCCCCCCCCCACCCCCCCCCCCCCCCCCCCCCCCCCCCCCCCCCCCCCCGTTAGCAGCAGAGCATGTTTTAAGTGTTTAACAAACTACAGCAATACCCAGCAAGAGTAAAACCAAAATTTTCAGTGCAAGATGTGCTCAGCCAAGCGTACACAGTGTAACCTCCATATCCTCCCTGTTCCACCCCCAACCCTTACCCTGCAGGCAGGGTTAATAAGATATATCCCGTTTTTAGAAGTAGAACATCACATTCTCCTAATGGGGATAATAAACTCTGCAACCAACTGCAATAAAATTTTAGCCGCTAAACTGACTTAGTAGCCAATATACACCTATTTAATACACCAGCACTTGAGGTCCACAAGGCAAGAAAGGGACACATCGCAGTGTATGCAAAGTAAAAAGTAGGCATAGCTCATCTTATATAAAGAAGTTAAAACAGATCAACAGGATAAAATACACAGAAAAATCAATGGATGAACAAAGCACTTAAAAAGCTGTCATCTTGGAGATATGAGATGTCTTGAAGCAAGAAGTGAAATGTTTTTATTTGGGCATTTAAATATATAAAAACTATTTTAACAGCTTTCTCTAACATAATCCAACATGCAGGATAACTTACCTATTACAGTTTTAACACACTGCCACATCTTAGGCAAGAGGTGTTATTCCAATTCTTTACTCTGAAGATACTAACGAATAAACTCTTAAATCTGATAATCAAATAGTACATAAAAATGCCACAGACAAAGATGCATAAACACAGGCATGCAAAGTTTTTCCCAATACATACATAAGTATAGGCACAGAAACACCGTTTTATAATCTCTCTACAAATGTATTTGTAAAAATCACAGATAAATCAGCATTTATGAATACATTTAGGGGAAAAAAATGCCTTCTGCTATTGCTGTCAGTATTTTGTGGAGTCTTAACATCTTGTTCTCAGTTTCGTCCTGATCTCTCAGGCCCGGTCTTGTTCAGCTCATCAAACTTGCTGCAGAATTTCATTTCCTGTTGCCTATTAGTGCGATCATGCCTCACTTCCTTTTTCTCTTCAAAATCCTTGAAGACAGTCTCAAACTTGTCACACAAGTGAACATACTTCACTTTTTTCTTAAAACAAACAAACAAAAAATCTCCAACCCCCCTGCTAAGCCTGTTTAAACTAAGAAGTTTTTCTAAGCTAAGTTAAGGCCAGTAACAAGACACACAACAAAAGCCCAGTACTCTAATCATTAAAACTTGTTGCTGAATACTCTTCTTGAGTTCAGGATTAACAAGGCATTGGCTACTATAGAAGTACCCTATTCACAGTATGACCAAAGCAACAGAACTTAACATATTAAAAAAAAAAACCCTACACAATTAAAATTTGAGTTCTCTGAGATCACATGTAGCCAAACCGTACTGGAGCCCCAAAATTTTAGCTCGATCCTCACCAATAAACTATTTTCATTTTAGCATATAGTCATATCTGTATGAAGACCATGATGCACAAAGCCAGATATGGTGGAAAAAAAAAAAACTTAAATGCAACCTGACTGTAGAATTGTTACATACTTCAGTAGTACACACACACACTATATATATACAGATATATAGATATATGGAGAATGAAAGTTTTTGTGATTTATATAAAACTTTGATAAATTAAATGTTCCATTATACTATATTGAAATTTTATTCAGTACATGTTACTGTTATCGCTCTTTTTATACCTAAGCTTAACTCCAAGTCATTTTTTTTCCAATTTCAGAGACTTTGACCAGAAGGAATCATCAGAATGATCTAATCTGGCCTCCAATATATCATAGGCCATTACTTTTCAACAGAAAAAGAACTGTTCTGACAGTAATCATTACAAATTGGTTTAGAGCCTATCCAAGGTCATCATAACTTGACTCTGCTAATACATGGAATTAAAGTTTGTTTCTAGATGGATTCTTCACGTTTTCTTGAAGAGAATTCTGAATCACTCGAAATCCGATTTAAAAAAATTCTTAGCTTTGAGGTAGAAAGGGCTAAATGGTAAATTTTCCTTACTTTCTTCCACAGTAAATTTTGAATTTTTACCCCTTAGAGAATCACATTCTCCTCGCAACTGTCCAAATGGCTAAGGAAAGGGAAAAAGGGCATAAAGAACATCAATATCACCAATATCTACTTTAAAATCTTATGTAGCTGTGCTCAGAATGACCTCAGTAGAGAGAATACTTCAAATACCAGATGCATGCAAGTACATTGTTATGCAGCTAAAAGGTAGAAGTACAAATGTGAGATATGCTCTATAGGTCTCAACCATAAATAAAATATTGTTCGCATTTTCAGGGTTTTAGTTGCTGATCCTACAGAGGCAGGATCTGAGCCTGCTGGAAATTATGATTCATTGTGTACATCTGCAAAAAAACCAAGCTTTATGATATGCTTTCAGCAGTAGTGTTTTCATCAGAGAGAAAAAAGCATGTTTAGCAGGTGTATATATATTTCAAATGACAAGTACCATCAACTCAGATTACGGGGGCAGATAAAAGGGTCTGAATTTTCCTCACGTGATACATAAACCCTGTCACCAGGATGCTTAACAAATAGTATTCTTCTGAAGGACTGTTTGGAGAGCTGAAAGTCAACTCTCAGCTTCTAGATTTTTCAAGTCCTAAAGCTTCTCAGTAGAAGAAATTTGGGGTTTTTTTCCCCAAAGGTTACTGAGATAGCGAGCTTTTGCTATTTGAACAAGTGTATGACTTAACACAACATTTTTTGTCCAACTTAAAAATGAAATTCAGGAAAAACTGCGATGGGGTGAGTGCAGAAAATCACCTAATTTGTTCATTCCAGCTGGCATTTTTCAAATGGAAAAAAAAAAAGCTAGACTGGAAAGGAGAATTTCCATTCAGTCTTAGACTTAGGAACCTCACTCTAGGGCACAATCAGATATACTGAAATTCCCCCCAAAAGTGACTGCAAATCCTAGAAGAATAGTAAAGAACATAAAGGGGAAGTCTGCTCATGCAAAAAGGGTCTAGGAAAGGCAATTGATAAAGGAGAAAAAGTTCCTTTACTTTTCCACATTTTAACACTGCAGATAATTTCAACACAGAAATTTTCTTCTCTGTAAAAAGATCTGCATATAGAGATCATGTGGCAATACAGTAGATCAATACCTATTCAAAACTGAATATCACAACATTTTTATACAGAAATAGGAAATCCCTCTAAAAGAAAACACATGAAATAGTTCCTCAATCTAACTAAAACACGTAATAAAAAAAGTGCTGAAAAAATGTTAGTAATTATTTTCAAGTGACCAAAGGCAATGAAATGTAATCAGAACAATTTAATTTAAACAGAAAAATCTGATAGGCTCATTATTTTTTGCTTTACAGAGAACAAAAAGTACAATATGTCCATTTAAGACTATTCATTCTGGAAGAATACAGTCCTCAACTTTATCTTAAGTTAGGATTTTATACTAAATAAAGGAAAGTTTAAGGAAGCCTCAACAAACTAGTTTTGGTATTAGAAAAACTATCTGTGACTGGACAGAGTGGGTTGCAATGCTCACCTATAAAGTGAAATAACTATTCAATGAGCATGTCTGATCATAGGAAGCTATCTAATCACTGCAGAACCTAATCTTACACGGGCGAGCTAACACTTATACTATATCGCAGTATTGCTGTGCCATGAAATAATTCTAATCTAAATGCATCTCAAATTCACATTCCACTTTTTTTTTTTTTTACAGTGCAGAAGAAAGAAAATTGGACAACAGTTAAAGAAATGGACAGAGATCATTCCACTTCAAAATGCCAGATCATAAAACACCTTATCAAATTCTTGTCTAAAGCTTATCACTGTTTACTTTGTATGAAAGGGAAACTGTGTGGTGAGTAGGAACGAATTTACATTTATTGAGTTTATGAATTATCTAAAGAAAATGTAATCAATAGTCATGTGAAAATGTATTGCTAATTACATGCAATTAAATAATTTCATGAAATTTATCACTTATTCAGCCCAGAAAAACATTTAATTCAAAAGAAAAGCAGACTACTTCAAAAACATGCCACTTATGAGATCTCATCTAAGCAAGGCTTTCTACAGTTTGCTTTCTGTAAACCACGATAAATTCACACAATTAAAACTTTTTTAAAACCTGACTTTTCACTGCAGTTTGTTTGCATCCTGTGAGATTACAAAGTTCCACTACCAAATAAAAGCTAGTTTTATGCTCTTTAACAATGACACTCTGTTTAGGTGTTCAACAAAACAAGAAAATCTTTCAAGTGTTCCACACCTTACAAAGCCTTTTAAGGTACTGTTTTATCTGCAATGATTTTTCTTTTTTTTATTTAATTCTAAGGTTATATCTAAGACTACTCATTAGTGCTAACCATTCAGTATGTGCAATATGCCTTCTAAGCAAACTTTATTAATTGTGCCTAATTATTGCAGGCAACCAATCTTACTTTCTGCATGTGACCTCTCTTCACCTAACACTGAAGCTCTGAAGTTGTAGTTGAATTACCATGCATTGCCATATCCACTGAGATCTTCAAAAGAATTTTGTGTACATGCTTTAAAGCTCTTACAGTAATTACTCCTTTTCACTTACTGTTTCACATTCTTGGCCAAATTAGTCTAGCATCAAAATTCAGCTTTCACTCCAGAATAAAGCTGTTCAAGGTTACTAAACACAGACCTTCCAAACTTCTTAAGTAAAGCAACCAAGCCATTCCTCAATTTCTCTGGATGAATGAAATAAAAAGCATTTAAATGTTATGTAACAATTCTATACCCTTTCTTATTGTCTACTGATGTATTTTGTACATTTTCACTTTTACAATATTCTTCAGCATTGCTGCCTGAAGGAAACAAAGATCTACACAGATTACCAAGTGTCTTTCTTCTACATTAAACTCCCTGCCTTACTCCTCGTTATTTGTTTAGATATGCAAAAAATAGCTGCTACTTAGAGAATTGTATCTCAGACTGAAGGGTTCCCACCTAAAATATTGCATTCAGTTTTGTCACATACTTCAGAAATCTAAGTGGAAAATATTGAGCTGATTACAAAATCTTGCAAAATCAGATCTGAGGACATTTCTTTATAAAATAATAAATATTAACAGAAGCTAAGAAAACCAACTACCTTAGAAAACATGCTTCAAATACTTGGAATGGAAAAGCTCAGGCAATAAATTTAATGTTTAAACCCCCTCTTTCTGACATGCAAGCAATGCAATATAATTAAAAAAAAAACCAAAAAACACAAAAACAACAGGGAATAAAGGACCCATGGCAACAGACAGTTCACACAGAGAAATGACATGGAAGATGACAGGGCAAGCATCTTCCAAATTTATAACTTCCACACTACAGTTAAGGATTTTTTTTTTAACTTCTACTATAGCCACTATTAGTAAAGTGCAAGACTTGAGCCATAAAGAATTAACAAACAAAACACCAAACCCCATCACACACCACCACACCAAAAACATAAAACTCGTTTTCTTTACTGTCACTACGTTCACGGAAAAAAAAACAAAGCCACCTCCAAACAGCTGAAAAATCCTGTTAATTTTCTTCACCTCACGTCCTCCCCACCAGATAAACGAGGGCATTATCACTGTTTAATACAAGTTTTAATTGAGTACTGTCACTGGTGGGAAGAAAAGTGCGGAACCACTACTTTCCATATCAAACAAAGCAGGTAATTAACAGCTATTCTGGCACAATCCCTTATCACCAAAATACACAACACTTAAGTTCTCTCAATGCCAATGCTTTGCTTCAACAAAGGAAAGCTGATGTTTCAGGGTCACATTCACTCCTTTAATACACAGGCATAAATTTACTGCTCAGTCAGACACCTATAATTAAACACAAGAAGAATATAATTCTAATATTCAGACAGGCTTGCACATGAGTGGGATATTTCCCCCTGTAAAGATGATTGCCTTTCATTTTTTGGTTTCAAGTAGCTACAGTTCACTTAGTTTTGATTACATAGCAATTAGATATGCAAATACAAGAGATCTAAAAAAATGCTTTTTCAAATGTCAGATTGTAAGCAATCAAGCTTATTCTTTTCTCCTGTACACACAAGCTATTCATTAAATAGCTATTGTCTTAAAAACATTCCAACAGATTGCATTTATCAGGGGTTTAGAAGCAAATATGGGAGTGCACATTACCCAGAACACGGCTCATCAGGGAATGAAAACGATCTTACAATTAATTTAATATATACACGATAGTGGTTAACTAAGTTGGAACTAAATACCATATTCTTTGGACACTTTTCCCACTACTGTTATTATCAATACCTAAGCTCACTGCATCTTCAAAAATTAACAAAAATTTATTAGTTTGTATATTTAATTATACTGTGTTGGTAATAAATTTCACAGCTAAAAATGCAGAATTATTGAATATCAATAATTTTTCATTCTATATTGAAAATACATTCATATAAAGAAAGTCACTGTGAAACCACATGGTTAGTATAATTTTGACAAGAATAGCCATCCCCCCGCTTTTTGAGGGCCCACAGATATGTTCTATTACAAGTGCAGACTTACAACTTCATGCACCTAGATCACATATGAGCTTGGTTCTTTGTGACATGTTTCACTGGGTGTCTAGAAGCAGCCCACAGTTTCAGATATCAACTGATCACAGGTTAAAATGACAGGAAATGATGTTTGGCAGCAGCTCTGAAGAGCAGGTAAAAGCAGAACTACTGCAATATTAGACAGACTAGTCTATAAAATATTGTTACCTGCAACTATGGTCGGCCGTTGACAGTTTGAAAGCTTGCTCTTGCAAAACTCTAAAGCAGCAAGAACAAAATGGGATGGGGACAGGAGTTGGTCGGTGGTTTCTCTAAATGATCACAAAACCATCTCCAGGCTAAAAGGAGGGGAAAAAAGATCCCTAAAGCAAGCCTGTGTTTTCAGTGACTCAGCGTTGAGGAAACATACACTAAACAAAGGAAGCTGAAACAGTTCTTTCCTAAGGCTTAGCTTTCAAGCAAGGTAACTGAAGTAAATAAAATGCTTTCCTAGTTGATTCCATGATTGCCAACCACCCTTCAAGATGTCTCTTGCAGGAGCACAGATCCTTTTTCAAGGTCAGGAGAGCAGCAAAAATTACAAGAGATGCCTGATTCAGAGGTCTGTTTAAAAACCTGATAAAAAAATCAGTTTAACTCTGAAGCCCAGCTGTAGGCCCTGAAATGTTCTAGAAACTCAGATCCAAGGAAAAGCCGAAAAGGCTTTTTACAAAAACTGACATTTATGAGCTAACAGATGAATGTGTGTGACAAATTATCTGACATTTTGAAGGGCTTCAAATTTGCTTCTTTTTTTTCCTTTAAATGCTTAACTTGATTTTATCTTTCCCTCCTCTTGCAATAAAGGAGCCTTATTTAACCAGCCAGTAAGGCAAAACTCATTGCCTGTCAACTTGCTGTTGTTGCCCATGCAACGTTTATATTCCTTCTGTTGCTTCCTCCCTAAGGGTCACTATAAACAACTGTTTGAGCAGCAAATGTAACCTGTGTATTTGAACTCCTACCCACTACAGCCTGACGTAAAGAATGATACTGCTTACAGAGGAACCTGAATATTCCCTCCCAGAGGTGCCCCTTCAAACACTCCCCCATCTATTATGTGGTTCTCCAAGGAAGACACTTGAAAAATCCTGTATCTACTACTGTGAAAGGCCAGGATCCAAAAAGCATACTTAAAATGCCAGACCCTTGCCAGTGCCTGCATCTGGCAAGATGGTGGTACAGCATTATCTAGTCAAATTTAGTATACTTAATACTCCAACTTGCAAAAACAGCCAATTGAAAGTGGGTTTAATAGGAACACAAGTAATAGGCCAAATAGGATTCATTTTAAACTGTTACACTTCATTCTACATGGTAGATTCTTCTACTGTAAGTTACGAAACGTGAATTCAATTAGACTGCAAATAATAGGTCTGAAGCCTACAGTAACCAAATAAAAATCAGACTTCCGTAAGAGAACTGAAACACATAATCAATAGGAAATGTGTTTTCTCTTCAAAACACTTCATTTTTTCAGGTGTATAAAGAAGACATGGCAAATTCAAAGTACCCAATTTTTCTTAGAAATGGAGAAGTGGGGTTTTTTTTAAGAGAAGGTTAATTTTACTACCAGATTACCTATTCCAAAAAGGTGCATTTCAAGCTAAATTGAACTTATCATTTAAAAGGCTGGATACTGAAAAGTTCCACTAGTCTGGCTGCAAAAACCCATTTTGGCATTTGCAATATCCTTGTCTCCCCGCCACATATTGAATAATTTCCAGATTAGCTTCAGTATTTCAAACTGTATTAATGAACTATAAAATTTATCACTTATTGTGGCTTGTAACACAGCTAATTTTAAGACCTTTTCTGATTAATGATGTTATGAGTCAGTGTGAGTTACCAGTCTGATTTCTAGATCTTTTTGTCAGTCAAAATTTAAGTGAACATTCAATTCCAGTTGTCAACTTGAAACATAAATGACTGTTTCAAAGCCACCTCAAACACTGCTTGGTCATTCGAAGCTCACTTACTCACTAGATGAAGAGTGAATACAACATACATTATCAACACAAAACACCTATACTTTTCTCTATAAAAATTCATTCTAAATCTTAAATTTGTCAACTACTAGCTTTTAGTTCTTCAAAATATATTACAGTATGTTTTGTCAGTTCAGCAAGCTAGTTAAAACAAAATACCCCCCCAAGACCCCCAGCAATCTAAAAATTAAATTCTCTAGAATACCTGTGGTTGTAAATATGTGGGGCATTTCAAATCAATAGTGCTGCATCTTAAGCGGCTCCCAAATAATTCCATCAAGTGGATCAATTAAATCAGTCAGGTACTTCAGGTGGATTCAGACAGTCAGCTAAATGTGGTTTGGCATTCCAATCCAACATTTAGCAACGTCTGATTGCCAGGGAACATTAATCATTTCTGCACAGCTGCAGGACTAAACATTCCAGATAACCGCTTATAAAAATACTCCAAACTGTATGCAAGCAGTGACAGAGTTGGTATTAACGTGCTAGGGGTCTCACCTTTCAAATAACTGCTTCTTCCTTATTCAAGACAAATGTGCAATTGCTAAAATGAACAGCAGCTTTCCCACAGAATGGACCAGGTGTTGTCAGCACTTCTTCCTTACACTTCTGAGTACCACCACAACAGAAACACTAAGGACCAGTAAATTAAGGTACATGATCACATTTACTAAGAAAAAAAAAAATTTCTATCTAGGCCCAAACATCAGGATCTGTTGTCCAGAGTTTAAAGATCCTACGGATAGAAAAAGGAACCGGCACCGTGGCCTACAGAAACGTGGAAGACGAAAGAGAAAAAATACTGAGAACTAGGTGGCCATGTCCATGCTTTGGACAGGATTTTGGTTTCTGTCCCCAGAGCTCCAGACTGCAGAGATGAAACATGTACAACACTCGGACTATATCAAGAGAGGATAGGAGAATAGAAAGACCAGTTTGCAGCTTTTCATTCATAGCACTGGGGTCTGATTTTGCTGGCTATTGAGCTGGAAGAAGTTTTCTTAAGATAAATTGCTGTCAACAGTATTAACAAAACAAACAAAAAACCCCAAACAACAACAACAGAACATCCCAATATCAACACTCAAAGTAATTTCAAAAAAACCTCCAAATAATTAAAAACCCCCACACATCAGAACATTCAATTCCTTTTTGCCTCCATGAAGTGTTGTCCTCACTGTAACAGTCACACCAACCTTGTGCCATGACACATGGTCAGAATAGTAGGGAAAGATTGGGGAAAAAGTAACACCTGCACCAGATTTACTAACCACAGAAAAAATCATTATCATAATTTACATAATAAGTATTATACCCAAACATTTAGGTTATATGCACTCACTGGCCACATGCCAGATAAAAGCATTCATTAACAGGCTGTTCTTTGCTTTTGAATAAAAATTCCTTCCGTTTGTGCATGGAAAAACACCACTAGCATACTTGCAAAATGATGCACAGAAGTCGGGACAGTTTGGTTCCTAATTACATTGCCTATTTTACTCCTGTCAGGAATCAAAAGGGATTTCAAGAATTCCAGTTGAGATATCAATTATTCTTCACCTCTAATTTTCACCCATTCCTCATGTAACATCTACAAATTACCTACACAAACCTCTAGCCAAGTCCAAGGGCAACACTGGTGTCTACTCTCCACACTTCTTCACACTCTCCACATCTCTTCACAAGCTACTACATTCAGAGTTCATGTTCCAGTAACTTCAAGGCAAGTAAATAGTGCTAATTCATCAATCACCCTGCCTCTTAGGAAATACTTTTTTCTGGTATTTTTGCTGTTGGGTTTTTTTTCTTCCCTTTCAGATGATCTTCTGCATGTTAAGTTATTTTAACTGTTAATCAGTTAATAGCATGAGAAGTCTGTCATGATTTTCTTATGCCTCATGTTATCTTTCTTGCTTGAATTACTCAATTCCCCCAGTTACAACACTATTTGAACTCCAGTGTTTGTATCATTCTCTAACCAAAACTCAGTTTAGTACACGTTCACGGCACCTCATCGTGTTTTCACAGGATAAATGAAGAACCATGGAAATTAACCCTCCTTTTATTATAATGATTTATAAAGCACATGATCATTCAGAAGATCAGCAAGGACCAAGATGGAAAAAAAAGACAGCCACAGAAGATTTCCCTAGAGAACTAAGAGGAACCCTATGTCAAAGCAAAGAAAATGAATTTAACTTATGAAACAAGGGAGAAGTTTGTGAAAGAGGATTCCCCCCCCCCCGCCAAATGTTGACCTAGTTCAAAACAAAAGGAACAGAAACATTACGAGAGAGAGAGAGATTCATGATCCTACAAAGACTCAAGAAGAAAAAAATCTCCTGTAGCTCTTGTTATGAAAATATAACTGCTTCGTAAATTATTTTGGATTGCTCTCTACACTCCTGTGCATATGTTCATTCCCCAGAAATACTAGTTCTTCACACATGAAAACATCCTGGTGCTTCCCAGCAACTCTGTGGCAAATTCATGACCTTTTTGTAACAACTAGACACCTCCTCCCTGTACTGATTCCACCCAGTCTCATCAACTTTTCTACATAATTCTGTAACATCTTTAATCAAACCAAACAAGAATTTGATATTCCCACTGTTTTCTTGCAGCCAGAGTCTTCCTGTTACTTCAACTGCCAGTTATTCCATTCTGTCAGGCACATGCGAGCTATCGCCTGAATGAAGTCACTGTTTTGCAGATTTTACTTTCAACACCCAAAACCAGCCTAATGTTTTCTTCATTTCAAGCTATTAAGGTTAGAGGACAAGATTTGGTTGTCTTGTAGGAATATAGTACTGAATTGATTTATGATCCAAATTACATCCAAGAATTACTCACATTAACAAATTAGTCAAGCAAGGTGAGTACTGTGTGTTGTGTGTGTTCCATAGCAAGTTTGTGGCACTTAACAATCAAATCAGACAATTTACACAGAATGTCAGATTCTGTTAGTTTAAACAGTCTCCAAGCAAGACCAGTTCTGGCCATTGCTAAGTTAAATGTTCTACTACTATAAGAGCAACAAGCTTTCTTTAACAGAAAACCAGATTTGTGTACTTGTCCTTAACAAACATTTGAATAAGTTTCTCCTTTGCAGGACTCAATACGTACTTTAAACTGAGTTGTTATGAGTTTTAAACACATGTATTTTTAAAGGTATGTTCACAGTGTGCATGCACTTCAGTGAGTCCTACATTCATCAAAATATTCCCCGTTTACTGCCCAAAAAGATGTGAAAATGTAAATAATGAGCAGACAGAAGCTGCTAATTATTCTCAGAAAAGGCTAATAAAAATGTGCAACTGTGTCAACAAATCCCCCTCTATATTTGAAAAGTGTAAAGACTAACAATAAAATCTTGCAACTATAGCTGGATAAACTGTAAAGTAAGGATACTGTCCCACTGCATACCCATTAACATCTACACAGCTACTTGAGTTTCATTCATATCCTTAATATACTGTACTGCAGGCCATACCTAGCAAAAGGGTAACCTGTGATTAATAACACCATTTTAATCCAAGTCTAGGCAAGACAAAGGCTAACACAGAGCCAGCAGATCTGAGAAAAGTAGAAAACTGTCACCATCTAAAAACAAGTTTAAATGGCAAACCACTCAGACATTTTAGGAATTACAATTTGTGATTGTTATCATACAGATGGCTTTTCCAAGTTGAAAAGGAACGCAGTATCTTGCTGCAATGAAACACTACAGATTACTTGTCTCTATCTGGAAAACAATAAAGTAGCAGAAAGTCAAATATCTCTCTCTTCTAAATGTTCAACTAGTAATTTAAGTATTTAGTTTCAGCAATAGTGGTATCTTATTTTGTGCTTACTTTTTGCTCCACGCAAAAGAGCCTTCCTATCAGTCTCAATGAAATTGCTAAATCTGACCTAAGGAGCCATACACAGGATGGTAAACAACCACCTACAGTCTGCCTCGGCAGTCCCCCCCAAAAAAAAACGGAGAACCAAGAGCTGCCAAGAACTGGTACCTTCTCGGGAAACACACAGGCATGCTGCTTGCCTCCCTGAATCAACAAGTTCTGCCTCCGTTCCTGCATTTAAGTAGACTCAATCTTCACGCAGGACACAGAAATTCCCATGAGCCTCAAACTAAGTATGGTCTTTCCCACACAGAAATCCAAGCACAGTTTCACAATACTCAGCAAAACCACTCAAAATTCAACCCTGAACACAAATTATTTCTGGTAAGTAAGCTTATAATGTCACAACATTAATTCTTAAGAAAGCCAGCCATATACCAAACACAGAATCATCCACTGAAGGGCAGCCCAATAGGTTAAGGTTATAGCCTAGAAAAATCTAGAATGCAAAAGAGTTTAGTGGTGCTGATAAATGAGAACGGTGGTAAAGTCTGTAAAACCACTAGCTGTCCTTCACAGCGCCTCATGAAGATAGGGAAATATCACTGAATCTATCATTTGTGGAATCTCACAAGAATCAAATCCCTCGTTTTAGTATTATTAGATAACGCTCACCACTATTACCCCTGCAAGAGAAGATTAAAGTTTTAAGAAATCATGTAACTGTACATAAGAATGCCCATACTCTGCTAAAACAAAGTCTCGCCTAGTTCAGTAACTGGTGTCTCATCTTTTTCTGCTGCATAAGTGTGGAAAAACTTTCAGGTTACAGTATAGGTTCATTATTTAAACCATTCACCTCTTTCACTACTTCACCAAAGTAAAATGTAGATAGATGTTTGCAGACAATTTTGTCAATACCTCAAAACAATTCAGTATGAATTGTCCCCCAAGCCTTTCAGAACTTCTATGCAAATGCCAGATACAAACAGCTGTGAGCTGTAGCCTAGACAACTTTTTATAACACAGTTAACACCCTCTGTGCTTCCCACCTAACAAAAGCTTAGGAGTAATTTTGCAGAAAGACAGTTTCTACCGTGGTACAGATTAAGATGAGTCAATTACCATTCAATAGACTTAGAATTTTAATTTATAAAATAGACACTTGTTTATACACAGATGTTCGGGCAACGATTCAAGATTCCCTTGATATACTTTTTCCATTACACTTCATGCTACTTTTCTCCAATTTCAAGATAATCTAGATTCTCTTGCCGCTTGATCATAAGGTTTTTGGCTCATAGATAACTGACAGCAAAACAAAAGGAAAGTATAATACGAGTTGGTTTCTACTAGCGTGGCTTTGATTACACTCCTCCAGTCTACAGCTTCCAGTGTCTAACAAAATACTTCTTTAGTGCCATTAAGTCAGTTATTTCCATATCTAATTAGCTCAATAACCAGTTAACTATTTACCAATTTAACTGCTCAGAAGAAAATGACATAATCAAGTTTTCATATCAAAGTTAATCATAGTCAAAGGCTTCAGCTACTTCTCACATTACATAGGAAACCTGTCTTAATAGTGTTCAAATCTGCTCAAAGCTGCAACTTTGTATTGAGCACATGCAGAAATATATCCGATATATACTGGATATATTCAGTATGTAGACAATAAAAAGCAAAAGTATGTATGAAATAAATCTATCTAAAAGATGCATTGCATCATACACATCAGTAATATTTTCTGAAAGACTAATATTGCTTTGCAATAATTCTTAAGGCCCTCAGGCACCTAAATTTTTCTGTCCTTCAAAATAAAAATCATTCTGCTCTTGAAAGCAAGAGCATTCCTCAGACTGTTAAGTGAAAAGCTTTTGCAATAAATTACTTCAAATAAGAAGTGTTTGTCAAATCTTACATAAAACTTAAGGAAAACATTCTCTTCTTGTAAAATTCACATTCCCATAATACAACTAAGCTAATTGTGCCTACACTGCATTCTTCACTACTGTCAATGTGAACTAAACATCTTTTACTTAAAGAAAAGATGTATGCAGGTAAGATTTCAAAGATGATACACTAGAGGCTCTGGACTACATATCTCCATAAACAGGCTTAAAAGGAGTCAATCTTCAGTTAGGGGTAATTCAAGAGATGATGTCTGTTACCTTCAACATTGCTGCCTTTTGAATTTCCTGAAGTCTAGTTTCTACTGGTCGGCCTTCTGCATTTAATTATGTAAATCAGTAACTTCCTAAAAGGATTTTTTTTCCTGTGATGACTTTTTTATACTATTAGCTAATAGTGTAAACTCTTATCTCTTCAGAGGGTCACTGCTCCCAGACTACAAGGGACGTAGCTCAAGAGACTTCTGTTTTGTGGGTGAGAAAGGCCATGCTTCAGCAATTCTTTAATAAAAATAAAATCCAGCTTTACAACTCCTCCTGCATTCAAAATAAGTGGTTACAAATGTAATAAAGATTTTAAAATTGGAAAAGCCCATTTTCTGAAGTACTCGCTACAAAAAAAATACTAGCTTACAAGCAAGCAAAATTATTTTCATTACATCTTATGTTTTACAATGAACCTCTAGGAAGGCAAAGTGGTATCAACCACCAAGTATATCTTAAACAGGCTTCGATTCTAAGATAGAGGATTTTTCTTCACCACACAGCTACATACAAATTCTCATACAGCTTGATGTGGTACATTCTTCACTGTGTATTAAAATGGTAGTTGTGATACGTTGAATATGTAAGTTCAGTAGTACCTTTATATGAATACGACTTTTTTGTTTAAAGTTAGTTTAAAAATAAAAGGTCAATTACTACAGTGGTCAAAAATTAAGTATGAAGAAAGCCTCCCAAGTCTGATGAATCAGTGTGAGAAATCAAACTTAATGCAGACATGACTTATGAGAAAGTGTGTTCAGAGGAAATGTCACTGTAGAATATGCTAGATGCTGAAGTTAATTGTTCCCAGGGTAATACCTTAAATACTTCATTCTGAACGCCTTAAGTAATTTTCTATTAAAAGTTTATAATCTGAATGCAGTAGATTCAGAAACATGCTGTATAGGTAATATCTCAATCTTAGCTGAGCAGCCTGCTCATACAATGACTTTTAATCTATAGTCACAGAAGTTGATAGCAATTACAAGTGAATGTAACCATCAGTTTGGGGCTCTCTTATATAGACAAGTTGCAGCTTTCATGTGCAACGAAAGTTAACAAAGTACGATCTATGACATCCAACATGCTGAACTGCCACTCCACACTGCCTCAGCCAGGGAGTTTCTGGTAAGTAAAAGTCAATTAATTTCAACAAATAGTACCCTTAATGATGGATATTGACAAGGCATTCTGGTAGTTATAGTTCTAAATGTAAAAGCAAGCATCTGACCTCCAGAAACCCCACTGGCACTGTCAGAAAGGGATTTTTTTTTTTTTTTTTTTTTTAAATAAAAGGACAGTCATTCTAGTCACGTATTATGTATATGGACTTGCTTTTCACTTTCACATGCCAATGTCCCCAGTCACTTAAATAATATTTTTTTCCCCCTGTTATTCCTAACAGTACTGACAAATACTCAAAACCCCACCTTTACAACTAGCTACAGAATTTTTTTTAATTGCCATTCCAAACCGTGGCCATGATTTCTCAACACAGACACATGAAATCGTCAAACAGCAGCAGCATGCTTGTGTGTAGAGGCAGATTTTAGAGGCAACAGGCCTGAGCCATGCAATTTATTCCTTGAAGACAAGAATAACGATGGCTGGTCAACCTCTCACACTGAAACACAGAACAACTTTACCATTTGCTACCATATGCTAAATTATTCCATTTCAACATATGTCTCAGCACCATAGCTTTATTATTTGTTCACACATAGTACTTTTCACAGAATGTAAAAGTTGAGCATCCTATAATTAGGGTAGCAATAATAGGGCTTGTTTAACAAGACACACTACAAAGTACATGTTATTTAATATCAGTAACTTCACTTTATAAGCTAAACTGAACATTTGTTAAGACTTTCCATGGGAAATCAAAGTGTATCTGATGGTATTTCAGATGCTAAAGGTATTAAAATACTGGAAGTATATAATACTTCAATTCGATACAGTATGTAAACATCCTGTAGTAAAATATCCTGATCACAAGACAGTTAAATTTTTCCACTCTCATCTTTTCCTCAAGCTTTGCATAGGTACCAAGGATAATTTTTTAATTCCTTTTTAGCCTTACTATTAAAAAAAACCACCAAAAAACCCCCAAACAAACAAAACCCACAAAACAAACTCCCCGCAACACCCCCCTCCCCAACAACAAACAAAAAAAACCCTGAACAAACCACAAACAAACTGGAGAGTCCAAAGAAATGGAATTATCTATTTACTGTGACAACTCTGCACCAGCCAAAGGTCAAGATTGGTACTAACTAAGAGCTCGTCTTTCGTGAAACCTTATAATCTCAGTTTGCAAGGTGAATACTGATATAGGAACAATAAGCTGTAGGTCAGGAACCACGAATCAATTCAAACGACCCAATACAGAGCAAAGCGCAACAGATTTGAAACTGTTGCAGTGGATGAAGGCATTGAGTTCTTCAAATTTAGGCTTGCATAGCTGCCTTTCTCTTCAAAATAACTGACTGCAAGAAAAAACTTCTGTGTATCATAATAAGATGCTTCCTCATGAAGTAAAAACAAATGATGCCCTCCCCTCACACACTGTTCTAGAGGAGATTCTTGACTAAAAGTAGGAAGAAATGGGAAAAAACAATGTAGTTAATCAAGACTGCCACAAGCCAGCAGCCTGATGCTGTTAAGGCTGCATACCCTCTAAGTGAGATAAAGGCAGTCAATGTGTCAAGAGCACAGAGCTGACTCCCTGTAAGTGTGTCAATGTCTGTTTTACGGAATTCATGAAAGACAAGGGAGATGACAAAAACAGTGTTTTGCTTATCCATCACTGGACAGTCTTCCCTTTTATTAAGCAGTATTCTCTGACTGGTATGAAAATTGCTAGTTTTCCTCACTACCTAATGAGGGGTGCATTCAGACTAAGCAAAAAATGGCTTGGTCTTAATAAAGTTACACACTCATTAGCTTTTGATGAATGCCTGCAACCCCTGTCCCCTCCCCAATAATCTCCTTCAAGTACCTCCAGGCTCTAATCACAACATACTCAGTAATTAAGGTTTTGATTTTAAATTTGTCTAAAGCTGCCTAGAGATGCTCTGATTACCAGCTGAGCCTCAGATAAAAATGATTTGAGGATTTCCCTTGCTTTCTGGGGGAAATCTGTCAGCAAGTTTCAAGATTTGATCCTAGTTCAAGTGATTTGGCCATGTGACAAAGATTTCTAATTCCTTACTTCTGTTCATAGGCTCACATAGGAGAGTAAAATTTTCAACAGAGCAAATCCAGATGGTTCATTTTCCAGCATGTCAGTCTTTGTATTTTCTCTTGGATTCTGCAACCACTAGCAAAGTAGGAAAAGTAGATGGATAGTTTACTCTATGAGACAGTATTTAGTACCATGTAGCTGTCACATCACAGATTGACACTAGTTTAGTAATTAATTCCTTGAAACCTAAAGGTTTCTTTTATAACTAGCACTGGACAATCAGGTTTGCAGATATGGAATATACTTACAAGATATACATACAAATTAACCTGCATTTCTTATCTCCTCCAAATTTTAAAGCAATTCAGTCAAAAAAAGGGAAAAATCTTGAATACTCACTTTTCTAAATAATGTTGACCCTGGATGAAAGGAAAGGATTGGAAAAAAAAATTAGCGTAACCTAACCTTCCATGAGAGAATACTATTACTTCTCTATTTTACACTTTGAAGTGCATTAGCCTTTTGAAGTAGAACCTGCAAAGAGAGAAGCCCTTTGAGAAAATTAAAAAAAAAAAAAAAGGTGGTTATCATTAAAAGGCACTGACTGCCAAGGAAGTTGGTCATCTTGCACTGCAAGACTAAGGAGTTCATCTGTAAGTGTAATTCATCAGGAAAAGAGGCAAGAGCCAATAGCAAGAAGTGTACTTTCCTCAAACTGATAAATGTCACTTATCTTACTTTAGTCTGTTTGGGATCATCATGTCTTGAATACAGCTTCCAAATTGTTATTTTTAGAGGAAACATCTTATGGGGATGTTTCATAATCACTGCATCATAATCAATGATTATGAAATTCTTCCTACTGCAGCAACAATGGTATAGCAACAAAAGTCCACTGTCTGAAAAAGATAAACTACTGACTAATACCAATCACCTCAGGAGGGCAAAAGAGTCATAGAAATATTAGGAATGGATGGCATGAAAACAGGTTTTATCGAGAAAACTATTTGGTACTCAACACTGGTTTTCAACCAAAACTAAACTATTTGGTATTCAAATATACTATACTATCATTCAATATATTAAACTATTTAATATTCAACACTAACTGCAGTATTATCTCATGAAATCATCGATGGTCAAGTACTCTGTGCTTCAAAAAAATCAGGCAACAGACAACGCAGAAGAGTAATGGGCATTAAAGCACTGACTGGATCAGTTTGTGGCTTTTAATGTGTACAAAGTTCCAGGTGGTCTGCCATACAGAACTTGTACTTGTTGAAGACAGCTTTCCTTTTCTTACTAAATTTCAAAAAAACAGGTGACTCAGAAGGTCACAGCTCCTCTAAGCTTCTTCTCAAAGACAAAACTCCAGTAACTCTCACTGCCTATTCTTCTTTGAACAGCTGAAAAAAAAGTGGGAGAGTGGGGGAAATCAGTCCAAAATACCACTTCCCTAACACAGTAAACCTGCCCAAGCTATCTACAGAGATGACTCCCCACAGGAGAGGACAGGTTCTGAAGCACAGCGGTGGGAGGACATAGGCACTAAACAAAACATAAAGCCGTCTGGACATGGTCCTAGGCAACCTGTTCTAGGTCACCCTGCTTGAGGAGGAGTATTAGACAAGAGAACCTCCAGAGGTCCCTTCCAACCTCCACCATTCTGTGACTCTGTAACAGACATTTCAGACTCCAAGATCTACATGAATGTTGAACAGATAGGTCAGAACACATGGCGATGACCAACAACATTGCAGAGAATGTGCTTATCCCAGCTGGCAGCTGAGAGTAACGAAGGACATAGTGCATGCACATGTACTACACGGGCTGGTGGTGCATAAGTGCCTGCCCTGCTGATAGCACAGAAACAGAACGTCTTCGGTAGCTGGACGTATCTTCAGTGGGACCTAATATAAAAAGCATTCCAAGAATGAAGGCTGTACAGCTCTAACAAAAATGCATTGTTAGTCACACCCTGGAAAATGGCTACCATACCTGATGTGGAATTCATTGGGCCACTTCGGTTTCGGTTCAGGCTAATATGAACAAGAAGGACAGGGAAGAGATGGAGTTGGGGGGATTATGACATGTGGGCCAAGGAACACACAGCAATTTCCAGAAATCTGAAGTCATCTTTACTCTTCTAAGTGCTTTCTATGAAAGGGTCTGCAAATGGAACATTTACAGGGGAATGGGTCCCTTCAGAAGAAAAATTGAGGCCTCAGATGCAGGTTTTTTCTTTCTTTTTACACTACTGTAGCTGTTTGCAAGTATAGCTATTGCTAACACAACTAAGTGTGCTTTTCCACACAGCAAAGCCATTCTGCAAAACTTTTAAGGATTATCAGAGCATCACTGTTAATAGCCATCTTAAATATACATACATTCATTAACAGCGAGACGTTATTTCTGGACCGTTACGCTAGGGGCCTCAATCTATACTTACAAGCTTTCTGAAGAATAGAAACCTAAATGTTTTAGCTTATGATATCTATGAACGTAAATGAACCAGAACTAACACTTCTATTCAGAAAAAGGTTACATAACCGAACTCCTGATGAACTACCCCGACCTAGAATTACCATTCCTAAAAAAGAGGTAGCAGCAATAAACTTAAATTCTGCCCATAAATGAAGATAAGAATTGTATTATTGATTAAAATACAACATCTTTTAAAAACTATGTTTAAATAGGAAAAAAGCTGAATGAACTTTTAAGTACTCACTTTTTTAAGGTATCAGTACTTCTCTTTGGAATTGATAATTTGAGAGTTCAGTCATGGCAACCGAATTTTAGTATATTCCACATAGTGAAGATTTACTTCATTACACATGAAATCAGAAGTCTTAACGTCTAATTAATCTACCGGCCAAGAAGTAGTAGGTTTACAGAGTAGATTGAATAGTCTTCTCTTATGAAAACTAGGTAAGTTTGCAAACTTTAAAGGGAGGTAGTATTTTCACTCAGTCTCCTGCCCGAAGATATTTTTTTTAAAACAATACAACAGAATATGCAAAAATTAGACTACTATTAATAGTCACAAAGCTATGTAATTAAGACTGTTCACATATTGGCAACCATACACTTTGCTTCAAAATATAGCATCTACACCCACACAATTTAGTATGTCAGTTGAAACATGCTGGAATTTTAATACTCAGAAGTTTTAATGTCTCCTACCATCCCCCAGTCATAGGAAATCTGTATTTCAAAATCCTGTACAAAAATATCAACTCTACAAGTTCTATTTACCCATTTACAGTTTAAAACAGTAACAGTAGGACTTCTTCATATGTTAAATGTCCTCCTAGTCAAGAGGTAGAAGGAATTCAGGACAAACTATAATGTTTTAAAAAAGAAACTTTCATAAATCAATCATTTAAGACAATATCACCTCTTACTTCTACAGAACCTAGACATCAAAAACTCTCATAGGTTAGAACAGATCTTTGCTCAAAAGCTGGCAATCTAAACATCCAAAATAGCTATAGGTAGAATAAGAGAAAGGGAAGTGACACTATTACAGCAGATTATGAAACAACAGGCATCAGATGACGTTTGAAAGCAACACAGTCATAAACTCTGGGAAGTCTGAGATTTTTAACTGGGTAGACATTAGCTTTCTATTTTAATTGTTATGTGCTACATATGTGTCAACAGAATGTATTATGTGGCTGATCATAAGGAAAAGAGTAGGTTTTCTTAAGAAAGAACCAAAGGAAATAATAGGAACAAAGAGGAAAAGAGTACTGTTAGGTGCACATTTCAAAACGGCAGTGGAGATACTGGTGCAACTTCAGCAGCAGTAACCAGAGGAGGAGGGAAATAGCTAGAAAATAAACCCGCAAAAATAAATTACTTTCAGGAGTTATCACCAGGGCAACTTGACATTCAGGATGGCTCTATCCTGAAAAGTGTAATTTCCCTATTTATATGGGCAGAGCATGGATATTACAGGACAGGGCAAGGAACAGCCATAATTATATTGCAACTCCACCTGAACCCAAAACAAGTCCAGAAACACAGTGCTTCTTGGTTCACTCAGACAGAATTCGGCAGAAATACATAAAACATTTTTTCCAATCCACACTACTTGCACAAATCACTACTTTGGTATTTCAATACAAGAAAGTTTTTAAGAACACCTTTAAGGTTAACAGCTCTTCCTTAGAAAAACACATTTAACTTCAATTTTACCTTTACCTTGTGAAACATGACACAATTAGAAGTTAGTTATTACTAAAGAATACTTTATAATTGCTAGTTAGACTCCCAATTGCACCATTATGGAGCGTGCACATTTAACTTCTTTAGGGTAGGTTGTGTTATTTACTAAGTCCGTAAAAAACACTAGATAATGAGAAAGCATATAGTAAGAACACAACAAAGAAGAATAAGACAGGCATGAGCTTACCGTCTGTTAGGAGATAAAACTACCTTTCAAGAGCTTACCTTCTTTTTGTCCCTCATTGAGCCCTTCCCTCGGACCATTATCTTGCATCCTGTTTCTGCCTCAAGCTGTTTAGCTGTTAGTCCTCGGGGCCCAAGGATTCTTCCAACGAAGTTAAACTGGAAAAAAAAATTATTTCTATAAAAGCAAGTAAACAAATATAATTTAAAATTTATCAAGATGTATTTCTGTCTCTAAAGTATCATCAAGTGTTTATCAGTTTAGAACACTACACTAAATACCCGAGAGGTTAAAGAATGAGGTAAGTACTATTTTCATACATTAGACACCTAAGTGACCCTACTTTGGGGGATACAGGTTTCAGGTTTTTAAATTTAACATCTGGTAGTTTAAGGCAGTGGTAGTCCTAATTTCCTCCTCATTAAGTCGTATGAGCTCTTACAGAAACTACAAACCACCGTCTCTCACCACTAACATGACCAGACACGCTCATTAGTAGGCCAACAACGTGCATCACATCACAGAAACACAGGGGTTCTGGTTGCATGGCTAGACGTGCACACAACTTCCACGTGGGACTGATCGGGTGCCAGGCGTAGGTGCAGTCCCAAAATGGCACAGGACCTTCAGGAAAGGCCCCTAGGCCCACTATTCATTTGCTCTCTGCCTACAGAAGGAGCCTGCAGAAAACATTCTTTTTCACCCTTTCGTGCTGTTCTGGTGGCCTCATTCTGGACAGTACGCTGTTGGCTGGCCACCCACATCTACAGAAACTCTTCTTTACCTACCCGAGCCATAGCATTTCCTTCAGAAAAAAACAAAACAAAACAAACAAAAAAAGCCCACCACACACCCAAAAAACCCCAAAACAAACAAACCCCACCCCCCCCCCCCCCCAACACACAAAAAAACCCCTGAGGCTTGTTATGTATTCACTTTAGGTTTCATGGGAAACATTTCTGGAAAACATTGTATTTGCCATATAGATATATTAAAAAAAATGCGTGTGTATGCATATATATGTGTGTCTATATCTATATACATACAACAAAAGCACATGTGGTTTTTTGTAAGTTGTACCCTTTAGTCAGTTGTGCATACAAATAGAGCAAGTATTTCATGTTTAGCTGGCTAACTTCATTATCAGCAGACAACCCCCTGCCTAAGCTTAGCACAGCAATACCGCCATTTAGCCATACATAACGTTATTTCCTAGTTATTTTCCAGGTTTTGTTCCCCTTTCATTATTTTCAATCACACATTCTGGAAATTATGACATAAATTAAAAAAGTGCTAAGTGAAAGTAGCATTAAGAACATATAGCAGTACTCTGTGACTACAGTGCAAATATGAAGCACCAGGCTCAAAGGATACATAAACCCAGAAATTTCAGACTGAAAATTAAATTCAAAGAAGATATTAAGAGAACAGAAACTCTGCAGTAAGGACAGAAGTCTGATTATTTTAGGTCCTGGTAAACAAAGCTATCAATGGAATTATGGAAGTTGTTGGCTTTCATTTCCTCAGCTAATTAAAATTGGTATTGAGTACTACAACTCAACATATTTGAAATCTTTATAAAACTGCAAAGATCAGAAATGATTTAAGAGTGAGCAGAAATTATGAACACAAGCAAATTAAAGTTCTTCAACAAAAATAATCGTGTTTCACAATGGCTAAACTGTTCATAGGGAAGACAGACTCCCAAAATTATTTAGTATTCCAAGTTCAAAAACCAAAGACATATTATGAAGTCTGAATCCACTGTCAGGGAATAAAAAATAAAGATTAAAGGCACTTGTGAATGCATACACAAACTGAATCATAGGAAATTGAGGAAGATTCACTAAGACTGGATGAAGCAATGAACCAGCTAAAAGTGATAAAGTTCAACCTTGAAACATTATCAAAATCCTGCATTTGTTACGCATTTCACGCTTAACACCAAAATCATACCACTATCTTACATAAACAGCATCTTTCTTGCCTTTCTCCACAACCACACCTCCTGCACACTAAATCTTTAGATATCTATCCCATTCCAGTGTAAAAGCTAAAATAGTACTGCAAACGTGACTTTAAACCACTTTCTAACCAACACACAAGGTGACTATCATTACATTCTCTATCTCCCAAGAAAAACAGCAGCCTCTAATATTTTATTAACTTGGATAATGATTAAAAGAATAATCAAATTCTAAGATAAGATAATTTGGATAAAAAATTAAAACGGAACAATTTCTGATACTAAGAAAAAAGTAGGCAATTTGTAGTACTCTCAAGTTGGCAACTTTATTCATGTTGTCTGAACACTATCTAGAATTGTGGCTTCTAGTTGAGAAACTGCTGACTTAACATTTAACAGAATATGTGTTGCAGTTTAAGTCAGTTTCTTTTCCAGCTAATCCCAGAATATTATCCTTATAAAGAGCCTTCATAATCTGTTCCAAGATAGCTCAACCCCCTGTCTTTTCTTTCCAAATTGTACGCATTAGCACCTTGAACCTTTTGGATAGGTATTCTTTCTAAAACTCTGAACGTTCTTGTTACATCTCTTGGGCCCTCCAATTTGTTCATTTCTTAAAGCAGGATGCCTAGACAAGGCAATACTTCAACTGAGACCTCAACAAGGTTAAGTTACTCAGAATAATTACATCTTACAAACTGCAGTCCTATTAACACATCCTAGTTTCTTCTTTCCCTCCCCAAAAAACTCAGTTCGTATGTTTGGTTCAACATTTCTTGACCCCAGATACTCTTCTCCATTACCTCTGCCTTGCCGGTTTTCCCCAGTTTTGTATTCATATGCAACTTTTATGCCTCCCTACCACAACATACTGCTCTACATTTGTGTAATGAATTCCACATTGTTGACTTCAGGAACGCTAATTTCAAGACAGTTTTGAATTTTAACTCCATCTTTAAAATGTTTTGGTATGACTTAATTGTTTTCTAAGCATACTGTCTATCCCACTGACCAAGTTATTCTTGAATGTGTTAGAGATCCAAGCTGAAGGAGACCTCTGCAGGACCCTACCTAAGATGCAGTCTTGAGTCATCAGTAATCAATTATCATAGTTTAAACCAGTTATTGCTTTAACAAATGATTCCAAAGCTTTTGTACTGGATTACTATTAGTATTCAGTTCCTCAGACTACCATCTCAAAGTCCTAGCTGAGAACTCCATAGGAAAAAACAATTCTGACTCTCTTGTGAAGAGACTAGGTAGAGAGTAGTGACCAGCAGACCACAACTCAGGAACAGTGTAGATTAAGCCTTCTAGTTGGTCAGTCTCAAAAGTTTTATCAGAATCCAGTTGTATCGGCAGCTACTGCTTCTCTTGCCTGCTAGACCAGCTACATTTTCAAACAGAATTATCAGAAACAGATACAACTGACAAATTCAAAAGACCATTTTTATCATTTAACTCAAGATTTCTCATGCTCTTTGTCCCATACTCTCACCTAATCACACTTCTTCATCGCCTTGTGTTTCCCTACAAAATAACACACCATGTTAAGGAATAGTGCTTGTTCTAACAAGATAGGAATATTTCCCTGTAGTTTCCTACAGCTTTTCTCACTTTCCACTTGCCTAATCCTCTAGGATTCACCTCACCCCCAGTGAATTGCTAGCAAAAAAAAAAAAAAAAAAAAAAAAAAAAAAAAAAAAAATCAGCAGTGGTTCACAATCAGTTTAACCAGTTTAAGACTGCATTACTTTGAATGTATCCAATCTAACACATGTTGGAATTAGAGAATATGTTAAAAATTAAGCAGAAGTGACCCATGCTAAGATTAACTGCTTCTACATCAACAATACGGAAAAAGCAATCAAATACTTTATCTTCCTTCACCAAGTTAGTCTCTCCTTCCCCAACAATCAATCTCTCTACTCATATATTTTATATGTCTAACATTTTCACTTACAGTATTTCATAATTATTTTCCTGGTTTTTTTTAGAAGAGCTGAACTAAGTTTTATTTTTGTGTTCTCGTATCTTTCTAGACAAACTCAAAATTAGAACTCGAGAAACAACCTCCAGAAGAACATGTCTGTGACATGCATAAACATAAAAGCATCCTATACACCACCTAGAATCCTTTGCATTTTAGTAACAATGGAGGGAATCACGAAGTATACAACACTAACAATATTCATGAAAAGCGAAGAATTAGATTATCTAATGGGGCTCAGGTGCTGAATTTCTTTTGCTGAAGTTCCAACCAGTTACACATGTTGCTCTCCCTCTCTGCCTGTTTCTCTGCATTGACACTCCCATTCCCTTAGTTTGCAAACCCTACAAGCTTGAAGTTTCCAGCACATAAAAATACACACCAGCAAGATCCTGCAGTAAGCCATTTGTTGCCTTTCTTTGAGAAGATGCCCAAAATACACACTCTTAAGAAAAGAGACAGACAGCATATGTTGAGAGGCTCTGTTACTGAAGGTGTTTAAGCAGAAACAAACACATTAGGAAAAAAGTTGCTCTAAATCCTAATACTCTGGGATATTAATGATTACTCTGCAGCACCCGACGTTCCTAAGAGCTGATGAAATTTCTGTCTGGTGTCCTACCTAGTAAGTCCATGCATCAGAAATTCCTTGATAAAAACAGCTTGTGTTCCCTATGCATAGAACAACTATTTCCCAACCAGACCAGGTACTTCTACACCTCCTATTCCTCACCAGCCCCTACACCCAGAACAAAAGTAGTAAAGGAAAATAAGAACCAACTATGCTAAAGACTCAAAGCTGCTGATTAGTAAGAGGTTGCAAAGTGTCTGATTTTTACAGTGTATGGGAAATGCAGTGTTTAAGAAACATTCCATGCAAGTTAAAATCTGAGGAACTTGAGGGAGTCTAGTATTTGTATTTTGTGTTTTCCTTTGAAACCTGAAAGTAAAATATGGCAAGGTCTAATTTATCTGATGGGGAAAAAAAAAAAATCTTGCCTTCATTACTGCAGAAGAATTTGAAAATCTGATTTGATTAAATATCCAAATCTAGCAAGAAAGAAAAAAAAAAAAAAAAAAAAAAAAAAAATAAAAAGAACATAAGCAAATGCATTTGGTTAACAATTATTTTGCTCAATTAAAAAACTAATTTATTCTACCATCTTATTAGCAAATGTTCCAATGATTTACTATACGTTGACTTTACAGAGCTAGTTACTTATCACTGGAAAAAGCCAAAATAAGCTATTCTTAAAGTCTATTTCAACTTAAGGAAATCAAGAAAAGTCTTAGAAAGCTTGTATGTTCCTCAGATACAATGCATATTTGAGTACAAACATTTTATACACAGCCCAAACATTATTTTAAGGGAAATCTCAGGAGTCCTCATTATACCAAAAATAAAAGATGCTCTATGCTTCATGTTGACTTTAACTAAAAATACTTTAAGACATAATAATAACATTTAAACTCAGCAAAAAATCTAAACAGAAGAGAGAGCTATTTCTTTACCAATGATCCACAACAAATTATTTGCAGTTTGTCAACATTTCTAGTAATCTGGCATTTGGTCTCACTTTCTGATCTCCAACTTAGGGGAAAAAAAAAAAAAAAAAATCACATAAATCCTGTGAATTCCTTAAAAAAACCCACTGCAATTACTACAACTGAGTACTTGTAACTGTAAATGTCCACTCTTGATGATGTTATTTAATTTGTAACTGCCTGTAGAAATCAGCTTCACATGAAACGTGTTACATGAAAACGTGTTCTCCATTTTGAGACTACCTTTACATATAATGAATTCCTTTTTTTTTTAAACCGTAACAGAACACAAAAACTTCAGACTACTTCTTCATCAGTTAGAGAGCAGCTTAGCCCTTCCTTTATGTGTATTTTTTCCAATTACAGTATTTTATTTTACAGCTCAGTTAAATGTTAGACATAACTCTGCCAGCTGTAAGTGGATTTTCATGAAGACAGAAAACTGTACCTTATATTCACCGTTCACCCAAATCAGTTTTCAGACGGTATACCAATATATTAAACAAACTAAAGCATCCCAAAAATTTGGTTCAAAATGTCTTGGTGTTTTAGTTTGCTTTTTAAAGACATGGAGCAGCATTTCCTACTCACTTCATTTTCGTAGGCTTTTCCCCACCAAATAAAAAGTAGCTGAAGACTAAGACTCTGCATGGTTCAGTGGTTAAAATATGTCAAGGTTAAGAACCAACTGAAAACGGGATGTTATAATGGAGAACATCTGGTAATTTTATCTTAAGCCGCAATGCTGACAGTCAGTCAGTTTAGCCATTTTGGAGGGAGCCTTCTGTATCTTCTGATCATAATAGTCCTATTCCAAGACCATTTGGGAGATAACTTAATCTGACAGAGTTACAGGCTGAAGTGCTAACTGTGGAAATGAAGTAACAAAGAGACACTAAGGACCTGCAGCAAGAAGAGAAAGGCATTCAAAAGAAAGCGTGATGAATGTGTAATGACACTCACGATGTTGTCTGTTAGATGTCAGTACTCTTTGTGAGCAAAATTAACATTACTCCTAAGTATTGAAAAATTTCTTAAAGTTACAATTAAATTTGAGTACTTATTTTCATGTATGGTTTTGATGACGAAAAAAGCAGTTAATGCATTTAATTGAAACATATTTACATGCAAACTTAAATTGGAAATAATACCCTAGAAGATAAAAAAAATAGCACTATGCTGACAAAACATATCATAAATACTCAGAAGACAAGGCTCTGAACCCAATAAAAGCTTTCGCCAACCTACCAAAATTAGCAAATTTGGGGCTGTTTTTTATCATTTTCTTTTTAAAGGAAATTGTTTTACGATACTGGTAATACAGTTATTTTTCCATAAAATATTTCTGCATTTATTAGAAATAGCTTGAATTGCTTTAAGCTGAGTTTTAGACAATCATAAAAAACATCAGATATACAGCCGACCAGATTTTTGAAAGCCTGTAACTTTGAACAAGAATAAAACCACTTGAGGTACTGGAAAACAAAATATAGCATATTAAACCTTAAGAAGGTAAGATCGTATACCTTCAGTTAGGCAGTTCAGTGTTTTAAAGGAAACAAAACTTGTAGTGTAACATTGCAGATAGGTAGTTTTGACATTACTTTCTCAGAAATTTAATCTGAAACATTTTATAGGAGAATAGAAATAACTTAAAGGGGCAATTTACCCTACCTTACACTGAATAGGCTTTCTAGCAGTAACATTTTCCAATATTTATTCAGTTAACATATCAAGACCAAATACCCATTTTCACAATGACAACTTTGTCACAAAGTTGGTTTTGGTTTTGTTTTTTACAAGAGTTGCAAAATCTTTCATTAACTGCATTAGCACATATTTGAGGATTAAATATGCTCCAGCAGAATTTGGCAAGCGTTTTGCATTCTTAAGAAAAACAAGACTATCTGATGAGATTTTACAGGGAGAGGAGGCTGACGAAGCAGATGGTATTATCATTGTCAATACAGGGAACGCAGACAATAGTAATCACATACAGAAGTTAATTTTTACATACAAACTAACTTTAGGTAGTTGTTAAGACTGCTAGTGACAACAGTGAAGTTTCCTGAAGTCTCTTCCAAAAACACCTACTGGTAACAAAAGAGAGGCTGAAGACGAGAATGCATGAGAAACATTCCCTCCATCCCTTAATACAGCGTGTTTTCTAAGTGAAATAACCAAGTAAATGCCAAAGTACATATGCAGTGAATGCCAGCATGACACGTATAATCTGCTTATGTCAATATATCCACTTATATCTGCTGGGTGTATCTGACATACGCCATTCTAATACTATAATCAAAGCTAAATGAGAACTATTGAAGCATTTAAGCAATGAAGTTAAGTAGTAAATTAGAAATGCTGTGCTGTAAGAAATTTACGTATGTAAATTATCATGAAATAATCTCTTCATTGCTTACACACAAAAATAAAACCATTAAGGTACTGGAGAACAAAATACAGAGTATCAACCCTCAGAAAGTTATGATCTGTCATATTTACAATTAGGTACTGTTGTGCTGGATTAAAAAAAAAACAACTCTAGCACACCATTTGAAATACCTTCGAGATTTCTTCAAGTGTGAGAAATTTAATCCTTGACATTTAATAAAAGGGTCATTACAGCTAAAAATATTTAAAGTAGTTCAAATTCTCTAAAATTTGAGTTGTCACAAAGAAAACAGCAAAATCTTTATCAATGGTAAAAAAAGGAGATAGTGAAAAGATTTTTCTTTTTCTTAGTTTAGTAAAATGGCCAAGCATCATTTTCAGTGCGTATGTAATTCACTAAGACTTGTTCCATCTTTTAGTTCATTATATACTTTTTAACACAGATTATGGGGATTTTTTTTGTTGTGTTCCTAATTCAGTTACCATAATCTCTATTCAACATCAAAGCCAGAGAGTAACGCATCTTGTTACGGGCAAGAACTGATAATTATTGTGGGAGTAAGACAAGCTTAGTCTAGTTCAAAAACTCCCATAAGTAAAATATTTATTAATGCAAAAATAAAGGATATGAACATAATTGTAATATATTACTAAACCATACAGTATTTTTGCAGCAGGAGAACAAAGTTAACATTCAGTGGTTTGAAGTCTGTCATATTATACAAAATAACAGCATCCAGAGGAATATGAAATAACACATTAGTGCAGAGGTTTTGCATACCACACGTCTCGGCGGTTACAATTAAAAACTCTGCTAGTAACAAAGAGTAAAGGGGTTCTCTCCATACAAGTATCTACATCTATTACTTTCCCAGATCTACATTTAATCTAGGTATTACATAATGCAGTTATTGTAGCAGTTTTGGTAACATTTTAAGTTCCTTTAAATCAGATTATTTTTTAATTAGATTATTTTTTAACTTTGTAAGTCAACTGCAACAGTATAGATTCCATGGAATCTCCAGAAAGGAGAAAGATCTCCAGAAAGTTTTTCAAGCTCACTAGTGAGCACTATTTGGAGCAGGGGAAAACACCTTCAAACTCAGTTCTAACTACAGGGGTATTTATGTCACATGGCATGCATGAGTCAGTCCTCCTCCGTGCTGTTTCACCTCTAACTCACCTCATCCAGAAAGCTTGTAAAACGGCATCACTACAATTCAGACACTGAACAGTTAACATTACGTTCAGAATTAAAATCTCTTGAATGAACACGCACACGCTGCAAGCCAGTTGGCTGACCAAAACTGAGCATAATATTTAGGCCTAATAATATAAACAGACCTTGCCTATATAGAGGCTGCACACAGCCTTTTAATAAGAAATGTTGATACAGATTTATCTGTGTTTTCCAGTAAAGCTTTCATAATAAGACAGTAAAGAATCCGTGATGAACAGTAACATCTCATTCTCCCTGTGAGATTAAGAATTGCAGCCTTCCCTCCTGGACACCAGCAATACATGCTTTCATGATTTCAAGGATGGATTACCATAATAAGCAGTTGGTCTATCTTAAGAACTGCTCATTTATTACTGTTTCTTACTAGTGAAGTTCTCTGAGTAACATTAAAACAGGTGGTACAATAAATAAGAACTTTTAGTAATTTCTAATACTAAAAATCAGGATTTTTGTGTTTAGATTTTTCTCTTTCACTTAAAAAAAGTAATTCTATTAGTTACAAGAATCACAAGTATTACATTTTCCAAAGGGTAACCCCGAGCCCTACTCAACTATAAAGTTCTATACAGTACCTATACTCCAGCAACATAATGTTAGTTAACAAATTAAAAACTGCTTCAAATTGTGTTCTGGAATATGTCCAAATAAACAGCACACTACGTAATTTTAGATAGAAAACTGAGATTGTTTTAATTGGGTGATAAATTAATAAATATATTGCTGGCTACAATAAAAACCAAATTGTTTTTTATGAAGCAGTACTGTATATTAAAGCCCCAAGACAGCGCATCAACATAAGCATCTTAAAATAAAAAATTCAACTTATTCCATTCAAAGACGCCACAATTCTGCAAGGTTAGTTTTATTGCTAGAGTTGACTTGCCAATTACCAGCTTATTTACATTAGTTTCTGACTGAGGAGAACATCAGCCACTGGTGATCATTCAAAAAGCTCAGAATCTTCTTCTGATCACTGCAGCTGTAAACTAGACAAATCAGATTATCCATGTGATGTCAATAAAATGTAGTTTTTACTCAGCAGACTGCATCCTAGTGCTTAAAATGCTCCTTTAAAAAAGGCAAAAAAATAAAAATGCATTTAAAAGTATAGCTGGGTTTTAGAATGAATTACTAAATCCTTTAAGTCCACATTATTCACCTCTAATAACCTCTGTGCTGAAGGCTTTGAGAGCTTGTTTAACTGACAAACAGCTTTACGAACCCCATGTAAATACAATGGATCAGATCTATTAAAAAAAAGAAGAAAAAAGTATCAGACTAGCTTTCCAGGTCATTTTAATAATGGCAATAAGAGGGTTTTTATTAAAGAAAAAAAGAAATCCCAGGGCACAGTTTTGTTTTGTTTTTAAAAACAGTAACACACTGAAATACACAATTTTTTCTCCGAATTCTTAACTTGCCTGTTATTAGAGAACCTGAGTAAATTATCAAGTTCAGATTAAATACTTGGTATTTCATTCAGATGTTCAAATTTTGTCTTTTAATAAAATGTTATCACGATAGCTAGAAATTTATCTAAGTAACTTCAAAATACATTTCTCTTGTTTTCTAGTGTACCAACATAATTTTCATACACACATTCAATCACAACATATAACACAGTCTTCCCAGAAAACCTATTTTCAGCTCCTCTGCGCAGAAGATTCCACCTGATTTTTTTTAAATATAATGTGTACATGTGTTACCAAAGACGGAAAAGATGAAAAAAGTATTTTTACATGTTAACACGAAGATAGCATCTTTAATCTCAAGGGCACTGTTTTGCCAGATTAGCTGCTAAAGAGCTAACATAATTTGGTCACAAATTCTTTGGCTAATTTGAAGGTCATTCTATCTAACAGCATACCAAAAAATTAAATATCCTAACCTACTAGATTTGAAAAATTACCACATCTAACCGATATTCAATTCTGTTTTCTAAAAATTAACACAATATGTAAACATTTATTCCCAAGACATTTACCATTTAGTTTAAAATTAAGTGATTACTAAGGAGTTTTACTGTCCTAGGATTGCACGAGGAATTTTTTTCTTTTTCATTTTTCTGTGGCAAAATTACACCTCCATCATATAATTTTGGCATTAGATACTACAACCTTCATACAGAAGCTAGAAAGCAATCCAAACAAACCAAAAGGAACATCTACATTTTTTTGTAAAAATGATTGATATACTCCTGCCATACAGACCTTACATTATATTGTCAAAGAGTCAAGAAACTTTAAAACACTGCAGAAGTTGCACTGCTTAAGTTGCTTTAAATAGAAGCAGTGGAAGTCAGATAAATGGACTACAAAATTTGAGAGAATTAATTTAAGAATAACTCTTAAATTACTGACCTCTAACACGAAACTATAAAAGCTGCGTGCTTCTGTTTTTTACTGTATAGAATTAAATAATCACTTGGGAAAAAAGCTAATATTATAAACAATCAGCACTTGCATTAGATAGGTAGAAGGAATAAAGGCAAATTTATTAAATTAGCTACAATTTTGCTGATATTTATATATTTTTGTAAAATGTATTACATAGGTAATATTTGTATTGACCTAAAAAACTTACAGAATTCAAAACTGAGATCCACAAAGGGCTGCTGTGATAATTCAAAAGGTAACCAGCACTTCATAAATGTTATAATGTTATTAAATGCAAGAGAAGATTTTCAAATTACTATATAGCCCCACAGCCAAATCTCTCTAAACAGAGGCTATAAAAAAAGTAAATCTGACTAAACACAATACATCAAATTCCCTGAGGAAAGAAGCTCAAATCTATCTAATCTCTTTTACTCAAGGCCTGAAAACCATATCTGGTACATCATCGTGCTACGTACAAGTCCACCTGAACTTCCGCGTACCTATTTTAGTACTCCCCATAGAAAAGATAAACACATAAAAAGACATAAATTAATGTAAGACCATCTCAAATTGATAGAAAACCACTCTGATAGTACTATCGTAACAAGGAGAAGCTGCTCCTATCATGGGAAAAAAACAGCTCTTAATGTTAAGACGAATGAGACTCATCTATCATTGTTGCAGTCTTCTAAAAGCTGCCACTAAGCTCCTGGGCTACACCTCCCTTCCACAAACACACCAACAAACTTTAAGGAAGGGGACATACCAGCTCCTCCTAAGAGGAGGAGATATGGAATTTCCTGATCTCTTCCCATAGTGTCAGATCATGCTGCTGCACAAGGAGCCTGTCCACACTTAAGAACAAACAAAAACAAAACAAAACAAAAAACAACAACAACAAAAAAAAGGCAAAGTCCACTCCACTAAAGGCTTTTAGGCTGGAGTACAGTTTCACTCTCTCTAAGTCCACAGCTTCTTTCAGGGAAAGCTGGGCCCATCCCTTCCCACCTGTCAAACCCAGCGGAGGACTGCCTCTAGGGCGCCCCACCAACACAGACACTTACAGATATGAAAGAGGGGACAGAAAGCCTTGTTCATTACTAGTTTACCTGTTGAGGAGCCATAAATGAGGTTTTGCTCTTCACTCCTCTTTGGGTAGACTGACAGCTGTAACCAGGAGAAACAATGAAGTTTGGGTTCAAGAACTAAACAAGTTCTTGAGAAGAAACAGTAGAAACCTCAATCAACAAGCAGCAGCAAACGATATCAAGCAGGATTAATCTTCCAACTAAGGTGCTGGACTCATTTCAAGCTTGCATTCTGACAGCCTTTACCGCATGTAAAAGAACTAGATGTAGTTATAGTTACATATCAAATATGAGGATTTTAAGCAATCAAACACTGATTTTTTCCAAACATTAACTTTCATTTTGAAAATGCATCATAAATAAAATCACATTTAAATCACGATACTTTTATACATCTCCAATAAGGAGGAGATTAAGATATATAAAGTTTATACCATTAGAGAGTATTCATGCTTTCATCTATTACAAAAAAAACATTTTTTTCCTAAATTAAACGGCAAGATACTTAATCAAGTATCCAAATGTTTCCAAAGAGCCCCATTAAGGAGCAAGGAAACATCAAAAGAACGTTACTGTAAAATCACCTAACAAACTGCTTGAATCAAAAATCAGTAAGTTAATTTTTAAAATAACTGTCTTTGGACAGCAAACGAAGCATTAATTTCTTTTTGCACCGAACGAACCATGGAACACTGAAGTTTTAGACTAGTTTTATAAAATTATTTATATAAAATTAAGAATTTTATGTTACTAATAAAAGCACTCTTTCAAAGTTTGTCCTTCCAAACTCTTTAACCTTCTCTGTCATTAGGGCTGACTGATAAGCCACCAGCTGTTTTTTTCTTCCTCATGCTACAATGCATTCTCTTCCTTTTTAAGGCTAGTACACCCAAGCAACAAACAGCAGGCCTTAAGCCAGCTGCTAGAATGTCACAAACCTATATATTTAGCTCCCATCTCATTTATTGCCATCCCTCAGTGTCAACCATTTAATGTCCCTTTTGCTCCAGTCTAGTGACATTCCTCACTGAGCTGACACCACCGCGGGCTGGATCAGCAGCCAGGAGGGACAAGAACACACAACAACAAAGCAGAGACCTTATCAGTTATCAGAGACAAAAGCCATGCCTTGTCAAACACACTCAAGGTGGAAAACATCTGGGGTTTTGGGTCCCGTCCCATCCCCCCCCCCCCCATCTGATCTCATTTTCACGGTTTATAAATTGCGTAGTTGTTTATATAAATATTAACTTTAGATCTTTAGTGAAACAGCAATTTGTTCTTTTAGCATGTTTAATTAGCAGTATGCTATCCTCACCTAATAGAACAGAAGTCTTCCCGTTTGTACTATATTAATTTGCACTACTTGCTTCACTTCTGCTTTCTCAATACTTTTCATACATACCAATATAAACTGTGCATTAAAGTCACATTTCCTTTCCATTTAAGATTGTTTTAAACATTAACCCTTTTCCTCATGCCACAAGTTTAAAGAAAATCTTAATAGAGTAGTTTCAATTCCATTTCAAGTAACTATAAAATAATATCCCTCAAAATGAATTTTATGCTACATGTTCTGTTCATGTAAAAACACTAATCTAATTACTGACATATTTTGGAAATAATTGGATTTTAAATTGCTTAGAATTATCAACATAAGTGAGAAAGTTGCAAAGATAGACAAATTAACAATTTCATGGTTTTAAAATAGGAATCTCTCTTATGTTAGAGGCCCATTTGCAATGATTTAAAGGCCCTCAGTACAGTTTGGTAGTTCCCTCCTTTAAGTGGTCATAAAAACCTTTAAACAGTAATTGAAAGATTGTTAACAGAAACTCTTTCAGGAAATCAGATCCCATGAACAATCTAATAGTAGGCATGCTTAAGTGAGATACTGAATAATCTGTTTCATCCTATTCACTAAGATGAGGTTTTCAGAACAGTGACAAGACATCAGTTTCAATAACACCAGGACATGAGTAAAAATTGTTCAATTCCATGCTCTACTCGGGAATCATGACACATTTATCTAGAGAATTAACAAGTTGTGCTGTGTGTAAATCGGTCTCCAAAACCTAATTGTAGGTTCCAGCAGTGCCCTCTAAGCCTCACAGTTTACATCATTAAACTCATATTCCAATAACAAAGGATCCTCAGGATATACAGTCCAACAACTAATTTCCATAATAATACCTTTTAATTAGATGTGACTACATGTGACATTACCCAAGGCACTTCAGGGTTGGCAATTTTGCTGTAGACTACTTCCAATTCTCAGTAATTAGAAGTGAGAAAGATATGTTTAAATTGGAGCACCATTGCAGATGGCGATACTGTTGTTACAAATACTTTGCAGAAATGGAAATTCTGATATTTATGGGGCACCATTTCCTTTTTTAAATTTATCAGAGAAATGCAGTCACTTTTCCTCACCCAAAAAGGAAGAGCTGACTGAGCAGAAATAGGCTTTGAGGTTATACTTAAGTTTACGCAAAGGAGAGGTGCTCAGTAACCACTTCATTTCGTCTTATTAGTTACTGGAACTTTAGACAAAGTTCTGCATCCCTTTCAGGCCACAGATTTTATGCTGAATTATTCCATGTTTTACAATTCTAAGTTCCAAAAATAAATTTATTAGTCACCTTGAAAGATGGGAGGAAATACAGAAATTGCACACTCCCAAATCAGAAGACCTTAAAGCTGTATTTATAAATAGTAATTACTATTTTTTCCTCCACAATAGCATTCTGACAAACAAATTTAAGAAAAAAAAAAAAAAGGTAAAGCACCACACCGAGCAACAGAGCAACTACACCCATGATAAAGACGCACAGTATTTTCTTCGTGGATTTGTAGGCATTACCAATGACAGTTGTGATGAAAGTTTCCATATTCAACCAAGATTTGGGGGAAAAAAAAACACATTTTATGAAAATTTCTGAAGTGAGTGACAAATTAAGGCATTTGACCTTCCCAAACACAAACATGCTTTCTGATTTTAATTACTTAATTTAGCTGACTAAATTGTAATTTATAATCACAATCAATATTGGATAATTTTTGCTTTGCTCCTTTACTTCTACACATTCGAGTATTGGTAACACAACTGCAACCTAGTAGAAACAAACTCTGATTTGTATGAATTCACGGGGCAAGGGGGGGAAATCATAGAACTGTTGAGGTTGGAAGACCTTTAAGATCATCGAGTCCAACCATTAACCTAGTACTGCCAAGTCTACCACTAAACCATGTCCCTGAGCACCACATCTATAGTTGTAGAGAGCAATAAGGTCTCCCCTCAGCCTCCTTTTCTCCAGGATAAACCACCCCAGTTCCCTCAGCCGCTCCTCATAGGACTTGGGCTCTAGACCCTTCACCAGCTTCGTTGCCTGTCTCTGGACACGCTCCAGCACCTCAAGGTCTTTCTTGTAGGGACGGGCCCAAAACTGAACACAGTACTCGAGGTGCGGCCTCACCAGGGACGAGTACAGGGGGACGATCACTTCCCTACTCCTGCTGGCCACACTATTTCTGATACAGGCCAGGATGCCGTTGGCCTTCTTGGCCACCTGGGCACACTGCTGGCTCATATTCAGCCGGCTGTCAACCAACACCCCCCCCAGATCCTTTTCCACCAGGCAGCTTTCCAGCCACTCCCCCCCAAGCCTGTAGCGTTGCCTGGGGTTGTTGTGACCCAGGTGCAGGACCCGGCACTTGGCCTTGTTGAATCTCATACCATTGGCCTCGGCCCATCGATCCAGCCTGTCCAGACCCCGCTGTAGCGCCTGCCTGCCCTCCAGCAGATCAACACTCCCGCCCAGCTTGGTGTCATCTGCAAACTTACTGAGGGTGCACTGATCCCCTCGTCCAGATCATTGATAAAGATATTGAACAGGACTGGCCCCAATACTGAGCCCTGGGGAATACCACCTGTGACCGGCCGCCAACCGGATTTAACTCCATTCACCACAACTCTTTGGGCCTGGCCATCCAGCCAGTTTCTTACCCAGCGCAGAGTACGCCCATCCAAGCCATGGGTAGCCAGTTTCTCCATGAGGATGCTGTGGGAAACGGTGTCAAAGACTTTACTGAAGTCTAGGTCGACAACATCCAGCCTTTCCTCATCCACTAAGTGAGTCACCTTGTCACAGGGGGAGATCAGGTTGGTCAGGCAGGACCTGCCTTTCATAAACCCGTGCTGACTGGGCCCGATCACCCGGTTGTCCCATACGTGCCGTGTGATGGCACTCAAGATGACCTGCTCCATAACCTTCCCTGGCACTGAGGTCAGGCTGACAGTTCCCCGGATCCTCCTTCCGGCCCTTCTTGTAGATGGGCGTCACATTTGCCCTCCAGTCAACTGGGACCTCCCCGGTGAGCCAGGACTGCTGATAAATGATGGAGAGTGGTTTGGTGAGCACTTCTGCCAGCTCCCTCAGTACCCTTGGGTGATCCCATCTGGCCCCATAGATTCGTGTGGTCTATGTGGTGTAGCAGGTTACTGACCATTTCCCCTTGGATTATGGGGGCTTCATTCTGCTCCCTGTCCCTGTCTCCCAGCTCAGGGGGCTGGGTAACCAGAGAACAGCTGGTCTTACTGTTAAAGACTGAGGCAAAGAAGGCATTTAGCACCTCAGCCTTTTCCTCATCCTTTGTCACTATGTTTCTTCCCACATCCAATAAAGGAGGGAGATTCTCCTTTGCCCCCTTTTGTTGCTAATGTATTTATAGAAACATTTTTAATTGTCTTTTATGGCAGTAGCCAGATTAAATTCTAGTTGGGCTTTGGATCATCTACTTTTCTCCCTGCATAACCTCACAATCCTTGTAGTCCTCCTGAGTTGCCTGCCCCTTCTTCCAAAGGTCATAAACTTTTTTTTTTCCTGAGTTCCAGCCAAATCAGAATTCTTACCTAGTTTGAGACAAATCAACTTCTGAAATACCTATTTATACTTTAAATATATTGAAAAGGCTGCAAGTATTTCAGCAATCAGAACTAGAAAAACTCAAGATTTAAACAGAGAATGATAATGTTTAGCCATAGGAGCTTTGTACATTGCAATCAATTTCCACATACATAGTTTGCACTGCATTAGATTCATCAGGAGTTGATTTACCAAACTAGGTCTAGAATTTCACGCCATGAAAATACTGAAACACATCAGAGAAAGTAATTTTAAATTGTTTCATCAAAACAAAAGCAATTCCCCTCACAAAAGTTTAGAACAAAAAACAGTAGGGTTATATAATTGGTGGTGTTCGTCATTCTACTACAGACTTCAAGCGACATGCTTCAAGCAAGTGTAAAAGGAAAGATTAGCAGCTTTCAATGTCTACTTGCTGTTGTCCATTTCTTCTAAAAAATCATAAATACATTTCTCAATATTGACCATATTTAAAGTGAAAAATTGAACAATTCCATTCACCTTCTGAAAAGGCTGTTACAAAAGTGTTCAATATACATGTACAGCTGCCAGAATCATTAAGTTTGCAAAATTCAAGCCTAGAACTGCAGGAGAACAGGTCAGAAACGCGAAGATATCTCAAATTATAGCCCTCTGAATATTTCTTTTAGTGCTTTAAGGTCTAATCCACCTTGTTTGCTTTAAGTGACTTTTAGTCTTATAACACTTTTAGTGTTATATTACCAACCTTAACTCTCTGCTCTACCTGTTAAAAGGTAATACGTAAAAAGACAAATGAAGCAAAACTGAAAAGCACCTGAACACTTTAAAAAGCCCAACTGGTCAGGAGCATTTAAGGGTACAAGTCTCATGACATATACACTAGAGTTATGTGCTTCAGCCAGCATCAAGCAGTACAGAGCAGCAGTATTGCAGTCTAGTATTACAGTTCTAATAGCACCTTTGCATACCAAATCATATTGAATCTATTAGCCTAAACATTTGCAATTACAACACTACTAAAATAGCAGCATATCAACAACTACTACATTCAGGCTTCACTTCTAACTAGCTTTTGCCTTTTACCCAAGGACTTTTAAAGTAAGGAGACAGACAGACAGACATTACCACATTCAACAGTTCCGTGATGACCGCCACCACCACAGTCATTGCAGCAGAAGAGGAACTACCTCATATTTACCACAGGAAAAAAAGCATAAGAAAGAGTTATCGTAAGACTTTGAGATGCACTTAAGGTTCACATGCCAATCTATCTGTCTGTAGTAACATATATTTCTATATCCTAAGTTATCTTCCAGCCCTATTTATGCTACAAAGCCAGAGCTCAAGGTCTCTCTCTCATTCAGCTTGCCCATCTGCTGACTCCCTGAAGAAACTGAAATCCTTCAGAAAGACTCACGAGCCCGTTTACAACTTTCCAGGTCTCAAGGACAACATTTGCACTTGTGGAAGAAAAGAAAGTCTGGCCAAAATAATATTTTGTATGTAACGTGAAAATATCTAAAGAGATCAAAGCCCAAGAAATATTATTTTAATATTTGTGTTCAGTGACAGCAACTTTGCTTTACTTTTAATGCAAGTGACATTCACTTTAAAAACAACAGTAACCAGTCAAATGAGTTCAAACTATAAAATTCAAACAATTAGGTTAAGCAGTATGACCCAGAAGTTTAGTATGTTAATTTGAATAATATATTCATTAACATCAATCAGTACTTAAGATACATTAACAAGAAAACAATTGGTCATTTCCACTAATCACGATAATAAATTTGGAACAGCAACACAGAGATACCTATTTCATGCAACATTCACATTTTTAGACCACCTGTACTTGGCAAGGGAAAAAAAAAATAATCTGAGAAACTGCTGCATATTTAAGACAACTTTAAATGATAATTCAGTTGACCATCTTCCCAGAGCAAGCAGTCCCTGTATCATTGACAACAGGACAAAGCTCTCAGGGTCCTTTGACACTACAGATCATAATGTTTGTAACTAGAATGAACTTGAATTTTTAGGTCAGTATGTTCCGATTGTTTATAAACCACATAGCTGAAAGATACTGATCGAGCTTATGTCAGTACTCTAAAGGAACAGAAGCTTCTGAAAAAGCATGAATCAACCTAAGCAACTTGAAATTAAGTGTTGGGTGGATGAATGTACACCATTAGGACAGGTGCATGAGCCTTCCTCGAAGACAGGGGGTACTATGCTATATAAGAGACAACTAAAATGAGTGCAAGTAAGGTGTAAAAAGGAACTGGGTGCTCATCAACCACCATTATTTTTCTTATAATACTGAGTGTATATGAAAGAAAAACAATGCACACAGTTTCAAAGAAGTGTAAAAAATTTCAGAAGGAATCAGTGTCTTCAAAGAATTCAACTATTTTACAGTGCTCTTAATGAGAAAGAGAGAAGAAACATACAAAACCTTAGAATTGTGAATTAATATTATGCTCAAGTAATGGAAATGAAACAACTGTGTCCAACTACTGTTCTTACTGGCTTTAAAAAATAGCAGAGGCTAACTGAATAAATTGAGTAGATCCATACAACAATGGATGAATACCTATTAGCTACACAATCTCTCCTACACAGAGATATCTATTAAGGTAGCATGTGTGTTTTATTCTAAATCCAGTGTTCAAAACTAAGGCAGGTAAACAACAGTTCCTAAGCTATGAAACAAAACACAGAAGAAGAAAGGAAATATCTAAACAGAAAGTTTATTCCACAAGCTGCTATTTGTGTACAATCTTCCTCTCAACAAGAATCGTGGAAAAAGACCAAGTGACCAACATCAGTGAGATGCAAATGCAGAGAACAACAAACCTGTTCTTTTGAATTATGGATCAAATTCAAATCAGAAATGAATGCTATAAATGCAGCATTACACCAAAGACTTTTCCTTGGCAAGTGATATACACTTTAAAATGTATTAATGAGTTAAGATCTTCAGAAACAGCAAAACCTAAAAACATCACACCTCTTTAAAAAACTGGTCCCTGTTCTTGCTTAAAAGGTAACTTTTTTTTTAATATGCACTCCCAAGGCTTGTGGGCAGACTTATTCTAGCAATAAACAACAGACCTTTTAGTATTGAGGACATGTAAACTGATTTTTATCTGAGTGTATGATTTAGGAGAGATACAAGGAAAATACCAGGCTGATATTTTGACTGGTACTCAAAACTACTTTTAATAGCAACTCAGGATGGGGCTCGGTGCTTTCTTATCCTGGTGAAACACCAAGCAAGCATAATTAGTGAAGACTTGCATTTCACTGATCCACCTACCTATATGAAGTTACAAAACGCATGCTGTCCTCTGACAAGAAAGTATTGAATGACTTTTGCAAGGGCAACTCCATAAAAATCTGAGTGTACAACCAGTAATATCTAAACTACAGAGCTACTAAATGGGAAGAAATATCTAATATGCCTGTCAAAAGCTTACTGACCACCAGATATGGAGAGGAAAAAAAAAGGCAGAGCGAAGAAAAGGAAGATAGCATAGTATTACAATTGCCAGGTTAAGTTTCTGGGGAAAGGCCAGCAGCTCAGTGTTATAAGTCTCCTTTGTCAACCAACCAGAGGAAAAAAAGTTTAAAAGCCTCTTCATTCTCAAGAAAGGGGTTTTCTCTCTGTATTTCCTACCTCCTTAAAACACTGTACTTCTCAACTACAAACTCCATCCTTCAGGAGTCAACTTCAGCTCTCTGAAGAAAAGGGAAGATCTGTTCTTGACTTTGAATAACTGAGTGCATCTACTAGGGATTCTGATGCCTAAATGGTATTTGTAAATCCACGTTATGTATTTTAAACACAGCTCTACCTTGCTCTGTTAAGTATGGTTTTAGCCCTTACTGATGTATTCCCATGTTTACTGCAGTTCCCAATCCTAGTTAAAGTACACAGGATGTTAATTCACAAAAAAGCTATCAACAAGTTCAGCAGGTGTACCCAAGCGTACCTGACCTATTCACAACAGCAAGCAAAAATGTCATGCTGAAGCACTTCCTCCTCTCTGTATAAAACCCTTCTCTACTATAATAAACAGATTGAACAAAAAAACAATGAAAAACAAACTCAGTATTTCACAAATCTCTCTGCTCCACAATCCACCTTTCATTATTTGTATTTGCACCCAATTCTTTGGTACTCTTAGCCTTGCAAGAGCTACCACACAAAGTAAGTAGAAGTTCTGAGGGAAAACGGCTCAGCAAAAGGAAGCATAGACAAACTGACAGAACAGAGTTGTAGTACATGATAACTGAAACCATGCACCCAAATATTTTTGTAGTCCATGAACTAAAGAAATTTATGTGCATAAAGTGCAGAATTCTAAAACACTGAAACAAAAGAGGGTATTAAGAAGACAGCTCTGATCAAAGAGATTGCCCACTGAAAGCCTAACTCTGCAGAGACAATTACAATTGAGAGACAAGCCACAATGAAAGACAGCGTGCGAGCAAAAACGTGCATGATAGATGTTGACTACTAGGTCTTAACATGCTCTTCAAAAAGTTCAGTTGGACACATCCTTTGCAATCTCAAATTCTGTAATTCCCAAAGTTAGCCATTTTAAGTAAGATTAATTTATTCTAACTCAAATTTTAGATATTTCATCCACAGAAAAACAACAGGCATCTACAAACTAACTGTCTAGACTAATTTCTAGCCTACCATTCTCCTTCAGCACTTGGCTTCCCCCCACACACACTCCTCTTCATTCATGGTGTACAGAAGGCACCCAAATGTCTAGCACTAGCTGTTAGTGTCAGATTAGAGGACTCCTACCTTTATGAGTTGGACCTCAGCAGTGACTAAACAAGAAAAACAACCCCCTACTTTCTACTAGAAGTGTCACATACATGCTGGACATCACGAAAAGTTTAATCATACAATGTTCATTTGAAGAAGTTACTAACACAAGCATCACATAACAAACTAGTATCCTAACAAATATGTTCAACTTGTGTATCGGTGCCAGATGCAACTCATTTCTTCTCCCAGATTTCTGATTTGAAAAAACATTGTCCCTAGCCAAGGCAAGTCCTATTAGTCTTTACTTGTCTTACCTTTCCCTTGCCTTCCTTTTTTTTAAATTTACACACACAGAGTATCTGCAAATAGTTAAAGAGCAAAATTGGAAAATAAGAATGAAATAGGAATAAGAACATTAACAGATAAATGACTAGGTAATCAGTTGTCTAACTTAATTGCACTCAATGCTTGAAGAGTTAAATGGGGAAGAAATAACACTCACAAGGATGAGAGATGACCAAGTTCATGCATACTGCTGGAACTGATGCTGAGACTGAAAGATTACATCAGACACTAACGGACAGGGATTTATCTCCATGTATTCTAGACTGCTTTCTATCCTTTTGCCTCCGAGGACAAACATGCTCTGAAGATTTGACAGGTTTATTTCTGAATAAAATTATGACAATGTATGTCATCTTTCAGCAAAAAAAAGTAAGCTATTGAGTGTGAACCAGGGCTCAAAAGAAACTTATCTTTCAAAGGGTGAATCAGATGGTCAGTAACGGAAGGATATCCAATAAAACATTAGACAGAAAGGGGAAAAAACATTTCATATAAATATTAAGGCATGCCTCCATTTTATTAGCATCTAAACAAAGGAGACCTTTCTCAATGAATCCATTCCCTTACCATTTACAACCAGAGTGCGTAAAGTCTCTGAAATACATAAAGTTCAAACTCAAAATTAACTTTTTTGCTCCCACTACTTCCACTAGAATGTTTTTGCAAATATCTCATTCAGACTGGAAATTAGTGATCAAACTATTTTAGTTCTTCCATATACGTTGTACATGTATCGGTAGTTGACCTTTTGCCAAATGTTCCTCCAGCCCTGCTGGTACTCTGTAGCCCAAGTTTATTTACAGAGAACGGTTATGTTCTCTCTTTCCTTCCTATTGCAAGGGTAAACAAGGGCCAGCTCTTTTAGCCTTCTTCCCTGTTTACCACTAGGGAATGAAGAGCTTAAGTAAAAGAATCAGAACAATAAATAAAGAGGATGTTATCATTTTCCTATCCATATTACGGATGCTATTAAACTCTGTTATTACCAAATTGAAAAAGGATTTAAACGTTTTGTCAGTAAGTTCCCCATAGTCAAATGAATCCCTGTGTTCATCATTCTGTTGTACTAATTAAACAGTTTTAACTAAAATGGTCAGAAGTACGCACAAGCTGTTTATCACTGCTGGCCTTTGAGCTTTAGTATACTCAAGGACATGCTACTTTAGATGCGATAATTACTGAGTTCTTACATTTTTACTGAAGAGGCACAGAAGAGTTCCAACAGAGAATTTCACATTAATCAGAGCTAACAGGGCACTTATTAATAATAAAGCCATGATTATAATAGAAAACATTTATTCAGTCCAACATTTGTAGGTACTAATTCCAAAAACGGTTTTAAATTGATATCAGACAGAAAGTTTAGTCTCAGCTCTTTAGGGAAATTAATGAAAATTAATCATTTATCTGAAGCATAAAAAATGCTAAAGACTATTAGCTATTCACCCACAAACAATAGCATATCCTCCATTCTTCTGCTTCCTCAGAGCTCAGTAATTTTCCTGATGGAAGATATTTCTCCATGAATTGGAAATGCCTTCAAACTGTAGCACCAAAGACTTAAATGTGTGTATAAAGATTTAAACTGTAGAAAGAACACATTTTAACTGAAGGGCAAATTATGGACAACTAACAGAATTTAATCTTCTGGGTGCCTTCTGCACAATTTCTCTCCCAAGTTTCAGGAGCACACAAATGGTTCAGAAAAGCTAAGTAGCTCAAATCTCAGTAGCTCAAATCTCAGTTTTAAGACTAAAATTACTATAAAGATCTAACACCTTCCAAGGCTGCTAGAAGAAAATAATATATACAAATATACACAATTGCATTACTGTAGCTTGCACTGGAAAAGCAATGAGCCAGAAAGCAGACCACTCCAACAGGTACGCAATTTATCAGATTGTGATTACATCGTGGAAAAATCCTCCTTATTAACACGACATACAAAAGAAAATTGGCTATTCTTTAGCAAGATTTTTGCATATTTTCCACTTACTAGTAGAGAAGTAGAAATGCAGACTCTACACAGTTGGCATTTAAAAACTACAGGCTGTTTCAGACAATCGATTCTTTGGAAAGTTGAACCTTGCATCAACTACAGTCTTAGAATAAAAGTACTCAATATGCACTCATATAAAAACGTAAATTGTTAAAGACTATAGGGGATTTTATATATTTGTTTTAGCTTTGTAGTTCAATTTTATATATTCTTTCCTCTGTGTAGGTACTCAAAGGCCAGTCAAACAGTAATATTAAAGTGATGGAGGCTATGAAAATTTACTGTTTCATCTTTTATACATATATGTATATATGTATGTTTATATACACATATATAAAACAAATTTGTTAAACTTATGGCAGACCATTATTTTTTATGCCTCACAATTGAGGATTCTGTGCACAAAACGGCACTATAGTACTATTCAGTATTCACTACAGTCAACTAATCTATATGCTTAAAATTGTAAGTCAAAAATATTACCAGAAAAAAGTTTATTAGAACATCATAAAAGTTTGTTGATGTTTATTTCTGTTATTCAAAGTATTACTAAATCTACATCAGAAAACAGTTTCTGTTCACTCTTCTCGTAACAATCTTTAAGTTTATCCATCGTTATGTCTTTGTAAGGTATACAAGATTGTCAGCTGAAAGAGAATAACGGCAATAGAAAGAATTAACTGGATTTATCTGACAAACTCACTCTGATAGTCTGCACAGCGTATCTTCCCTGTATCTGATAACAATTAAATCAATTGCTAGATATGAGTAAGAAGTTTCACGTAACACTGTGTGATAATAATGAAGTTATCTTTACAAGTGAATTTTACAGGGGTTATTTAAGACAAGTTGGAATCACTGTACTCCAGACCTTCTGAACGCTGTACTAGCCTGAATGCAAAGCAGTATATTTCTAACTTGCAGAAACATCTTAGAAAGGGCCTACATAGAAAACCACAGCTTTTTTTGCATGCAGTGGTATATTCTAGTTGCTTAATCAATTATTGAGGCTGTGCAGATCACATTCTGAGTAGCTAGGAACACAGAGAGACAACATGTAGACAGGCAGGAACACACAGAGAACACTGGGCTTGGCTCCCCAATGGAGTTTGAACTGCCAAGTACCACTATGCTCAAAACCTGTCCAAAACACAGGTGCAACTCTTAACAGAAGAAAGCGATAATCGAACAGTACCTAATAATACCTAGCACAGCCGGCGACAGTTCTACTGACTGATGCCACCAGGATTAAAATAAGCAGTGCTTCATTGAATGAACAGTATTTCTCTTTCTTCAAGCACAGAATTGTCCGAACAGTCAAAACATCCTGAATAGGTCTGTCTTAGTTACCTCCTATAGTTCAAACTTACTTTTTTTTTCCCCGTTTTAAAGCAGATAGTCAACAACAAGCCTAGAAATATCAGAGGAATATTTTTAAACTAGTTTAAATATTTGCTACAGTGACAAGTCAAAGAGTAGTGATAGAAGCTGTACATTTTCTAGCAAACATTTCACATCACCTCGTAAGAACCAACTACCTTTTTATTCCAGTTCACATGTATACAAATCACAAGTCTCTCCAACTTCTGAATTTGTAAGAGTTTATTAAAATAAATTAGTGACTACTTCAAGGGCATTCTTCTGAAGGCACACAAAGAGCTAGCAGTAGCTAGAGTAGAGAAATTGTACACGCGAAGTTACAGAAGTGCTTTGACAGTAACTAGAGACAAACTCTTTCCTGCTTATTGACACTATATTTGGTAATTAACTGGCAGTGAAGAGCTAAGCTACTACACCCTTGATCTCTGGAAGAAAAGCTTACTAATAATTATAGGAAATCCAATCCCTTTTTCTTCCTCCTATCTCATGATTCTGGTACAGCAAGCATCAAGTTCTGTAAAAACTACAACTGATAACTAAGGCAACTACTCTCAGAGGATGTGTTGTCAAGTTATAAAACCCAGATTTCAACAACTAAGCTATGTTTTAAAAAGCCAATAAACAAAACAAACAAACAACTTCGTGAAAACTGAAAAGAGAGAAGAGACATTTGCCTAAATATTCTGTTCTGAATAATGACTTACACTTAATTTTCTCAATGGAGTATGGCACAATGAGGTTTTATTTAGAGGCCTGCATGTTCTAAGTAGCATTGAAATAATAAAGCTCAATTTGGAGAGCTTAATCGAATTAATGATACAAAGAAAAGCCACAGAAATACACAAGTGTTACTTCCATTTTTTGGTGTTCTGTACTGCCTTCCACTTTATACCACTTCAGTGTGCAAATGCCTCACTTGTACCCTACTGCCAACAGGACCTCTAAATTCTATTAGGGAGGAATAACACAATTTCTTATTTTGTCAGTGATCAATGAAAATGGTTGGGGTAGATTTTGACAGGACTATTTTTCCCAACTTGTTTTAAGAAACCGTTCAGACCACAGGAGTTCTAAATAGTTCTTCTAGTTAAATGAAACCATTCTCCCTCAAAAAGGTAGGTGTACAATAGAACAGAACACCTAATGAAGAACATAACATTGGCACACAAGCAAGGAGCTTTGCTGGGGGGGGAAACCACACACACCACAAAAACCCAAGATAAAGACACTTCTATATGCAACAGAACTGGTTACACAAACAGCAATTGAAACTAAGTAGTCTCCAAAAGGTCTCTAAGGATTCTCCTACTGACTTTTAGAGACATACTAAGAGGAAAGAACACTGTCCCAAGAACTACTTCCCTCATAAAACTCACTACACAGTGTCTTAGGATTGATAGTACTGAATGAACAAGATAATTCAGATCTTAGATCTATGTATTTATAATCCATACTAATTTGGTATTTAACGCAACCTTCTCTCACTCACACTCACTACAAATCAAGCCACCAAGTGGAACATACACTGCTTCCCTAAGAAGTATCTTGTCAAAAGCAATTCAGTGTGATCCAAGGGTAGCATCACATGAAATTTACATTTAAAGACAACCACAAGGATCAAAAAATAATTTAGGGACTAAAAAGATATACTTACATCTGGATATTCTTTTACAGGCACATATAGTTTCTCTTGTAACTGTACAATAGGTCCCACAGCATCTGGTAATTCTGCACTTCTCTTCTCCGTACTACCATTTAACGTGTCGTTATACATGTCTTTCCGTACTCTGCTAATTTCTGTGGGGGGAAAAACGTATATTAGGCATTAAATACAGTAACAGATTATAATCTAGTATGACAGTCTTCTCTTTCTAATCTTTCCCAAATCTTAATGCCATTTTCTTTCTCTCTTTATGAGCATTATGATAACTTCAAAGAAAAATCTACTCTGGTTTTGTTTGGTATATTGTGGGGTTTTTAAGTTGCAGCACCAATCTTAAATGTTTTCTTCATGTCTGTAAGTTTGCTGCCTACTCATCACATTTATGGAATTCAGCTATTGAAGTAAAAATTATGTGCAGCTCTTTAGTACACTTACAAGATTGTTCACATCATTTAAAAGGTGTATAAAAACAACTCTTTTGCATATTTTTATAATAAAGCATCTAAAAAGCAAAAAAATTAGAAATCTGTACCTAACAAAAAATATAAAAATGCATCTATACAGTACTATTTGCTAGTTATGAGATTAACTATAGCATTTGGAAATGAAATGGTGCATCTTTCAGCAATGAAAAATCTGACAACTCAAGGGAGCAGCTACTGAGCACATAGTGTGACAACAAACTAGTAAATACTGTTCTACTGACTACCCCCAGTGAGATAATGAAAAAATGAAGACAGGTATGGTATCAGAGACATGTGCCACCTCTATATACACCCAAAAGCTCTACTTCTTCATTGCAAAGTAATGAAAAACTCCTTGACAGCACCAGGGAATGTCACAAGTGGACTTATAAGTACTGCTTCTGCGAATTACACCTGTATTACCCACACCTTGAGCTATTTACTTGCAAGATGTAGTTGAGTAGTTATAAACAAGGTACTTAAAAATGGATAATCTGATTCAAATTCACGTTAGTTTCACTAAACTGTAACAATCTGAGAATGGACACAAAGTTTTCTTATATTTACCAAAAAAATATATTTAACAAGAGCTTATATTTCATTTCTAGAACTGTTAAACTGGTATTTAAATTGCTGCTGTAAGAATAAAACCCCCCACATTTCATAACTTACTGAATCCCAACAGGTATAAAATTTTCTCAATGGATTTATTCCAATATCACTAAAGAATTACTTAAAATGAGTGTATTAACCAAGTTCCAAACTAAAAACTAACATTTAAACAGGCATTGTCCCCAAAGCATTAAGAATTATGATAGTGTGAGCTGTAAAGCAAAATCAGGTATCAGTAATTCCAGTCTTTTACTCAGAATTGTTACAATTGCTTTCAAAATCTTCGGAATTAAAATGAAACTGAAAACAGAAATTTTATTTTTTCATCTGACTACAGGAAGCCACACACAGAAATGAGAAGTCACTTGAAACTCCTGCAGCAGACAAGAGATTAATATAACCTCTGTTTCATAATCAATTTCTTTTTTGGCAAATGATTTATAGCTGAGATTTCACCACTTGAAAAGCTGGGGGGAAGAGGAGGAGCGTCAGAAATGACAAATGAATCTCTGAAACACAGCAGACCTAATTTTCAACCGAGTTAGTCTGAATTAATTCTAACAAACCTACTCTGCATATTCTAGAACAAGTTGTTTCTCCACTGGAAACTGACATACTCATTTGTGTATACTATATAACAGGTTAACACCTGTTTAGAATGGAGAACACAAATTTCGTCATCATATAATCATAGCTTAAGGAAAAAATCCACAGCTGCTTCTACACAGACAATTTTGGCAACAGGCACAAAATCCTCAGAACTACAAGCAGTATTTATACTGGCTTCAGTATATAAAGAAATTCTTTAGCACATCTCTTTGAACAAATATTATTATCTTTTGGCAGACTTTGTTTCCTTTTCATTCTCTTCAGATTTTCCACTAACTTACACTACACTGAAACAAGCCAGGCAGTCTGCCGAAGTATTGAAGCATAAGTAGCAACACGGTCATTTTTATTTCTATTTGGCAGCTACAGAGTAGTTGCACTGAAAATTTCATTTTAAATTGTATCATTCATGTAGAATATAATCACTAACATTAGATATCCTAGTTTTCACAGGAGAGAAAGAACACTTATTTTCATCCTTCCCTTGCAAATACTTGTTTGTACGACACATTCCTGACACTGTGGAGCCAAACATTCAGAACATGCACAGGTAGTATGATAAGCTGACTTGAGGACTACCACTGAATTCTGGCTTGTGTGAAACCTAAGCCATCTATCACCCCTCAAACGTTATACAGAATGAAGACACATACCAACTCAGGATTTTCTACTCCACTACAGGACCAGGCACCTGAAATTTAGTTTTCTTTGCATATGTAGGTTTTTATCTTCTCTCTCTACATTCAAGCCATTGGAAACCCTGACAAACATCAGGACAGGGATAGTCAGCTCCATCAACTCAGCATTATCATCAGCTTCTCAAGTGCTACTGTTTCTTCTGTTTCTTGGCATTTTATCTTCTCTCTTGCCTTAGATACTTTCCTTAAGACCTCAGAAGAAACATTCAGAAGTGACAGGTGAAGTAACAAGCATGTATTCCCAGTTTTAATTCAACTGCTGATCAGGTCTCCAAACTCCCTTCCTGTAAAATACACTGTCTAGGAGCCTCTCTTTTTGCTTATCTTGTATTTGACAGAACTGAAGGGCTACTGCTTAAATTATACAAAAATTAGATAAAATCTGCAGTTCACCCATTCTCTTTCACTTCTAACTATGGACAGAACACAACCTATCCTCCCAACCCATTAGCCCAGTCGACCACAAGCATTCTCCCAAATACACCACTCAAAGTTATTTATCTGCTTTATATGTATGTTGGGTTTTTCTAGATTCCGCTGAATCTTTTTATGTATCTTCAAGATTTTTTTTCCCTTTTATGACTAACAGCAGTTTTCTCAGATACCTGCCTCTTGTTTAATCACAACTCTTTTGTATGGACTCTTGTTGAGACACAAGTATTGAGTTTTGATCACATAATCTTTCCTTTTATCATCTCCATTAAACCAAATTAAAGCTTCTAGTCTCTTGAGTATCTTGCAACTTTGCCACTCACTTTAAGCAGTGACACATATCTATAAAACTATCTACTACTGTATTTCCAGCACCTCCATCAAAAGTTTATCAGAATTGCAATAAGATTCCAGAAAGCCTCACTAGCAGCATGTCAGAAAAGCTAAAAGCTCTACCCTCCTTTCATCTCTAGCAAGTATCCATTTTATTCTGTTCCGAAATACTTAAAAACTGAGGATAGGAGCAGTACAAAAGTAGGAAGGTCACATCCTCAAAGCACACCTTTTTTTTTTTTTTACCACTGAATCCATATATCATTAAAAGTAAGAAGAACTCAAGTAAATAGCCTTTTATTTAGATTTATTTCACGTAATTTCTTACACACTACCAAGCAGATGTCTTGTCTTCCCTTCCCAAAAGCTTCTTCTCAAGTTCATTTGCAATGTTTTAGCTCCCCCACATTTACAATTCCTTACAAATTTTTCACCATATTTCACAGGAAGCCAACTGATTTAAAAATAAGGAAAGCTTTACTTTCAAAGCGAACATATAAGTACAGTTCTAACTACTTTACCTCTGTCTTAACACCGCAGTGGTAATTATGTTGTATAACACTCTAGGGATTTAAAAGAAAGTTAGTAAGGAGAGACACTTAATTGTAACAGTAGACATGGCTAAAAAAAGCATAGAGGAGCTTCACCATACCTCTAAAACCTGTGAGCTCTGCAAATGCAGTAATAGGCCTTCCTTTGAAAAGATCTAAGTGCCCATCTCTACCGTAGATAGAAGCAGAAACTAGTATGAACACCTTCAAAATCTACATTATTCACCTTTGACAATACTCTGGTCTGTACTTTGTAAGTAATATGTTTAGCAGTAAATGACAAATTTGTCTTTCTCACAGCAGGGTAGTGGAGGGATAGACTCAAAAAAAAGACAAACTGGTTTCAGTATAATTATCTTGCTCCACCTTAACAGGGCATGACATGATCACCTATAGTGGCAACGATGTGCATTCTGGTCCACAAGAACATTTTTCTTCCTCTGTCCCCGAAAACTATGTGAGTAATGTAATCTCTTGTTTCCTTCAGCTACAGATAGTATTTTTCAGTCTAACACCTTTCTAAGATATGACCTGAAGCAGGACACACCGTTTATACTGACTACATTTGCCTACAGAGATGTACTTTTTTGTTTTCTTCATGACACTTAACGATAAAGTATTCTTCCCACTTGAGCACACGAAGGACTGTGTTTAGATGAACGTTTCTCATCACATTAAAAACCTCCAAGAAGTTATTGCTTTTCAGCTGTCAATTATCATTCCCTTAGAGAAAGACAGACCCTGCACATGTGTTTAAGACCGTTAGATTGCAACGTAAAATGGGTTTACATAAACCACTCAGCAAGCATATTCAAAGTAGAAAATCACTGAAAAGGTTCAAATTGTTCCTCTCCCATCACCTTCAGAGTTGCAAGCCACCCTCATCCCCAGTGCCCACAGCTTTAGAATTTTTCATCATGAAGGCTTCTTCTAAATTATAAAGCTTTATCTTTTGAAAGAAGAGCAGACTTGGACACTGTTTTTAAAGCAATGCATTCCTCACTGCAGTTTAAACTAGAACTAAGAATTTGAAGAACTGAAACAAGTCTTCTGACGTTAACAATTTGCTCCAATTTAGCTACTGCCGTTTAAACAGAGCTAAACTGATGCCACTCTCAGCTTATGTTCCTTTCCTAAGTCTAACACAACGTTAAGCCATCAAGGCACATAGAATTTAAATCTTTAAACTGAAGAAAATAAGAAGCGTTTATCTGTCACGGAAGAGCCACTTATCTATCGTTCTCAATTTTTATGATACACAGCAAATGGGGGTGGAACAAACCAATAGCCACAATCAACAGGAGATTCAGAATGAATCAAAACACTAGCCATCTTGTAACACCAGTCAGCATGCTTCCTTAACGAAGCAAAGCATCACACTCTCAAAGACTCTCAATCACAAGCTAGTTTCCATATTAAAAAAAAAAAATTGAGAGCAAATTTTTTAAAGTTAAAAATTTAAGAGGTATGGTGAGAAAAAGAGCTATGTTCATACAGCTAAAAATCTACATGGTACTTGGATCTCAGTGATGCATAGAACATTCAGTTTCAGTTTTCTACTTGCTCACAGAAATCAAGTTATGCCCAAAATATCAGTGACATCAAATTTTTTTTTACATACAGCATAATTTTATGTAGTTTGACAGGATAAGTTAATTCTTACAAAAAATTTGTTTCTTACAGACTATGGCACTAAAAACAAATGTAAATAATGCTTTCAATATTTCCACGATAGTCTTTTGTGAAAAGTGAAAGTTTCTGATAATTATCTGTCAGAGACGACTTTAGTAAGTCCACTCACATTCACAAGATCGGCAGGCATTGAGCTGAGGGGGCAGGCAGGGAAAACAACTGATTCAAGTCCCTTGTCATTCTTTACTGCTAAGAAGTTTAATGGTTTTTTTTATGTGAAATGCAACAAAATGCATGCAGAAAGTTAATATTTTTATAAAATAATTTTACTGCACACAACTGCTGCTGGATCATCAATTTAGGAATGTAAGAGGTACTTTTAAGCAACAAAATACATTTTTTCCAATTCTTTTGCAATCAGATAGGTCCCTGAACTAGTAAAAGAAGGTTACAAACATTCTAACATACTTATTACCACTTTGGAGGATCCAAATCCACTAAATACAGATCCAGGGTTTATCCAGGCAGACAGTCCATTCCACGTTCCATTAAAGCCTTACTCATCAATTAGACAACTGCAACTAAATACCTATGTAATACATAGTGTTTTCTTCAAACAGGATCCAATAATATTGTAGACAAAGCACCTGAAAAATGTAACTAAGAATGGAGAGAAAAAAGCAGTAGTAGTATAGAACTATTATATTCTGCTCTTCTTGAAAAACATCTCTAAAGACAGGTAGATTATAACCTCTCTTGAAAGCGTTCTGAAGGCTAATACAGAACATGTGCTCAAACTACAGGATGAGTGGTGTGCTGATGTTCACCTCCTGCCCAAGAACCACCCTGTTGACACAGCACATACCAAATTTAAATACAACCTGTATCAGAGCCAAAAAAAGGTGACATTGCCCTATTTACACACTAAATTGATTAGCACTTTCTCTCAGAAGAAATGAAAAAGAACTTGTAATTTCAAATTTCAATTCATCTTTTAATGCCTTGGAAAAACTCTAGTTTCTTCTCCTTTGTTCCTCTGAGCCCCATCTAGCAGTACACTTTCGATGATTAAACTGTCAGTCCAATAATAAGTGGGCAGCACTTTCAGCAATTTGTCAGCACTCTCAGTATCAAAATTCAGTCATTTCTTTTTGCAAGAAGAGCCTGCAAAACTTCTGTTGCAGGCAGTTGTAAGGTTTGCATCAAACTGACTTCAAAACCAAATAGAGCACACTCATCTGTTCTCTTTGTATAAATGTCAACAGAAAGCTTTTAAGTGCTTTATTATTGGTGGAACATTGCAACTCATGTGTTTTCTAATCTAGCAGCTTTAGTATGCTTACTTGGCAAAGAAATAGTTGTTTTTATTCATCGCAATTTTAACAGTCTTCACTGTTAACAACAGTGCTGTTTGCTACTACTGCTGATGCAGCAGAAATAGCAACACTAGCAAAAAACCAAGTCATTTTTAATATTGTGCCACATGGACCTGTACCCCGCGTGTATCATCAGTGTACAGACTAAAATGTTGGCAAGCACTTACTCCACCCACACCCTGCTATTAATCAGTGAAATGCCTGAGCATCAGGCAAACAAGATTCCTATCATCTTTCCTTCAGAAACCAATACAGAGTAGAAAAAATAAAAATTTAGACAAACATGATCAAGCATCAAACCTGATAAAACAGTCCAGAACAGGTCTGATTAAAAGTCCATCAACCCTGCATTACCTCTGACAGTAGCAATCTGCACTCACTTGAGAAAATAATATAAAGAAGATGAAACACAATCTCCTCATTTTCTTGGTAAACTCAAAAAGCTGTACATTTGAGATGAAGTCCTGTATGTCCTCATATCCCAGTACTATGCTCCAAAAAACCTAAAAACCTTTAACATAAGAATCAGTTTAGAAAGCTCCTAAGAGGACAGTTGAACAAGCCTTTCAGCAGTCTACTTGGTATCTTCAACTAACATCATCTAGCAACTGACATACACTATCCATCCACATCCAAATGAGTATCTTGGTAAAACTGAAAGCTTCTTAAGGTTAGTAGTTAGCCGACAGGCAGAAAACAGTACAGCTAAACTAAACTTTCAAGACTCAAGGAAAATTGTTTTAAAGGTCAACATTAAAAATCAGGAAAATTAATCCAGAATATTCATCTCTTAAATCTCAGCATTAGATCAAGCTTACACAGTAACTCAGTTAAAGTAAATGAACATACACTGTTCTGCTCATTACAAAATTTCTTTACAACATGGGTCAGATTAACAGCATCAATCTCTTCAAAACATTTTCCACTAGTAAAGTCCATCAGCACAGCACGACTGCCAAAGCAGACTTGGTGGCTCACGTGCATATCAGGCGTAATTATTACACTTTCAAAAATCTTCTACTCTAGCTCCCATTAGCAGCAAGTTGCCTCCAAATACTTAGTTACAAGTAGCACAGTTATGTGTACATCAAAAGCTGCTAAATCTATTTGAGGTTTTTGTTTGTGTGTTTGTTTTTTCCATACCCAGTAGCGTGAATCAAATGTTTAGCAGCTAACCATAAAAATCACAGAATCACAGAATGGTAGGCGTTGAAAGGGACCTCTGGAGATCATCCAGTCCAACCCCCCTGCCAGAGCAGGGTCACCTAGAGCAGGCTGCACAGGACTGCGTGCAAGCAGGTTTTGAGTATCTCCAGAGAAGGAGACTCCACACTCTCCCTGGGCAGCCTGTGCCAGGGCTCTGTCACCCTCACTGTGAAGAAGTTTTTCCTCATGTTCAGGCGGAACTACTTGTGTTCCAGTTTCTGCCCATTGCCCCTTGTCCTGTCGCTGGGCACCACTGAAAAGAGTCTGGCCCCATCCTCTTGACACCCACCCTTGAGAGATTTATAAGCATTGATGAGGTCCCCTCTCAGTCTTCTCTTCCTCAGGCTGGACAGCCCCAGCTCCCTCAGCCCTTCCCCGCAGGAGAGATGCTCTACTCCCTTAATCATCTTTGTAGCCCTCCCCTGGACTCTCTCCAGTAGTTCCTCGTCCTTCTTGAACTGGGGAGCCCAGAACTGGACACAGTACTTCAGATGGGGCCTCACTAGGGCAGAGTAGAGGATAACCTCCCTCGACCTGCTGGCCACACTCTTCTTAATGCACCCCAGGATGCCATTGGCCTTCTTGGCCCCAAGGGCACATTGCTGGCTCATGGTGAACAATTTGGGTACCTTTGATGCAGGAGAATCTCCAGTAATGCAATTCTGTCCGAACTACTAACCATGATCTGAAAGATGAAAGAAAGGAGCCATCCATTCTATGGGATTTAAGCAACAACATTACTTGTTGCTATTTAAAAATACAAGCTTAACAATATCAGCTCAAGCAGACACAACTTCCATGGTTTTAATTCCTCAGGTGTGTAGTTTTTAAACAAGAATCTTTTACCTCGGTTTGTCTGGTTTTGTTATTGCTCTTTGTGAACAACGCAGATTGATTGGTCAGCAATGGACCTTCTCTACCCAGACACCGTTCCCTCCTCCTTACATTTAAAGCCATCCATTCACAACAGAGTCAATTGCTGTCCAATTTCTACAGGTATCTTCAGCATATGAAATAAATTATATTTATGTTGAACAACTATGAAGTCACATAATGGGAAGTTCTCCAGTTAAAGCCAGAAGGACACACTCTGAGCACTTCAGAAAACAATAGCCTAATCCACATCAGAATCAGCGAAGAAATCCCACGCCCTATGCTATCCTGCCAGTATGTGCAAGGAGTGCCTAAAAATAAAAGGCAAGATGCTGTTTTACAACCTTTAAAACAAAACAAACTAATTTAAACAAGTTCCTGGCTGAGATCCTCCAAAATAATCAGTTTTGAAGTTTAGTGGAGAATTAAAATTCTGATGGAGTTAACAAAATTTCAGTTTTGTTTACTCTTGGAACTGAGAGGAAATGAAATAGTGAAAGCCACTAAAAAAATCTACCTGAAAGAACTAAATAGCAGCACCATTAGATTCTTTCCTGCTTTCCGAGGGTGCATCTTAACACCATTTACAAAGAATAATGTAATGCACATGCAGGTTATTTTCTCAGTCTTTTGGAAACCATCCACAACCATCCTCCACAGTTAGCAATTACAAGAAAAAATTCTCCTGGTTAACGCACTCTTTGACTTTTGTATGAAAGGAGTGAGGGCATTTTTTCTACTTCCCAGCTGAAGTGCATCTACATGAATGCACAGAGCATGGGCAACAAACAGGAGGAGCTTGAAGCCATTGTGAAAGGGGAAAACTATGATATAGTCGCCGTCACAGAAACATGGTGGGATGACATGCACAACTGGAGTGCTGCAATGGATGGCTATAAACTCTTTAGAAGGGATAGGCAAGGAAGGAGAGGCGGTGGGGTAGCCCTCTATGTTAGGGAGAGTCTTGACTGCCTTGAGCTCAAGGACGGTGACGCGAGGGTTGAGTGCCTATGGGCAAGAATCAGGGGGAAGGCCACCAAGGCGGATATTATGGTGGGAGTCTGTTATAGACCACCCAATCAGGATAAGGAGGCAGATGAAGTATTCTACAGGCAGCTGGGAGAAGCCTCATGATCGCTCGCCCTTGTTCTCATGGGGAACTTCAACTTGCCAGATGTCTGCTGGAAATACAATGCAGCAGAGAGGAAACAGTCCAGGAGGTTCCTGGAGTGTGTGGAAGATAACTTCCTCACACAGCTGGTGAGGGAGCCCACGAGAGAAGGTGCCCCACTGGACCTGTTGTTTGTGAACAGAAAAGGTCTTGTGGGTGATGTGATGGCTGGAGGCCATCTTGGCCATAGTGACCATGAAATGATTGAGTTTTTGATTCTCAGAGAAGTAAAGAGGAGGGTCACCAGAACTGCCACCTTGGACTTCCGGAGGGCAGACTTTGGCCTGTTTAGGAGTGTGGTTGGCAGAGTCCCTTGGGAGGCAGTCCTGAAGGGCAAAGCAGTCCAGGAAGGCTGGACAGTCCTCAAAATGGAAATCTTAAAGGCACAGGAGCAGGCCATCCCCATGAGCCAAAAGACGAGCCAGGGGCCTGGCTGAGCAGAGAGCTCCGGCTGGAACCTAGGAAAAAAAGGAGAGTCTACAACCTTTGGAGGAAGGGGCAGGCAACTCAGGAGGACTACAAGGATGTTGTACGGTTATGTAGGGAGAAAATTAGAAGGGCCAAAGCCCAATTAGAACTTAGTCTGGCTACTGCCGTAAAAGACAACAAAAAGTCCTTCTACAAATACATTAACAATAAAAAGGGGGCTAAGGAGAATCTCCCTCCTTTATTGGATGCGGGGGGAAACATCGCGTCAAGGGACAAGGAAAAGGCTGAGGTGCTAAATGCCTTCTTTGCCTCAGTCTTTAACAGCAAGGGAAGTTGCTCTCTGGGCACCCAGCCCCCTGAGCTGAGAGATGGGGACAGGGAGCAGAATGAAGCCCCCATAATCCAAGGGGAAATGGTCAGTGACCTGCTACACCACATAGACACACACGAATCTATGGGGCCGGATGGGATCCACCCAAGGGTACTGAGGGAGCTGGCAGAAGTGCTCACCAAGCCACTCTCCATCATTTATCAGCAGTCCTGGCTCACCAGGGAGGTCCCAGTTGACTGGAGGCTAGCAAATGTGACGCCCATCTACAAGAAGGGCCGGAAGGAGGATCCGGGGAACTACAGGCCTGTCAGCCTGACCTCAGTGCCCGGGAAGGTTATGGAGCAGATCGTCTTGAGTGCCATCACGCGACACATATGGGACAACCGGGTGATCGGGCCCAGTCAGCATGGGTTTATGAAAGGCAGGTCCTGCCTGACCAACCTGATCTCCTTCTACGACATGGTGAACCGCTTAGTGGATGAGGGAAAGGCTGTGGACGTTGTGTACCTGGACTTTAGTAAAGCCTTTGACACCGTCTCCCACAGCATCCTCCTGGAGAAACTGGCTACCCATGGCTTGGATGGGCATACTCTGTGCTGGGTAGGAAACTGGCTGGATGGCCGGGCCCAAAGAGTTGTGGTGAATGGAGTTAAATCCGGTTGGAGGCCGGTCACAAGTGGTGTTCCCCAGGGCTCAGTATTGGGGCCAGTCCTGTTTAATATCTTTATCAATGATCTGGACGAGGGGATCGAGTGCACCCTCAGTAAGTTTGCAGACAACACCAAATTGGGAGGGAGTGTTGATCTGCTGGAGGGCAGGCAGGCACTACAGCGGGATCTGGACAGGCTGGATCAACAGGCTGAGGCCAATGGTATGAGATTCAACAAGGCCAAGTGCCGGGTCCTGCACCTGGGTCACAACAACCCCAGGCAACGCTACAGGCTTGGGGGGGAGTGGCTGGAAAGCTGCCTGGTGGAAAAGGACCTGGGGGTGTTGGTTGACGGCCGGCTGAATATGAGCCAGCAGTGTGCCCAGGTGGCCAAGAAGGCCAATGGCATCCTGGCCTGTATCAGAAATAGTGTGGCCAGCAGGAGTAGGGAAGTGATCGTCCCCCTGTACTCGTCCCTGGTGAGGCCACACCTCGAGTACTGTGTTCAGTTTTGGGCCCCTCCCTACAAGAAATACATTGAGGGGCTGGAGCGTGTCCAGAGACGGGCAACGAGGCTGGTGAAGGGTCTGGAACACAAGTCCTATGAGGAGCGGCTGAGGGAACTGGGGTGGTTTAGCCTGGAGAAAAGGAGGCTGAGGGGAGACCTTATTGCTGTCTACAACTACCTGAAAGGAGGTTGTAGAGAGATGGGGGTTGGTCTCTTCTCCCTAGTAACAGACGTCAGAACAAGAGGAAATGGCCTCAAGTTGCGCCAGGGGAGGTTTAGATTGGATATTCATGAAAGTTTTTTCACCAGAAGGGTTCCTGGGCATTGGAACCGGCTGCCCAGGGAGGTGGTGGAGTCACCATCCCTGGAGGTATTCAAAAGACGTGTAGATGTGGCGCTAAGGGATACAATTTAGTGGTGGACTTGGTAGTGATACATTAATGGTTGGACTCGATCTTCGAGGTCTCTTCCAACCAGAACGATTCTATGATTCTATGTTCACCCCGAAATAATTAACTATTCACTAACACAGTAATGTCATGGGAGTCTTCTCCCTACTTTACTAGTTGTTTTAAGGCCAAAGTAAATTTCACACATCTTCCACATACAAAGGCAATCTGTGGGAACACAAACTTTGTAGCCAATATAAATTATTTCAGGAATTGTAGCAAAGTGAAGATGCATATTCAATATCCCCTGTCAATTTTTCACATAGCTTTGTATCAGTCTTTTTCTCGTCATAAAACTGAATCCTCTACTGTATATGCACATAGTGATCACCTGATACATGAAAAAAGCTAGATATCTGGACCATACATGTATACTTCAGTCAGTGAGTTAAAGGGGAAAAAACAATTAGTCAGCATTAGCTGATCAGTCATGAAGAATTAACATTAAGCATTCTTTATAAAAAATATACTATACTGCTGTTGAGCTACTGATGAAGACACTTTATCATCATGAAAATCTGAATTTTGGCACTAAGTTTTTGTACCTGTGACATCTAAAAAACACTATGATCATTGGTTATCAACTGAGGAATTTACCTAATACTGCAAGATATGAAACACCAAGAACTGAGAAAGCAAACATATCTAATCATAAGCAAATGACTTAGTTATAAAGCGAACATCTCTAATTGTAACCTGCTAGCATATCAAAACAAAGATATTCCAGTATTTGTAAAAGCAATGTCTCTACATATACAAAGTACTATTGCATAAGAGGCTGACCTGACGGCTTTCATCACTGCAACTGGAATCTAATCCATTTGAATAGGACTGACTAGTTCCTCTCAGTCCCAATTTTCTTTTTTTTAACTGATCATGTACAACAGTAGTACAATCCCACTTTTAAACACACTGCTCCCTATCACACGGTATTGCTTTACACGCTGCCCTGCCCTGGCATGAAGTTGTGGCTCTGTCAGCATGTTATTCACCAGACTGTAAGAAAGTAACAATTTTTGGTTGCCAAGTACCAGCACTGACATTGACAAGGTAGTCACCTACCACATTAAATACATTAACTATTGCACTGCTCTGACATTAAAGACATTATCAAGATGCACTATGTAACTTCAAACTAACTTTGAAGTATTGTAAGACTTCCTGGAGTTAGGCAGTACATAAACAAAATCTCTACTTAACCACAAATCTCTACTTAACCAAATACATAAGCAACACCAGAGCTTAAGAAATTTGGTAACACAGCTGACCAAACTACAGCCCTAAATTAAGTATTATCCATCTGTGTTAAAAGATTATACATGTCCAACATATTTTTTAGCTTATATTTATTACGTTACAAAGCTTAATTAGCACAGACATCAATTCTTAATATAGCAGCAGTCAAATATTCTTGCATGTGATAAACTGATAAGATTTATCCATTACGTTGTTGATGAACCAAAATACAAAGTTGTTTTTGATTCGGCTTTAGTAAGCAGAGAAGACTTGAAAGGAGATGGCCATCAAATCAAGTTATAAACCTTGAACAAACAGAAGAACAACAAATTTTATTTAAGCCTAGATTTCAAAATAGCTGACTTTGATGAAGTAATGGAACTTGTTAGCAAAAATCATCTGAACAGAAGAGGTCAAAGATGAATGTTGGAAAGAGAAAAACTGGAAACTCCGAGTTAGAAGTACAATAACCAAAAGTACTCATGCAGGGAAAGGCTCCAAAATTTAGTTAAAGAATAAATATTCCAGCCAGACACATTAGTCCATTTGTATTACTATGCCAAATTTCAGAAATGTTGAAGAACTTAAAATACAAGCGTGAAAATCTGTAAAGCATACTACAAGTTTACCAAAGTTAGACTGTGCTAGGCTAACATAGTAACTATGAGAGTGCTTAAGAAAACAGAGCAGTGCTAATTCGAGTTTCCCATGCAACACTCTGCATGGAATTTAAGTAAAGAAATGGTGAGTCATAGAAAAGCTCTTCAAGGTATAAGCTAAAACAAAGTGACAATAGCTGTGCTAAAAGTAGAAATAATTAAAAGGTGGTTGACCAAAGGGGATGGAAAACCTCATAAAGGGTGAGCTGAATAATCTCTAAAAATGAATTAGTGAAAGTGGAATCTCACTCTGAACTAGGAGATTCTCCCTCCTCTCCCCCCACGAAGAATGTTCTGTTTGATGCTGACAGGATGCAAAACCCGTTATCAATCACACACCGACCAGGACAGACCAAGTAGTGACAACAGTGGAAGTGTAACTGATGTAGCTCTATATGGTATTTTCAATAAAGAATGGAAGAATTGCACAAACAACTCTGTTAAAATACTATATACAATTTTGGTCATCCTCATTCAGAAATAAGACTGAAAATATGAAAGGATATTTGGATCATGTAAAGATGGACAGCCACTCACAGGAAAAAATAAACAGGTTGGTTTGGAGAAAAAAAAAAAACAAAAAAAACCACCCTCCAAAAAAAAAGAAAACCCGAGAGGTTTGCTCATTATCAATACACTGACAACTGCCACCAGAATAAAAGGGCAACATTTACTGTAAAATTAAACAGATTTTAACTGGCCACAAGTAAGTGTAACAGTAAAAAAAAATTCTGGATTTGAGACACATGATTTTGGAAGAACTCACCATAGTGAATTACGATTTTTGTGGGAAAAAAAATGTTAAATCAAAATATGATCTGTTTTCAGATAATATATGATACGTAGCTTGGGATAGGAATTCCTTACTAAGGCAGTCTTCAAATTACAAAAAATGAGACAGGTCACACACCAAGAAGAAAATAATTCTGTATGCAGATGGTTTATCAAACTGCTGTATGGTCCATGCTTATCGTATGTACAGTAAGCTTGTGTTTTTTATTTCAAGCACCAATCTTAAACAAAAGTCATTAAGAACACTACGTATGCTAGTAAGTGCAGTTTTACCTTCCTGTAAGTTGTAATTCATTATACAAGCACCATCAGTGACAAAAATTTATATATGAGAAATACAATAAGCAAAAAATTTTATTAACATCATTAAATACTTTAACCAAGGTGTTGAAAGGATAAGAAAAATGCTTGTATTTATGCTAGGTAGTACATACAGAAAATAGCCCTACTTAAAAACTGTCACTGAGTTCCTCTATTACAACTGTTAAATAACCTCAATTTCACGTTGAAGTGATTAAGATAACCAGTCAGCTTTGAGAAGCGGCTCGTTTTTCATCAACTTAGAGGAAAAAAAAGTAGTGTGCTTGAATTCACTGCAAATACATACACCTGAATAATCTTCCAAAAGATAAATATACCTATGTAAACATGGTTCTCCAGGGAACTGAAACCTGGTAACAATCAAACTAAATCTTATGTGACTGAGGCCTAACTTCAAGGTTAAAAAAATAGGCTGTTTGTAATTGTAATTTTTACTAAACCTGAGTATTTTTTCAGACTTGAACGTAAGTTAAACTGAAGAGACATATTAGTATACTAATCTTACCGTTATCCATCCTTTTGTACCGCGCATTAGTTCAGCCATCTGACTCGAAACATTACCAGCAGGCAGGAAATCAGCAAGGCAACTAACTCTTGCTGGCTGTGCATGTTCAGAAAAACTTTAACAAAGAGAATCAACTACCACTAAAGCATCAACCTCTGACAAAGTGAGAAACAAGAACATTGCTACTTAGGTTTATACTACTGCAATGAAAGGTACTACCTGTTATTTGCCCTATTTTTTTATTGTTATTCCACACAGTGAACGGAATGTTCGATCTAATTTGCAGTTGGGTATGTTAAAACATACTTAGCCCATCGTTCAAAGCTTCATTTCCTTCAAGAAAAAGTGAAGCTCTTCAACTACAAAAAGCTCCATGAAGAGTATTTTTATACTATGACAAAATCCCATTGACTATCAGAGGTACAGGTAAATTCACAATCTTTTTGCTCCTTTATGTGATAAACAGATACCACTGTAGTTTTTGGAAAGTGAGTATCTGCTCTATTAGGTGGATTCTTATTTCAATAAACACAGAACCACACTCACTCCCTTCAACCATAACAGAGCTTTCACTAAGAGCCTGTAGACAGCCTACCTACTCTGTAAACAGTAGTAAATATTTGGTCAGCGATACTACTCTTAGTTCTGTAAGTAATCAGAATAAAAGAGACTAGGCTAGGCCTTCCGATCATCCTTCTTTTCCATTTTACACACAAAACTTGATTTGCATGTAACATCAGGCCCCCAATAAGCAGATTTGCCGTGACAGGTGAGGGAGCCATAGTCAAAACTGCCCTCGGACTATTTTGGTCAGCACAAGTCAAAACTATCTAGAAGATACTTTCATAAAGGTATACCACTTTACAGGTACATCAAAGGTAACATGCACTTTGCCACAAGATTCCAAGTGGCATGGTTATGTAGGCTGTTACAACAGCAATTAACTAAAACCTAATAAAACAAAACTACAGCTTTTCCTCAAAAGACATCAATTGCACTCTCTTCAGGAATGTGAAGAGGTTAGTATTTCTTGATAAACTACTACTAACTTTTTCTAGAGTTGCACAATGTAACTGTCCTGGGAACTATGAAAATATTCTCATATACTCTTGATTCCAAAATACATAGCAAAAATGCCATTATTTATTGAAATCATTCTTCAGATTTCTAATCCACAATTATTATTACTAATCAGTAACAATAATTATTACTATTACCAGATATTTAGGCCCTGCCTTGAGACAACGCATCAATAAGATAACACCTTCCAGAATAAGCACAATGCTTCTTTCCATGTAAATAAATATACACTGTCTTGGTCTATATCTTATTACACCTTTAAGCTAATATTCTCTTGTTCAACACCAAGAGGTATTTTCTAAAACATCTGAAGGAATCGCACTTTTCTAGGAAGTAGGCCTTTATGAACAATCTCATGAAACACCATAAAAAAAAAAAAATCAAAGAGAGTGCTTGCAAATGTGAGTTTTTTCCCTAAGATACTTGAGGCAATTGATTCTAGAACCCATATCCCAAGCTTGAGTACGTGTTAAAACACTCAGTGCATACGTTTAACACTTACAAGTTGAAAACTGAATACACTTATAGCATGCTTTGGTGTACTTTACCAAAAAAGGAAACATGACTTTGCAATGCACTTGAGGGCATAAGAGTCTGTGTAATAAGCATTCAGACCTTTTATGAAATTAATCTTCTCTACATAGATGATTTATATTTTTTTTTTGGTTTGGTGGATTTTTCTTTGTTTTTACAATAAGTTTACTTTGAGACAGCAAAATCCAGCACATTATGCATAAACAGCATAACAAAACCACAGATGTGTTAAGCAATGTATTTAAGATAATTGACAAGTTTTCAGGTAATTGTGACTATTATTCATTAAGCAAAAGTATGATCATTTTTTCCTCTTCCTTACTTGTCTCTTGCTTCCTTAATAAGCTCATCGTTATTCTACAAGTCATCCAAATCCATTAGCAAGATGGTAGGATACCGCACCTTTCACAGAGACAGGTCTGGTCCTTACTCCTTTGCTAAAGGAAAAAAAAAGTTCAGAGAACTGCTGAGATCCCCCAGTATCAGAAACATCACTCTGCTTGTGAGAAAAAAAGCATGGCTGAAAGTCCTCATCTGTGTGTATCTCATGGATCAGTTTTACTGCCACAAAACAATTGTACTTATATCTGGCAACTTGCTAAATTCAACCAGTCAGCTAAGCTGGCATTTTTACATTCAAAGACCTCTGCCACATGAAATAAGGTATTAACTGACAGCAGAAGAAGATACTGTCCAGCAGCAGAGGAGGAATGAGACAATTTGCCTCTGGGTTTCACAGATACTTCCTGACAGCAAAGACATGGCAGGACTCCAAAACTTTGGGTTTACTCCAGGCTCTGGAAAGCAGTTTCCTCTAGTAGACATATGCTTTTGCCAGTCTTCCTCATCCCAAACCCTCTCCTACTCCCAAACTGTCTTCTCTCCATACTCAAGTCCCATTTTTTTACCTATGGAAGATACAATTCTTCATTCCTTCAGTTCTTCATTCCTTCAGTTCTAGTTCCCATCCAACATTCCGTTATACCTCCAAACAGCCCGCAAACCATGAAGGATGGCTGTATCAGACTTTTTTGTCCGAACACAGCATCTTCCTGTTTGTTTTTAAAAATAAAAAAAAATTCCTTCTTAAAAGCTGAAATTTCAGCAGAAAGCAAAGCAATTGCTCACAACACAGGAAAGTGAGTTCTTTCTCTCAAGTGCTTTCCCCAGATCCACAGAAATTGACAGCTGCAATTACATGGCCTACTCAGGTTGGAGTAAAGCATGCCTAACCACGGTAAGATAGCTCAAAATAAGAGAAACTGGATGGAGGCGCAGCACATACTCAGCAGGACAGTCTTCTTGGACATTTAAGTGTTCAAATGCAAACATGCAATTGGTCTCATTTGAATTCAGGCAGACTGCTACACAAAATGATAAAAGTACTTGCTTTAGCAACCTCTCAGAGCAAATTTTTTAAGTAGTGTATTTTTTGTTTTAAAATACTACAACTTTTTCCCCTATGTTCATTCTTGAAAACTGCTTCACTGTTTTAATTGAAGCTTTCAGCATAGTTCAGCCTAAAGCACACACCTGGCATGAGAAGTTTTAGGTAATCCTGCAAAGTTACATACAACACAAGAGGTCATTTAGCGGACTATATAACACAACCTTAATCAGAAGTTGTATCAAAGCTACTTAAAAGATATATGACAGCACAGCACATTCCAGAGGTCATATCTGCAGCTTTACTTGACATAATTCATATACTTCTTCAGAAACACACCCATATTCTGGATGACTGAAATGGGATTTCAATTTATCCACTAAAAATAGTAGGACTACTGGTATCATATTAACAGTATATTTCTTTTCAGTGTGACAGTGTTTGGTACCAGATACTACAGTGAAAGATAACCACCACAAAAAAAACCCCAACAAAACAAAAACCCTACACACAAATAACCCTCCCCATCCTCACCCCCAAAAAACCCACCACCCCCAGTATGCCGAGATATATTTCAATTTTAAATACAGGGTACCAAAATGGAACCAAGATGAGGCCTCAACTACGCACTGCTTACACTACTGCTTCCAACATTAATTGCCCAGAACTATATTCTGCCCGAGCAGATGAACCATTGCTCATTAAATCACAGCCATGCACAACTACTAATGGCATATAGCCGAGGCTACATTACCAGAAGGGAAATAAAATTTAAACACCTACTATGTTGAATGAGAGTAGGAAAGTTTCATTTTCTTCCTCCATTTAACATTCAAGATTTGTTTTTTTAAGCTGTAAGTACAAAAGCAGCCAAAACCTGAAATAGCCTTTCAGGTTCATGTTTTCTGCTAGTCTCTGTCTCTTTCCCTCTAACTCTTCTCTTTCACCCACCTGTTCCCGCATATTGGCTGCAGGGGGAAACAATTCTCTTTCGAAATCATCTTCGAAGGATAAAGAAAAAAGCATAGGCAAATAGTCAATCCCCTCCTGCCACCAGACCTGCAGAGCATCTGATAAGAGCTTGACTGCTTTCAATTACATTGTGCTGTGGGGGAAAAAACCCCAACCACCAAACAAAACAGAAAAATCCCACAGAACAGAATTGTGCAGAAGAGCTTTTTTGGGTCCTCTATCCATCACTGACACTTTAAAAACTCATTTCAACGTAATTTTCTTATAGAAAATGGAACCAGACTATCACACCATAAAGTGTTCTTGAAAGTACCAACAAGCACTCTAGGTAACATTTATAAAGCTCCACTCAGTGTAGCAAGGAACTAGAAATACAACCAGTAACACCAGTTATAATTACTATTCAAAACAGCCTGGATGCGTGCTGAATACATTTCAGCTTGCCAGGAAAAGCTTACGTGAGTAAATTATTAGTTTCCCTCATTAACGTGATGAGTATTGAATGAAAAGATCTTGGCTGGTATATTTTTTCAGCTTTGAAAGGCAGCAGCATTATTGGTATCAACTGTCATGGTTCCTCTAAAAATTAAAAAAAAAAATCCAAAAATTAACAGTGAACTGCAATTTGTAGCTGTGCACTTCAAATGCGGACATAAATACTGAAGGCTTTGCACTCCATTTAGGTAAGTGGTTACAATGATCCCCCAGCCCCTCAAGGAGCAAATTAAAAAGAAAAAACATAATATTCTGGGGAATCATCTCTATCTCCTGCAATATTTCCCCTTTAGGTCAGTAATGAAATTAAAGTGAAGCATGAAGATATTGCTGATTGCATGATGAAGGAGGAAAAGCAAATTATTTTGGTATCTGGAAGTTCAGAACTTCCAATACTGGGAGGAGATCCTAAATTAAAGTTTTCAGTCGGTATCAATATAGAAGCACATTCTGCAGCAAGATTAAGAGAGACCAGTGTAGTTAAGCAACCTACTTATCTTTACTAAGACTTTGCCAAATTATTTCAAGATTGTGAATCACATAGCTTGCACTGCAGAAACTTATTAAAATTTACTTTGTTTCTGGATTTCAGTAAACTGAATTTTACCCACTTAGAGAAGTAGTAGCAATCAGTAAAACTGGGAAGTAAACTCAGTTTCTTATCTCCTTCCCTTCATTTTCCATTCTTGCAAGAAAAGTAACAAAAAGGCAAGTCTAATTTTACAGATTCACACCCCCACCTCAATGTTTTAGTTCTTTCCCATACTTAAGCAAACAGTACTAAATAAACAATCTCCTCTTTCTGAAATAATCTGCTCCTAACACAACCTTCACATCTGGTTAAGAACACGAAAGATGAAAAGTGGGGGGAGGAGGTGGTGGTTTTAAAAACACCTCAACGAAATACTAAGAACAGCAACAAAAATTGGACTTCAAGTTTTTCATAAAGATTTCTCAAAAGAGACTAATTCTCAATTTAACAGATTTTGGCCCACAATCAGATGCACAGATCAATTCCTAAACTTGGGAATGACTAGATGCCCTATGTAAAAGTCTTCCTTAATGACAAATGCCAAGATATGTATTTACTAGAGACAAACTGAAAATAGGGCTTCTCAAATTCAGTCAACAAAGCAAAACAGAAGCTAAACTATGCATGGCAAGGCTGCAGTAAACAATAGTTATGAAAGCAATGAAATGTTAGAATAGATAGAGACTCTTCAGGAGGACTGGAATATAAAACGTAGGAGATTAAATCCAATGCTACATGCAAAGTAAATTGCATGAAAGAAATTATGTGCTCTCTTATACTTTATACTAAGGTTCAATAGTAACAATTCAGAAAAAAGTCCTCATCATTCTGAGTAGCATGACGAAGGCATTTAAAAAATAATGAATTTTAGGACCCCTAAAGAAACATAATGGAAAATAAACAGAGCATGCTGAAAATAAAACAATGGTTACCATTACAGAGTAAGTGAGCAGCACAGCACACATATCAAAGTTTAAATAAATAAGAAACTCAAAAGACACAGAGTGTCTTCACTGTAGTATATAACAGCATCAAGACCTTTTGTACTGGGCACTGTACAGAGAATGTCTCGCTTCATCTCAAGACAAAACTCTTTCTGAAAGCTTATAATGTAGGTATCAGTATGAGGAAGTAGAAAAATGAGGTGAAAGTAGTCAGTGCAGTATGTCTGGTTACAAGGAGAGACCTAGAAGAAAAAACAGTTTAGACAAAAGATAAAGAAGATGGGATAGGATGAATGGCAGAAAGAAAGTAAATCAAGCCAATTTCCCTTGTTGAAATGCAAGGCGAAGACCACAGTGGATGAAACAAAGGCAGCAAAAGGAAATCCATTTTGATATAATACACATAATACTGCCAAACTGCAAACATGACTTTATGCAACTACAGGAGATAAAAGCCAGTGTAACCACTGTCATTAGAAACAGACCATATGAGCTCATAAGTGCACCCCACACAAACAGAAATAGTGACACGAAGGTAAAATACCCTCCCCTCTTTCCTTTATGGGCATTTGCTCTGTGTTAATACATGCAATACAAATAAAAGCCAGGAAGAAAAAATTAACTTGAAAATGGATCTATACCAGAGTGTTTGAAGAAACTGGAGCATTAATCATACATTGTACTGAGAGTACAATGTTACTACTGGTGGTTTTGTTACGTCTTACCACTAGTTGTAACATGAGCTGCAACTCATTTTTAAGAGGCTATTACATTCTTTTGGGTTTTAGATTTTATGTTTGTTTGGTTTTAATCTGAAACTTAGGAAGGATGAATGGCAACACAGAAGCTTAAGTCTACACAGACATTTAATCAACAGGAAGAAAGAACAGTGAAAGTAAGACTAATCTAACCAAATTGAAGATCCAAAGAACCATCACAGTGAGCTGTATGAAATTCTTCCCGCTCTCCTTTACAGAAGCAAAAAATTGCATAGTTAAAAGGGCAGCACACCGGTCACCCCAAAAAAGAATTACAGATTTTGAGAAAGCTGTAAAAAAAAGAGAAGAAAAAATTATGACCCTACAAGAATGTTCACTACTCTAAAGGAAAGAGATTGCATATCCCAAGTTATACACAGAAGTCCAGAAGAAATCAGAAATCCGGACCATCAGAAGAGGACTACTGCAAAAAGTCTGGAGCGCTATACCACTTCTCCTTCCTTTGAAGGGGAAGAAGGGTTACTAATCTTAACAGCACACTGCTGCTGAAAAACGAAGTCATCACTGTCTGTCTTCTCACTCACAGCTGCATAGTTCCTTAACATCTCACACCAGCTCTGCCTTAGTGAGCCAATCCAACCCACTAATCGAGCAAAAGATTATTCATACGTTTCCTCTTTTTTGCTTGATTAGCTTTCTTCCAAGTTAGAGCTGAAACAGATCGTCGAAGAATCCACTGAATGCCAGAACTAGCAGAAAGGAAGTAACAGGGGCACCTTCCCAAACAAGAATCTCCTTTTTGCATCATCAAGCTATTGCTACTTAGTTCAAAACCATCTTCCATAACTTCTCTCCAAAGTTTTCCAGTAATTTTTTTAAAAAAGAACAGGTCCTACAGTTATTTTGCAGTAAACAGGTTGAACGTAATCTCTTTTTCTGTTAATGCAGCATACACATTCCAGCTTCAACTCTAACCAAGACCTGTACTTGGTCTTTCCTAATTGAATGGGCACCTCTGAATGCTTACAGTCAGAAAGCAATAAGCAGCATAGGAACAGGAGTGAAAGCTATACCAGCTAACTTATCTACCTGCAGTAAAATAAGGACTTTAAGGAAAAGTTGGTCCCTCTTACAACCAAGTGTGGAAGTCCAGTTAACACGTTCATTTGAATGGACTGCAGTCTCAGAAAATTAATGTAAAACAAGATAAATGCTACTGCACATTTCTCAAGAAAGTTAGGCCATGGTTTTCCTGTGACATCAGATTTCAAGAAAGAAATAATCCCAAATTGTGAAACACATTCAAGAACTTGTCAACCATTCATTTTGCTACAAATCTGTACTTCAAGCAAAGGAATATGGATAAGCCACTCATTAACTACAGAAATGGTGTGTGGTAGACTTCCAATAACCGCCAGGATGAGGCTCAACTGTGTTCACCACACAACTACTTAATAATCCTTGTGTCTTCTGGTAATAAAGGGTACTACCTCTTAGGAAGCTTCACTTTACCAAAATAAAAAGTAAATAAATACTTTTTTAAAAAAACCTATCAGCATTGGTAACAGGTTTGATTTTCTAAAGGGCAGACCAAAGTTAAATCAAGAGCAAGAAATGAGCAGCTCCTGTTTCATATACTTGCTAAAAAGATTCTTCATGTTGGCCCAGAAATCAGGCCATATTTTACCTTTGGGAATTTTACCTCAGGGAGCATATAACCAAGAGAATCATTCTAGTACAGATCATACTTCTGATTTCATTTGAGAGGAGAAACTGGACCAATGAAATATTTGAAAGAATATCCTTATCAGATTGTTCCAAATGCCACACTTAATGTTTTGCCATTGTGTTCCTATTCTCTTCACCTCTAGACAGTGACAAAATCCAATGCTATTCATTCCTAATTCTGCCTGAATGGTGATCACTTCTCAAAACACCTAAAAGAGCAGTCCAAAAGTGTTACAGTGAGAACATTAAGTGTCCAATAAAAGTATATATTTCTATATTAATTTACTCACAATTATTTCTATGAACAGATAAGCATATCATCTTTTAGTAAGCTCCCTAAGGAATGTTTTGTCTTCTTTTTTTAATGCTTACCATATATAGGAATCATATTTGTAAATTCAGCTCCTAGTTATCATATAGGAAGAACAGCAGCATTTGGTACCACTGAAGAGACGTTAAAAGGGTGATTTGCTGAAATGTACAGTACCAACAATTTTGAAAAATGCTCTGTCTCTATCAGAAATTATGTTACATACTATGAGAGAAAGTATCCTACTTTCAGTGGGACTTCAAGACCAGTTAAATCATTTATGGCATTGCTTCTCACATCACTATAATGCTGCAAACAGCCTTCAAATACATGGATATGCTTTTTTTAAAAATCTCAAATCCCATTAGGGTTAATGACATAAGGGGAAATCAGTGAAGCAGGCAAGTTTCAATTAACGATGCATATCAGGTCCTACTTTATAACAAGAGCAAATTTCAAAACAATAAGGGAATAGATTTTTCCAAAAGCCTTATCATGTAACATTTAAGCAGCAAGGTCAATTTTTTTTATTTTAAAAAAACCAACACAACACTGTATCTAGTTCTTAAATAAAGGAAGACTGAAGTGTCATCCATCTGAACTAAGCAGGCCAAGCAAAATACCCTGCAATTCCTATGTTCTCCTCAATGTCGAAATGGGTGGATAAATTTAAAGCCTGCTCTCTCAGGAGTTGCTTTATAGGCAATTTTCTCCCAGTATCAAGGTCTGCAATTTCCATTTGGCTGCCAGTTTGTGATTAAATTCATCACCTTTATTATAAAAATGTGCTGCACTCCACAGCCTGCTGCACAAGAATTGTAAGGAAGACATTTTTCACTGCTAACAGCAGCATCATTCTGAGGCAGCCATCACATCCGTTCAGACATTAGCGTCTCCAATGTAATGCAAGGACCTATCACTCACATGAAAAAGCCCTAACAGCAGGTATACCTCAGAGGAAGTTCTTCACAGCTGGTACCTTTAGCTCAACTTTTTCAGTAAAAGCCACCATTACCTCCTATATTAAGTGTTTTTAGAAGTCAACGGTTTAAAAACAAATATATTGACATTAAACTTGCCCACTTGTATTAATCAAAACATTTCCGAGAATAAAATCAGTCCTCATATTGACTACACCTTCACATACACCCTTCAGTCCTTACTAAAATATATGAAATTGTCTTGAAGCATTTGTGGTTTTTAGTAAGCACTCTATGGGAATTTTTTTTTTTTTACATACCTTTTCTCTTCATACTGTGTCCCTTTCTTTCCCACAAACTTTGTTTTCAAATTTCCACTGATTTTTACCACCTCAACATGATCTACTTTTCCTTAAAAGTTTTTGGGCAAGCCTGAAAAGTACTCAGACAAAAAAAATACCAAATATTTGCTATCTCTTGATATGGAAGTCATAGGAGCAAACACAATTCAAGCAAACTACACTGCATGTTTTAATGTCCTCCTCTCCTAAGAATCAAAAGAAATGCCCTATCTTCATTTTGCTTCTTTTTACAAATGCTACCTGAGCTAAGTAGGATGTAATATAAAATGTGTACTTAAAACCAAAAATATACTAGTGGAAACACAGAGCAGCAAAGTGATAGCCACCAAGAGGAATAAAAGCTAACTAAAAGCCACATGCCAAATCTTTATGAGTTAAATTCATATTGGTTTGTGCTTCATTGAATAAAAGACTTTAAATTACAGTAAAACAATGAAAGATAATATGCAATCAGCAATTAAAAATATTAAGCCCTTAGTATTCTAGTAAAAAAGCACAAGAATGTCAATTTAGCATGTGAAATAGCTGTATTAGCCACACTGAAAGGTAATCAAATTGCACTAGAGGTAACCAATATATATGCACAGTATGACTTAATTTCACATGTTATCTTATTTAAATACTACTCAGTTGTATTACCTAATGCTGCATTTCAAAAGGTGCATTTCTCTTGCACCATTTTTCAAAAATACTTTGTTATCAGATCGGCTTTGTATTAGATACTGTTCGCTTATGTACCTCAACAGTCAAACTATCTCGTGACATCATCTTAACTCATTTCACTTTATGTGGCCACATAAGTGACAATAACAACATTGGAAATAGCAGTAACGTCGTTCTGGTCAATTCTTACATACCTTTTGAAAACATGAGAAAAACTTCCTGTTAAACCATACATCTCTGATATTTAACTGGCAGAACTTAAAAAATTAAGTAAATCATGGATACATATCAGAAATTATTAAATCTTGCACAACTGAGATGTTTTGCACCGTATCAGATGGGTCACATGAAATAAAATGGAAGTGCCATCTAGACTTCAGTGACTAATAAAAAGGACATATTGCATGGCATTAGCAGCAGTGTAAATTAGAGAAATCATCTGAGAAGCCATTTCATAAATATGAACTCTAAAAATCACAGTTTAACAACCAAAGGCTCTTTACCCTGTTTGTCTATAAAATTAAGTTAAATTTCAACCAAAACTGCCAAACATTTGTTCATATTGCAGAATAATATTAGAAACTTTCTTTTAGCAATAAAAAACAGCATCTTGTCACACTGTAATTAATCGGTTTCCACTGCAATGCAGCATAGAAAGCTGATTTCAACTGAACTTTATTGAAAACAATAGCTTGGTATTTGCAAGTTGAAGTTCCGATTATTTCACAGCCCAGTGCGTTTAACAATTGGCACATCAAGTTCCGGGACTATTAGATGAAATTATCAACTAGATAAGATAATGCAGCATCAGTGTTTACCTCTTGCCATTACAGCAAAAGCAAAGATTGGAGCTTTTCTAACTAAAATCACTATGAGAGAAGGATTATTGTTTTATTAAAATCTGTAGAATTAACCAAAATGTGGTTTATTATAAAGGAAAGTGCTCTGCATGACACCAATGGATATAAGAAGACAGGCAATCAGCATAAAAAAAAATTCCGTATGTGGGTTTGCATTATGATAGCCACCATGTTCCATAAGTAAATTTCAATGTTGTATTTTAAGAATAATAGTTTTTTTAAAACAAAATGTTAATTTAATTTTTGCTGTCAAAATTCAAAATATATTGACATTACATATATTATTAAGCCCAGAAAGTTTTATTTTTAATGAAAATACTTAAAAGTAAAAAGCTATAGTTCTGATATTTCTAAGCTACATGAAAATATTCTTCATTCATCAAGACAACATTTCAGTTATCAAAGTACATTAACAACTGTCGGATATGTGAAGTCTGAAGTAGACTCCCCCCCCTCCCCCCCCCCACTTTACAACTATAGCAATGTTACATGTAACTTTTCATTACATCAGAAAAAACATGATTTCTAATCATTTTAAATCTTGTCCATAGAGATAACACTCATAACTGGATAACCACTTCCTACTACTATAAGAGAGAGGTATTAACTAGTACTACTACTAGAAGAGAAAGAAAGGTGGGGGGGGAAGAGTGCATCCGTGTCTAGATACATGCATGGTAGAAACAGAGAATATTAACACAAAACTAGTATTTATTTTACCAGTCTGGTAGCCAAGATCTCTGTTCCCTACAGAATTGAAATGTTGAAGATAATATAAGTTTTTACAGAGTAGCTACAGCATCATCAATTTTTTCTCTTTAGCTGACAAATTCCAATGAGTCTAAGAACAGCCTCTTTTAGGAACAAACTAACAAGTAGAAAAAGTACAACCCACCATAAAAATTAAACATCCAATGTTTAAACTGAATGCTAACTATAAATCACATGTAAGTTTTTAACACAATTATATAAGCTTCTAATGCAATATAGAGTTGAATTACACTAGTTCCTTCTAGCTGTTAAATCCACCAGAAAGGACCTTATAAATTAAGACTTCATATTCAGGATTGATTTAAAGAATGGATTTACTACATAGGCAGGATCTGCACCTGGACTACTACGTATTAAACAATGTTGTAAGTTACATTCTTTTTTTTTTTTTTTTTCCCAGGTTCATTTATCACTAACACCAAACAACAGGTCCTATCAGCTCACAGAGCTGTCCATCAGGGAAAAAACTTCGGGGGAAAAAAAAGAACATTTCCTGAAATATTTACAGCTAAAGGTACTTGAATACCTGGAACTTGCTTTAATATCCTTGTTCATGAATGACAACAGTGTGGCTATTTTAATGGAATGAAAATTGAAAGCTACAGATGCCCTTAAAGACAATTTACTACTGAAACTATCCTATAATAATAGCATATCAAATGGAATTTAGTAGGTTACATCACTTATACCTACTCTTGGCAATTAATATCTTAATATTTTGGAGTTCCAGTGCTGCAAACTGGACTCTGTTGATAAATATAATTAGATTCTCTACATTTCATCTGGGGAAAATGTCATAATTCTCACTAGTTCAGTAAATATACAATAGCAGAAAGTCCCAAGAAAAGAATAAATGCAGATAGGTGGAGCAAGTTTCAATTTGCATAATGGTGAATGCAATTTGTTTTCATGATCTCCTTGAAGTTTCTTGTTTCAAAATTCTACTTCGGCCCATGGACAACAACAATTGCTATAATGAAAATGCCTTTAAATCAGTGGTCTTCAACCTTTTCCACTTACAGACTAACAAAAAATTCCCAAAAGAGGTGAAGGCTCAGGGTAGCCTATTTAAATCTCCCAACAACAGACTTCCTTCTTCTTTATCGTCTTCAGCAACTCTTCATATGCAGTGGGTGTGCAAATTATAGATTGAAAAACACCATTCTGGTAACTCATATTGCTTTTCACTTAGCTCCATTAACTTTTCAAACAAAAAAAGATGCTGTCTACTTCAGAGAGAACGTGGTCTCAGAGGTCTCATATAAAACACTGTTTTGTTTTCACACAATAGCAACATATAAAACCTTAAGTTTTAGGTTTAGGAAAAAAACTCTTTGATGGTACTTTTTGTGCAAGTGACTGCAGTTTCACTGACGGTGCTGCAATATGAAATATGCCTGCTTTGTAATTCTTTGCTATGTCAGAAAAGGTTAGGACAAGGAGTGGCTAGAGTAGCTCAGTGTGACAAGCACAAGGAAAAATAGTATAGATTAAGTTGGAAAAAGTATATGGAGAGGAAATCTTGATTAGACTGTACAAACATTAACTTCAATATAAAGTATCTCCATCTCTCTTATCCTAAGAAAATATTCTGTTAAACAGATGACAAGCTACTTTGGATCTCACGCTACAACAGTTACTGACACCTTTATATCTCGGCATTATTCCCCCTTCCTTAATCAAGGGTAGTGTATAATCTCATAATGTTTGAAGGCTAACTTGAACTGTTATATTATTTTTGTAAACTGGAAACACTTTCTAAGCAGAAAGACATTTCAGTTCAAAATGCAAGTACTTCAAGAAAAAGTATTCTGATTTTTCTGCTCCTTTCACATGATTTGATTAATTTAACAGTTTAAAGATCAACATGTAATAAAATTTTTGTAGTTACTTATACAGTGATATGTTCTTAAAATGTACTACGTCCTTTGTGTTAATTTTTTCATAATAACTATATTGATAGGTGCATAGTATTTGCATTCATATTTGTGGCATTAAGTTTCATTAATTAGCTTAACAGCCTGGAAATTATCCAGGTTTCATTACTAGCAATATTCATTCCTTCGCCTTCCAAGGGGGGGGGTGGGGGGGCGCGGGCGGAAGAAAAAGAAATGTTGAGAGCTGCATAAGGTGTGTTTCAACTATATATTATTACATACAAGAAACTACTAAACCATAATTAGACCAGGAAAAAAGCTCCTTAAATGTTAGCGCTTTATTAGTATCTTGCCTTTCTATCTGCAATTTAACACTAAGAGCAGACAATGTAAGTTTGAAGAAAGAGAGAACACAATATCCTTCTGATTATTCAGAAACACATTTTGGTTATTAACAATCACTCAAAACTTTGAGCAGCCAAGTTGCTTAATCCAGAAGAGAAAAACGTACTAAAAACATCGTTTGATCTGTGTAGTAATTTATACTACAAGATACCATTATACTATACCAGTTATGACTACTATACAAAATACTGAAACGCTTGTCTTCAGTACTGATTTCAGTATTGAATTCTGCTCAGGGCTGAGAAAGCCTGTACATATATGCTTTAGCCTGCACATGTAGGTTTAGTTATCTACAGTAACTAAACAGTCAGAAAAAAATCAATACAAACAGCCCCCACAAAGTAAAGAACTGGAACATTACTGCTTTAAACTGTTCTCCATGTATCAAGTGTTCAACAATTTGATATAATGACGAGTGGTCAAAAACAATTCTAGCACAAACCATATTAAATGGGATTAGAAAAACCTGTGCACATGACAAAACCCACTTCATTATGCTATTATGCTGATAGAAGCAAAAAAATAAAGCCAATTTTATTATTTCTGGTTCAACCCCCTCAAATTCACAACCATTTTCTTTATGCGGGGGGGGTGGTTAAAATTGAAAGTAACTAGTAACTGAAGTAACTGGAAGTAACTGAAAGCTGTGAGATCTAAGAAAGGTTAGTGCAAAACTTTAAGTAAAATTAAGTTCAGAATAAACTAAGTCTGCCTCAAAGTTAACTTATCCAAATTTTTATTGCCAAATAAGGTTGTTGAGATTGCAAAACATCAAGGAAAGTTTGGGAGTCTGTCTTCAAAACATAACTCACATTTATCAGTCCTAAAGACTGATGCAAACCTTTTTCAATGAAGTGCAAACCAGTTGTCCATCTGTCATTTTAAGCTGTTGAATTTAGTAACCTTCTTGAATTGTAGAAGGGACGTGTTTCTCTTCTACTCAGCCAAGCAAAGGAGTGCAATCCCTCCTCACTTAATTACCCAGCATACACCTAAATACCAACTGCCAACCCTCAACACTCCAGCGTTAGCTGGAGTGGCTATCTACCGCAGCATCCATTTCTCTCCAATTCATCATCGTCAGCTTTCTTGCTGACACTCTTCAGAGCTGCCTGGTTGATGAATTGCTCTGTTATTCATCCTATGTTAATCTAAGGCTGACGCAAGAATACCTTTCTGAAGACACTTAACAGTATTAAAACTCGGCACTACCAAGTGCCCTCAGTGTGCATTAAATCTCCCATTTGGAACCAACAAGCTTCCTCATGAATAGTTATGAATAAAATACAGTTACTAAATCAATAGGCACTAGGTTTATGTACGCCATTACCTATAGACGGAGCTTCCGCACAATTCCTTGCCTCCCTGGAAGCTACGCCTGAAATATTAGAAATTGGAAGTACTTTGATCCATATAGAATTTAACCTCAATTAACCCTATATTAAATTGATATAGGGAAGTTCCTCCCCTCCTGCTCCTCAAAACATCAGTATATTTCTTAAATGCCACAGGTCTCTCAAAAAAAGTTCTTTAAAGTCCATAAGCTTGTCTCAAGAAAGCCAGTTGTACTTTTTTTTCAGTTTAGTCTGAGGTGGATTTGATCTTCAGATAATGTTTTCTCCAGATTTTTTCCCAAAGGATTACGTTAGTCTTGTCACAAAAAGAAAATTTATCCACGGAGAATGAACACAAAAACACTGCAAGACATTTCAAAATATGAGACTCAAATCTCTGTAAACATGTTATTACAATGGCTAAATATACTCTCCTTCTAAAAGCAATTGCAGTCACTAATTTAATACCTGAAAGAGAGATACTGAAGTATAATTCTTCCTCTCAAGATGTTTTAATACACATATAATCAGTCTTCCTGATAGAATCTTGGTTAGAATTTCTTCCTGATCCCTACTATATCATCTGTCCCCAGATTTTGTTCAAGTCTGCTTACTAGTTGAGCACAAAGTTGACAGAACTAAGTGAGAAGTGGGAACAAAAGAAGCCGTACAAGGAGTCTTGCTTCAGGTTGATAGAGGCAGTATCAGATTTCCATAAAAGCCTGGAGTGATTTAAAGTAGTAGTAATTCCCTCGTAAACTGACTGCATATGAGCCTCTCTGACTATACTTATCTTTATAGATGATACGATACTTAAGCAATTAAAGAACTACCAACAACTTGTCTCTACCATCCTCTAACACGCACCATTTTCTCACTGCGCACACAATCTTCACAGCAAAAACATCATACTTTAAACAAGACAGCTGGGCCTATTACAGCATTTTAACCTTCAACTTTAACACACAAACCAATCATTAGAGAACACACTTGTCAATACATTACACATGTAGTATTTAGGCAAAGTGGGGGGGGGGGGGAATGACAACAGTTTGACAACTTTTTGAAAAAACATCCATGTTAATTTCTGATGTAGGGGTGCAGCTCATGCTCCTTCAAAATGAGACAAACTGAAAGTAACTAAAAGCAGCACGCACAGATGAGCAACGCTGCTCAAAAGCAAACAGCACCGAGTCAGAGAATTTTTCCTTGTGCTCTCCTCCTCCCCATTCCTGCAAAGAAACTCAAGATATTCCACAGCAAACAGAAGTGCATTTGGCTTGTTCTGCATCTAAAACTTGAAAATTATGCATTAACTTTTGATATAAATATTTGCAGGTTATTAGATTAAGCTGCATTAAGAAGACTATTAACTGATTTGCTACTGCTTCGAAGTCCGATAAACAAATGGAAGCATTACGCAACATCAGCTGAATGTTTTAGTTGAGTTGCCGTTCAAATATATGAACCAGAACATTAGGTTTTTGTTAATATTTGTGCTAGACAGATCTGTTGCTTACTTTAAGATTTCAGGTGTATTCCATCTCCTAGACACTAATGAAGAAAATATACTGCAGTTAGGATAGGACATTTCAACCAAGTAATGGTTACAGAGATTTCTAAAACAGTTCTTTAATCTGAATTAGACAAAACAATAAGATTCATTATTTCGACAGCTGAAGGATTTAAAGTATTCAGCAAAGTCTGGCTTCCATCTAGTGTCAGCTAGTCTGAAAATAGTCACGTCCTTAAAATTTTGAAGGAATCAGATGCACGATCAGTTGACATCAATTAGGAGTTTCAGACTTTAAAGTAAATGTTTAAGCAAATGTACTTCTCTTCCCCAAGGCTCTGCTCTGTATCTTCAGTATTGAGCCACCTCAGCCATTGTGCCAACACAACTATTCTGAGATCACATATGGCAAGTTCGATCACAGCTCTGATCTGTCCGAGAAGAAAGCCAGCACCACACAAAAACAAACTCAAAAAAAACCCTGACCAGTCCAGAATATCAGCTGACCTTTTAAGCCAGAAACGGATCCACCAGATAAGAGTATAAAATACTGTATTATCTTCCCCTGCCTCTGCTCTGACATCAGCAGCCATTCTGATGCATTACCCCTCAGAACTACATCGACGTAACTTCCCAGTGAAGTAACAAGACTTTAATTGTTTGTCACGCTGGATTTTTTTTTTCCTTTTCAAATCAAGTCTTAAAGAAGCATAAGCATTTATAAAGGTTATATACCATTAAAAGTGTTAACTGCCCCACTGTTCATATGCTCAGATGTCAGTCAGTTACCACACAAATCACTTCCCGGTTTATCCCCTTGAAAAATGGGTATCTTGAGGAGGGCCTTCCCACCCCCGCACTTCCCGGAGCATTGCAATGAAGTTACAAAGTATCCAAACATTGCTCTGGTACACCGTGTGCTGGAAACACAGAAAATCTCCTCTCATCCACTACAGCGTGGAGTAAAGTACAAGCATTCAGCTGCAGCTGCGAAACAGTCAAAAATATTTTAAAAAACGAATCAAAAAATTGACTTCCAGTGTGCTATTCAATCAACTATACACCACCAAAAACACTAAAAGAAAACCCATTAATAGCTACCTATTGCCATTTCCCTTCAAGAGAATGATTGTTTGCAATGAACTGAGAAGCAAAATTTACTATTTTGACACCAAGTATAAAAATCAATTCTCAAATGAAAAGTAATTGAAAATATCTTTTCAATTTTTACTCAGTATTTTAAACCATGAGAATAAAATAAAAAACACACGTTAGCACTACCACACTCATTCCAAGCACTAACACCTGCTAAAACAACTGCAGAGTATCAAAAAAGCTGCAACTTCTAGTACCGGACCCAGACAACAGAGGTTTAGTAACACAACTGCCTGAATAGAAGCACTTTAACTTGCACCGCCTTGTTGCTGCTGTGCTCAGACACCCAAGTAGCCTGCAAAAGGCATCTTTCTAATGGAAAAAATAACAACACCGTGGAGGGGCAGCTCTACTAATGAAGCTGGATATTATTTCTCTTTCAAGTTGTCATGATTGCTCTGCTCATTCAAGCATAAATTTTCTCAAAAATCTAAGCTCTGCTATTAAAAAGCTAACTCCACTTCTATTAAACATTTCCAAGAAAAACAACAAAAAGAAACCCAAACCCAGAAATTACTTTAACTGCACTGCACAAGGTAATATGGGATATTTTGAAGTCAAAAGTAGAAATGTCATGTTGCTTAACTTTCAGCAATCCAAGTCATTGTCTCACCAGAGCAAAGGGATTTAATTCAGATTATAAACATTACACCTATCGTCTGTTTCGGGATTCAAACAACAGCTCCAACGTCCTTCGCAGACCTAGATCCTCCTGCTACAAGGCCGCAGCCGTACCTTACATGGTACTACTACTGACCTAATCAATTGCATTAAGCATAATGAGATTAAAACCACTAGCAGTTCTACTGTTACTCCCAGTTTTCTTAGCACTGGCTTATTAAATTTCAATAAAATGTCAAAATCAACAGAAGATTTTCATAATACGTATTTTGATTAAAATCAATACAGAAAAATTCACACAGCCTGAATGTGAAGTTGTGAGTTATGTTTCAATAAAGACAAGGGTCAGTGAGTGAGGGCATTTCATTACCTCACAGCTTTCCTGGCAAGGCATTTCCCCTGCTCCCCCCCGCCCGCCCCACCCTCCCACCCCCGACATTCCATATAAGCAGCCGAATATAAACCATCGGTCTCCATGGCAGACTCCTGCTGTACTTCAATCAGCCTGAGCTGTCAGGATGGTCTGGTAATTAACGTTAACACAGGTCTATCCTGTCAGCCCCGGAATACATACCAGATCAGCATCTAACAATACATCTAATTAATAGGATATCTGCATCAGTATGCACTCTGCAAAAAGGAGAGCATTTTAAGGTTACAGACAGTAATTAAAGACAATTCAAATGTACTTGCTTTTCTACCAAAGTCTACATAATTCAAATCATTTTAAGTATCCCATTCCTGATTCGGCATTCTTTAGTGTACTCAGAGGAAGAAAGTTTTCATTTAAGAAGGACAAACAGATAAACTGGTCAAAAAACTTACTGAACTACAAAAGTAACCCCTCATTTCACATCCAGCCTTCTCTTCACATGCACAGCATTCATCCAACACCAGCAACTTTTTTCTGACTTGACCTTTTCTATTTTGATGCATGTAAATTTCATTTTCAGAATTAAGACATCCTAAGTGCTCTCTCAAAATCTGTTAAGTGTTTCCCAGTTGTTGGTTTGGGTTTTTTTCACTTTCCTATAATATTAACCAACACACCTTCAGTCTTTCCTTTGTGCTCTATGAAAACATCATGTGCCACTCCCTAATCTAATTGGCACTTGGTCAGTTCTAACTGTAGCAAGTGGTTTTTATATGACACTAGTTACTTTGGAAACTATTGCATACAATTTCAGACGAGGAAAATGCAACTCAATTCCAACCTTAAGGAACAAGTAACACTAAACAAAAATGATCACATAGAATTCAAACAGGTCTCTCCCAATTTAAAGACAAATAAATCAGCAGCTCTTGTACAGAACTAAGTCTACCATCGTTACTCTTACTTAAAAAACCCTCTTATGACAGACGTTTTAATAATCAATTATTAGTAAGCAACAGTGAACAAACTGCTTTCAAAACATGAGGTTAAAATAACTGCTTTACTAACTTCCAACTTTTATCAGTCAAAACAATATCAATCTTTTTAAGTTACACACCAGGTGATTGCAATCCTATAAATGTTGCAGACACAGCTCCAAAAATAACTTATTTTAAAAAGAACTCAACTGTTGCAGGGGGGGAGGTTTTGCATACTTCTCCCCCAAGCTAAAAAATAAATAAATATTTTTTTTCTTAAGTGCAATGGAGCTTTTGTTTTGATATTATAAGAGGTTGGCAAGGAATTACAAAAAAAAAAAACAACACATACCACCAACACAACAAAAACCACACCTCAGAACTCTTACGAAGTTTCCGAACACACAAGTTCTAGAAGCTTTACAACCTCATTATTACAAGACAATCATAAATCAGAAAAACACCTCAGACCATTATCTTAAGATTTAGAGATGACTAAAGAACCAGATTCAAATGAGCATGATTGATACACAGCACACAAACAATACTCAATGCTCTTGTCGCATGCCGTACAATTTTAACGTTACAACTCGAAGTTTAAAAAATAGTCCGAGACTCTCTGGGCAAACACATATCATAAGGCCTTTATCCTAAAGAGTATTCATCTCTTAACTTTGCATTAAGAGGCATGGTTTGTAATGAAATAATGGATTTTTATTGCAAGATCTGATGTAACTGAAAACCAGACATGCTAATGTGGCCAATGCCCCTTCATCAAACCTGACAAGTCAGCAAAACCCTAGCTAAGCACAGGCTACATTTACATAATCACAAACAATAAGGTCATGTACAAAAGTAACCAGATAACTTCTCAAGGAGAACTTATTTACACTAGAACACAGTTCTCCAGTCCTAACTCAGGCAGACATTTTGGCTAAGACAATGAGACTGACAGGAAAACTGCAGTTTTGGGCATTGGGCTCTGCAAGTTCACAGGCACTTTTCTCAGTGAGCACAGTAAACAGAGCAACGTCCAAGAAAAATTTATCTTCCTTAACCCCTACCTAGATGTTTTTACAGCTAGCTTTGTTATAACTGCTAGTCAGAAAGAGGCAGCCTATTTGACACGAAAATAAATTTATCTCCAAAAGCTAGATGCCTGGCTTAATTTACATTTAAAGGTAACTTTTAAGTCACCTTCAACGCAAGTTTGACAGGAAGGCAGAAGTTTTTGAGGTATGGTTTACAGAGGAAAACTGAATTCCTGATGAAGTCTGTATCAATACCTTTTTAAAAACAGTTCAGACCACAGGTTTGATCTGTGTACATTCCAATCAAGCACAACATCCTGACCACTCACAGGTTCAAGAAAACAAAACACAAATTTAAAAATTACACTACTCAGATCTCAGTTAATAGTTTAGGCATATTTGTTCACAATCTGCTGACAGAGTAAAAGCAAAGTACCTCGTTAATTTCCATACGTAGAATGCAATTACAGAGTTTGAAATGTTCAATTTATTGAAAACAAGTGCAAGAAAAATGGTACAACTTTATTTATTTTCCACAAAGGGGGCCATTAAAATACACAAGTTGTCAGAAAAAAAAAATCTAGGTTAGAATCATAAAAGTTAGTATCTGAGAAGCTGAAGCACAAAAAAAAAAAAAAATCAGGTCACATTTGATGGTGCAAACAATTACAGGAAATACAGCCTATTCCACATTCAGGAAGAGCCCTCTCTTCCCACAAGTTTGCACTAGTCTGATAAAAACAATCCAGCTTCCTAGTTATTATGATGTGCACTTTAAACATCCTTGTTAATCCACAAAAGCCTTATTTACACATAAGTTAAAAGCACACATATGCAAAAATATCTATAACCTAAACAAAATTGCGACTTTTCTATTTTATTATAAAATAGGGTTGGTTTTTTTTTAAAAAAAAAGTTTCCTCCATATACATCTTCAAAACCAAATGCCATAAGGCAGAGACCATCTACTAAGTTAAGCACTACAATTTTCAAAAATCACACACTAGGATAGAGTTCAGAAAGAAAAATGTGTTTTGGATAATACACACAGCACAGAAATGGGCCAAAAAAAGTAGATGTACATTCTGAAACCTAACCAGATTAGATGTACTGTTCTTCATCTAAACCGACAGGTCCATTTCTATCTCTTGTTGTACACAATTACAAGAATTAATCACAACACAAGCCCATTTGAGTTTTGTTTTTAAATACTGGCACATAAAAATAAATAAAACAAACCCTAGCATTCCAGTAGAGAAAGCAATCCCATGTTTTATTTGTTTGAATTCTTAGGGTTGTGACTATTTCTTCAATTTGACCAGTACAAAATAAAATACAAAGGCTGATCGTAATACTATTCTTCTCAAGCATAAACAAAACCTTCAGGAAAATGGTTGTATAGTAAATAAAAAAAAAAAAAAAAAAAAGAAAAAAGAAAAAACAACACACAAACCCACACCTACCTAAAGCACAAAACAATAAACTAGAAAAAGCAAACCAAATTGCAGGGAGGAAGGGGCAAAGAGGGAACGTGAACACCGTAACTTTATTTTTAGATATATATAAATATATATATACACGTATCTGCCCTTAATACTTGATATTCTCAAAGGTGCTATGAAACGACTGTTGGAACTATTAAATATTATACTTTTAAGTAAGCGTTCTAAATCTTGCAGACCTTTCTAGCGACTATAGAACCCTTCTGGAGGATGTCAGTGTAGCATATAGTTCAAGACATTTAACACGGTGCCCCTTTGGTAACCAGGATAGGTGTTTTATAGAACAACAGTTGTTCCAACTTCTCAACGATTCATCGCTACTGACTATTCCACCTATGTAATACTGCGTGTAAGCATACAATATATGTAAGTCCATGCAATTATAGATACCCGCACAAATCCACACGTATTTTGTCATTCTCTGGTATCTTCTAATAGATTCGTTAATTTCACTACTCAAGTCGGTAATGGTGTTCAGAGGCCAGTCTCACACCTCAGAAAAAAAATAACTGGCGCCCCTTAGTGTTCAAATTCTGAAGTCTTGAAGCAATTTACAGATTTGCATGAAACATTTTTTTCAACATTCCAAAAAGTTTTCTGCCTCCACAATACTTCCACCCAATTGCCAACGTAAACAGGAAAAGCAGAAAAGCTTAAAGGGATAGCAGACTTCTTCCTGAGACTATTTAGAAACACGGATTGTATTTTATTTATCTTTTAAAGAAGAGTATGAAGAATAGCTCCAACACAACCCTTAAACTTTTTCAGCAAGAGTCTCCACAGCCCTCATTTTGGAACTCCGGTACTTCACAAAACAGATTTCCAGAGCTTTCAGTATATTAAAAAAATATCAAAAGATGCAAGGATTTCAGACGTTCCTTTTTCACTGTCCTTTTCGTACGGGAAAATGTTTTTCTTTCTTTTGTTCTCTGATCAAAAAAAAAAAAAAAAAAAAAAAAAAAGGTTTCGGGCCTCCTCTGGCCAAATACATTAAGTTGAAGAGATTGAGGAATTTAAAAATCCGACATCAAGCCTCCAGAAGGCTCATTTGTGCTAAGAAGGCGTCTTCTCAGTCAAGTTTCTTCTTAATGTTTATTGTAAATCTAACTATTCTGAAGAGATGGTTTGCTGTGATGACCAAGAACATAAGTTCTAAATAGTTTTACTTTTCAAATCCATATTTGCTCCAATAGAAATTCAAACTTCACCAAGAGTCTTGAAAATAAAAATAGAATCTCCCATTATATCACTTCCCACAGTCCATCTTTCAGTATTCTTCGCTGTTTTGTTGTTTCTTTGGTTGTGTTTTTTTAACTCCTCTATCATTTATTTCAGAAGGTAGCTTTTCTCGATATGCTATTTTTTTGTTGTAGTACAGTCACTATCTCATTTTTACAGTCTTGGGAGAGGGCGGGGAGTTGTTCTACCAAATATAACCAGCTCTTTCATCTTCCGAGGTCAACAACTTCCCAAACTTCTTTTAGCAAGGAGGAATATATCCGCAAACAAGAATCCTAACTCGAAATCCCAAAATTCAGTACTTCATGCTAAGAATCCCAACCAGTTGAAACTGTATAAATAATTTACAGTTTTATCATATTCTACAAAGCTACCAAATGCGACTAAACAAACAGGTCTCTCTAACTCTCCAGAAAGCCTAGGTTTAAGGTGGTAAGAAAGGAAATGCTTTTACCAAGAAAAGCAAACCTGTGAACCCCAAGCATAAAGCGAATTTAAAATACTAAGAACAAGTGTATCACCTTATTTTTAACACAGTAGGTCAGCTACTGTAGTGGGAAGACGTATGGGACGCATGAAGTTCCCAGCATATACTTTTTTTTTCTTTCCAAAATGCGACTATTTAATTGTAAAAACGCAACCTTAAAGGGAGCTATTTAGGAAAAAAAAGGGGGGTTGGGGAGTGTCACCCAGAGGAGCGGCCCCTCGCCCCTCCGAGGCAGGAGCGGGGTGCGGGGCTGGGGGCAGCAGTGGACCTTTGGCAGCAGTAGACGAGGCAATTTCGTAATTTCTTTTTTTTCCCTTCACTAAAGTCACACGTAGGAGTCCTTCAAGTTAGTTTCTTTAAAAGGTAAGGATAGCTGAAAGAAGAATTTGTTCGCTTCCCTTACAATATAGGAAAATTATAATTAGTTTGTGGCCAGTTTGGGGTGGGGTAGTGCTGGAGCTGGAGAAAGAGCTCGGCCCCCTCCGCCTTAGTCATTCAAGTTCAAGCAGCTTCCAGAACAGCCAAATCTCGAAACCAAACACCCTCCCAACCCTGCCCCCCCCGCTCGGGGCCCTCCGGCCGGGCCGGGGAGCGCTCCCCGAAGGGCGCCGCACAGGACCCCTCTCCCCGCCGCCGCGGGAGGGGAGGGGAGCGCCGCGCCGCCAGCCAGCCGGCCTTTCCCCTCCTCCCTGCCTTCCCCCAGAGCACATTCCTGAGCTCCTCTCCTCGCTCCCTCCCCGCCGTGCGGCAGTTACCCTTCCCCCGGTTTTAGGAGACGGTGCGGGGATGGGGGGGGGGGGGGGGGGAAGAAGGGGGAAAAAAAAAACCCCACGGGAGAGCGGGGACCTGTGCGGCCGGGGCTGCCTCTTCCCCCTCCCACTCGCTCACCGAGTCCCCCGGCACCACACGGCAGCAGCCAGGGCGGGGAGAGCCCGCACTTCCCCTTTGTTTTAGGCTCTCCAGCCGGGGGCCGAGAGCGTGCGGAGAACGGCGGGGAGAGCGAAACAGGCCCCGGGCTCCCCCCGCCGCCCGGCCAGGGCCGGGGCGGGGGGCCGAGCGGGATCCCGGGAGCGGCGCGGAGGCCCGGGGAAGGGGGGGAGGCAGGGCAGGGCGGCGGAGCGGGGGAGGGGGCGGCCAGGCGAGCGCTTTTACCTTCGTCCAGCAGCCTCTCGAGGTGGTTGAAGATCCCGCAGAAGTTGGGGAGGCTGCTCATCAGCTTCTTGTCGTTCATCAGCTGCATCAGGTAATCGGGGCTCGGCTTCGGCTTCTCCTTGGTTTCCATTTCCCCAACCATATTCCAAGCCCGCGCAGAGACGGCGAGCGCCCGCAGCAGCTCCGCCGAGCAACGCGACCACGGCACGGGGCGCCCGGCTGGATCCGGGCGGGCAGGGAGGCGGTGGGGGAGGGGAGGGGGCGGGGAGGGGAGCTTCCCCGAGGAAGGAGGAGGAGGAGGAGGATTCAAATCCGGAGACAAACGCAGACCCGCCGCCGAGTCCGAGGGACCGAAAAAAAGAGGAAACTCGGTAGAAACCCCCGTGCGGGCTGCGCCCTCCTCCCCGGGCACAAGGACCCGCCGCCGCCTCTCGGTGCCGCCGCCGCTTCCCTGCTCCGTGCGCCCTCGGCCGGCGCAGTCCTCGGTGTGTCCCCCCTCCTCCTCCTCCTCCTCCTCCCGCGCACACACACGCTGAGCCCGGCTTCTCCTCTCGGCGCGGCCCCCTGTCTCCGCGGCGGGGGAGGGAGGGGACGAGCGGGGCGGGCGGGCGCTGCTGGCGCGGCTGCCGCTTCCGAGGAGCCGCCGCCGGTGTCTCTCCGCTGTTGCCGCCGCCGCTGTTGTTGCCGCCGCGCTGCGCCTGGCGTATCCTCCTCTCCGCCTCCCGCCCGCCCGCCCTCCCGCCGCCGCCGCTGCCTGTGGCTGGTGAGTCTCAGCCCCGCCGCCGCCTCCTCACTTCTCCTCAGTTCGCTCCGGAGTTCGCTTCAGTTCAGGCTGCGCTGGCAGCAGCAGCAGCAGCGGCGGCAGGAGGAGGGGAGGGGCAGGGCCCGCGGGGGCGGGGACATGCCGGGGGGCGGGCCCAGGGGCGGGGCGGCCGTTGCTCGGCGGCCGGCGGCGGCAGCGCCGCTTGGCGGAGCCAGCTGTCGCTCCCTTTCCGCTCCGGGGGCCCGGGGCGGCGGCGGCCGCGGCGCGGCGGGGGTGGGGTGGGTAGGGAGGGGGCGCCGCCGGGCCGAAGCGGGTTTTCTCCCCCCGACCACGCCCCCTCCGAGCGTCTGCGCGTGGACAGGCGGCGCAGGCGCGCGGCCGCGCAGCCTCGCGTGCGCCTCCCGCGCGCCTCCCCCCGCCCCGCGGAAACACGCGCGCGCATAGAACTCTTCTAAACAAAGTCGTGTTGCTTCACCTATTGGGCGGGGGGAGGTGGGGCCGGGTCACGTGCGCCCTCGGGGGCGGGGAGAGCCCTGCCGAGGCGCGCGTGCGCCCGCCGTTTACAACGCCGCCGGCGCTTCGCGCGGCCACGGTCTCGCGCGGCAGAGGGGGGAGAACCGAGTGTGGGGGGCGGCGGTTGGTTGCGCCGCGCATGCGCGCGCTGGGCGGTGGGCGGTGCGGGTGGCGGACCGGCGCGAGGAGCAATTTCTAATCGGTAAAGCGGCCGCGGGGGCAGGAGGAGAGCACGGCTGAGGTGCCGGGGGAGTGCCCTGGCGGCGAGCCCCAACCGGCCCCGCGGGAGGGCCAGGAGAAGCGGGGATAGCGGGAGCTGCTCTCCCCGTCTGTCGGCCAGGCGGCGCGACCCCGCGTGCTGCGGGAGCGGTTTAACGGCTGCCTTCGACCTCGGAGGGGCGCGGAGCGGGCCGGGAGCTTGCTGGCGCTGCCGGGGGCGGAGGAGAAATGCCGGCGGTGGCGGCCCAGCCGTGCGCACGCCCCTTCCCCTGCACGCCCGACCCCGGAGCAACGGCGGCGGCCCCCGCCTGCGGCTGGCGCTGCGCAGCGCCGTGCCCCAGCCGGGCGGCCCGGCCGCCTCGGCGCCCCGCGGCAGCCTGGGCCGTCCTGCGGGTCCCAGTCGCGGCGCTGCCTTCCTGCCCAAGCCTCGCCGGCAGGCAGTTAGACGCCCTTTTTTGCTTACAGGGCAGCGCCGTGTTTTGGCATCAGCCACGGCTTGTTTGACGGGTTTGGATGGGAGACGTGATGGGAGCAGCAGTATCCGTCAGCCAGAACCAAAATTAACGTGCTCCATCCGCTGTAGCCGCAGAGGCAAAGCAGCGCGACGCGGTTGCTTGTACGTATTCCTCCTTCCCCACGCTGCTACTTGGTGTTTTTCTTTGATTTTTATTTAGAAGGTCGTCAGAAAGGTTTGATGCAATTTTCAGTAGCTTGGTAGAGCTTATGTTATAAAGCTAGATAAAAATCGCTTCATGCTTCACTCAGTTCGCTGAAAACAGTCATTTGTAATAGGACTAGGTATAAAGTCTAGACATTGCTTGAAGTTCTGTAAAAATTCAAATGTATTTTGATACATACTGCACAGTATTTGAAACAACTTTAAATATTGGGTTAATCACAGTGACCAATGCTTCCAAAACTAAAAAGAAGCACAAGCACGTTGTCATCTTGACAGATGTGCAGTTTTACTGGGTATTGTCAAGCAGTGTTATTCTGCTTTCCTGAAAGATGTGCATTGACAAAAATGTAGAGAAAGTGTAGTTCTCATAATAGTAAAAATGCCTTGGATTATTGCATTCCTGCTAGTGTTTGTTGGCTTTTTCACCTTTAAACATGTAGAACTCATTATTTGGACATGAGATTTTTGTATTTCATTTCAGGGTTTTGTTTAAGTAAAAATTAATGGTTTATGTAAGATAAGTCAGATTTATTACTTCTATCATTTTAAAAATGTGTGTTCAGCAAAAACATATTACCCTTGTTATCAAAGAAAGAGTAGCAATGTTACAAACCATTTTTTTAAATATAGATTCTTAGTCCGTCAATAACATGCCCAAAGCACACTGCAGTATGGCTATGGATGATGAAACAATACAGTTTCTATTTAGTAACAAGATTGTGTTTGCTCTTTTCCAACCTTGTTTTAAAATTGTGACAAGCTAAAACACAACCTTATATGCTTAACAAAATTGCCATGCTTTTATTTATCGTAGATCACTCTGAGAGATGATGCATTTTTGTAGCTCTTTATTTGCTAATTTTTAACCAGTGAGTGAAGGCTCTTTTTAACCCTGAGAAAACTTGGTACCAAATCCTTCAGTTTGATTAAGGGCATCCGTCACACGTCAGGCTTTCATCTGAAAATTAGATGAACTTAGATAATGTTAGAATAATTGTTCTGGACTGCTGATTCTCACAGTAAAAATAGCATATGGAGACTTTTTTTCAGCAGATTTGGTGCAGCTGTTCCCATACCACTTCATTATTGCTTCCTGCACATAAAGTGCTTCCAGTGCTTGAATATGAGCAGACAAAACAAGCACACAATATAAGGTAAGAAATACCAGCACAAGTTGTTGTGTAGTAACTGTCAGTTGTCTTACCTACTAATAGGAACAATATAGGTTATCCTGTGCTATTTTGCACTTACTTACTGGAGAATAAGATGGTGCATGCTAGCAGTTACTGAGGAATCAGTCATGCAGTGTAATGCAAAATTCAAGCTCTAGTTTGCTCTGTGTTAATCTGAATTATTTTCTCAGTCTGAACAGTACAGAAATTGAGGCAAAGCTATGTGCTGAAGCTGCCCACGTAATTAGGCATAAATGACTTAAGAAAAATTCTCATCCTTGATTTTTCCATAAATACTTCAAGACTCTGAATTTAAATCATTGGAAAAATGCCCTTGGAAAAGCTGAATGCTTTAACAAAATGTAGATAATTCACCATTAGTTTTAAATAAGCAAATCAGCATATCTTTCTTCATCAAGTATACATTAAAAACAAAAAAGCTACCTAAAAGCCCCTCTCAGCATGCCTTATGTTCTTCTCTCTGCCTTTACCTTCCCACACTTCCACATCCCAGGAAAGAGTGCCTGGGAGATGAAAGTTGAGTTGGTTCTGCTTAAAGAGCTGTGAGAAGGTATAGCTCCCATCAAGACTGCAACCTGATCTACAGAGGCACTAGAAATACTCTCACACTATATTGAACTTTGCATCTTTCCCGTGGGGGAAGAAATGGGGAGGGCTGGGGGGACACACAGAGCTGGGTAAACAGGTCCTGCAGGTAACAGGGAGAGGTGGTGTGGTATTGGTGTCAGGGGGTGGAGGGGTGGGTGTTGTTTTCATGAGCTTGTTTCAAGGTAACCAGGTCCTGTGGTCGTGCAAGGTTCTTCAGGTAACCACCCAATGCCTTAACTTCTCTCTGGACACAAGCAGGAGACTGTATTTTTAACTCTTGTGTTTTCATCTAGGTAGCCCTTCTTGTATTGTGTAACTTGTAGTGTTCTCCAACAGCTTCTCTTTTAAGGTGAAGTTTTATTGCATTAATCTAATCTCGAAGTAAGAAAAATCATGATAATGCCAGCAGCAGCCTCTGTATATTACAGTAAAGGCCTGCAATGATCATAAAAGGCAAATTAAATTACTGCTATAATGTTCGTAGCTGATAGCACCTTGGGAAATAGGAGAGCTGGAGGCTGATGACTACTGGGAAACATACTCTTTTAGTTAAAGTATTGGCTGTTACTTCCAGCGTCTCTGTTGAGCAAATCATTGGCATATACAGTTGGATGTCATCAGCCTTCTGCAACTCTGTCCGTAACAGGAAGGTACCAATATGCTATACTACTCTTCTTTAGGGAAAGAAGCAATTCTTCACTTACCCATTACAGTCACTCGAGAAAAAAAATACTATGTGTGCGATTCAGTATCGAATCATTCGTGGTGTACAAGATTGTAGCTGCTGTAACTGTAATGCAGCAGTCAGACCTGGCCACTACCAGGTGGACATCTGAAGTTCATTCATCTCTGGCAAGTGATTAATACACGAACAGAATAAGCCAGACTAAAAATCTCAAGAACCAATTATATTGTTGTCAGACACATTACAGAATTTCAAAAACATAACTCCTTTGACATTAAGCCAAACTGACAGGTAACTTTTCAAACAGAAGCCATAGTAGTGCATCATTCAAAGTAATAAGCAGAAGGCATAGTGTTCATAGTCTAAAAAGGGAAGAGTTTTAAAAAAAAAAAAATTTTAAAAAGCCCATGTTCCAATGACTATCTCAAGTTCTTTAACTATTTATGCTAACACTTATCTGTCCACTATGTATGCCAGGTTTATCCTGCCTGTAGAAGTGGGTGCTTTATTCCAGCTTGAATGTTTTCCTGACACAGCAGAGAGTTAAAAATGTCTTGACTTCTGTTTAAATCCCAGGATGGGCTTCATCCATTAAATATAGATAATAACACATATAGATTATAACAAATTTCTGAGTGCTGTGTGTATTCTTGGAAGAGATAATGCCTAAATTTGTCAACTACCGATGCTAAGTGATTGCTGAAGAAGTGGAAGATACAAGTTTTAAGCCCACCTTAGTCTGTAAGGATTCAGATTTGTCTTCTATACTTAATGTACCTCAAGCGGTACAACAACAGTGAAGAAGAGTATAGTAACCCACAGTATCCTGTTAGAACTGTCCATTCCTCAGGTTGGAATAAAGGAGCCAGGAGAAGAGATATCTTTGTAATTCATCCTCTTACATAAGAGTGGGAAGAGCTGCATTCTCACTGTTGCTGTGGTTGTGTATTAGTTATGCAGCCATTAAGTTGGGGAGAAAAGAAAATGTTAAGTCAAACAAGAAAGTGTTTGCCACCTTTGACCTAAATCTTGTACCTGTCAGTTTTCTTGGTAAAGTATGTATTCCATATACCTTAAGTTACTGTAATAAGATAGTGTTACGCAGATAGGATGGAGGGGCCTAAATTATGCTTCATAAAATATTAAGCATTTTGTTTAAGTCCGAGTAGTTAGAATCATGGAATGGTTTGGGTTGGAAGGGACCTTTAAAGGCCATCTAGTCCAACCCCCCTGCAATGAGCAGGGACGTCTTCAACTAGATCAGGTTGCTCAAAGCCCCGTCCAGCCTGACCTTGAATGCTTCCAGTGATGGGGCGTCAACAACTTCTCTGGGCAACCTGTTCTAGTATTTCACCATCCTCATATTAGTGAAGGCATGGATATGGGCATGGCCAGACTCTGTTCAGTGGTGCCCAGCGACAGGACAAGGGGCAATGGGCGCAAACTGGAACAGAGGAAGTTCCGCCTGAACATGAGAAAAAACGTCTTCACTGTGAGGGTGACGGAGCACCGGAACAGGCTGCCCAGGGAGGCTGTGGAGTCTCCTTCTCTGGAGATACTCAAAACCTGCCTGGACGCGGTCCTGTGCAACCTGCTGTAGGTGAACCTGCTCTGGCAGGGGGGTTGGACTAGATGAGGTCCCTTCCAACCCCTGCCGTTCTGTGATTCTGTGTTGGGCTTCACCTTATCTAAGTACCAAATAGCCGTGGTTATGCGTGGAAAATATGTAAATCAATATATAGTAGAATTTATTACATCAATGTTCAAGATTGCCATAGATTAATCAGCTATTAGGTTATACTTAAGTAGATAATTTCCGTGGGTATGGAATGTACATGCTATGTCTTTATGGACTACTACGTAGACTTTTCTCCAGAAAAGAGAGCATTCTAGCAACGGGAAAACATGTGTCTGTCCAGAGAGAGTGGTAGTTCTGCTAGGCTCCCAAGAAATCTCTGTGCCTTAAAACCAAAGTTTAGATTGCTTTCATTTCACACTCTTCAGTAGGAGATCAAAATGAATCTCATGTATGCCAGTTCTATTATTATGTTGCTGAGAAAGGCAGAAAACTGTGAGAAGGAGGGAAAGAAAAGCAATCTGAGAAAGCATAGAAGGGAAAAAATTACCAGCAATTAGAGAGAGAAAACTAAATCGAGGTGCTACATTGTAAACATAAAATTTACCCACTTTATCATCTCGTTCATTACAGCACTTAAATTTAAAAGCTGGGGGGAAAAAAGCTAATCATTCACAGAACATATTTGAATTGTGCATTTTGAAGCTATGTTTTACCTCTAAGCTCATAAACTTCCCTACATCTTGTAATTTATAAACACTTGCATTGTTTTTGTGCACTTCACTGTTGGATCATCAATATTCTTCCTAGCTCACTAAAAGAAGCCAAATAATCTCTTGAAATACACCATGCACATTTCCAGTGTTTCTAATCCCATGCACAGTCCTGTAGCTTCAGTTAATGTGGTAGATACTGCGCTTGCCATCTGTACAGTCACAAAATTACTACCTTAGCTATACCGCTCCAGGCTTGCACAGGGGAGAACTTCAAATGGCCTCTGGCCTGTCGCTTATGGAGAGCTTGGGTACAGAAACGCTGTGTGAGCCAGCCTGTGCCACGCGTTGCCGAAGTGGGAGTAGCAGCGAGTGTGTATTACTGTGAGTGCTGCCTACCTCTGTGGAGGCGCTGAATTGACCGTTGCTAAATATATCTGTCATTGAAGTCCAGCTAACACACATTCTAGTTTAAAAGACTACAGAATTAGGATATCTGGAAATTAAGAATATTAAGAAATCTTAGCTATTATTTCAGACATACCTGTTTGTTTTTTACCTTCTATCTGATTTGCACTAGATATCTAACCTTAAAACTATTCAGGATAACATTCTGCATTTTAATTGATGCAGTCATCTCCACTACAGTAATGTCCTCAGCAGCTTTTTTTATTTGCTATGTGTAACTAAAAATACAATGTTGAAAGACATATTTCTGTGTAAGTTACGTAATCAAAAGTATTTTTACTTTTCACCATAGTGAGAAGTATTTTCACCTTCACTATAGGATTTTTTTTTTTTTTTTTTTAAAAAAAAAAGACAAAGTTCATGTCAGGAAAATTTGCAGATTTATTTTGGCAACCACAGTGGCAAAGAGCTGACAGCTGAAGAAACTGATAAGTTCTGTTTTTCAGGTGCACCATCTTTTGGTAAAATACCATAGTATATTGGTTACTGTTGAATATAAATGAAATGCTTTCAGCCTTAACTTTGTAAATAGATTTAAATTAACCATTCTTCTCAATTACTACTAAAGCCAAGTAGAGCTTAAAAATGTAATTGATGCATTAATTTAACTTTTCCTTTTAACATATCTGAAATATGAATGTATATGTATATTGACTTACACCAAGGGATTGGTGGTGGTGTGTTACTTATGCTTCTTAATGTTCAGTACACAAAGAGCAGCAGTTCTTACCCAAGGAGCTTATATTTAACTGGACAGAAAACATCTAAACGTAATTATAAGAAAACTTTGCAATTTTTTTAAACCTTCTGGTGATGAGCAAGAAACATTTGTATTGGCTGGGCCTTCTAATAAAATGTAATTAATCAGTCTGAAAAGTCCAGAATCTTATTTTTTACTAGAAATCTTTTTTTTTTCCCCACTCAAAATACTTTATATATTCCAAGTCTTTATTAAATACAAATCTCTTTTTATGTATATAATAGTGAAGAGAAGTACCTGGAGATACAAAGCTGTGAGGAAAGAAAAAAGACCAACCAATATGAATCTTAAAAGCTTCTGGAGATGAGACAGAATTGCCCAACAGTGTCATCCCAGGCAAAGGACAGAGAGCAGCACTACAGTAGTTGTTGATTACCCACACAAAGACCATTGTGCTTCCGTGCTATAGTACGTTCAGAAGCTTGCTCTCTGCTTTATCTGTTCATGGGTATTTGTGCCTTTTCTCTAAAAGGAAACAGTAGTGTTCAATCTCTTAATATTTTTATGGTCCTTTTTCACTTTGCTTTGTTTGTGGATGACTGACTTACTGTCTCCCATTTGCTCTTCCTACCCACAGTCTTTCTGCTGAGTGTGGGAGGTCTTTCCTGGAGTATAGCAGCCACATACGTTGTAGTTATGATAGGCCCCAGAGCCTGTTTCACAGTTTTCTACTCTTCAGAAGCTATGAAATGCTTTGTAGTAAAGTACTTCAAGTTGCTTGGATGAAAGCCATTATAAAAGTGCAGAGAATTATTGCTTAAGCACTTCAACAGATTCAGGATTTCCTCATAGAAACAGGAAGCATCCCAGATCTCATGCCATCTTTGTTGGCATTTGTAGGCTAGTGCATCATAAGTCCCTATTTGGCTGTCACTGGAGCTCAAAGGACAAGTCATAACAATCAGTAAAACAAGATTCTTGGGCTCAAAGCCAAAAGGTGAGCATTTCTGGGTTGTTAGCTAGCTAATCTAGGAGTTCTGACTCATTTTAAGCTATAGTCACTTCATACAAGATCATATGATCTTATTTAGCTAATACTGTATCTGATTATTATTTAAAATTAGTTCATTGCTTGATGACAGTAATTCATTGTTACAAGTTTATAAGCACAATAAGGGGTGGGATTCACTTGCCTTATGGTATTCTACTTGAATCTCCAGAAGGTCACTTTTCTCGCATAGTCCCTGTATGGCATCTGCACGCATGTCTCTTACACCTTGTGGACGCCGGGAGCGGCCACTGCGAACTGTTGAACGGTCAGCTGAATCTCACTGTAAGCACGCAGAAACATTTTTGTATCAACCCCTTTTGCTCAGAATAGCGTGAACAGCAGTTTGGGTTCAGGATTTTGACAAGAACTAAATTACTCTGTTGAAGGTAATGGCGTCATTCCCTAGCTTTGGCTTTCAGGAGTGTGTTAGTATTTTACATTCATAAAGTCATTGTGTTGGATGGACCACAGAGTAGAGGGGCAAGGGAGTAGGCCGAGAAGTTCACTATGGTGTAGAGGCAAAATGGAGTAATCACCCAGATTTAGATATAGTGGTCTGATAAAAAAAAAAAAAAAATCACTGCAGCTAAATTTGAAGCGTCTGGAAATTACACTTTACCCTGCTGGCCATCTCTCAAATTCTCATAAATTTTTATAATTCTTCTTAGTTTGAAATGTTTCATGTTTGGTCTCCAGTTGTGACTGAAATATAAGGAAGGGAAACATAACACGTTTCCTGTATATTCCAATGACTTTTGTACAGATTTTGTTCACATGAGTCTAGATATTCCTGTTCATTTAGGACATAAAGAAGTTCCAAGTACATATTACAACTTTTCTTATAACTTGTAGAAGTTTCTAAGGCCACTTTCTCTAATAGGCAGCTTTGTATTATGGAATTTATTGTATCATTCATAAATAAACAGTTGGACTCGATGATCTTGGAGGTCTGTTCCAATCAAAACGATTCTGTGATTGTAAAGATGATCACTGAAATGTTAACATCTCCTATGGTATTTGTTTAAAAATATGTCTTTAAAAGTTTCACAGGCAGTTTTCTTCACCTTTTAGGTATTTATATAACTTGTCAAACTAAGAAAGAAAGGTTATTACACTGACGTTGATTACAGGTTTTTGTTTTTACAGAACAGGTGTGACAATTGTCTCTGTTTTTAGCACACACCCCCCCCACACACACCCCCCATATCCTGATAGGACTGAAGAACTGTTACCCTGTCAGCTTAAGGAGCAGAGAAATGCAAAAATAAGTTTCCCAGAGAGTACACTCCGCTGTCCAGTTTGCATAACAATACTGTTTTGTAACATATTAACAAATTAATCTTTAGTCTGGTCTGACAATATGCTCAAAAACCAACAGATTGTGGCAGGAGCTATAAAGAAAACACTACTTGCGGCAAGGCAGGAGAAAAATTATCCTGAATTTTTGTAATTCTGTTTTGCTTAAAGAAGGTCAGCATGAAGACAGGTATTAAGTAATCCAAATTAGGCAGCCCTCCTTCTTCCCACCCTAGAAAGGTCTGGAAAGTCCCTGTTATTTGGGAAGCTGGCAAACCACTTCTCTGTTAGAGGTGGAGAGGAGGCACTGCTGGACTTAAAGCATTTCCCCATCTCTAGAATTTTTCTGCTTGCTTTTAAAAGTCATGATGTAGCCAATCAGATGGCCAATTTTCATGCCAGAAGGTCTTCCCCTTAGCAAGTCAATTTAAGTATACATCCTTACCTTGGTTTTCCTTCCAGGTAGTCTATTTATAGCTATCCATCTGATTTTCATTACTAGAGGCATAATTGATCTTTTGTCCCATTTTGAAGTTTGTACGCACCTGTCTTACAGGTTAGTAGTGAAATCAATTATCCCTCTGGCTACAGATATATCTTGGTACTTCATTAGAAGTTTGTCAGAGTAGGTGGAGTCCTTTGTGTTAGATTGACAACAGGTGATTAGCGGGGGAGTCTTAGCAGTGTACGCTCAGTTTGCATGCTCAGGCTTGTACCCGATGTTACATTGATATGTTCACTGTTTTGCTCCAGTGATCAGGTTTTGGGCAGGTCTGGTAGCAAAAACCAAAAACCAACCAACCAACAAAACCCAGCTGAGTTCATTTAAGGAGGAGACTGAAATACAGAGAGTAATTTGAAAAAAATATACTTGGACTTTTCTGTTATCACAAGTACAAAATAGTAAATTAGCAACGTAGTAAGATAAGTGAATATTACAAATACATTATGTCACTGAAATGACCATTTTGCATATAGTATTGGTGTCATTCTGTTGTATCTTCATATGATTGATGTGGAGCTTGATGAATTGAGTGAGTTACATTATTTCATTCTAACTTTGTCCTCACAACAAGCAAAAAACTGCTGTCTTTTGGCTGCTTATGATCAAGGATTCTGTTATGTGTGTAATCACTAATTGTGTCTAATTACAGACTTGACTGTTTAGTGGCCTTTGTGCCCTTTTGGCTGAAGAGGATACCTAAGCACAGCAGTCATAGATCACAAATCATTGCGTGTAGGTAGTGTGATGTAATCCTTCAAAATTAATTTGATCTCAGATCATGAAATAAAAACAAAATAATTATTGTGTTATACATTCCTTCATTTTTAAAAATAAAAATACCCCCAAAAAATTGCAGAATTTTATGTGTGGGGTTGGACTAGATGATCTCAAGAGGTCCATTCCACCCTAAACGATTCTGTGAATTTGTTCAATTATGAAAATACATTAAATATCAAATTTTATTGGTGTTCTGTTTTTTTGTATCTGTGATTCTAGCCTTTTTGCCAGTGTTGTTTTTTAGAAATAGTGGAGTTTTATATATAAATATATACAGCACTAGGTCCAAATTGTATGGGTTTGTAGCTGTACAGCAGATAATAATACGCTTGAAGCTACATTGTGATCTTATTACCTCTCATTAATTGTCAAATTACCTAAAATTGCCTTTCATATAACCTGCTTGTCCTTTTACGTAAATGGTTTAAGTTGGTCTCTCAGCGTGTGGACCACAAACAAGTAGAGAGAAGCATTTAGAGAAATTTCTCCGGCTTCCGAAACGTGAAGTATTTTGCTTCTCCTCTCGAAAAATTACACGACAGAACAAAAGTGGGAAGAAAGCGCGCACGTCCTTTGCAGCGTTGTCTGTGCAAAGCCGGTCTGTTGGGTCATGCGCAGAAAAACGCCAGGCAGTGAGACCGAGATTGTATTGACAAGAACAAGATGAATGGCCCCCTGGAGACTGTGGGGTTTGTATGCTGCTTCCACCACCTTTTCATCCCTTTGTACCCCTTTCAGTTCATATGCAGATTAACTCAAACCAAGCCCTCACTAAATACTCTTTTTCACTTTAGTTTTGGAAGGTAGACGGAGGATCTAAATATTTATGAGGCTTTTTTCCTCTGGTTTATGATGCACTCTTGTTGAATGTTGAGGAATTACGTTAATGAATGCATGCCTGCACACACAGACACAGAAACCGGGCAAAAGGAAAAAAACCACACAAAGCGTTGTCAGCTCTAATGTCAGCACTTACTAAACAGTTCCCATGAAAAAAAAAAAAAAGGCAAAGAGATTTAAAATCTGTTGCCAGGAGAAAAATAAATTGTATGGCTGAGCACAAAAGAAAGAACAAAGTTTCATCTTTGCTTTCCTCAGCTGCAAATGTAACTCTTGTTTCAGCTCTGAATGAATTTGAAATAAAACAAGTTAATTGAAAAATGAAAACTTGTCTAAAAAGTCTTAACTGGATTTGTGTTTTCAGTAATGAAGAAAAGGCAAAGCTGCAGTCCTGTACAAGTTTCCTTCAACAGCAGTAGTAATAAACGTGATACGTTGTTTTTTTGTATGATAGAAGGTGCAGTTAAGTATCATTTAATTTGAGTTACAAGTCAAATAATTCAATGAAACTGTTCTTGCTATGATTTTGCTAACTTCCATACATTTACTTAGGAGGGTTAGATTTTATGAGACTGACAGGTTTTCTGGAAACTAAACTGACATTTTTTTAAATACATAGAATATACTGAGATTATAGCTAGATATACCAGAATATGAATTTATTTTCAGAACGGGTAGTTCAAAACTGTAACTTAAGGAACATGCTTTTTATAGATGGAAGACTATATTGCATTAAAATACTAGAACTGAAATATGGATATATTAATTCTTTTAATACTACGTTGTCAAGAAGAGTCATCTCTTCAACCTTTAATCATCTCTACCGCCCTTCTGCCCCTTTTTATTCTCTGGTGCAGGCATAGCTGTGGCAGACAGGGCCCTAACTCATACAAGCGGGACAGTAAATTCTTTCACATTCATGAACCAGAACATGAGATCTTAAATCGTGCTTTTGTGCTGTCATTTAAAAACTTACTGAAGCAATTGCAGAATGTTAACTCGTAGCTCTTCAAGTGCAATGGTATTTCACTGTCTAGGCTCTGTTTTTCATATTTATAATATGCCTATCTGAATTTCATAAAACATTGCCCTAATAAATAAGTTCATGTTTTTATTGTACTGTCTTTTCAAGGTATTCAATTTCATATGTAATTAAATCCAGTAAAGCCATCTACATTTCATTTATTCTGAAGTTATTGTTAATGATCTTCAAATATTAGTTTTGCTATTTTCAGTGACTTTGCCTGTGTTACCCAAGGGTTAAATGAAACAAATTTTGCTTAGCAGGTCCCAAGACACTGAAGTTGTATACAACCTAATAAAAAATTAGTACTTGACAACTGAAATTGCATCACTTTTGTTCAGTCCTTTAACCTGCGTCTTCTCCCCCTTGCTTTTTTGTTTCTATAAATCTACATTGTCAGTTGTGTCCAGATACAATTTAATATATTGTTGAAGTACTTAAACCCCTTCAACTTAAAAGTGATCAAAAAAATCTCAGTTTTGTCTGTTAACTGGGAGATTTCAAACTTACCTGGACTTGTCCGGCCTGGGCAAACTGGAGCACTTATGTGGGATCTTAGTGAAACGTATTTGCACATCTGTATAATGACTTGCCTCTTTTTTCTGTGGGTGGATTTGCAGGGAGGGGAAGAAGGACTTCCTTCTGTATATACATGTACAGGACACCGTGGATTAACAGGTGAATGAGGAAAATGCATCAAGCTGGTAAATGTTGGAAGAGCAGAGCAGCAGGGAGATGAGGTACTTGAATAAGCTTTAAGAAGGAAGAATTGGAAGGAAGGAACAGAAAAGCTGGGGAAAACGCTGAAGAGTGATGCGGTGGTAGAGGCAGACATAGTGGAAAGCTTTTATATGGAGGATAGTAAGGAAAAACCAAAGTTGGGAGAGTCCTTGGCTTGAGCAGAGCGTATTTTTGGCTCCCTTTAAGCTATTAAAACTCCCAAAGAGAGGTGGAAAAAAGTGGCACACAAGCCAAGGTCATTGAAAATAGTTTTTGGGGGTAAGAAAGGTGGATGAACTATAGGCCTAAGTCAGGGAGCAGGCCTGCCCGAGTCCTGTAAAAGGCCATCATTTGTAACACCAAGAAAGTACTCCCCTGCCCCCCACCCCCAAAAAAAATAAAAGCCCCAAAGCCAAAGAGGTTGTAGCCCACAGGAGTGCCGTATTAATGATGAGGAAAGCAATTATCTGTACTTTGCCCAAAAGGAAACGGCACAGGAAAATACAAGAATTTACAAAGATGACAAGCCTGAGCTAGACATCGTACACACACGCCCATCAGCTGCATGTCAGCCCAGCACGCTGACGTTAAGGACAGGCCTCGTCCCGTGTCAGCAGCTTATCTAGAAAGGGACCCGCGTGAGGAGCCAGAAAGTCCTGTCTAGACCAACGGGACTTCTGGCCTGTGTATTAGCTAGCTCACGTTCTTTAAATAGAACGTAGGACGGAGTTACCTAAACTGAGCGCTTATTTTCTTCCTCTGAAACCCATTTGCATCCACACATTTCTAACCTATTGGAATAAACCGTGCTGCCAGAAGGCGAAAACGCACAAATGCAATTACACAAGTAGAACAGTAATGCTTTCAGTGGATTCCTAAAGGCAAGACCACAAACCTACCTAGTGATCTTCTGCCCCACGAAGTTTTGCTTCAAAAATCAAGTATAGGAGCACATTCTTCACTGTCCTGAATCAGAGAGTCTTACAATGGATTCAGACTTTAGATCCCAGTGCAAAATCCCAATTCCTGCGGGGGTGGGGGTCATTGAACTGACTGTAAGGACCCAAATCACAGTGCTGTCAGGATTACCAAACAGGTTAAGCTTTGCAACAGTAGAAACTCCCCTTCAGTCGTTTGCTAGGTGAAGAACTCCCTTCACGTTTTTTACTATTTTCCATTGTCTGATGAATTTGCTCAAATCCAGAAGTCACAAGATATGTAAGGATTTAAAAAAAAAAAAAAATCCCACACACCACTGGAAATTGCAGGTAAGTTTTCTCAACACTCATCTTTTGTGGTGAACACTAAAAATGAGCAATCTTCCTTTTTCCTAAGGCTGATTCTGAAGCGTTGTCACATTTTATCTGAAGGCAGTGGGGTGCAGCCATGTGTTTTCAAGAAAGTACTTCCTTGAGTCCGCTTAATCTTTAGGCTGAGATTTTTCCAAATGGATTCCTGCATAAATTTACCTTTTTTTTTTCTTCCCAAAAGAAATTTCCTACAGCTGAATCACAGCGCTCTAAAGGGAACCTGCCACTCTGCCTAAGCTACGAGAAGTCTAGCTGTTTCCGTACTAGCGTAACAGTCATCTCGCAGATGGAAGGTGTATCTCCACGGATGGCACTGAACCGAAAGGGAATCTGAAAGGCAATCCATTTTTTTTGCGAGTTTGATGTACATGCTTACAATATTCCTCTTTGGTGCCTAAACAATTGCTTTAGGTGTATAACATGGAAATTGTCTGTCTCCCTCTGTACTCACAGATGCCTCAACTTCTGCTGATAGGTAGACCTAGAGCTCCTAGCAGACAGCTTACAAAGTGCTGAAGCCACAGTTACCAAAGTGCTTAGAGGTCTAGCATAAGATGTCCTAAGACAAGGTCTCAAAATACATTCTCCCCTAACATTTAAAAAAAAAAGAGATATTGTTCATCATCCCTGAGAAAATTGACATAGCAGGTCTACAAATTTTCTCAAGTTATCGTGGGTTATGCATGCTTTTTTCTTATCTCCTCGTACATAAGCAATGTTCAGATTCACGAGCATGGTTCTGTTAGGACTCCCTGCAAATCTAGTTTCCAGAAATATCTTTCAGGACCTAACCTTCATGAATTAATTGATGAAGGAACCCGAGCCCGCCTCCAGACACAAAGACGTATTACCTTAGGTACAGAACTCCTCTAAGGGTTGAGTGTTGTAACAGCAGGGCTGCGAGATGCTGGTGGAGTAAAACAGAACATCATTCCTCCCTCTTACACAAATCAACTCCAGATTTCTTCACAAATCATCAAGAGGTTAGCGGTTGTTCTTCCAGGCAAGCAGCTTCCAATATCAACAGTGCCGACCTAGGAAGAAGGAAAGTGGATTTGGGGGAGTTTTCCTCTCCAAGCGCAGTATTTTTCTTACCCTGCTTTCTCCTGTTTGAATTTCTCCACGTAAAGGGGGGAGGGGAGAGGAACAGACTTCTGTTTAATAACTGTTTTCTTACCTGTTATTTTTGCCAGCAGAATCTGCACACTTTATAAATACAAAGTGATTATTTGAAAGGCAAAAGAAGATACAGGCAAAACTTGCAGACTTATTTGAAGAAGAATACAGAATAAACTAATACGGAGCCTGTACTATTATTTCAAGAATACATACTCCCTATATCAGAAAATAATAATTTGGCACCATTCCATTTCTGCCATTTTTTAAGCGGTACGCATTGCTAATTTGTTTGTCAAGGATTTTCTTCAGCAAAGTGTGAGAATTCTTGTTTTAAGAACTGTTGAATATCAGAAATTACATCAATGAAGGAAGCTTACAGAAACCTCAAGCATCATTCCTCCCTAAAGATCATTCAGTGTTCCTAAACTGTGAACGGAATTTGTTCGCACAAGTGTAATTCCACTAAATGTCGATGCTCATAAGTTGAGTACTAATTACATGATCTAATTTTGGAGCATTCTAAAAGTTTATTTCTGAATCAGTTATCTTTTGCTTTCTTTAATTTGTCATCTTGGTTTTCACAAAAAAAAAAAAAAACCCACCAAAAAAACCCCACATCATCTAAGCTGGAAACAAATCGATTAACATTTTGTGATGTTCATCCGAGGAAAATAAAGGGATTTGTTCTGTTCTTTAAACACTGCCTTAGTCATTTTACCAGGGTGATTTTTAAGAATAATGTCATATAAATGAGGGTAATGATCTAGAAAGGCGCTGGAATGAGACAAAAGGAACCTGGATTTAATGTCAACTTTTGATACAGATTTTCCAGCTGCAACTCTTCTAAAAAGTTAAACAGACCAGACCAGGACCGAGCTGTGACTGTAAGGCTGGGCGCCCTGGGCTGGCCGTGTTCAAACTGTTAAGGTTTCATCCAGCACAGCGTGGTCACCTGCCGACCGGTGCCCGGGAAGTCTTTGGGAAAGTGCTAGTTGGCCTTGGGGGAAAACCATCCCGGGGCTGTCCTGACACACAAACAGCACCCACACCGGGATGCGCTCCCTGGCGCTGCTTCGTTTCTCGGCGCAGATGTAAGCCCCGCGTGAGTTTGAGCAGAGCACGGGATTGTTCTATCTTTAAGTGCCCCATTAGTGGGGAATAGCTATTTTTCCTTTCTTCCTCTTCTTATCTGCTACGTCTATTTGGATTATGGTATCACTGGTAAAAATCGTCTCTTTCTGTTGTGTGTAAACCATCTATTACAGTAAGATCATAGCTTTAGTTTGAAGTTATTACACAGTATACTAATTAGAGTAGCAACAAAAAGATTGCCAAAATTTAGAAAAGCCTGATAAAAGAAAAGGAAATCTTCAGCTCTCCGCACAAATATATATATCTTTCTATAAGTGTGAATCTGTAAATATACTAATATATAGCAGTGTGTGTATATATATATACACACCCCCCAAATAGTGTGTGTGTGTGTGTGTATATTTTTAAATATACCATGCAAAAGAGTTCTGCATTACTGTATACCTCTGCCAGCAGAATTAAGATAACAATCTATTACACAGCTCTTTGACAGAAATGTTACAGTTAATTAGATAAACTTACTCTTCTACCATGAATGACTCTTCTAAAAACCTGGACACATTTCCACATAGGCATATACAACATTTCACTCAAAACTGACAGTGTTTCACAGAGGAAATATGGAGGAACTAGGAATAGCTAGTTTCTTTCTGTTAATCTTTTAAATTTTCTTTTAAGATCAGGTTACATACCATAGCATTTAAATTACAGAATGGAAAAAACTATTTATAAAGGATGAAGTTAGCCACTGAGCTGAGGCACAGCGTAAGAAAACTGGAACCCAAGCACAGGACAGGTGTTTTAATGGCGCATACTTGAGACTGAATTTCCTTCCAACAGTGGTAGCTGTACATGAAACAAGAAAAGTAGTAAAGCAAACAGTAAAGGACAACAGTGACAGCACAAAGAGGGAGTTTGCACAGCAATGACAACGACGAAAAAGCAAGCTTGTAAATTAGAAACTTTTCAGAAACCCATAAATCTTTTTTCTTTTCTTCTAGTAATCATAGTTCCAAGTAAAATTGGGTGAAATAGCCAAGAAATAAGCAAAGTAGCGGCCTAATCACACTTCAAGACTGCCATCTACAAACACTCCAGACTTCCTCTGGGTTTACCAGCACTTGGAAGCTCCATCTAGAATGTCCATTTAGTACCAGCTGCCAACATTGCCAGGGACAAATTTATTGAATAAATACTACAGTGTGTGGCAGAACTTCCTCAAGCGATGGTAAATGATGCAACTTTGCAAACTGCTACAGTACGTACACCCTCCCTTAGTCCAGGGAAAAGAAAAAAACAGAAGTGATGGAGCCAAACACTTATTAAGGCCCTTCAGACCTGATTAAAGTCAAATTGCAGGAAACATTTACTTACTTTAATATAAAATATGCACAGCAACACAACCTTAATTAGACACATACATCTCTCAAGATATCAATAAATGTTTCCTTCTTGATAAGTCTGATTTAATAGACTGTAATAACAGGGGAATGTTTCTGAAACATCATTTAGGGAAGTCGGAGAAACAAACAAGCTCAACTATTTAAACCTCAACACCAATTAGCAGACCATCCTTTTCAAGAAAATATCTGAATTTCAAGTTTATTTAGGTTCAGCCAAACACAATAAAGGCTTTGTTTTTAGAATAATCAGTTTTGAAACTTGAGAAACAGCTTCTGTGCATTGGTATCTTCGTTCACAGGAGGCTACATAAGCAGCAAAACGTGTCGGATGCTTCAGGTCTTAGCAGTGAGCTAGAAAATAAATTTGAAGACAGACCTCCCCATCTGAAGGGTTTTTGTCTCTTTGTTCTACCTTTGCATGAAGCAGAAATTGAGAGGTCAGAAATGGGATCTCATGTTGTGCAGCTATCTGGTAACAGCACGGTGTCCGGCTTAGCCGGGTGAGTTCTCAGCGGGGTTAACACCTCACGAAACCTCGAAGCAAGCAATATACGGCACGCACTCCTAGCAATTTCAGGCAAAGTCTTCTGTGTTCATTCATAAAAGTACTTGCACCCCCTTTTTGGCCATTTACACCAGAGAAAAGCTTTTGCAGTTTGCTTAAAACTGCCAAGAACGAAGCTCCAATATCTCTTCTCATAGAGGTTTCTGTTCCAGTTCAAACACCGAACGTTTGGTTTGTGTTGAACAGTGGGCTGCTGGTTGTATTTCAGAGGTGATGACAGAAGGAAAAACTACCACAAACGAAGACCTGCTAGAAGAAATGGGGACCCAGTGTGTCTCCAAGCACAGGAGAGGGGAGGGTTTGTGTCTGGAGCCAGTAATGGGTGTGAAATAGCGACCTGATCCTTAAACCTCGCATCATGCCATAACTGCTCTGTGAACAAGCCAGGGCTGCAGAGCAAGGAGATCTCTTTGCTCCGAGATGATGCTCTTGCCAGCAAGAGAGAGCAGAATGAGTAGTCCTACTGAATGCGACCTGTGAAAATGCTTACCCGGGTCTGTATCAATACTGCTTGATTTTCTCAAAATGGTTTCCTGAGTATGGGTGGGCTCTCCTTTGTCCTGTGTGAAAGTGAGCGGCCTCAGTTATTCTGCTGTTGTGGGAAGTGAAGCAAACAATTACGTTTGTTCAGGTTCTTGTAATTCAGAAGTAAGAATATTTGAGCATAAAGTCAATAGTGGATTTACACTGCAGTCAGTTCATAAAACCAGGTAGCACTGTTTTATAGATTAGGGGGAAGATTCAAACCCACCTGACATCAATGGATATTTTGATTTACTAATGCCAGGATTTCATCCCTAATTTTCCAGAATAATGATTAAAATTACAATATCTCTTTGAAAGGGGCTTTTCTTAAAAAAAAAAAAAAAAAAAAAATTAATTCCAAAGACAGTATTTGAAAGGTTTTAAAACTGTGTCTCATATAAATGGTGGATGACCTGTACAATAAAAATGACAGACATTTCATCTGTATTATTTTTTCTGTTACTTCAGATATTTAAACATGCTGAAATAAAAGGCCCCAGAATAAACAGCAATAGAAAACATAGAACTTAAAATGTCAGAAAACTTCACAATATCATTAACTGCAAATAAACTCTCAAACTCAGCATTTTGTATTTCTTCATGACATGACTAGCTTTTTAAAGAGACATAAAATCAAAAGCACAAAACACTTTTTTTAAAAGTGTACATACATGCAGATACGAGCTGAGACTCATATTTATGAAAGAAGTGAACTGAAATTTTTGTATGTCGCTATACTACTGACTATATCACATTGAGGAAAAACCTGCATTTTAGCAATGGTTTTGCTACATTAAAATCTGTGGCACTGCCCAGGCTGTCAACGTACACCCAGTGGAAGAGGACGGATACTGCATGATGTCCTACTAGGTAACCTTTTTTAAATAATTTGGATGTGGTGCTGGGTTACGTGCGTATTTCCCTTCAATCCACTAGAACACAGAAGTGGCCAATGGTTAAAATAAGGCCTTTGATGAAGGAGGGTGGGGGAAGAAAAGGGCTGTAACTTAGGTGCTTCTCACTCCTGGTCTCTATCCTTCAAAAACACTGGGGGAAAAAAAGGCACTGTTGCTTGACAGTTTGATTTCTCAAAGGTAAATGAAAACGTAACATAAAGAAAGGACATTCCCCAGGATCAGAACACAGAAAGGTTTCTTCTTCTTCCCGCCTCGCCACCACCCCCAGCCTGGTGAGGTCTTCCAAAATTTAAAAACCACTGAGATGACTTTACCACTTCTCAGAGAAAGCTTCAGTCTCAGCAGATGGGAAGTAGGCCTTTTTTTCTTGCTGCCAGAAAAACACAACTATTCATCAGGAGCTGTGATGCATCTAAAGACAAGGAGAGCGAGTCGCAAACAGCAGCCAGAAACCCAGCAGCAAACTAACGCTGCGGGTGCCAGATCACCTGCAGGAGAAAGTGCTCCCTGAAACAAGGAGGCGAACGCTCATCAGCGCCTATCGGGGTCGGGAGCTACAGACAGAAGGAAAGGATTTAGCACACAGCTTTAAGTGCATCCCAGCCTCGGCAGCAGCAGAAACGTAGCATGGAAATAGGGAAATACAGAGCACTGGAGCAAATAACAGAATGAACCCAAGAGGAATTCAGAGGGTGGTGGTGAAGGACACTCATCGTAAACAGGAGAGAGCCGCTGCAGTAAGCACGCCATAAACAGAGTGCCAGAGGCATGACGGCATGTGCTGTGGAAAAGAAAGTTTGTAACTGCAGACATTTTAAGAATGCGTTCATTCATTGAAAACAGCACAAAGCTCACGATGTCCGGAGGGCCGGGAAACTGTTCCTCCCTGAAAAGTTAACCTTTCTTTTTCTTTAAAAGTTACTTTTTTTGGTGTTGGACCATATGCTGGTACACGTCACTGAAACTTTCTTCCTGTTTTGCCTCTGTTGTGCTGAGCATAAAGGGCCTATAACTTTCCAGCTGAATGTTTTTACCTTACCTGTGCTTCCATCACTAGCAAGCCCATAAATAAGCTCTATGAGATTGCGGATCTGAGGATATACCGTTAAAAGCAATGGCAGCCCTCTATCCTCTGCTACTACCTTGCTTTGCATAGATAATCTACTAGATCTAGTGTTCCCTGCTCTCCCATCTACAAAGGATGTTTTCCCTCCCTTTTCTAACGCCTCTGTTCCTTCTTCTGTCCCCACAATACACATCGCACATCTTCAAGTTCCTTTTTTCCTCCCTTACCCTAATCTTCCACTCAACCAGCATCTTCCACTGCCATGCTTACCTCCAGAGCAGATATACCTCATCCTTAGCTTGCTTTATTTTACTTCTTCCTCACAGTTCAACTTCTCACCTTCCTTCTGCCTCTGGGCTCCAGATGATCACTATAAAGCGCCTCTCAGATGGCTACGTCTTCCTTATTCCTTTCACCAGCTACTTCAACTTCAAACACGTAATTCAAACAACCAAAACTACTCAGTTTGTTTTTCTGCTACGTCTCTTCTCATTTATCTCACAACTCCTGACTTTCCAAGCTTTCTGCATAGTTTCTTTTCTGCCTGATTATCCAGGCTGCTCTCGTGGTGCCACTCTCCCCGAGCTGTGCTGCTCCGGCCGGCTTCCCTATTCCACATGTCCCCTTGTCTTGCAGTAATATCCACCCCATTCTCCTGGCTGATAATCTTGAAATGTATATTTTTACCCAACCAACGTCATAGCATTTCCATTGTCACCACAGCTCTCCATTCTGCTGTGTTGTGCAGACACACAAAGGTTTCAATTAGCGCCTAAGCTTGCCAGGGCAAGGATCTTTCTTGCCGGAACTATAAAGGACCTTTTAAGCACATAACAACAAATTTTGACACCATCTTATTTCCAGAGGCCTTATTTTGTGGAAAGTAGAGCTCAGTGCTTCCTCCCCTCCCCGTCTTCTCTTTGCTGTTCGTTGGACCCATTCGGATCTCCTGGCACGAACATGATTTCACCAGAGTTGTTCTGCAGTTCTATAAAATTGCATCAGACCCAAAGAAATGTAGAGGTTTCTGAGGTGACTGTTACTGCCCGTTATAACAATACAGCTTGCTGGCTCCTGTGTCCTAGCACATCGAGAATTTAAGTTCACGTCTTATTCCAGCTACCTCTGCTAAAAAGGACTTAAGTAACGGGGAAGTAAGGAGTACAAATTAAGAGAGACATATGCCTCATGTTATTCTTCTGCAAACCCTTTATCTTTCCTACAATTAAAATTACACTTTACTGTCTTGGCTCATACTTTGGATGTTTCTCAACTAAATCTTGTTACAGAAGTACTGTCTCTATGTGTCACAGACTGGAAGAACAATTAATCTGAGTTATGTCAGTCACGTTATGAAATGACACCTTAACTCTCTGCCTTTCATTCCACTACTCAGTAAAGTCTGTATCTTGCTCTACTGAATACCGAGAGAAGCATTTCAGTGCAACGTCTGCATAGGCAAGAATTAGAGGTGTAGTTTGTATAATCAGATTATATAGCATTGTAAAATGGAGGCATAATTTAAATAGCTTACAAAATTTCTTTCAAGGCGTACATTACACTTAAAGAATCAATTTTTTCTGCCAATATTTTTGCAAAAAGTTGAATTGCTGATTATTGCAGCCTCCTCTGTGCACCAAATGGAATCCTGATCCCATATACAGTTTCTGTGTTTTTCCAATAACACTGCTCAAATATCCCTTTAAATATTCCTCCCAACCACGTACATATTACTCCATGAGAACAGATGGAGTTTATGCACAACTGGCTTTTTTTTCTATAGCCAATCGAAATGAGCAGCCAGACAAGACAGAAATTTGCTGAAATTCTGAATTCTTTCTGCAGGTTTAAAGATTTTATAAGTTATCATTCATTGATTATGCAACATCCACGGTCACAAGCATCTGTTGGTTGCATATGGGAGTTTAGACAAACTCCTTTGTTTATGCTGCTGCAGAAAATAAGACACAATCATGTAACTTGATCAAAAAGAGGAGCACCGCAGCAGCTTTGGGTGCAGGAGGAGCTCCCTGCCCCCTCTGAACTGGGGCAGAAGCAGTCGGTAAGAGAGGATGTACTGTACCGTGCACCCTGACCCCTCAGGGACAGGCACAATAAAGCCAAATTTTCCCAGCTGGGGAGAAACAAGGGGACCTGCGCCCAAGATTCAGCTCTGGCAACCTACAGGAAGATTATGAACAGTTCATAATAAGCAGAAGTCTTTCTGGCAACTGTTTCGTATGTGTATGCAGATAATCTACCCATTTGGAAAAACTGCAGACCAGGTACACTTAAGGCTCCTGAAACTCATGGATTTATTCCTAATCATCAGAAGACATGCTTATACATCACAGAGCTTCGTTATCAGGACTCTAGCCTTCGGATTTCTGCCTCCAGCCTCAGCTGTTTGTTTCAGTCCATTCAGCTCTATGAACACCGGAAAAGATGAATAAATCCTATTTTATACTTTTTCCCATTCCTGACTATCAAAAATTCAAACCCAATCTTTACAAATGCAACATTTACTTAATGGCATGCTTTGTTAAGTAGCACTGTTCAGTCCTTATGAATATGCCAGGAACCCAGGAAAACAACTTAAAAAAAGATTTAGGAAAATTACTCTGACTCATTCAGTTTGTTTCCTTTTTTCTACCATGATGAAACATTGAGCTGTAAGAATGGAGGCTTCCAGGGAGCACTAGGGAATTCATGACACTGCTGACTTTGTTAAACATGTCACTATGCTGTGCTGTTTTTTATTTTTCCAGACTCAGAATTATCCGGTTTTTAGGTAGTTTGCTCTTCCTAAAGGTGGAAGAGTGCAACATACTAAAGAAATAATAGCAAAGTCAAGAAAATATCTATCACTGAAAAAAAAAGAAAAGAAAAAAAAATCCCACAACCCTGAACAGCAAAGAAAGACAGCAAGGAATTTAAATGGGAAAAGAAGTTGGGTTGACTTGTCTTGACTCTTCCTGGATTTTCTACCCTGAGTTAAGATCAAGTTCCTTCAGTTCAAAACTCGGCACATTTTCCCTTCCTATTGCACTTTCTCTCACACATTGCCTCCTTCAGATCTCTTCTCCTTTCTACCCTCGTTCTCCGAGTCTAGTCCTGGCTTTGAACTTTCTTTCCAAGTATCACATCTTTATTTTTAAAAAGCTTTTCTTCTATGAATTTCGAGCCATCTAATCAATTAACACAATAAAGTTAAACTCACATAGCTCGGTTTTCAACCAGTTTTTAACCCAAAGTTTGCTATTTCTGTTTCAGACCTGAAATCCAAAAACATTTTTCCAAAAATATCAGTCGGCCTAGTGTAAGAGATCTATTTCCTCCCTCTTGAAAGGAGCTATTCTTTTGTGAACACTACCACCAGTGTGCTCTTGGACCCAGCTTTTGCATGTTCCTGTCCTGCACTCTATATTGTATTTCTCTGACTTACATCGTAAATTACTCAAAACCAATACCTTACCTATGATAAGAATCTTATCAAGGATGCTCTACAAATAACAGTACTGTAGGAGATCAGTTTTGTCCTTGCTTTACTAAAGTTCAGTACAGCATTTTACTTACTCATTGTATAATAGCGCCTTGTTTGGGACTAGCCTGATCCAAAACCCACATTCTTCAAAGTTTGGCCCTAGCTTTTAGACAAACCCCAAAGTTCATGGCAAACTCCAAAGCCTGGGTGTAGGTCTGTGTTCTCACACGCGCCTCTAACACGCCGTAGCTCCTGCAGCGCAGTTTGGTCGGATTAATGGCTTCATTTCTAGCCAATTTCTTTTCTAATTTCATCTGGCTTTGTTTCATACTTTCACAATCCAGTGTCTCTGTTGACACTGCAAGACAGGAGTAAGTCACACACAGAATGTCACGTTTAGATGCTGCAATATATTGCAGAATACAGACAGAAATAGAAAATGGCAAAGCATGTGCAAAAGTCATCTCATAACGTTGCCAAGGCATTCTGGGTTTTTCTTAGGCTGGCTAGTATTTTATTCAAACTCTTGCAGAATACGCATCAATATTTTTTGTTTTATATAATGAACATGGTCTGCTTAAAATCATGTTCCTCCTTCAATATAAACAAACCACAGCTTCCATACCTCCTATATTTAATCCATTGTGGCAAATAAGGAGGAGGAAAAGAGATATTGCAGAAAAATTGCCTAGCTTGTTTCTTGACTTCCAAGAACTGTTGGTCTTTTGCAAACCAAAGGAAAAAAAAAAAAGGTCTTTGTATCTAGAATCTGCTGGGTGCTAATTTGACATGGCAATGAGATGAAAGTTGGATTCAAGCTAGTTTCAACATCAGAGGATTGGAATGCAGCCTACTTAGCATAGAAGTCAAACAATTCACTGGCAATAGATTGCTTTCCACTTCTAGATCTGCTAAATAAATAGAAAACTAATTAACAGTGTAGTATGGCAGATGTAGCAGGTTTGAATTTCATTAGAGCACTGGCTAAGAACTGAAAGAATTGAGAAGACATTATATGTCCTAGTGTCTAATGAATCTTTCATACTGTCTTCTCCGTGGGACAGACAAGATACTATTTATGTGCCCTTTGCGTAAGAATTTCCTGATATATTTCCACTTAAAATAAGAATGAAAGCATAAGATCTTGAAATTATTGCAAGTATTCTTTTCATTTTCCATAAAATTACTTTGGTTCCGAAACAGTAGGATTGTGTATCTTTGCCGGGTGCATTTCTGTTCAGATACTTAAAGCTTTTTTAAATATGTTTTTCACAGGGCATTTTTATGTTTCATTATCTATATTTCTTTCTCCCTGATGAAAAGGCATAACAGGTCGTATTTCCTGTCGTAGTTAAGAGCAGGGATCACACAAAGGAATATCTATACTCACATTCTGAAAGGAAAAAACCATTATTTAAGGCATTTATTTTTAGACTTTTTCCCCCTAAACACACATTAAGCTGAACTTCCTATATCCAGAATTGCATAACCAGATTTGATAGTATTAATTAACAATAAAAGTAGTGTTTTGCCCCATAAGAATCAATAAGATAATTATGTTACTTAGGAAATGGTAGTCATATGATTTTGCTTTCAGTGCATAATGAATAACATTAAGTTCTGTGCAACAAAAAGGTTTTACAAACCAAATGAAGCCATAGGACCTGTCTGAAATTCTTCCAGAAAAGCCTAATTGAAGCCCTGTACCAACTGCCTGATTTTACTAACTCTTATGGGTATGTACATATGCTTGCAAACACATACTCATTTAATCAAGAAGTACATAAATTTTTAAACCGTATACTCCCAGGAGGCAGTTTTGGCTAGCATGCAGGAAATACCAGGACCAAGTCTGTATTTTAATATCTGGACCTTGGAACATTTTTGTCACACTCCACATAGCTTCATTCCTAGGCAAAAAAGAATTAAATGTCTTTCAAGTGGCCATTATAAAGCTAAGTGCTGTACATAAATATGCATGAGAGGTCATTATTGCCAAGAGATGATGCTTAAAAGGTTCAAGTGTCTCTTACTAAGATTTTCCTCCTTGCTCTATGGCAGTAGGGCGAGTACTTCAAAGGTGTAGTTGCATCTCCAGAAACTGATTTCTGTTTTTTGGCTTTTACCTCTTCTGTTTTGTTGTGGGGACGCCCAATGATCAAACACAAGCTCACAGATAGCCCCAACAGTGGGCTGCTCAGACTGTATGCTGCAAACCGTCCTTGTAAGTGGTTGTGCTGCCCTAGGGGTTACCTGTACCAGGGGCCTAGCGGGTTCCCTGTACACGTAAATGTCTGGGATCCTCCTTTCTACAATCCTATTTGCCATGAGCAAGGCGTTGAAACTGAAAGAGCAGTTGTGGGTGTGATAGCAGGGCTGAGGAATGCAAACATACACTCCCGGTAACTTTGGATTTCAGTCTATTCTTTGACAAAGGAAAGACCCAGAAAAGATCATGCAATCGCTATATTTAGACACAAGTCTATAGACTGCTGGGTTTTTTCCAGCGACGCTAAGCAGTTACATCTCCCAGCGATTACTGTGGGAGCTGCACACGGTTAGTGGCTCTCTTCAAATCTTGGAGTAGACTCCTATCAAAACCTATTTTCAGCAGTTCTGTTGTGCACAGGATACCTACGGTGGCAGCAGCTGCGCTTGTCAGACGCCACATTTACTGTGTATTTCCCCCGCCCTTTTTTTCTTTCCACAGTTCTGCCAGTGGGGATTTTGGCGCTCTCACGTGCGTATTAGCTTGGTATGATGTCATTCTTCCAACTGCACAAACCTTTCCAAAGTGCTTGTCAAACCTAGGACTGCTGTGGGGTTTTGTTGATTTTTTTTTTTTTTTTCTTTCTGAAAACCCGTGGGTAGAAGCATGAAATACGTATTCCCAGCCTTTACTCAGATGCAACAGGAAAGCTCACTCTCTCCTCAGCACAGGGTAGCCTGGAGAAGGTGACTACATGGTCCCTGGCTGATGTTGCTCCTTTTCCACCAAGTAAGTTAGTCACATCCTCTGTTACAGATGGCTGACGTGTAGATAACCCCAAGGAGAAAATAGGTCCTTCGCTCCTGATCATAAAGCTAATTTATTCCTGTGTCTCCCTCCCTCAAATCCCAGTTTCTACCATACGACATGATTAAAATGAAAGCCTGTAATTATTTTTATGTTTCAGTTTTTTGCTTATGATTTCAATCACTTTCAGTAACATGGTCTGCATCTCCTCAGTACATCTAATTCCAGAGCCATGGTTCAACTTGGGAATATATTGGTTCTTACTCTCCGGTTAATGCCTCCATTTCTTGAGTTATTGTCTTTGCATTTATCTCTATCGATTCGGTTAAAAGACACGTTATCCTCGTTTCCATTTCTGTGAGGCACATGTGCTTGCATTACAGGACCTTTAATGGCAAGGTTATCTCTAGTGTCGTAGCCTTCATCCACAACGCATTTTACTGATTATTTTTCATGAGTAATCCTCAGCACAGAGGCTGCTCAAGAGATGGAACAATCTACGTGTCTGACGCTGTTCGGTATTTTGCACTTAGCTAATGAACACGCCCATACGAGAAGGGTCACTGCTGGCTTGGACCTATTCTTCAGTGGTAAGGAAGGATGTCGTCAAACCAGTAAATCTATCCAGGGCATAGAAGGAACAATACCCAAAAGTATGCATGTTAATCCAGCAAAATTAAAGCTGCAGTAAAGATTTGATAACATCATCTGAGAACAGCAAGGAAAGGAGCAGAGGAACAGCTGGCAGAAACTTCCTTGCTGTTTTATAGCCAGATGTTAAGTGAGACGAGTGGAGGTTCTATGCTCAGACAAGAAGCTGTTTGGAAAGAAGGGAAATGACATAGCCGTCAGGAGGTTCACTTCCTCCGCACAAAGGCAGCCTGGTTTCCAAAAAAAACCCCTTGCTAATGAAAATGTTGCAAATGCAGCAAATAGATGTACCAATAGATGCTCTTTTGCTAGCTCAGCAAAAGGGAAAAAAAAAAAAAAAGGATTTTTTTTCCCCTCCCTCCTCATGTAGAATCACCTACGATTGTGCGCTAGGACTGCGGTGTTTGCTTGGCAGGCTACGGGCTACCTGTTAGAGCAGAGCACAAACCTCAGCAAGCCAGTGGCAGCGGGTCCGTCACCAAACTGAGCTCGGGACAGCCTGGGAGCTTGTGTCTGAACGCTTACTGCATTTTAGGGAAATGAAATTCTGACTCCCAAAAATAAAAAAGGAGAAACGAATCTGACCAGCTTTACATCAGTTTAGTTTTCTGCTGGTCCGTGGCATGTTTCAAACACCAGCTCAGCTGCCTTTTAAACACAAAATAGGAGCCGGGCTAACGACGTCTCAGCAGGCTGGGTTTGCCTGGTAAGTACCAGTCAGATGCATCAGCCTCGGAGAGGCTTGAAGTCGAACGTAATCTCTGGAATTTTAAGCTTCCTCTTTCCGCACCACCTTCTAGCCTGCCCCCCCCCCCCCCCCCCCCCCCCAGCTATTAATTTTAAAACAATATGTCCCTAATCGTATCGCCGTTCTGTATGGTCACCAAATCACCAGACAAGACAGATCCTCAAGGGAAACCTCACGTCCCTGCATTGTCAGTAATGAGTGGAATTATTTCATGCTTCACAATGCCCTTGAGGGGGAGTCATCCCAATTAACATAACTGGGTTTTTCTTATTACATGATTGAAATTAATGAGAGGAGAAAAAAAAAGGGGGAAAAGAAGGAAGATGGTATAGAGTGGTATTTTGCAATGCATTTTGATCAATAAGTTGAGGATGCATGACTATATTAGCAAATCCCAGCCCCTCAGAGATAAAAATTTGCCTCAGTACCGAGGAAGGCAGGCTCTTTTTGTCCATGTAAGTCCATCAAGCCAGAACTCTATTTCAAAATAAGATTTGTGTAATATTTAAGTGTAGAACAGGCCTTGTGTTTACACCTGACGTGTTACCACCTGAGTTCACTAAGGGTAAAGGTCTCCTAGAAGAGAAGTCCACATCTGGTGAGGGAAGTATAAGGTCTTGACTGTAAATGTCTAGACTGCACTGAAGAGCTCAAGGAAGCTTTGCAGCCATAACAATGCAGCTCTAGCATCCCTTCGTTTCTCCCTATCTACACACAAAAATGCAAAAATAATTGCTTTGAAGATAGGTAAATGCCAGCAGCAGTAAGATTAGAAATTAGGATCTCTTATTGGTCTTGTCACAGTGGGAGTTAATAAAGAATTTGACATCTTTTTTTGGGCTAGATTCAAGAAAACATGCATGAGGATGCAGCTGGCATCTCGTGGTTTCCCTTGCACCTTGGTCTACAAGTCATTTACAGTAATAGCTTAACAATACCAGTTTGAAACACATGGGGACATTGATACAGTAAAATTCATTCATTAAGGGAAGAATTTCTTCCAGGGGAAAGCAAGCTGTTCACAGCAGCTCACTGTAAGCATCTAACTTCAGTGCCTAACTGGGATCACCAGCCTGCCTCCGTAGACACCAAAGCATTCAGTGATCAGCGCAGGGCCCTGAGGCATCAGCTGCAGAAAATGTCGTCATTACCTCCTCTTTGTACCAAGGTCATGGGGTTCTGTAGATGATTCTTGAGAAACTCCTCTGTTAACTGCTCTCCATTTACCTCCCTTCTCAGACTTACCCGTTGTCATTTCCCCATTAGCCAAACCTTTTTCTGTCTCACAGTTCCCTTTTTAATCCTCAGGTCCTCCAGCTTCACCAATCACCTACATTTTCTAAGCAGGAGAACTAAGCATTTCCTTTATCTAGGACATAATTCAATCAAAGAAAGATATCAGTCGATCTGGCATAATCTACTGCAGTGAACTCAAATGTAGCATTTTCTTCCAATTTCTCTTTACCTCCATGTATCTCAATATTCTTCCATTCAAAAATTATGCTAGAGGTCTACATGCGGTTAAAGTTGCCCATTTTCCCTTACTTACCTCCCTTCAGCCTTCCTCCTCCTACAGATGAATGCTGGAACCCAAAACTCCAACGTTACATGTTGACTCTATCCCACTTTTCATGTCATGCTGAAATACGAAGAGGGGCACCTGGGCCACAGGGACGAGTCTCGCTGGGCCATCGGCTCCCTCAGCTCTTGTCCTCTCTGTGGACCAATTACAATACATACAAATTAGAATAGCTTTCCTCAGGAGGAATCCGAAAAGCCTAATCCGAGAAGGCGTTACACAGGAGAGCTACAGGCTGAAACACCTTCGGGAAGGGAGAGTGAGCTTTGAACTCAATTTCCCCACATTCCAGCCACATGCTTTAATTACCGCCATGACGGGAGGTGGCGAGATGTCAGCCGAAAGGAGCGCCTGCGACCCAGCTCCAGCTGGGCTCCGGTTCCACGGCAGCAAACACCCCACGGAAACAGGCGCCGAACCGCCTTGTGTCACTGGGTATCTGCAGCGCTTCGGTAGGTCATTTGCCCACTTAGCGTGAAACAAGCTTGGGGTCCCATTGCTGGGTAGCTCTGTCTCCTTATGCACTGTAAATGAACGTGTTAAGGTTACGAACTCCATCAAAGTCTATAAAAATTAGATGTTGCAATGTTCACACCTACTTCTTTCATTCCCTGAACCTTAAAAAGGAACACAAACAGAAACTTGGCTGCCATCCCCTCAGATATTTTTCCTACGCTGACTTGCCCCAGCTATCTCCTCAAGGCACCTTTACCTTGACTTTCTTTTTCCCAGCTTCACATTTTTTCAGGTTAAATTCCAAATACCAGTGCAAACATCCTCTGCTTCCAAAAGCCTCCCTCCTCTTTGCGCTCAGTCATACTTTTTTCTGTGATGTCCTCGCTTCCTTCTGCTCTTTCTTCCAAGTGACAGCTCTACAGTGCTAAGAGAGTTCAGTGGAGAAGCATCTCACTCCATTATCCACCTCTACCCTAAACAATCTCTACATATTTTTTATCACCACCTGGATTCCATAAGGAAGCCCATCATCTAGAGACTCAGTCCCATACCTCCCATCTTACACAGTGATGTCTCGTGGAGTATTGAATCCCCATACTCCTGAAGTCTGAGAACGCTAAAATATTCCTCTTAACTTCCTCTTTTCATTCTTTTATTTAATGAAGTAAAAGAATTTGTTTCCAGTTACATCTATCTTTCTAGTAAGGATAACCAGCTGTCTTGAGTGCTCCCTGGACCTCATAGACATTATTCTCCTTCATAAGTTTGGGATGCAACAATGTCTATTCTTAATTTCCCAGATGCCTCTTCCATAGCCAGCTTAAGTTTCCCTGCTGATTTTATTCCTTTGGTGTGTATTTTTTAAAATAAATTTAAGTAGTAAACAACCCTCTTTTTTAATAGTTCTTTATTTTGGTGGGTTTATTCAATTGCTTAATTCTCTGGTAGCCTTTACAGTTAATGATTGTTTATTTTCTGTCCTTGGAAAAATGTATAGGAACCGTGACAGACTTTCCGCTTCTCCCTGCTGAATACTGAGGTACAAGTAGTAATTCACTTTCCTGGCATTATCCCCCTTTTTGTCAAGGTAGCCTCCCTGCTGCTCAGGAAGGTGGTGGCCGTCTCCACCAATGACCTTCGGCTTGCTATATACCAAATTTATAAAAACTTTTATTGTGTTCACATCTTTTCCCATCTTCTTTTCCTGCCTCAGCTTTTTGGATCATTTTCTTGCATTCTTCTTTCACAATAGGCTCTTGTACCCGTTCCTGCAGCGCTGACCCTGCTGATTTATAGGTCTCATATTCTTCTCTCTTTATTGCTCTTTGTATTTCCCTGGTCATCCACAGTGGTCATTTCCACTCCAAGTAGATTTATTTCTCAATGGTATACAGATTTCTTGAACTCCATGGACTATACCTTTGAGTATTTCCCCACCGTATCCTACCTCTTTACTGTCTTTTGCTGTTTGTTTAAGAATACATATGCGCCTCTCAGTCTTTTCTGTGAGTTCAATGCTTTTGCACTTCTAATTTTGGGGAGTCACAAGTTCCTGGTTTCAGAACTCATTAAGTTTGGCCTGCATTTTTGTGTCCTCCTCCTGCCCTTCTGCGTATCTGGGCAGATGCCAAGTGCCACAATGCAAGCCCACAGCCTTAACTGTATATTCATAGTCTTTGCTATAGTTCCCATATAGCATATGAGGGCTTCCCAGATATGAACAAGCTTGTTTTCACACTACCCTGTGAGTAAAGAAAGTGTTATTATTTACATTTTATGGAGAGGGAAACCAAGGTACAGAAGTTAAGATCCACATCTGTGAATGCACTTAAGTGCCTAACTCTAATTCAGCTGAAAATAAAACCAGTTTTCTGATTCTTTAAGTTATTCCTTTTTTCAGAAGCCTGGCTGCTTTCCTTTCAGAAGCTTCCCATCTTCTAACGCTTTCCAGCCCCCTTGATCTACATGCAGGTCCTGTCTCCGCCAGCACCATTTTGTTCATTCCTCATGCCCACATAATTCCCTCTCGTCTTCCCCTTTGCTCTCACACAGAAGCTTAATGTGTACGTACTTAATTAACATAGCTGAAGGCTGGGCCAGCCTGCAGCCAGCATCACTTCCAGCAAGGCAGCCCCTGGACTCTGACAGTGGGGTTTTTTTGGCTTTCTTTGTTTTCCCACACCACCTAAAGCATGGATATGACCTGTTTCCTTTGTGGTGGTTTAAAGTATTTAATTCCTCAATGGTGGGAATTTTCTTCCTACACAGATGCAAAAAACGAGGAGATGAACGTCCTAAACACTCAGTTCCCAGTGGAGGTAAGAGGCAGCCGCTGCTGTAAGCCCCCAGCCCCCTGCTCCATGCCAGCTGCTTCTGGAAGACCACAAGACTCGCGTATCCTAATACTTCCCCTGCTGGCACCCCACAGAGCCATTTCTGCCCAGATGGACCCAAAACCCCTGCTGGTGCTGAGACGGTGGGTTACAAAACCAAAGTCCCTTCCACCCTCCGCCATTTCCCCAGCCTTTGCTCTCCTGCCCGCTCCCTGAGGGTGCGAGCTCTCCGCCAACACAGCCCGAAGGGGAAGCCCACCCTGGCCGTGCCTGCGGGCTGCTCACGTTCAGGGCTGCAGGCCACCCGCGGCTGACCAGAGCCCTTAAGTCAGGGTACAGCCTGCTCCTGGTGGCTTTCTCATCCACAGCCCCACGAGGGGTTTATCTGACAACACATGGGGAGACATACGGTACAGGCGCTCTGGACTGAATTTCTCTCGACCTTTGCCATTAAAGCTGTTCCGCACCATAATACTTCGGCATGCGTTTGAACAGGAACTTGGAAACCAGGGATCGTGCTCCCTTTATAGTTAGTGGAGATCAGTCTGCACAGCCAGTGGAGTCAAGAAAGAGGTTCACCTCATCCTAATAAGGAGATGTCCATGGGGCCGGCTGATGCACTGACTCCATCCCCGTTGACCACCCTGAGACCAGGGCCACCAGCTCGCTGCGCACAGGGCCAGCTCCCCATGCCAGGCCAGGGGAAGTCCACCCAGGTCTCCCGGCACAGAAAGCCACCCCTCATGCCGTGGGATTTTTCTTGCTGTCACCCAGGTTATTGGCGCAGTTGACATCCGAGTCTCACCTACGGATGGGCAGAAATGCGTCGGTGTTCAGGGTGAGGGATTCAGCAGAAGCTCACGCACAGGACGCGAGACAGACAGCAATGATCTGCCGACAGACAGACTGACCGAGGCAGATAAAGTGAAATTAGTGAGGAGAGCAGCAGGAAGGCATGGTGCCACAGCCCTGCCTTCGCCTGCATCGCCAGTTGCTTGTGAATGACCCTGTTTTATCAGGCACTCGGTATTCACGCAGCAGCCACAGCACCAGTTTATGGCACTTGCCAGTTTGCTGTTGCAATAAGATGCTAATATTTTGAACAATCAGGCACTCGCCACCATAAAATAAAGCTAAGCACTCTAGATCCTGCTTAACAAGCCTGCTAATGCACTATTGAAATCAATGACACATTTGAACAGTAAGAACTGCCCTGAAGCTTTTTAAAGCCTGCTGTCCTTATTTTTCATTTCGGGAGCAGAAGCGTTCCTTCCAGGAGGGCACCTTCTGTTTGAAAGGCAACGGGACCAAAAGCACAAAGAAAAGGACACAGATTGGTTGGTAACAAGTGGCAGCAAATAGCGTCCAACGAGTCACTTCATCTTTCCCTGCCTCAGTTTCTTCAGCTTGCAGACAGCCAGATGCAAAAACAGAACGTTTTTTTTCCGGTGCTCAAGCCCTTTGCAACTCATGGATGGATGGAAAGGCAGTATTAAAGGTTACAGAGAATTATTCTTAAATGGGCTCAAGTAATGTTTGTTTACACAATGCAGATTTGATAAAGCAATTGCAGATGAAACGTATGTCAAAAATGTTTAAGCAAGAGCATCTGTCACAACCTAAAATATGGAATTCTGTGAGAGGAGAGAACGAGAAAATGGGAACTGCATAATCACAGACAGGAAAGGACAATGGGGAAATAATGACAAATCAAATATAGCAACTTTTTATTCTCTCAAATGACACTTCTCATCAGCTAGCTTATGTCAAAGGGAAAAAAAAAAAAATCTGTGATTTTTACCTATTAGATTTTGCTCTGAATACCCGCCATGCTCTGGAGCTGCGGCTGCAAGAAGGCCCAGCTCTGCCACTCTCAGCTAATAGGTTTGACTGTTCTCTCCGAAATTCTACTCGCAGATAGTGCCCTGCGAGTCGAGCCGACACTCGGCTTGGCGCTGGAAAGAAAGGCGCCCAGGTAAGGCGGGGTGTGAGCGACCGGTGCAGCCGGACAGACCGCAGCGGAGCTCTGTCGCCCCACCAACGCTGCTGCTGCTGCCTCTCCGCACGCCCAAGTTATGTTGCTGATGGTGAGATAAGTCATTGCAATCCACAAAGTGCTGGTGTTTAGTATACAGTATTTATATTTTATGAATGTTAACAAGCAAGAAGCCCTGCACAACTGAGCAGTTACGAGCTCAAAAGGCTTTGTGAGATATTTTCTCTAAGGGCTCATTAATGTGGTCTTTTAATGGAGTACTTGCATATCTGAATCTTTAACTGTAGCTATAAATAGAGTTTATAAGCACTTGACAGTGTGTGGCAAAGCTGTGTTAGCAGTGCTTGCCCTGCTTTTTTGCAAGTTCCATTTGCAAAGGATATTTAAGAGGTGGAATTTAAACGTTTCCCAAAATGCAGATTTGTATACATCCTAATAACCCTGCACTCTGAATACCGTTTTCACTGGGTTTAACACATTTGGCATGTTCCCTCAATTAACTGAGCATCACACCACCTCAGTAAAACAGCTAGTATTCCCGTGCTATTGGAGGGAAAATTAGGGTACAAAGAGGTCAAGATACAACTCAAATGTCCCATGGCAAGTCAATAGCAGAGAAGGGACAGGAACCAAGGAGCTCTAATTACCTGTCCTAGTCATTAAACCCAGAGAGACAAATTCTGCCATTATTTTCCTTGGTGCTGAGGTAGAGTCACTGCAGACATGCAAACCACTGGCACGGACTGATGTAGCTGACAGCTGGATTTTCGCTTCTGTACTGGGCTCCCTTGGCCTGCGAAACGTCCATGCTGTGCTGACCAGGTGGCTTTTCCCCCCTCTTGATAATCTGTTTAGAGTAGCAACATTTTCAGCTCACTAGCCCACATGAAGCAACCTTAAATATGCTTTTACCAGCCCTAGTGAAGAACCAACAGAATTACCCAGCTTAATGTACTATACAGGAGTGTTGGTTTATGATGATATAGTAAAAGCTGCTGGAGGATCACAGCTTTTAATAAATCACCATATAGTATTATCCATAAAATGGCTATTTCCATGCACTGCAGAACTTGTGACAACTCTCTTATTTCGCCTGGCCACCCGGGGCCGTACCCAGGTAACGCACCCGCAGCGCATCCCCACTGCTGCCCCGTGCAAAGAAGCCATCGCAGGTCAAGCGTGACAAGTTTAAAGGGCTAGTTTCCAAAATACCAGCAGCTTGAAGCACCTACCACAGTCTAAGGAGTCTACAAGGTGTACATAGACCTCTCTTCACCTGCTTAGTTTTTTAAAATAATTTAAAAATATTTTTTAAAAATGGACCTCAAATATTTCCCTGTTTAAATAGGCCCTGGAAGCCTTGACAGCCTCAGCAGAGGAATACAGAGTGGCACATCCACCTTCATCTGGCTTTCCACCATACTCTTCCTACCCAATACATGCATTGGCATATTTCTCCACTAACACAACAGGGACTGAAGCCCAGACATGCCCAGAAAAGGAAACAACACACAGCTCCCGAGGCCTCGCTGGGAGAGGCTTTCCTAGCTAGCTTCAGTGCTCAGGTGTATAGTACGTCTACTTGAACAGAATTATGTATATTTACCGGGGTGTGGGCCCTGGACACATTGACAGAGTCCCTTTAAGATGATTACAGCGGATGTGTTGTCCTCTCAGGCTGACATTCTATTATAGGTCATTATTTGGATTTTACGCTAGCAATTCTGAATGTTTTCACTTTTGGTTCATCTCTGATGCAACTGCAATCGAGTTTTCCGCATGCATACATCCTGAATTTATTTTAACTGAGCTCAGTGTTTAGAAGGTAAGCGAGGATGCTATTAGCTACCAGTCTGCATCTATGAATGATCACTTATTACTTTCTCAGTGGTTTGGTTCAGACGTGCGAGAGAATATGTTAGCTTGTAATGAGAATATCATGGGCTGAATTGTTTGAGGGTGCCTGTTGTCAAATGGTTACTTTTATGTAGAGAGGGGAAAAAAAAAAAAATCAACCACAATAATTTATAGCTTTAAAATGCTGATTTGTTTGTGAGCATGTATTAGATGCTTTAACACCATTAAACTACTGTAAACCAAAACATGATTAAATATTTAAGCAGTATTCTCTTTCCTACACAAGGATAAGTATCTATTTGTCTTGTATCACAATTTGATGCACTTAATGTCTTTTCAGCACCGCCGTGTCCCACGGCCCCAGCTCAGGACCGGTACCTCCTGGAGGAGTGGGTGGGCAGCTCCAAGGCTACGTCTGAGCAGGAGACCTGGCAGCCACGTCCTCCCGTTAGAGCAGAGAAACCACCAGAGTTTTGCCTGTTCCTCAGTCACCTGTGCCCACCTACCACAGGGATACGTATTTTTTCTTTGCTCTTTAGTTAATTTGCATCTTCCTCCTTCTTCCCCACCATCAATCTTCCTTGCCTTCACCTTCTCCCCCCTGCTGCCTTTCTCCTCCCATACACTACTGGTCTCTTCTGTCTCTTCCCAAAACATTGGCTCCTTTTCTCATTAGCTTTTTTTCACCTTCCTCTTAACAGTGCAAAACCTCTCAATCCTTCAGCCCTCTGACATCGCGCGCTTCCTCCTATGCTCACGTTGCTTCTCCAGCTCGCTCTGCAAGCCTTCATTTCAGAGGAGCTCAGCTCCATTTTCCCCGCTGGCAGCGGGCTCTGCCCCTGCTCAGAGGCGTTTCTGAGCACGCCCTGGTGTGCCGAGCTAAATGCCACAGGAGATGGGACCAGGTAGCCGGATCTGAGCAGCACTTGCTGGGAGAGGGGTTTATTTCTGCTGCCTCTCTGTGGCCTGGCAGGAAGACCACTTGCTAAGACATAATTTGTCAGGACATTTTGGCCCAGCTGCAGGTCAGCTGGGATCCATCCCTTGAAACAGCAGCTGTGTATTTCTCTTTCAACACTACAGAGTTGGCCATGGGAAGACTTTCCACCTGGAGCCCAAGCAGGACATCAGACAGGGAGACAACACCTAACATACAGGGTCTGTGTACCAGCCACCTCCTCAGCAGCACTTATGGCTGTTTGCCTAGTCTGGTGTCCAAAAGGCTGCTTTAATTATTGACTCGGGCAGCAGCACTAGATCATCATTCAGCTCAAGGAGAACATGATCAAAAAAAAATCACATAAACACAGGACTGAGCTGGAAAATGACTGTGACCTCCTAGGAAGGCTGGTTCTGCTCTTCTGTACACAGCTACAAATCAAGGCTAGTGAGGCAGTGGAGAACGCAAGGCAGGAGCACAGCCTGGCGTGGGCAAGAGAAGAGGGCTCTGCATTTTGCCCTTGAGGAGTAGGTTTCCTTTTGCTGGAAGAGAAGCCAGGGACAAAAACCACAGAAAGCAGCGCAGGACCCAGCTACCGGCCATAAGGGCAAAGGCTGCAGCGGGGCTTGGGCAGTAGGCTGAACTCGTTCCCTCCGCAGCAGGATGTCCCCATCCCTACGGCACATCCCACCCTGCAACGTGTTAGCTCAGCTCAGCAGGCAAAGCCCCTGAGCAGTCACTTTCGGGTTCCTGCACGGGATGTAAGATTTGGGGGTTTGATCTATAAATCTTGTTCAAAAGAGGCTGCTTTTCCAGCTGGGGCTGGAGAGGACCCTGTGTCTTTGTCCCTGGGAAGTTTTGGCAGAAGCAGTTGTGTCAGTCAGGAAGGTGCAGACACAACGTGGCTCTGGCAGAAATGGGGACTGGGAGGTTGTCCCTACCATTTCCCTGCCTGTGCATGGATAATTGTGTCCCACAACACTCCCGGTATCACAGATGCAAGGTTATAGTCGGTCTAACAGGCGAGTTATTTTCAGCTTGGTTCAGCCTTAATTTATCTGGGCTTTTTTTCTTCCCATTTCTGCTATTTGAATTGGGTTTTATAGGAGAAAAAGAATAAGGTATAAACATACAGTTTAATGTTTCCCTGTTAAATTCAACTTTAAGGGTTATTGCCTATTTCAGTGCAAGCAGCTGCTAACACAAAGTTTGTTCCTGCCCCCCTCCCCCCCATTTAGTTTCATTCACAAATTCCACATTCACCTGTGACATGAAGCAGGCTGACCCCAACATGCCGCACACCCCTCCTCGCAGCCCTTCCCCACAGCCAGGGGAGCACAGCCCTCACCCCCTTCCTCCCCCCAGCGGGTGCAGTCTCTGCCCCACTCCCTTCCCAGATGCCTTTGGGCATCAGCCACCCCCTTTTTTTGTGGTCACGTTATTTTCCTCCATCCCTCAAGCAGGGCATCGGGGTGGGCAGCTCGCAGCAGGGTGTGCTTGGGCATCACGTGCTGCAGGCGAGATGGGTTTTTCCAGGCACGTGGTGGGGAGGTCCCAAAAGGCAGCCCTCGGCACCACGGGGAGCCTGGGTACCACGTGCAGCAGGAAAGTCAGGCAGCTGCAGAGCCTGGAGTGCAAACCTTCTATACGCGCTTTTACGGCATTGGATTTATTGCGCTTTTATTGGGCATTTACTGAAATAAGTGGAGAGGCGTAAAGTTCACAGTAAAAAAAGAAATGCCTTTCACAGCAAATTTCATGATTCTTATTATTGTCCAATAGCAGTAGTTTTGTATAAATTCCTAAACAAATAGATCATATCACCGATTTTAACCTTGGCCTGTCTTTAAAGCAAGGTGCATGCTACTTTTATATCAAATCATAACATGACGTAAGAGACGGAGCTTTCCAGCCTCCTGACATTTTCTGTAGAAAGTCATTTAGATAGAAAAACGCAGGTAAAGAGCTAATGAGTAAAACAGATTAAAAGTGCACAAACCAAAGCAACACAGAGAAGCCAACCGAAATGACCCCACAGCAACAAGATGAAGATATGAATAAAATGCAAATATGGTCCTTCTAAAGCACTGCTTACGGTAGAAAACAAATTATCCAGGGAAAAACCCCATGCAATCTACTATATAGCAACAATCTAAATTTAAGGTAAGGTCAGGGGCCAGTTCCTGCTCTCCTTTTTCATACGAATAGTCCCTTTGAGTTCATTAAGGCCCATCCGAAGGCTAAGACATGCAATATTTAGCTGCAAAGGCTGCTGTGTGCAGCTACAGACGGTTCTGTACGCGCTGAACTGAAACCAGAGCAGTCACATGGCGTCGCTTCCCCATTTTATTCTCATTGAGACCAAGAAGTGAGGAGGAGGTCTGGCACCAGAACAGCATCAGCAGTTGTTAGGGCAAGTGACTGGATTTCATCCTCTGCTCTAACACACGTTTTCTGTGCAACTTAGTTTGCTCAGCTAAAAGCAGAAATAGCAACGCTTCCCAACCACGCGGCAGCACTTCAGGTTTCAGCTGGCTGTCCCCAGGGAGCCGCCGACCCCCGGGAAGAGGGCTCCGCCATGCCAACTGTGATGCTCCACCACGTCCACCGAGGAGTAAAAGAGAAAGCGGGCTTTTGCCAAGCATTAGAAGTGAGCAGCCATAGCTCTTCCCCAGTTTCCTTGTATTTGCAGCATATACATTGTTCCTGTTCTTGCCTGGAGCAAAGCTAGTTGAGAGAAGCAGCAGAGGCATCTCCCTTGAAAAAATATCACTGTGTTCAAACCCTTGCCCTGGTGCCGCCTCCTCCTCCTCCTCCCAACCACCGAGCCCGGCCGATGCCAGTTGCCGGCTGCGTTTCCCAGCTGCAGCCACCATCTGTCATGGCAGGAAGGAAGCAGATGTGCAGAGACTTCGGCAGCTCGGTGCACGTTGAGCGCCTGCTTTTGCCACGAGCTGGTCGGTGAGCGCTGCAGGACTGGGCTCAGCAGGCGCCCGACCACCACCGGGGCCGTGCACAGCTGGCTGAGGTGGCCGCTAAACACCCCCCTTGGTGCTGGGAAGGGGCCCTTTCGCCGACCTCCTTGGAGACCACGGCTTTGAGGGGACCTCCCACCCTTGGTTCACAAGCCCAGCCCCAGGTTGGGGCCGGAGCACAGCTCATTTCACCCCACCCCCAGCCAAATGTGCAGACCTTTCTGCACCTCAGTGGCAACATCTGCCCTTTGAGGTTTATTTGGGAATGTTTATGAAGGAGCAGTTGCTTCCCTGAGCCTTCGGGATGACGGGTGCGTGTGTCCACATGGACCAGGTAGCCTGGGAGGGTCGGCCCCACGGTTTCACAGGAGGGAGAAGGAGACAAACATCATGAGATTTCTCAGGCAAAGCAAATGAAACTGCACTGTATAATTTAAGAAAAACATTTAAATTTTCTTGAGAAACTTGAAACTGAAAACTGGAACTTAAAAACTACTGTTTGTACAACTGCCTTCTATTGATCAAATTATAGAAAACAGCCATGAGTGCGGGCTGTGGGGAAACCAAACACACACTCAACACACCATCCATCTCCATTCCCCAAACATAATTATAACAATATGGGAGACATGAAAAGACAGTGCAACACTACACGCTGGTAATAAAAAGCTGGAAATACTTGTGGGTATGAAGCGAAGATGCTTGTGTTGCCTCTGCAACATCTTCTCGGGAGCTGAAAAATGCTCGAGGAATAAAAGCTTTAAAAAAATCCACTAAAACCAGGAACACTATTTTTCTTTCTTTAAGGAGAAAACCCAACCATTATAGTATGTATGAAGGAACACTGCAGGGTTTGCAACTGCCCAGTTTTCCTACAGCACATGGTACTCGAATTGTCTTATAATTAAAAGCTGCTATAACACAGACCACAAAAAACAATCCTGCACTATGTCAGTGACAAAATTATTGATAGAAAAGGGCCTTATCAAGTTCGTTTAGGCACTGTATTGTCATTACTGGCTTTAAGTAACAGGATCCATCCCTTAAAGAAGGCCAGAGCACTGTAACACAGGGGTTTTTTTTATATACATATGTAGGATTTAATGGCAAACGGTCAGAATTTAGTAGTTGAAATTTCTTTTCTGTGATGAGAATTTATTTTTTCCTTCTACTGATAAGGGAGAAACCTTATTAATGAGGCCTCAGCAGTAGTTACACTGCTGCCGCTGCACTGTAAGAGATGTACACATTTTTTTCCCAAGGAGGGTTTAACTGCTTTGTAGATCCATAAAGATATTTCACAGAGAAAGCTTTATTCAATTGGAGCTCTTAAACCTCCTTTGTGAAATGTGGTGGTATTTTGTGAGATATGTGGCCTTTGCTATGCACGTGATGCTGGTAGGTTTCTAGGCATGCAAGTTCAAGAGCTTTATTTTCCAGATATTTTTTCAATCAATTAAGCTCATTGGTAAGACCGCATGCACTTCAGAAAGGAAGGAAAAGAAAAATAACTGCTAACTCTCTCTGCCTTCTGCAGAAGTAGCTGGATTTGCTGCTGTTGTCTTTGCAGAGCAGCTCGGATGCTGGTTTTGGTGGCTTGCAGGTTCGCAGCCCTGGAATGTTGCTGGTGGGTTTTTCCTCCTTCGTTAGAAACATTCTTGTGATGCGGGGGATTCCTATCAAAACTATCATCACCCTCGCAACACGAGTCATTCCCCTGCCTTTGAATACAGACAGCTGCTGAGCTACAGAAAACATCACTCTGCGTCTACAGAATTCTTCACGGAGGATTTTTTTCCTTAATGTTGCTTTTTTACATGCTTGTACACCCAGCCCCTATGGGGGAGTGAACAAAAGGCCTTTTAAAGGCAATCTTTCAGAATGCTCCAATTGTGCCCTTAATTGCATCAAAGTACACGTGGGCTCAGCTCTATGCGGACATAGTTTTAGCTGTAGGTTGATTTTGAGCAAGCCACACATTTTATACCAAAGCAATGCATAGAAGCAGGCACAAGCAAAGCTTTAATTTAGTCACATTACTCCTGTAAGTAATAATGCATAGCAAGCAATAATCGGATGCAAGAAGTTTAGAGCAGATGTTCCCTTTACTTTGATTCTTGAGGCAGTGCAGTAGCAATTTCTTCCTTTGTAACAGACATAAATGATTCAGTGTTAATAAAAAAAGTTTCAGGCATGGAGTTCTTCCAGTGAATAGCTGAGAAATAAAACGCATACTGAAATGTGGGGCTGAACAAGGGCTTCCAAGTATTCCCCCTCCCCGCACCAAGAGCATTTTGAAAGAGATCTGGGTTTTATCTTTGGACTTACAGTAGTAGATTTAAAGGACTATTTCCGCTAGGTACTATTTTTTTCTTCAGAAAGCATTTAGTTGCTTTCCAAAGAGGTGGGGAATTGCAGACCCCCTGCCTCGGTCTCTCGCCCAGCACACGCCCAGGAACAGGCTTGTTCCAGCCCTGGGGCAACACCAGCCCCTACGGGGAAAAGGGGAAAGATGTTCGGCAGGTTGTGCCGCTGGCCAGGAGGAGCCAGGCTCAGCTCCGCCATGCCTGATGATATCCTGGCTACGATGGTGACAACATCCCATCCACCAAGACGGGCTGTTGCTGTGGGCAGGTTGAGGCAGAGACAGTAGCACTTGGAAGAGAAGATGACTGCAGAAAACACGCTCCCTCCCCACCAGCAGCAGCATTGGCAGCTCCAAGCACACCTTGAAAGTCACATAGGAAGCAAGTGGGGGAAGTCCCTGGCTGCCCCATATCACGGCGCTGGGGCACCCATCTGATCTTTCACACGAGCAGAGCCTAGGAAGGCTCCACCACAGAAAACCCAGAAAACTCCCAGACAGAGAAGACACCCAGGTAGTAGCTCGGGGGACAAACGGTGGCCCAGAAAGGCAGGGGTTTGGGATGCACAGCTGCAGGGGCCCAAAAAGCTGGACAAGTGCAGCCTCCCAGCACTCACGAGCCAAGAGCTTCCTGCCATTTGCTCTCACTCCCGTTCCCCACCTGCAGCAGAGCTGATCTTTTTCTCCCAATACACTGCAGCATTATATGCGGGAAGAGAAAGGAGGAAGACATTCCAGAAATGTTTTGCCTCAGCTACTGCCCAGGGAGCAGCTCTGGGGTAAAAGGGACGCAAGTTCCCCAAAACTCACATTTTCCAAAGCATAAGCTGCAAAGGAAAAGCCTTTGCCGGAATAGCTGGTCCCTCCTGGTTGCTTCTCAACAGCTGCCCCTCTACCCGCCCAGCGCTCTCGGCATCTCTTCCAGCTTGGTGCAGCACCACAGGGGACCAGGAGAAGCAGGAAGCGAGAACACACAAAAATGAAGTAATGGGACTAATGCATGAGATGGAGATAGCGAGATGTGGGGATATCATTCCTTGCATCTAGGGCTGGCGTTAGGTCAGCCAAGTTGCTTTTCAGTAATTGCTCCTTAGGGAAGAGCTTAGGAATTACACCCAGAAAACAGAAATTGAAATCTGATAGAGAGTTGGATGGACCACACATTTAAAGCCAGCCCCCCCCGATTAGTGTAATAGTGTGCAACATGAGGTAGCTGCTTATGTCAGACATTAATTTTATCTAGCCTATACCCAGCAGGCCTTAGCACCCAACGCTCTTGTACATGTTGTGGACAGGACGCGCTTGTGATGGAGACCTTCAAGCTTCCCGATGTTTTTTGAGGAGTTTGATATGGATAAAGGGATCAAAGAAAACATGGACAGAGAGCAATGTGATTTCATGCAAGGTCAGCACGACTCCATGGAAAGCACAGAGCTACAGTTGTTATGGATGCTAGTGGCTGCAACACTTACAACTGCACATGAGTACGCTACCAGAAGCGCCCATGCATTTATCTGCAATCACATTAAGTACAGTAGTATCAATTCATCTCTACCAAGTTGTGTATCATATGGCCACAGAGGTGGAAGAGGTGCAAAGATGAGGCCCAAGACCAACGTGTTCCCACTGTGCTACAGAGCAGGCTGCGACAGCTGGTTGGTGTGCAGCTGCTCCACTTCTGCCCGCCAACAGCCTTAACCTCCAATTCTTATTTTTTTTAAAAAAACATTATGCTGATGCAGATGAACACAGGAAGTTTGGATTGCTGAGATCATTTAGTAAGCTAAAGGTATGTTTACTCATTTCTCGACACAGGCATACAAGACTCAATGCTATGATACCCTGTTTAGATGCCCCCTTTCTTCCTGTTACCTCCACGCATTTAACCCACCCTCACCGAGGCAGAATAAGGAGGCTGGGGTTTAACTTCTCTTCCAGCATTTGTAAAGCCCCAGGATTAGTTCCCGTTTTATCCCCTCTCACCCCACGCCCTCAGCAGCCAGGGTCAGCAGCCCGCAGCAGAGGCAGCGCTGCAGAAGGCTCCTGTGCACATGGGCGCCCATGGGGCCAGTGGCAGCAGAGAGGGAGCAGTCCCAAAAACATCCCCGGCCACAGCCAGGCCAACATGGCTGTGCCCTGCACATCCTCCCCCATGAAGGTGCCTGTTCTGCTGTAGCTTGAGGCTTTTGTGCTACATGAGGGGCCCTGTTAACAAAAAAATCTGAGCAGCCCTCCTCTTCCCCCACCCTTTCTGCTGGAGGAAGGGGACTCGGGGCACATGCCTGGCCGGCCAGTGCCCCAGGGGGTGGCTGAGATCAGGCACTTCTGCTGCTAAGGGGAAGTGCCGAGAGGGGAGCAGCGGGATCACCAGCGCTGGGCGCGCTGACCCCGAGTGACGCTGCACAGTCCTGCTGCACCCACAGCCCCCTGCATACAGGGAACACAGGGGGTTACGAACCAGCCGTTTGCAAGGGCTGCGTAGTTCATTAGCTGCCCAACTCACTCCTGAGTGTCAGTAAAAAAAATTAAATTAATTTGTGGAATAAACACCCAAACTGGCATCACGAAAAGGACACTCAGCATACAGCTGACTCCCAGCTTTGCAAGAAACAGACTTTCCTCCCCGAGGCTGCAGATTGTCCCCGTCAGCTCAGGCAGACTTCCATCCACCTCACCAGAAGCCATGCCGGGGCACCCACCGCCCCAGAGGTGCTGGGAGACCCATTCCTCGCCCTGGGCACGCTGTCCTAAGGAGGAGAGAGCCCTCAGCGAGGAGCCCCACAAACATAGCCAGGCCGTGTTCACTGGGCAAGAACAAGCACAGCTAAGATATGCCCCACCACACACGCTCCCCTTCCCTCCCCTCACGCGCCGGAAGGATTATGGGGCCGGTGCAGGGAACTTCTTGTCCTGCCAGGGCATGAACCTTCCTCTCCCGGTCTCCAGGAGGCACAAAGCAGCTCCAAGCAGTTGCAAGCAGACAGGCTTTGTACAGAGTTCCCACAAACATCGCTGCTTTTATTCAAAGCAGAAAACACAGGATGTTACAGATGAGTGGAAAAATGTGAACTACCCCACTGCCTGCAGAGCCCCTCAGACTGGAGAATGCTTTTCTGGAAGTCAGAGGGTCTCCAGACAGGATTAGGAAAGCACATAGTGTCTGCCCTAGCTTTTTATTTTTGCCCTGCTTGGCTGCAGCTACACCTCCCTGCACCCCCCACACAGACACCCCCCAGCCAGGATCCCGTACCTTCCCTCCCACTTGCAGCTTCCCATAGCCCTTTTGTATTTGCCTCCTGGGAGGCCTTTTTCAAACGCCTTTTGTCAGCTCCATCTCTTTGAAAGACTGGAACGCTACCAGCAAGAAGCCTGGATCCAGCTCCCCACTGCCAGCGCTGGCAGCAGCTTGCCCGCTCCTCTGCCAGGCTCTGCCCCTCCGCAGGAGCCCAGGGGCAGCCCCAGCCCGAGCTGGGCAGGAGCCGCAGGCGCCTCTGCCCCTGCTCAGCTTCACACAGACAAGTTGTACCATTCAGCAGCTCAACAGCTCTCACAGCAATGGCTTTATAGCACCCACCAGCATTCACAAAGTGCCAGAGTTCCCAAAACTCTGACACCTGTTACAGAGCTCCCTTACACAGCTTTGGGGAGGAATCATTAAAAAGATTCCATTTTATTCCCATTTTGATGATTGGAAGGCCATAACTAGATTTTTTCCCTAATGCTAGCACATGCTTTTCATTCTTCAAGGTAAACAGCCACAAGTCAACCTATTTAACATATTTATCAAGATAAACTCGGAGATATCTCAAACATTTAGTTTCAGAAAACCAGCACTTACAACTTATTTAACCATCCACAGGGTCCTTTACCAATGCTCCTTACCTTGCAGTGGCTGGAGAACTGGAAAGCAGCAGCCACCAAAGCAAAGCACAAACCACATCAGCTCTGTAGAGCCAAGTTACCTTTAATAGCGCTATGCTTCATTTATACCCCTTGGAACACCTGGCCCAGAGTGCCTTTTAATTGATTACACCTAGAAACTGTTGGTTGGCTTGCCCCTGGTGTCAGTGACCACAATTGCATGGTCTGGCGAAAAGAGAGGCAGTTACTAATTTTTAACTACAATTCCATTTTCTGAGCATAGTAGAATAGCTAAGCAGCGTATTGAATGACATAGTATTACTCATATGCTTAAGCACCTGGGTCCTCGATCTTGTGCTTTATAAAGTGCTCTGAGCTGTGCTGTAATTGCCTATAAATATGCTGCTGATCATGCTTAAAGGGACACTGTCAAGGTTGGCAGGCCTACAGTTTGACTTAGTAAAATGACATCTTAAAATAGTTTTATTCTCAGTGTTCCTAAATTACCAACCTGTGGTTTTTATCATGCTTCTTTTTATCAGTCCAGCTCCTAGGATTGATAAGGTTATGGGAGAATGTTCACTTTTAAAGCAATGGCCCAGTCATAGAAATAATAAGATAGAGGCTAATGTTCCCATCTTGAACATGCACGTAAAAGCACTTCGCTGTAAAACCTATTTTTCCCGTTGTGAATGGGCATGACCTCTCTTGCCCTTATGGTTTGCAGTAAGGTCACCCCTTGTTGAAGCAATGTCTTGTGAAAGAAATCTTCAAGAAAGAGCACAGGGCTGAGGGGATCAGGTCTGGGCAAGTCTGCAGCTGCACGAAGTACCCGTTTTCCATGGTGTCTCTTTGTAGTCTTGTCCTAGTTGAGCTAAAGGGGAGGGGATGCAAAAAGAGTGAGTCAGGGAATAGAGTTACAAAGCTGGTGAGGAGCCTGCAACTTCATCTCATCCTCAGCAGTGCTGCCAGGATGCAGAGAGGCGATGGGGCGGGGAAATCCCAGGGATGGGAGCCCTTTCCCGTACTGTCCCTTCTGCGAGCAGCTCTGTGGCTGGAGCCCAGCGGCAGGGGAACCGAAGCCAGCTATTGAGGAGGTTTTTGATCTCAGGCAAAGAGTGGTACTGGGCTTTCTCTTAAGGACAGCATACAAATAGCCAAGGAGTGAAAGGTGGCCTGGGATTTTTCCTTTTATGAAGGGCCTGATTTGTTTCTGAGCTGAATAACGCAGCCCCCTCCGAGCGGCAGTCCTCCAGCACACTTTGTACTCACGGGAAACCTGCAATGCCACAATAACCAAACCCATAGGTGCCAGCAAATGGAAAAGTACGGCTCACTGGTGCCGGGGCAATGCAGGACAGGGGTCTGCTGAGGGGAAACAGAGGGAGAAACTGTAAGCGAAGGCTGTGCTGATAGTGCCAGGGTGGCTGTGTAGAAAGGCATTTTTGGAAGAGAAGATGAGGCCTTAGCCCCCCTGCAGTATCCTGCTAGACTTTGTGCCGCAAGGTTTGAAGACAAAGCTCTTGAGTTGCTCAAGACATGGGCCTACAGCCAGGCTTCACCTTCCTTTCTGCCCAGCAGGTGAAAGATTTACAGATACCCTAGATGTGAGGCAGCATATTGGATGTGCTCATCCATCGCAGGTCTGTGTTAGTCAGAGGACAGACACTGCCTAACCTCTAGGGACTTGAGGGAAGCCCTGGCAATGCGTAAAAGAAAACTCAGAAAGAACCAAAAACCAAATAGAAAAGAAAGGTCTCCGGAGCCTGGGAAAAAGGCGCACCTGCAGCAGCCATGCCTAAACTGGGGACTGGTGAGCGCTCGTGGCTGGTGGCATCACCTGATGCTGCAGTTCCTCAAAGAGGCAGTAAGAGTAAAAATCTTCCTCTTAACTTCTTTCAGTTACAGGAAAGAGGAGAAAGTAAAAGAAAAACAAAAATCCCCAGGCTGAAGATCCCACGGAACAGAAAAAGGCAAGTCTAATGTCAGTCTAACGACAGATCCAGCTCAAAGTTTCAGCAGGTGGGAAGGTGCTCCCCACGCTTCCAGTGCGCGCCCAAGAGAACAGGGCAGTGTAGAGGCTGTGTCTCTCACACAGGCAAGCCTTGTAGGGTGTGAATATGGATGTGGATAAGCACTTGGAAAAAGTCTCATGCATCTAACACCAAAGAGTGCATTTTGAGCTCTAACAGTTACAGAGAAACACTTGAAAGTGCAACTTGCATATATTTTAAGAGCTTCCAGAAGCCAGAATAAAAGCAAAATGAGCCCAAAGTCTGTACTTTTAAAAATCTCGTGCTTTTTAGACAAAGCTCATATGTCCTAATTTGTTTTGAGCTGACTCGATATTTTTAAATGGTTGTCCTTGAGAATTGTAAAACTTGTTTTATTTTTTATAGGTTTATTCCATAGAAATGCTTAAAAAGCAATAAAGTCAATCTCAATAGCCTTGCTTAAATCCATGATTATATCAATTCCGTGTTGTGGGTACGCAGGGAGAAACTAACTGAGTAGGAAATTGTAAGGGATTCCTGTAACAATACTTACATTGTTTGTACACATATATACCATAATAATAACAGAAAAGCAATAGCAACCTTGCAGTTTCAAAAAATACCCAGCGCCCTTTAAGAATATGTGTGTGCGTTCTGTGTTTACCCAGACTAACGGTGTCGTTAGGGACTGATACATTATGTACGCTGTATCTTCCATCTGATTTACTGAAGTTTTGTCTGAGCTTCTTTTCTTCAAAACTGTGGTTGTGCCTGATGTTCGCCAAGAGGAACCCAAGTTCCATGCAAAGGTAAACACCTGGAAGCTGAGATCAGGAGTGTGTAAGAAACACGAATTAATTTAATGACAGTGCTTTATAGTGGACCATATACATTTTCCCGCTGTAATTGGTATATACATTCAACAGTTTTATTGTATGTCAGTGCACACTATTTGGCACAGCTGCTAGCGAGGCATTGCTGAACTGGTGTTTCTCTTCCATGACAAACACCTATTAAGCAGTCAGCATAAACTCTTCTTGTTACAGCCTCTGACATCACCCTCAGGGCAAGCAGACACAGAACAGCAATTGCTGAATTGCGTATGAAAATTATAGTTTTATTGTCTATACAAGTGAAGGTTTAACTCCGATTCCTGCTCGAGTCAGTTCTGTTATAAAGGAGCGATTCTTTCAGGGAACAAACAAGCACAGTACACCATTGTAATCAAAGAAACAGGCACTATTTATGTATTGGAAAGCCTTGTTCACAATAGTGCTAACACTCTAATGCCCCAGAAGCCACTATTTTAGCAGCTGTAGAGAAAAAAAGCATGACTAACAAGATGCCACACAGAGTCAGATACAGTTTTTTTAGAACACAAACGGAGTCATCCCATTTGATGCAACTCAGTTTAATATGCACGACTGATAAGTAGGGATCATGTATTTAATGTTTATATAAGCAGTTTCTCCACCGCAGCGTTCAAAGGCTTCCAGTGTCTCTTGAATCAGATCTCCAATATTTTCACGCTTCTGCTGGCTGTAGTCTATCCCATCGCCTGAATTAACTGGTTAAGAAAACAAAAAAAGCCACAAGAATTATATTAAATTTACTGTTATGCTTTGAAATAATGACATAGGAAATTGCAATTGCTGCTCAGTCACTGCGCCTCTATTAGAAACTACTCTGTGACACAAAACACAGATGAATTTGAAAACAGGATGGTTTTGGTATCTCTTTAAGGCTCTACTCAGGCTCCAACTTCGTATGCCTTCAAAATTTGTTTATGTATGCATTACTTCAGTATCTAAGTGAAAATCCTAATAAAAATAAATAAAACACATTCTTTTATAAGATAAAGATGGACTCTCTCTTACACAGTTAATCTCTTAAAACAGTTACTTCTTTATTTCTAACATTGCTTATTTAGGACAAAATTCTACTGCCGGATAGAAAAACGCTTATCTACAAAATGTGACTTAAGCTAGACTTGTTATGGTTTGAAATCTTAAATAGGTATTGTTTTGGGATTGTTCCATGTTAGGCATTAGATTCACACGCTTGTTTTTTCTGATAGAGGGGATGTCTCATGGCCTAAAAGAGATATTTGGAGTATAACATGGCACTCATTCAATTTCTGCTCCCTGAAAAATGTGTAAAATTAATTCAATGTGAAAAGGACAAATTATTGCAGCCCCCAGATGCAGTAACATTTGCTGCTGCTTTCTCTAACATGGAGTAGCAAGGGTGACACACATTCATACACACACAGCATTATTCTTTAAAAAAATCTGCGTGAACAGCTGTGACAACAAAAAATACAAGAGTAAGAAATACCTTCACCTGCAATGATGCTGAGAGAATTAAATGAGGAAAATAGATTCCATTTTGTTTAAAAGCAATATTCTGAAAACTATCTGAAAACTATATGGGTATATTCCAAGTCATATATAAAAAATAATTTGGTAGGAGCGTAATGTACTCAGATGAGGTGTGGCGTAGTGGCCAGGTGGAGCGGCTGCCACACTGCTGTAGGGTAGTCCACATGCAACCAGTCAGTGGTCTCGCTCCAGGCAGTGATGGCGATGTGCCCGTGACATACATTAGCATCTCAAATAATGCTGCTTGCTTATTGACACTCTCAGCCAGCCGGCAAAGGACACATTTGTCAAGAGAACGCAACCAGCTTCTCGGGTAGTGCCTGCCTTTCACATTAGAAACACGGCGCACACGAGGGCGAGGGCAGATTTTGCTCCCACTGCTGCCTCCACATCCCCAGGCCGATGGGGTGTTGATGTGCTACAACTGCACCCATCCTCACATCCTCTCCTGCATCTCAGCCCAAGGATCCGGATTTAAAGTTTGAGACTTTGTTACCAGTAAAAACTGCAGAGCCATGCTCATGAAGAAAGAGCTGACGAACACGGGTAAAAATCATCCTTTTGCTGAATTTTCCTGTAAAATATCTGATTGCACTCCAAGTTACTTATGTGTATATCAGTTTTTCAACCTCCTTACACACATTTGTGTCACTTTGCTTTTTGTAAAATGTTTACAGAAATACAGACAGGACATACAAGTACTGGGCTTCTGAGTGGAAAGGCAGTAATTTTTTTGTGCTGATTACTCTTAAGCACGCAAATAGTTTCCTACATATTAACTATTTATTTCACTAACATGAGAAGCCAGGGTTGTGATATCAAAATTTACTACAACGGATTTACTGCAATGTTAGAAATAATAGATTATGAGAGTGCATAGAAAACACCAAGAGCTGTTAAAGAAAAGGATTAGTTTATACAAAATACTAATGCAAAAAGAAAAGCACATCACAACTGAGTGCCATTTAGACTAAACATGCTTTGCTCTTGCAGAAAACAACTGAGATCAACTGTGCCTCATCACCTGTGTTGCATGTGCACTGCCAGCACTCCCCAGAACACCTGGAGGTATTTCTGATTTCACCGGTTTGAGCAAAGAAAACCCTGAACCTTGACCTAAGTCTTGGCAAATATGTAAAGGAATTACTGACTTTCCAACCATTTGTCTATTATCTGTAATTTTAAGCCTACACACATGCTCTGGTAATGAGCTTACACAGCTTTCATCGTTCTTTCAAAGAAGTAGTAAAAAAATCACCTCTCTGGAAGTAATGGTGACAGATTGCTAAGCAAGTTTGGAGAAGGCCAACAAGACACGGTGATAATGCTGGTAGCAGAGGTATTTTCCAGAATCCCATGTTACAGTCTTTATTATAGAGCATAGTCTGTACAATAAATGATGCCTTAGATGCTTGATTAAAAGGTGCCTAAGAGAATGAGGCAATGATAAAGGAAATAATCTGCAAGGGAAGACTGAATGTGTGATGTGCAGACCGTCATTACAATGGTTTTTTCCTGCAGACCATCTGTGCTATATGAAGGTTTGTATCCTCAAGACAGCCATAATTCACATTAATGTCATGACACAAGCTACAACCAACAGTACCAGAAAGGTTATGTCAGCATCGAGGTCACCGGGTAAGTACTAAAATAGCTATCCTGTGCAGTTATAGGAATTACAAATCTTTCAGACAAAAAAGATAATCATTAACCCAACAGGACAACATCCACTAAACGGATGAGTCAGAATGATCTGCCCAATGCACCTAAGGGTAAATATCTAGTCATAATAATAATGATGATTGGTTGGAAAAAAATAGCTACTTAAGTACAGCGGTCTCTGCATGCCCTTCTCTGGTTTGACTCTATTTCCAAGTTAGTTTGCCTGCAAAGCCAACTTTGTCAGCCGCAAAAATCTTGCATACGTAAAGCGTGAACATGGATCTGATTCAAGCTCTTTATGAAGTTGTCCTTTGTGAGGGAGAATAAATCAACACGAAAATGCTAGGAAGCGCATTTGTCATATCTTTGTCTCAGAGTGAAATGTCTGGCAAATTCAGCATGCATCAAGAACTCTTTTCAGACCAAATGTTATTTCTGTGTTTAGAAGAAACGCACTGAAGCAATACTAACAGATCTGGAGGATTACAATCAGGAAAAGATCTCATTTTCCCTTTCTGGATCAGAAAGTTAGTTCCCAGTCTCCTAAATCATGCACCGAGGGTTTTATGGTCCTTAAAAGTGAAGTGGAAGGCTTTGCACCTGTCAAGACCTGCGCTAGCTGGTGAGATCACCCCGCACAGGGCGCCCAGGGGTGGCACTCCCTGCCCTGCCGCCCGTCAGCGCTGCCGGTGCCAGCTGCCGTAGCCGAGGAAACCCTGCTCAGACCCTCAGGGACTGAACTCAGCGTTTGGCAGCCAACAGAGGGGGATTTGAATTTTGCTTTAAAACATGGTTTGTATTTGAGTCTAGACATGCTTCTATTCATGATTCAGGATATTAAAGAAATTCTAGTGTTATTTGTATTCCATCTCATTTCGTCTTAACGTTTCACTAGGGTAATGCTACAAATATAAAATTGTGTTGCATTAAAGGACAAGCAAGTCTCTCTCAATGCATAAAGAGCTTGATAGGGCAGTTTTGAAGTCCTGGAGTGGACGAGAACGGTAAACCAGCCCTTAAAACTCAGTCAGATCTATTCTTATCTCTGGACATTTGTTAGCATCTGAAAGTGTCCAAGACATTCTTTCAGTTTATTAGATTTCACTTCAAGGCAGGCCAGGTCTCGAATAGAGGGTTTTTTAATTCCCCAAATATGTCCAAGTACCTCTCTGTAAGTATGTCACGGATACCAGAGCTCGCTCCTGGTGGTGGCTGTTCCCAAGGTTCTGCTTCGTGGAAAGCACAAATTAAAACCAGAGCTTTCATACACCTGTTGTTGTAGGGGTGTCGTAGATCTTGGGATATTACAGTTTCCCCAAATGTTAAATAGCTGAGGAATGCTTAGTGTTGGAGGACACAATAACACTTAAAAGAGATTTCTGAAGAGACTGTGAAGGAAGCCCCATGTCCCCAGCTTACGCAATGTTTTTTAATCAAATTGTAACTCAAAGGCCTTTCCTTTATTTTTTACAGATGAACTTTTGAGAGCATATATACACACATATTTCAACTTGTTGTCTTGGAACAAGTAGGTCCTAGCAGAAATTCTTTAACTACTACTAGTTAACAGCAGAGAGCTCTTGTAAAATGGGATTTTTTTTGTACACAAATCGACAAAGCCACTTGGAAAGACAGGCGGCATTCCTCCCTTTTTGAATTTCAAGAAACGGAGATACTGAAAGGTAAAGTGACTTGCTTCAAGTCATGGAAGGGATCAGTCACAAATCATGCTTTTTGACTTTGTATTGTAGATGATGAAAGTACTATTTATGGCAAGATATAACTATGGTAAAAATCATTTTTAAGCTGCTCAGTTCATCCTAGTCAAACCAACAGGTATTTCCAGCAATTAAAATGATTACAGTAATCCAACATGCTAACCGCTTAACGGAATAAGAGTTTTACTTCAAAAAACCAACAGTGATAGGACTGTAAAGTGCAGATATATTTCTCAGTACAGAATTGTATTTCTACAGAAAAGCCTATCGTCACAGAACGATATACAGGTACGCAGTACAAACTAGTGTTAAAATATTCAGTGGAAAATTTCAGGACTTTATCCCTTCTAGGAGTCAGCATCAGTACCAAGAAATAAATGGAAGCTGATTTCAGCTATAGATTGACATGCATGTGTGTCAGGGTTCACATCGCATAAGTTCGCTGCTCGGGTACAGTTCAGAGCTTAATTATTTTTTCAAAGTCCTCTTGTTAGGATTAGTTTAATTGTCATAAAAGATGTTGGCTTCCTGACCAGAGTAGAAAATGAAAGCCCCTGATGAGTCAGTGCGGTGGGAGGGCGGAGGGCTCCTTTGCACCGCTCCGCTCGCTGTGACTCAGAACTGTGCTTTGAAATTGTCAGCGCCAGGAAGGATGAGGTAGGGCGGTCTCCCTGGTCATTTAATTGAAAGTCTGTGAAAAGTCACAGGCTAAGACTCTAAAACCCTCCTGTCTGCTAAGAAACAGCGGGACATTGCCGGTTCATTTCACTCAGGTGAAGGAAGAGCCACCAGGAGCTTACGACTTCTGGTCATTACTAACCCAGACAGAAAACCCCATGTTCCATTCCTGAAGGCTGAGAGCAATGGGAACACCTGTTTTAAATATTTCTCAGGGTATGTCTAGATTACGTGCACACAGAAGTGCAAACTGGCCTCACGCAGGCTGGTCCCAAAGCAAGATCATTGGAAAAAGCAGCTCATAGAGTAATTTATGTTGGAAGGAACCTCTGGAGCCATGTGGCCCAAATGCCCTGCTCAAAGTCAGCTCCATTTTCAAAGTTAGATCAGGTTGCTCAGGGTGAAATACCTGAAGTTGCTCAGCACGGAGTAATCCCAGAACGAAAAATGGTACAGAGATCCCCTTGAGCTGGCAGAGCTTTTCGCCAGCCATTTCAAATGTGACCAAGGGAGGTGCTACTCCTTAAATATGAAAACATATTTGGTGAAAGAGGATTTGCTGAAGTTACAAACTTTGTAGGGAGAATTATCATCTGTTTTGACACAAAACAAACCTAAACTTTTGGCATAGTAACAGATTTTAACCTGCGTATATAACATTGCTTTTGGAAGCTTAATACTGAAGAAAGAGGCACAGATCTGACTGAAAAATTAATAACATTTCATTAACACCCTGACTTGAAACTATGCAAACATAATTTAAAAATTAACACGTGTCTTTCAAAGAACTTTAAAACATTAAAGCGGAAAGTACTAATATACTTTAAGGAGGCCAAATCTTTGAATATGCGCAGACCTGTTTTTTGACACTATCAACACTTCGAGTTCCTTGTCTCTTGCTTTACTTGGCTCTTCCTTCTATTTTGCATCACTAGTGCTGAGTGTTTATCGCCTTACAATGCTACAGTACTGCAAAGATTGCAGAAGAATGTTCCAATCCAAGAAGAAAGCATGTACGCTTGGAATTTTAAAAGAATACTAATATAGAGACATTTCTGCTCATCATAGGTCTTAGAAAAAAACAATTTTATACTCTTGATGTAAATCAGCTAGGTATTATCTATCTAAATAAGATGCTGCCAAGATTTTCTTAATTCTCATTGAAGGCATTTTGCTTTAGCATAAAATATAGACGCTTTCTATAGTTATCTTCCATATGCAGCTAGCTTTTAGTTATTTCATAAATTAGCATTTATTTTAAAATGTGAGTGCTTTTACTATAAATGCTATTCAGAAAGTCAACAATTCAATAAGTGGAGGAAGTGCTCTGATTGGAAAGGAAACATTTGACTGACTTACGATGTTTTACTAATGATGTAAGCCTACTAGAGATAGCTGTAACTACTTGTAAATTGCTGCAGTATAAAAAACCACCCAAAGCCAACAAACCAAAAAACCCAACTGAAAATGAGCCAAGACAGCAGCTGTTATCACAGTTTTCCATTTCCAGGAAATGTTAGTAACATCAGATATAATCCATTCTAAGCCCAGACTTTTTTTTTTTTTTTTTAAGTAGAAGTACAAAAATGAAAAAAGAAATCACAGATTTTGTAACAAATTATATTAGCAAACATATTTGACCAATGAGGTAAAAATAAGAGCATATTATTGTAATTTTTTTCTCTATAAGTACTTTAACTTCTCCAACGAATTCAGACTTTGAAGTTTGCCTATGTTTGTGCTACTGATCAATATCAAACAAAGTAGTATTAAATAATCTTAGATAAACAGCATGCTCAACGGGGGAACAGAAGCTGGAGTCTGAGATCTCTGTGGCCTTGGTACACTGTTTACTGTTGCAAAATAATACATTTGGTGACAAATGGGGCTTAAAGTGCAACAAGAGTTGCACCACTTACGTGAATCTGATGTTCTTCCAATTGTTTTGGATGTATATAAGCTAGTACAAAGTAAATACTGTTTTTTAGCTGGAAATCATGTTTGTGTGTGCAAAATTTGCATAGCTTTGCTGGACTGATGTGAAATACATTTGCTTGTCACACTAATTTCTCATCCAAATATAGCACAATTAATGCAAAAGGAATTAAAACCATGGAAAAACATTTTTTTTGTGTATGTGGAATAAACATCATTTATTTTTTAAAGTAATTCAAAGTGACAAAGCCGAAAGTCCCAAAATGCTTTCAAGATCACCGATTACAGTATGAAACATAATCCTGCAAGAGCCAATTTTTAACATTGAGTTCATTCATACTTAAAATCAAGATGCTTGACAGTCCATCCTCCTTCCCCCGGGAAGATTTTTATTTATGTAACCAAAATGCTTTTGAGGGAAAAGCCTAGGTTTTTCTTTACAAACAAAAAGCTCAGTAATTCACTACTTTTTGTTTTAATAACTGATGATGTGTTTGTACATCTGTCACGTACTAATGGAATTTGTTGTGTCTAAATTCACTGTCCAAAATCATTACCGTTTAAGGACCCTATCCGGTATAGCTTGCCATCAAAACTTTCATTGACAACTAAATGAATCCAATGACTGCTTTCATAACTTTGTGACAGAAGGGTGAGCCCTTTATTATCAGTCACTGGAATGCAAACCATATAAAAAATAGATCAATATATAAAAAATTTCCCACCAAAATTATGGGAGCAAGATGTTATATATGCCTATAAGTTGCTGGATATGCCTGAAGTTGCCAGTTTTCTAGTTTTTCTGTTCCCTAATTAAGGGAAATAAGCAAGAACCCAAAGTCAACTGAGGCTGTTTTAGCAGTGATTTGAGAAGGGACAAGGAGATGAAAGCTATGAATGCCTGTGTGGATTTGCCAAGTTTTCTTTCATTGCTGTGGGACAAGGACAGAATTTATGCAGTTTAAAGGACAGCTAGCACTGAAACTGGAACGTACTATTTTATCCTCAAGCCAGACAGAAAGGAACACCCTGCTCCCCCAGATATCTGTACTATAAGGGTCAGGATATCTCCCGGTGTCTCTTTAAATTTTTTTTTTTTTTTTAAGTAAATTGAGTAATCTGATTACTGTTTCTTTCTGAGTTTTTCCAGTTGGATCAATGCATATGGCAGATAAAAAAAAAAAAAAATTACCTTCCCAAGGTATGAATTTGCATTCTTTTTATGCAGAACAGGAAGGATATAAAAATAAATATTTATCAAAAGCTAGTTAACAGCTATTCATTTTACATTAAGAAAAGCATATATTTGAATTTATAATAGCTTTTCAAGCAAACAGAAAAAAACCAATTTTTATCCAACTAAAATGTATTCTAATGTGTAGTCTCTACTTACAAGAATGTAACACATTTAAAAAAGAAAGAAAATTGTGTCCCCTAGGTGTGGTGTTTCTGCAGATTCACAGCTTTTGAACTGTGAAAGTTGAAGCCTTTTGAAAGCAATATAGGAACTACACATACATCACACGCAGACTGATTTTTTTTTTTTTTTAAGCTTTAGGAATCTCTCACAAAAGTGCCTCTTATTTATCTTTTTCAATATTTTCCCTGCATTAAGTGTGAAGAAAGATAAGTGACTAAGAAGAACTGTTTCATTACTGACTCTAACTGGAAAACACTCATCCTTCTTGTCTAAATTACACCTGTACCTTTTGTTGCTTGACCTGTTTGTTATTCAAAAGGGTCCCAAGTATGAAGAGAGCAAGAGGCCCAGCAGCATCCAGCCCGGCGTGCTGAATGCCTGAGATCTTCTCTCATCAAAGCCAGTTTCATAAGGAAAGCCGTAATGCTTTGGGAAATAAAGTTACGTGCAAAAAAGGCAATATCTCAGGTTATAGAAACTCACTCTTCTTGTATGTCAGCTCAGTCTTCTGAAGTGATGCTTGAAGAGACTGTACGTTGACATGCAGAGACAACACTCCTGTATTCTGTGGCACACAGTTTAGTGAGGACATACTACCACTAGCATGAGACTACAGCTGAGCAAAAAGAAAGTACAGCAGATGGTCATCCCAAACACTTAATCTTTGCATCTTTTTCTGTCATTTTAAATTATTAAGTAGCAAGCTGAAGGAAGAGCAATTTGAAGAATGGGGATATGAGAGCTCTCCAGTATAACTTACTGAGTTCTTCAAATCTTGTTCTGACCTAAGCTAATTTTTGAAATATTATTTTAAGTATTGGCATTTAGACATCTTCCTCTAGAGAACCCTTTAGCACTTTTTACTGGTATTAAATGAACTGAGGAACTCCATCTTTCTCTGAACATGTATTTCTCCTGAGATAAATCTGTGAAAGGGAGGTCGGTTCGTGGCATGTTGTGAAACTACGTAACCCATCTCAATGGTTACTAAAAGTCAACCATCTCAGGTATGACTGCTTATTTGTCTAGCTTGCCATCAAGACTGCAGGGACTCAAATAGTGGAACATGCTGATACTGTGAGCTCCTGTATTGTCTGCTATTTTCATCTGTCTGAGAAGAACCACTTCACTGAATTTGAAAAAAAAAAACAAAACAGAAAGAAACTGAACTGCAAAGGCAGTTACCAGGAAAAAATGCTATTGATAACATCAGTGGGTATGTACAAAGACAGAAGATATTTACATGTGTTTTCCCAGTAACCTGACCCAGTACTAAGACCACCTACTGAGATTTAGCAGACTGACACACTGTTGCAATACACAGCCAAACCCTTTTGTTTTGCCACTTATGCAACTTTTATAAGATTACTTCCTTTACTATCCAATGTAAAATCATCATTTACTATGCCACTATAGGTATCATAGACTCTAGACTGTGGTTTTTAAAATGTACTGCTAACTTCTTCACAACGGGATTGCAGTGTTAAGTTATTAAAACACAAGCATTTTAGTGATGCCTAAATACCATTGTTCATAACAAAGAAGTAATCGCATGCAACAGGTGTGTATAAAAACAATAGGATGGGAAATGGTTAGCAGTTTTTTTGAAATAAAACTATTATTCAGATATATTACAAAATGTTAAGAGAAAATTATTTTTAATATATAAAAATATATATTTCTTTTATTATGCTTTATTACTTTTGTTCATTATTTTAAGAAAATGGTGCTGTTCCAGTAAAAATTGTTAACACAGAATCTTTTTTTTCCATTCCAGGTAATATTTTTCTGAAAGAATAAAAAGCAATCATAGGTCCTAGCTACAGGAGAAAGAATTAAGAGCATATTTTTCTAATTTACAGTGTCCGTGATACAATTTTACTGTTGGCATGTATGAGTATAGGAAAAAAAATGCTGCTATTTCTTACATTGTTTACACCCGAAGCATTGCAATCATCCAGAAGCACATAATCTCTTAAGGCCATACTTTGTTTTACACATTTACTGAAAAAGACCTTTAAACTTATATATTCTGGGGCTATGCGTAGAAGTAAAAATGGCTTTTCTCTGTGCAAGCGAGATACATGACATGCTCAGCAGGGTAAACTGGACCTCGGTTAACACTGGTAATACCTTTATGATATCTGTACGGGTGCTTTCACGTAGAAAATATCCAACTACTAACAATCCAGCACTTCTAGTTCAGTTTGTAATACTTTTCTTAATATCCTTTCACTTTATTACAAAAGCAGTGAACCTGAGCAACAGTAAGGCTTGAAAAAGAATCTTTGCTTCTCAGGTGAATTTGTATTTGCTTGTCCTAAACTGCTGCCAATATCATGTATCTATAGGCTGATGGCAGTGTACTAAATACAATGAGTTCATCTCCCTTGCAGCAGTCATTTGAGTGTTTGCTATCCTGACATGTTGTAGTGCCAGAGCCTTAAAGCATAGGATCAGCAATTTTGTAATTTGTTATTCTCCAGCCAATCCTGGCATTATAAGGCAAATATGACCACTTACGTTCTCCAACATGTAGCTAAAGCATGCTACATTTTTGTAATTGCAATCTTAATTTTTTATTCATCATTCACTCATCTTACAGCCCTTCCAGCCCTGGTGCTTGACAAGCCTACAACTGTTTGGCTTCAGGAGGAAAACAGCTCATACAGGCACACGCACACGTGTGTCAGGACAGGGAGGAAGAGACGAGAGAAGAAGTAAGTGATATGGCTGAATGCTCTTGGTCAACTCAGGCTAGCCTAGGGGTTTCTAACTGACAGTCAAGAAAACAGTTTAATAGCACGGCAGAGCACAATGTGTTTGAATATTTGTAAGATTGCATTTTCATGTATTATAATGAAGAACAAAAGTAAAAAGCTGTCAAGAAAATTCTTCCCTGGCAACTTAAATATGCTTTCTCACACTTGGATGATCTGAGAGTACATGCACAAATTATAACTAGCTTTACATTAATAACAATGAAATGGACATTCCTATGAAGGAAAGTCATAAGGGTTTTTTTTAGATAAATTTGGGACACATTGAAAAGATAACCTGGAAGAAAGCATGACTAATATCTAAGTGGGACATATTTCAAGAGTAATATTCTCTTGCAGTTTTCCTGGAATGCTTATTGCTCAGTGGACAGGGTCAGCCTCCAGAGGAAAGGGAGAAGCAACACCTCACAAAATTCCTTCCTCGCCTCTCTCCAGCAGGCCGCAGACGGCTGTTTCGCCTCCTACATTGTTTAATGCTAAAACAGCTGCAGTGAGTTTACCGGCCTCGGATCCAACTCTGCAGCTGCGGTGCTGAATTGGTACCTGTGGAAGCACTGCCTCAAGGGTAACAGAAAACTCTGCTTCAGGAAAACATCACTGAGCATTTTTGGACAACAGCAGCTAGTGCGGAATGTCTTTTGAAGGAAACTATGGGGTGTTATTTTAAGGGAAAAGAATAACATATACTAGTCTACATAAATTCGTGTGAGCAAAATTCTTCATGAGTCACCAAGAAATGTCATCACCGAATGGTGATATCTGGAAAGCTCTTCCTGAATTACTTGTCCTAGCACAGCCAAAGTTTATTGGGTGCTTGACTGATAAGTAAAATAGACAATTCTTCTCCCGGGGACAAGAATGTGGACATGGGAGGAGTAGAAGACAAAGAAAAACAAAGGCTGAAAGTGGAGGTACAAAAGCCAAGGACATTCATTTGATTAATTAATTTTCTTAAGTATGTTCCATAAAGGTTCTAATTTACATGAATATATACATTATGGATTAGCATAGTTATTCCATAGTGTAATTTAAAGTATCACACTGGGTGCCGATCGACATGTTATATCTGAGCCTCTTGAGTTTCCGCTGTCATTTTGTAGCAAAACAAGGTGACAAGGCAGACAGGCTTACCTGCACGGCTGTAGCTAGGATCCAGCATCTTTGCTTTACAGTTCTGAGTAAGAATCTCACCTACTTACACGGTTACTTTGGGAAATGATTAGAAGGGAATGTCAACCTTATTAATGTAAGTATAGGGCCCCTACAGGAATGTGTGCTATCATCTTAAGTATTGACTTTTTAATATGGGGGAGGTGAACAGAGGCTGTTACTAGTCCATGAGAGGAGAGGTAGCAACAGCCTCCCAGTGCTTGAGACCTCTCCTCTTCTATTGTCTTCCTTCCTTTGAGTCGTATGGATAAAAAATAGAGTCATCCAGAGATCTCTTGCTGGTTTGCCAATATGCTCGTTTGAGAGAGGCATACGCTTTCCTCTCTCCGTCAGTTTTAGGTGTTTTGATTTGAACTAACTTCCTAATAGATGGTTATTCTGCATCTGTCTTCATTTATTTATGGCTGTTTATGTTTTAACAGATGTAATAACTGATCTAAAAGTGACATAAGCTTATTCCTTGTCTTTTTATTTATTTATATTGCAATAACAGTTAAAGATATTACTGTACTGCACAATCTATAGAAATTACATAAAGATGGTCTTTCTGTGTTGTACTTACAAGAGGTCCTTCCAAATATTCAAGAAAAACTGCCATGACCATAAGGCAAAGCGAACAACCATAAATAAGATGTCAGCATCATCCGTAACATTGTAAGCTTAAGCAAGATATTAACAAAAATAAACAAACCCAAAAACCTCATGAGGAGAAAATAAAGGGAAATAAAGAAGAGAAAATATTTAAGTATGTGTATTAGAAGCTTCAGAAAATGGAATTCAACAAAATTCATGCAAAATTTCTCAATAAGCTAAATCTCATGCTACATAAAATGCAGTTCATGGTATCATAAGCAGATATAGGTCTGATTCAGGAAACTGTCATGCAAGTGTGTAAGTGATGATTGCAAAATCAGAACTAAAGTGCATTTATTTATATCCAAGCATTTCCTAACTAAAGAAGCAAGCAAGCAAGGCAAGCATGTACAAAGTATTAAGAAATGAAGGGCCTAATACTGCTCTCAGCTATATTCATGCCTCACCATGTAAATCAATGCGTTTCAGAAGACTAAATGAGAGAGGGCATTAGCTTTTCTCTGCATACTACAGGGATTAATTAGCTTATTTTCAATACAAAAAAAATCGTAACTTTTTTTCACAGTACCAAAAGTACAGGAAAACAACAGCTATCCATTACCCCTCTTAACAGGAAAAGGCACACGTGACCATGAAACGCTGTGAGACTCTGGTAAGAAATGCCATGAGAAAGAAAATTTCTCAGCTTTGAAGTTGTATTTATTTATAAGTAAGTTGTAATATCCAGGGAAAGCAAAGTTTGCTGTAATCATTTCCTTACACTACTGTGACGTGCATTTTTAATGCACAGTTTTACCTACACCTGTCTGAAGAAGATTCAGAAGATTATTACAGTTGCCAACATTTATTATACACCTTTATGTGCACTGTAACACCACTGCATTTGTATCGAGAAACAAGATCTGGAAGGAAAGACATGGAAATTTTCCCACTGAATGATAATGATTGTTTATTTCCATAAGCCAAATAAATTTTTCAGGAAACATAAACTCAAAAAATTATTGATGTAGAACAGTTTTTATCGCATCAGCTGCAGAACTCTACTGGGGAAAACAGAAAGGAGAAGCCCTTAGGCCACATTTTGTGTGACCTAATTCTTTCAAGGGTTTGTTTCTGCAAATTTTTAGGAAGTGACAACGCGAATGAACAATAGTTCCCACCGTGATGTTTTCATGGAATCTCTTCATGACCTCCAAACAGCACACTTTGCACTAGGACTACAGTACCTAGTTTTGTTGTAGAGTTTAATTACTTTTGGATGTAAATGAGCAGAAAAACAATTATCACATATCCAGCAGAAGAAACGGCTATGCTCCTATAAATTTCTGGTATTCTAGTGCTGCGATTGTCAATTTAAAGTTTCAGTCTATATGCTGCTGCCAGTTAATGATCAGTCTACTACATTTTGGTGAAATTGCACTCCAGTCAAGGGAAATGAAGTAAAAAGATAAGGAAAAAAAAGAGACTAATATTGTTAAAGTCTAATTAGAGCAGCAGGGCCAGTGCTGGACTTAGCTGTGATGAGGTTGTCTTTCTATTAAATTCAATACACTGAATTCAGTGAGAGCAAGACCAAATGCTATGATTTGATTTTCGTGGGTGAAGTGTTAACAGGAGTGTGGATTAACTTTTTCCTCATGTTGTGAAACTGGTTTTATATTAATGTAAAGCAGAATACAATCATTCTTCTCTCTGAGAGTATATTTCTAGAATCTGCCCATTTACTTTCAGAAGGATTAGCGTTACGCAGTTTATTTTGAAGGAAATCACATTCCTTTAACAAAGAAAAAGATCCCTTCTTTTGACTTCAGCGTCATCAGCAATATCCACCAGAACTTCATTTTAACATCTTCCAACGTCAGATGACCATGTCTTACTTACATTATTTTAATTCATACTGGTTTATTTCTAAATGAGTACTTGCAGTGCAAGTGAATGTGCTTATATTTAGCAACTTAAGTTTTTCATTTAACAACTTAAGATCACATTTTAGCTATAGTTGATAAAAACATGATAATTAAAAAATAATGTTTTAAGAATGTAGTTGGATTTTATCTCAAAAAATAATAATTGTGCATATTCTCATATTAAACTCTGTATTCCTCCCCTAGAACATCTACGTATCATAATATTTCACTCCCAAAAAAAGTGTTAATGGGCATTCACAACAGTTTTACTAGCCATATATTCTGAAATCCTTCTGGGGTCATGACACATGAACTCACACTTGGTACAATAATTATTGATAATAAAACCTGTCTGAGTGCCCATAAATATATATTGTGGAGAAATGTTACGAATGAAGCTCTTCATCCCTCCACCTACAACTACTTAATATAGAAAGTCCCAAAACATATATAATTTAGATAAGACAGAATAGAATTTTAAATGAAAAAGATCAGATGCATATAATACACACTTTTCACTTTAAATTGTGCACAAAGTTTATTTATAGACCTTTGAAGCTGATGGGAAACTTGAGTGTTTATTCAGCTGGAACTTTAAGTATTTCATATATAATGCACATGTTCCCTTCAATAGTTTAAATTGACTACTACAAACAAATAGTGGGATGTTGTACGCACATCTCAAATATTTCATAAAGCAGACTAAAAACCTAAAACATGGACATCAATTCCTTAATGCTTCATAGTGACTATTCAATAGTAAGAGACATCAGTAGAATTTTGTACTTGATTTTCTAAGATAATCCCCTTGTTCCTTAATCAGTCCATGAATACAAGGAAAATCTAAGGAACACATATAACATCTACCTAATTTTTTCTTCCTTTTAATTCTGCTGTTCTGAGGACTTCTTTTGATAAACATCCTTACTATAAACACCTATATCGGCAGGAATATTTTCATTTGGGAAATAACTGTGAGAGTCCATAGACTCTGATGTCGATAGTTCCATCATGCTGTTTATTTATCTGTAATGTGTGTAATCTTCTCAGCTTTCACCTTTCCCAGTGTCTCACAGGAATCAGCTCTTAGGACAGAGCAGTTGTATAAATTCAGATTCCACCAAGACAGAAAATGACGCGAGAAGAGGAGAATATTCTGTTAAATTTTGCTAAAGCCATCATCTTCCGACATATCACCTTATACTGAGGGATTCTCAAGCTAGCTAGACCATCAAGGCAGTCCACTTGGATCATTTGGCATTCAGTCACAGAATGACTGAATAGTTCAAAGTTTTGAAAAAGGCCTTTTTCCACCTGAGACGGAATACAAAGCTGTACCCTAGCCTGCTCGCTGTATTATGATTAGGCCTTGGCTTTGTCATTGAAAACTGCCTGAATGAATTACTGAAAATCACATTACTTCGGCATAAGTACAACAAACTCTGATTATTGGTATCCTTTAAAATTGCCAGGCCAAAGATGTGGTCTCTATCCGAAATGTGAAAGTCCTGTAGGAAATGTTTCTCCCATGTACTGCAGAGCATATTTCCCTGTGAGGAGACTGTCTTCCTCAGTTGCTCTCTTTTGTGTTAATCATGAATCTACCAATCTGAAAAACAAAACTCGTGGGAGCAGAATATAGGCTAATTCAATAAACAGAACAAAAGACTTCAGATTCTCTGTCAGAGGATATTAGATAGACCACAATTCTCTCAGCTTTCAGAACAAAGCTGAAAACTCACTTCAAATTCGTATCCTCATAGTCACTATACAAAGGAGGTAAGAAGAAGAAAATAGGACATGGGTCAAGGTGGAAAAGGTGAGGTTGAGAGTAAATGAGATTGCTGAGCTATTGTGAGTCTAAGTAGTTTTTGGAAAATACTCAAATCCTATCATAGGTAACATTAAAAAATCTTATTTATATGAGAAGGTAAGAAATACTTTACCCTGGAAAAATATTTAATGTTGGGAAATGTTGGTTGAATAGAAAATAAGATAGGAGGAGTTTTTTTAATTTACAATTAAATAATCACATTAAGTAATAAATGTTTTGTGGCTATTACCATAATCACAATTGATTGCTTAGTTCCAATGTTTTCTAAAAAGGAAAATGGTTTAAGTTAAGAAAATGTGCAATTTAAAATGCATGTGTATAGTACTTTGTAATAAGATATGGATTATAACTCTGTAATTGACTGACATTTAATTAAAAAGCTTGAAATTAAGTAAAGATGGCTGTGTATTGAACTGTTGCATTTTAGTGCACTTCTGTTGGCAAATCAACAGATCATTCTTGAATTGTATCATCAAGGGTATAGAACTGTAAGTTGAAGAACAGAGTCTGTAATCACCATGCTTATCTGTCCCTCAGAGCTGGTATCCTGAGCGATGCACATTTTGTTTCTATCTTTTGAAGCAAACAGAATCTTTGAAAGTATTAGGACAAACTTTTAGATTATTTTTTCATAAAGTTAAACTACAACTAGCATAAGATAACTTTTTTGGAGTGAAAAGTATTTATATGAGCTGAAGATCTGGCCAATTCTATTGAATTACAAAAGAGGAAGAGTTTTTCCCAAAGATTAACTAATTTATTATTTTCTGAAACAACAACAAAAAAATCATGTTACCATCTTAACAGCACCCAGCATGATATACTTGGAACGTTTGGAATTATAATATAGACCCTAAAGAATAATTTACAAAGTGGCATTAAAGTCCAATATTCACTCAAGGTTTATAGGCCTAGTAGGAAAGAAGTGTTATTTGAATCTTAAAATTGCTAGCACATAGTATTCAGTTTGGTTGCAGGAAGAAGAACGGGAGTAACAGAGTGAGGGGAAAATTAACTTTTTAGACCTCTAGATCATGACCTCAATGAGTAGCGTGGGGTAGAGCCCACCATTTGGTATTATGAGCTTTCAGAGCTGGAGATCATTCCCTGGAGCTCTTTCATTTATAATATTACCATTAGACCTGATTCACCACAGCCCATGTGAACAAGGAAATGGCAAGACCGTAGTCTTTAGGGATGTCTATAAATAATAAAATGATCAATCCACTTTTGTTCAGGAAGATGAAGTAAATGACTAAGGAAGAGGTGTTTCTTAGTCCTACCATCTAAGGTCAAATTCACTTCATGAATATATGCGTGCCTTCTGTTGTAATTAATGGAGGTGCAAATAGGTCTACAAAGAGAAGCTAAGATAAGGCATCTACCATTTTAAACAACAATAACATTAGTATAGTATGTGTAATGCTAAATACCTAGTAAATTGAACTTGGTGAATTTTACAAATCTGGATCTAAATGCAAAATGCAGCTATTTGAATGTAAGCTCACCATTTGTACTCCAGCTATACACTGTGATCATCCTTTTGGATAATTTTAACAGCATTTGTTAGTTATATATTATTTCTTAAAATACACCAATAATTGTCTTATTTTTCAGAGAAATATTTTCTTACAAGTAACAAGCAAGAAAAAAGCATTCAAAATTATTCTACTGTATACAAAATGTTACCAACTGCAGCATGTATTTTAAATGTTCCTGAAGAATTGGATAGTTGGGGTTTTTTTAGTTTGGTACCCATCATTGCTTCATGTTGAACAATTAAACTGGTTAAATACATTGTCTCTCTGTGAATGAGGAAATGAAAAGTACACTGTCAGCATGTTCGTTAGGTGTAATTGAATTTAACATGTATGCTAGAAATGAAATCTCATTTCTTTTTCTAAATTTGTAGATCATACGTTGCATTAAGTAGAGCCTAACTGCCACACAGCGTTTGGATTTTGCACCATTACATCTCAATAACAGCTTCTAGTTCTGCTTTCGTCATTATAGCATATCCACCAACATTTTGAAAATGTTTTTCTCATGTTTGCTATCTTTTTAACGTACTCTTTCATAACTTCCATATTTCTGAATCCCATGATTGATTAGAATATGGATTTGAACAAATAAAATATACATCTTTTGTTGGCCCCAAACAACTCACCAAATACAAACATAGAAAAGATGAAAACCAAAACATAAACCGAGGTATAAAAGGCCTTGAGTATCAGTGAACGTTGGCTGCCTACCTCACTTCCAAAATGGGCTCCAGTAAAACCCTGAAACTGCCTGGGACTCTTTCTGATAAATACACTGGCTAGCATTCAAGTGTATCACTTATAAACAGGACCCCATAATAACCTTTCTTTTCTCCTCTCTTTCAGGTGTATAGTTAGTATAATTTGATATTTATGTCAGTGGTTATTTACTTTACGGCTTGCTAGCTATGGTAGCAAGTTCCCATTTACGTCTCAACTACCATGTACATAAGCTTTTTGGTGAGCTACACTACCTTGGAAATATAGTTGGAAATATGTTTTCAAATTACAAACTAGTAATTAACATATAAGAAAAGTGGGCATGGGTACAGTAGATGGTGTCAGTCATTTAGAAAATTTTTTGGCTTCAGTATTTAGAAGCTAATCAGTTGGGCTATAGATCTTGATACATGTATTAACTCTTACAGTCCTTAGTAATACTAATATCAGGCTTTTACCTATATATAATGCTTCCAGAATTGTTGGCAATAGCATAAAAATAAACAAGATGCAGAAAAAACCCTTCAAACAAGAAGCCAAAGACGGCACAGGATCAGTCAGCCCAAGAAAAAAATAATCTTTAGTGTTTTTGTCTTTCCACGCAAGCTCTGGAGGTTAATAAAACATATAAAATTGAGTCAGTAGCAAGATTGCTCAACTAACCGTAAAGTTTTCCAAAAGACATACGATAAAGATCATCTAAGCTTATTCTGCAGCCACAGTCACCCACATGATGAAATCAGTGGCCTGTACAAAAAGTTAAATCAGCTTCTGGCTGAAGGGAGAGCATGTTTCAACAATATTATCAGGTAACTTTTAGACTTAAATCGGTATGAAGACAAAGGTAAGAGAAGAGATGTAGGTAGCATGTTGACTTTTCACCCCATCAGCTGAGAGTTGGAAGTCAAAGTCAAAGTATAAATGGAATGTGTTTTCTAGTGTTGTTCTTGTCCATTTGTTCACCATACAAAACCACCATGTAATTTTCTCTGATTAATTGTGATTGGCAGCTGTATTCAAATACTCTGGAACTGTACTAGAAGCTGTGTAAAATGAGAAAGCTACCACATCCATGTAGAAAGGTAAGGTTGCATGATACTTCTACATTTATCTCCTTTCCATGGTAAATAGTGTTTTGCTTTTCCAAGAACTGAAATCACACACGAAACAAGAAATGTAAGTAACAAGGACAAACAGTTCCTCCTTGCCCCCAAATAACAGTAAAATGCAAGAGAAGAGAGAGGACTGGAAGGAAATGCTGTGTGACGGGTCTTCTGGAAATTTTCAGGAAGCGTGAAGATTATTTACATTTAAGAGGATAAAAAATCAGCTGTCATTTAAACACAACTGATTTAAATTTCAGCTAATTAAAACAATTATTATGATGTCAGTAGATAAATCTCTTCTTTTGCTGCTTGCAGTGGCCTTCTGCCACTGCTAACTTCACTCTCAGTTTATTTCTTGCAGGAAACCAGTAAGCCCAGGTTTATGCAAATAAACTTAAGGATGTGGGCAGATAGGAACTCCCTTTTTGATGGCTGATATTGCAGATTGCAAATGCATTAGTTTCTGACAACACTGACTCAGTTGCCAGAATGAATCCTGTCCACAGGAAGAATTGTACAAGGCACATATCCATTTGCAGTTTAGGAAAAAAATTTCACTGCCTGAGCCTTCTTTCCACAAAAAGGCTGAAGAAATGTAGAACTAGGTAGGTAAGATAAGCCATTAATTACCAGGGACAACATAAATTTCATGGTTTCCCAGGGGGGTACACTTGCAAGTAGTTTATCTTTCCATTCCTGGTGTCTTCCTGCCTGCCACTTCATCCAGAAATAATGGAGAGAATTACATGGACTTTAGTCAGTGCGGAACTATCAGCCTAGTGTCAGAAAGGCTCCTCTGTTAACTTTTCTATCCATTCCCAATTTGCTAATCTAGCTGAAGTTTTATTTGAACTCCTTTCTACGTTGCAAAATTACAGGCCCATTTCTCATTCTAAAAAGACTCACTCGCTCTCAGTATTGGGTAAACATCCAAAGTAAACCAAAATTTTGAACTTCTTAAAGTTTACAGGCTACCAGTGCAAGTGCTGGTCATTCCTGTCCACAAATTTTTGCAGTCTTTAGTTAACAAAATGCAGCTAAACAGTAAGTTTGATAGCAAATATTTTCATCAGACAACAGTTAAATCAATTAAATCTGAAACAATGCATCAATAAGATGCATCATTGTTATTTTTGCACATGAAGACAATTGGAATGATAAGAGAGTGATTCTTGTGCAAAATAAGAGATAACATACTCATGACCACTTAAATCTTTGAATTCAAATTAAGGTCCAGGAGTCAAAATAGAAAGCAATCAAAATACTTCGTTTTTAAACTGCAGGCCCCTACTTCAGGAAATCACTTACCATGCTTAAATCCATGCTAGTTTAGGAAATACACTTGATTATGTTCTTAACTATAAGCCAACGCTTATGTTCATTATGCAAAGTTTACTTCAAATGATTATAGGCCTGTGGCTAAATTCATTACCAGAAGAAGCAGTTTCCCAAGTTGCTGCTGGAACATCCACTATCCAAACCCTGGAAATACGTTGCCAGATTGAAAATTAAATGTACATGATTTTAATAGGCCTCTTCATTCAGGATCACACTTGTTAATTTTTGCGCGCTTATTTTCTGTCATATACAAATAAATGTGTTCATTCACAGTGGTCTGAAATGGTGAACGATATGAAATGCAATAAAATGGTTTGAATAATAGCAAAGTAAACAAAGATGGGGTAGTTTATTTAGGTTCATTTTGTAAACAGGCCAGCCATGCGTTCAACAGGCAGCAGGAGGCTGGGCTGGGCTATCGCACATGGGTGACGACGTGCCACATTCTTCTCATGCCACAGTGCTGCATTCCTCACTGCTCTGGGTTGTAACCGGGGTTGTAATCTGACTAGGTCACAGCAAACACGGCTTGATAGGTAGTGCAACCGTAAAGTTACGTGATCCTTTCTAAGAATGGATCTTCTGGGAGATACTGTTGAGGCTAACTGATTACTCAAGAATCTTTGGGATGAGCTATGGCCCTTGTCTCCTGGTTAGCAGAAACGTAAGAAGTGTTAAAGGCTACTTAGCCCATGTTTTTCCCCTTTTCATGTGAGGTCTCTGAAACATTTGTGTATTACCTGGAAGATCCACGTTAACTTAATAAAAACCTTGGAAAATACTGTAACCCCAAAATTCAGGATTCATCCCTGATTTAAACAGGGAAAATGCACATCTGAGCAGTCTTTCCCATTCTTGGGTGTAAACAGAAACAGAAGAAATTTAAAGTCAGATCCTGCCTACTGCTCGTGCTTGGAGATACACAGGGAAATAAGAAAGAGATTTTTGCATTAGCAGTGTCAGTTGAAATTGTTTCTTGAATTGAGAAGCAATATTAAAGATACAAACCCAACACTAAATAAGAAAATAGACACTTTGGTGCTCCTCTCTGGCTAGAAAGTATTTTGCTTCTTGTAAGACATTCTCTTAAACAGATTTATTTTTTTGCTAGTAAGGAGAGACCCAAGTCTGACTCCGCAACAATTTACAAAATAAGTGATTCTACTGAGTTTGATGGAACATCATCTATGAATAAATATTTATGTAATTAGACATGTTGATTTTGTACAAGGCAATGCTCTAACCTAAGGCAGACAAGATGAAATCACAGAATGTCATTTAAACAAAACTGACCATTAATTTGAAAAGCAGCAAATTTTTAATAATGAAGTTTACACACAGTGATGTGTGAATTAATTTTCATAGACAGCTATACTTTAATATTCTTCTGACAAGTGAAAATAAGTTATGATTTCAAATTTGCGACAAACTCTTGACACAAAACTTGTGTTAAAACAAGAAGGAACAGTGTACAGGAATGGGTAGGAAGAATTTCTCTCTCAGTCCTTTCAAGTCCTCACTTTCAGCTTCACAGCTTAGATATTTTCACTTATACTTTTGTAAAAGCTCAGAATCTCTAGCCGTTTTTGGAATTCCAGGCATAGATATTCTATTTAGAGTTAGATTGTATATCTACATTTTAAATATTCATACCATCTTCAGCACATCACTATACGAAATGATTCATTATTTTCCTGATACTGAGTCAAGGAAACAGGTTGTTTTGTATTTATAGAAGATATTCTGCAAAGAAAGGAAATGTAAGGAAAACTGAAGGTACTGAATAAACATAACACTTAAAATTCTGGTGTAAAAGTTACAGTTTGAAGTCCTCTATAAGAGTTATTGCAAGGGGATGCTTGTTCTATAATTAAAGTTCAGAAAGTCCATACCATCCTATTATCTTCCTATTTTATGGCTTCTTTAAAATTCTTAAACTTCTAAAAAAATTAAAAAGCTATTGAAATATAGTTTTTTAAAAAAAACATACCATATGGGGAATGACATTTTTGCCAGGAATATATATAGCATTTTTGGATCTTTACCTGATAGAGTGGAATGATGCCAATTTAGCATCAATGGAACAATGTCAGTTTACATAAGAAGAAGATTTGGCCCTCCATAAGAAAGAATCAAATCTTCAGATGTTATGAAAATGTTCATCATGGCTGAAAATGTTCATGCTAAAACAGAAGTAGATGGATTTTTTAAATAAACTATACCCTTTTTTGATTTTTTAAATAAAAACTGAATGGAAATTTCAAAAATATTGACTGTTCAGATCATAATTTTTAATGTAAACATAAGTGTGGAAGATTCCTGTTACTGAATCCTTGATTTTTTTTTTTCGATCAAAAATGCCAAACTAGAAAAAGTTAGAAAAGTTTCAATTACTATAAAATAGCTTTCTTCAGAAGGTATTATTTAGGTAAAAACGTTAATTTTTTGTTCAAGCCTAATGCTGAGCGCATTTCTAAGCTCTGATTTGCAAACATTTGAATATATACACAAAACTTTACTCACACAATGAGTCCAATCAAAAGGCAGGGAACTACTCACAAGGGTAAGCTTATGCATATATGTGTTTGCAGGCTCAAGGAGTTACTTTAGAGCTTGGTCATACAGTGATAATAAAGCAATACAGGTATTAAAAAATCATTATTAAAATTTTAATGTAGAGCATGGCGTGAACTAGAGTAGAAGTGCCATAAAGCATGTAAAGCAGATAAATCCCAGCTGACTGAAAGTTTTTCTTCTTTTGAGAAAGCAAAAATGATATTATCTCTTCCTCATGAGTAGGCTGTTACAAAATAAATAGGGAAAGCTAAATCTAAATTGACATAGTATAAGCTACAGATTCCTGACCATGGCGGAACAGATTACTGCCATTTTTATTTCTTTAGAAATCATAATGGAAGAGGAAAAAGACTTTAGCCTTACCTTCAAAGACACATTTAACATTTTGCTTTCTGTTTTGTCTTATTCCCATTTCTGTATTGTCAGAAATAGTGGTGGATTTCCTTCTCCTGTTTGCCAAACTCCCCTAAAAATATTTGTTTGTAATATACCAGCACATAAACTCATCCTGAAACTTTTGTGGAAAATGTATTTTTGAACGTTTTATTCTAGAGTTCTAGCTTTAGAATTAAGTATTAATTTACTTATTTTAAAAGTGTGTTGAAGTTGTTTGTTCCATCATAGTTAAAGAATACATTTGCACGGTAGAGATTTCTAAATAAAAAAAAAAAAACCACTAAAATCAGACTCAGTATTCTAACCAATACTGATGCTAGGAACTCTGAGTCTGAGATGTTTACAGGTTACAGACAATAGAGCATGCTATTTATTTTGAGCTAGATAGATCTGCATACTCACTTTATGAGGAAGAATGTTTAAAACTCACCCAGATCTGAATTCTATCATGAAATCGTTCACATGTTCAAAATGTGCAGAGCGCGCGGATATGTCAATTCTGAATTTCTTTTTGATTTGGGGTCATAGTTTGTACACATGCTACTTCATTTTTGACAAAACTGTATCATGCTGAATTGTTATACAAATATAATCAAAGGATTATCAGGAGACGTAGTATCACAGCACAAAGGCCTGCTGTATAGTAATGTAAGTAATGTCTAAACGTATAGGAATGTATAGTAATGTCAGTATGTATAGTAATGTATAGTAAATGTATAGTAATGTCAGTAAAGTAAAAAAAGACACAGGAGTTATATTAGTGATCCACATAACCTCATGTGAGAAAACCAGTAAAATCTTAGGAATTTAGAATACAAAATGAAGAAAAAAAAAAAAGTCCTCCTAGAATTTAGGACATTTTAGGTCAAATCCAGCCCTAGAACAAACAGATGTAATTTCAGACATTTTAGTATCTACTGGCTGAAATTACCCCTTTTGTCTTCCAGTTGCTGATAACTTTTTGCCTCGTTATAAACATTCCCAAATTGTCCTCCAGGGAAATGTGTGTGTGTTGAGGGCGAGGGAGACCAATGCCAACAAATACAAGTTTCTTCTACTGCATACAAGTCTTTTCGACACTATTCTTAGGTTTCTGAATCATTTTCTGAAATCTAGAATCTCCTTAAAACTAACAAAGCTGAATTTTGCACCAAATTAGATTCATTCTCAGCATTTTCATTCATCAGAATTTGGTCTGCACGTTGTTGAAGCCACCGGAAGGCAATCACAAAGGCTAACACTAGCCTAAGGTCAGTCTCTTCGTCTCCTCAACCTTTGTAGTACACGGAGAGATTAGTTTCCTCCTGAGGTGAATCAAAATACCTAAAATTAGGTTCTTGTTTGGAACTGACTTCCAGAGGAACTTTTTTCTCACAAATGGGTAGAGAGAAATTTTGTGGAAATAACTCTCCTTACCCTAATTGCTAACCTTTTGACACTCTTTGATTCCTCTTCCCCCTCCTTTCACTGTTAAAATCATCTGCTATTCTGGGTGCATTTTAATTTCATGTTAGGCAGGATTTCCATTTTTTTGTATATGCGCAGTGCTAAAAATCCAATATTTTCTTGTACTTATTTTATATTTTGGGGCCCTAGATTTGGCTGAACATGTGCTGTTTTTCTTCCATGGGTCCCAGAAGCATTTCTTCCTGTCACCTCTCTATACATCTCAAATGTTTGTAGGCTGATTCAGCTCACAAACCCAGCAGAAACACCAACCGTTCTTTTTTGTTGCTAGATTCATTTTCTGCCAAAATACTTGATTGAATCAGCTGTCTCAGAGGTGAGCTGAATGAAGCAGCAGGACCCCTTGGCCAGGAGGGAAGGTGAGAACGTGACTGCCTTTTTCAGCAGTGGCAAAATACTATAGTCACTCCGTGGCTACGGTCGGACGATCTATTCCAGCTGCTGGGATAGACCCTGTGGCTTTGGTTAAGAAGTTATCATGTGAAGCTACCAACCCTGGGGACTCATCATTGCTCCATCTATCCTCTCAGATTTTCTAGATTTCCTTTGACCACCCCACATACAAGTTTGGTAAGATAAGCAAGAGCAAAATGTAATGAGGAAAATCTTTTTGAGAGAAGATATTGACCTGTAATATTTTTATTTTTGTATACTTAAGGCAAATTATAGTTATGTGCTGAAAGGTAGTAATATGATTCAGACAGCACCTACAGTCATCAACATAATGAGTATTCTGTGTTTTTTTAAAAGCAAAATACTGTTTTATAGTATGTATTGAATCACTGGTAGCCCCAGCTCCAACCTGTCCTTCCCTCCCTCCCTCCCTCCCGTCTTCCCTCCCAATCAATCATCTAGATACGGGCACCAGGACTGACCTCGGGGTATGAGAATTAACAAACGTAGACCCTGATGCAGGACAATTCTAGTTCTGTTCATAGCAGTCCATAGTATTAGCAGATCTTAAAAAAAATCTATTAGTAACAAAAAATAAGTATATCATCTGCAGCGTGGATACAACAGTCATAGTTGTTGCTGTGTCACGTTGCCCTGAGGACATTTATTGGGTCACAGGTATATGAGTGGCTATAGTCTTTCTAGCACCTCCCCAAAAATCTGCCTTAATAAAAATCAATAGGTGGTGTGGTAATGAAATCAATGCACATAAGCAAGGCATTATATTCCTGAATATATATGTTTTCCAGCCGCCTTTGTTTCAAGATACTATAAGAGCAATAGTATGTTGCTCGTGAATTTGAAGGATGGGGTATAAAACAGCAGCAAAAAATATGTACGCCTAATTGCTGGGAGTAAAAACTACAGTAAAGCAATAATTTATGGAAGAATAAACAGGTTTGTCTCTCAACCATTCTTGTCAAACTCATTCTATTCTGGGAGCTTTTGTCATAGCCTCTCGTTTTCCTTGTGGGGTCTGTCCGTCCCCACCCTTCTTCCCTGCAAGTTTCTGTTCAGGAAACCTGTGGTTTGCTTAAGACAGGATTAAAACCTACATTTCATCTATAGTAAAAAAACAGAGATGTATTTTACTCTTATGCCTAACTGCATTAAAAAAAAAAATATTTATTAATTCCAAAAACAATTTATGTTGTAAATAACTTAATTAATGTTGGAAAAATCTTAATACAAATTGCTCAAACATCACCATTTAACCTCCCTTATATGTGTGGACAGAAGAAATAAGATGTCATATTTTACATGTTGATGAAAAATAAAATGGGTAGAAGCAAGTCACTGGGTACAGAAGTATTTATTAAACGTAAAGACATTAAGCAATGAGACTGTCAATTAATTAATAACTAATGAACCGTTATAGTATTCTTCCTTACGAAGCCAACAGTATGCTCCCCTGGCCCCTTCTTAATAATTAAATATGAGTTCTTTTAAAAGTCAATGCATTTAAGATATGTTTGGTAATGGCAATAAGTGGGTATTCTCCTGCCTTGTTCTACTGTTGTCTAATTCACTGCAATTGTGCTGTGCTTCATTAGCTTCCATTTTATTATACAAGGTGGTGAAATTTATCATGAGCACACACTAAACGGTGTGACTTCAGCTTCCTGCAATGGGCAAAGTAATGATTAAAAAATGTGTCTGCAACCTTACGGCCAGTTGGAGGGATGCCACTAATGTTTGAAAAGTAACGGTCTTGGGTGACACGTTGTTATGATGGCAGTGGGTGGTGCGTCAGGCATTTATTCCCTGTGGTAGAAATTGCATATGGGAAAGGAAAGAAAGTGTCATATGATTGGCATTTGTAAGTCTAACTTGTCTCATACTAACCAACTGGCTTTGCTTCCCTTTTGAGAGGAAAAAAAAAAAAGAATCAGTGTTGATTTGGCCAAAGTGAATCTTATTCATGTAAAGAAGCAGCAGCAGCCTGGATCCTGTGTCCTTCATGTAAATTCAGAGGGAGTGAATTTGCCTCAAAGGAGACTGTGGATATAAGACCAGAAAGAAGTTATTCTAACACTACTTCACTCTCTATTTTAATTTGCCTTTGACAAAAAGAAAAAAAAGAGAAAGTAATGAATAAAATTCTGCCCTTGGAGTTTATTAATATATGTAGCTTTACATGCAACTTTTGATGCTGACACCACTCGAACTTGTATCATGTTTCCAAGAGAGCAAAGGATAGTTATTAATAATATGTGTATGTTGTGTTGTCACACAGATAATAATGATAATAAAAATATTAGCGTAAAAGTTCTCCTTTGAAATTTCCACACAAGAGATCGACAGTCTCTCATGAACTTCACATTGGAATTCTACACATGAAAGAATGGAGAATTGGTTGAGCCACCATTTACTCAAAACATCTGAAAGAATAAGTCTGTACAGTATATTCACTGAATAAATAGCAATGTCAGCACACAAGTTAGTGTTAGCTTAGGAGTTCATATTTCTCTGCAGTACAGTCAAGACGAGAACGAATCTTCTTCAAAAATACAGCTCATTCATAAGTTAAACGTGTGAATGATGAACCAAAATAAAAACCAAACAGTATTTGACAGAAGAGTAGAGCGATATAAAACATAAATGGTTTGAACAGTAAAAAATAAACCAGGCATACTATTTTATGAAAGTATGTGTCTACCTACAGATGAAGATGAATGGAATTGATCAGCGATGTTTAATCAAAAAAACCCACAAACAACTGCTCCCAATAATTTCCTAGAAACATTTTGCAGTCTTCTTCCATAGAAATCATGCATATACTCAACAAAAGATCATATATCATATCTTCTTTAAAAACATTACAAAAATGAATTAATATTCAAGATTACATTGGTTTTGGAATGGATTTAGATTTTGTTAGAAATTGAGCTTTTAGCAGGTTAATGGAGCAGGAAAAGCAGTGATCACAGTAGTAGGTCTTCATTCTCATAAACTATTATATGGTTTGGAAAATAAATAAAGTGCATTGTTTCTAAACACGTAAGAAAATAGATTTACTACATTGACTGAATATTCTACTATATATTAAAAGCAACCACAAGAAAGGAAATAATTAGAGTAAAAAACTTTTGGAGGATACACACAGTCAGTAAAGAAGAGAGTGGATACATACTAGAAAATAAAATTTTGAAAGGCAGAAAGCAAAGCCAAGCTCATTGTCCCCAAGCTTATTAGCATGGTGTGGTTTTCAACTTATTGACTATCAGAATTGCAACATACCAACCTCATTATAATCTTCCATCTTGACAACAATCCTTTCAGTTCTAGTCTCCTTGACAGAAATTGTTCCTTCTTCAAGCCAACTCAAAACACAGCTGCTATCATCTTCCTAGCCTGGAGCTCTGATGTGAACGCTCCAACCCTCTTTGGACACCTTTCTGGCTTACCATTTTCCACTGTACCACTTCTGGTTCCATAACTATCACTCCCTCTTCTACTCACCCCCTCACCACTTACCGACCTACTCTAATTTCCATACTACTCACTCTATCAATCAGCCTTGGACATGTTTTGTTGATTGTTCCCTACAACCAGCTTTGTATCAAATGGAACATATCATCAAAGTTCTTTAATAGGAAGAGCAAACCAAAAGGTGACAGAGAAGGAGTGCTCAAAATCCTCTGCATTATGAACTGGAAAAAATGTCTTATAGAATCATAGAATTGTTCTGGTTGGAAGAGACCTCCAAGATCATCGGGTCCAACCATTAACCTATCACTACCCAGTCCCCCACTAAATCGTATCCCTTAGGGCCTCATCTAAACGTCTTTTGAATACCTCCAGGGGTGGGGACTCCACCACCTCCCTGGGCAGCCTGTTCCAATGCCCAACAACCCTTTCGGTGAAGAAATTTTTACGAATGTCCAATCTAAACCTCCCCTGGTGCAACTTGAGGCCATTTCCTCTTGTTCTGTCGTCTGTTACTAGGGAGAAGAGTCCAACCCCCATCTCTCTACAACCTCCTTTCAGGTAGTTGTAGAGAGCAATAATGTCTCCCCTCAGCCTCCTTTTCTCCAGACTAAACATCCCCAGTTCCCTCAGCCGCTCCTCATAGGACTTGTGTTCCAGACCCTTCACACCTATACCAGTTTGGCTGTTCAGTTTCCCTAGAGCAGCTGCTAAACTAACTGTAGAAAGTACTGACGTGTGTCAGCTCTCTTTTTAAAAATCTGTGACAATCTTTGCCAAAGAATTTTGACTAAATAGATAATTCAATCTCAGTTCAGTGTTTCGGCAAGGAGCAGCAGCTAAAATTTTTCAAAATGAATGAGTTAGTAGAAGATATGCAAGCAAATCCATCGTCATCTCTCCCAGTTTTGCTCATATGAGCTCATAAGAGCCAGAAGGCTCCTCAGAGGTGCTTTCTTTATATCCATCCGAGAGACAGGAACAGGAGTTCCCCACTTCCATTAAAGCTGGGGAGGGGGAGAGCTCACGCGAACCTACAGCTGCAGTCATAGAGGAGATCACCAGCTTCTTCAGAAGGTTCTGTGACCACTGGAACTTAAATTGCTGCAATTCATATTGTTCCCTTCTGTCCTGCCAACATCTATATCCTTCTATAGCCATATCTATCCCACTGCCATTAACGAACAGACTGGAGGAATACTGGAGAAAACGAGTAGGGAGCAGCATGGAAGACCTCAAACCCACAGAGAACTCAACAGGAACTTTTCTGTAAAAGAAGGATGCTCCTATTTCCCCATGTGCAGTCACTGCTCAAAAAGCTGTGTGAATGGCTCTATAACTACATACAAGTTCTGGGAGAGTTCTGCAATGCACAAACAATTGCTCAAATATGTGAAAGTCATGGGTTTGAATAAAAAAACCCCTGCAGCTCCACACTTTCTTTGGAACAAAGGGAAAGACTATGGAGGGGAATGTGGAACTGACAGGAAAGCAATTTCTTTCCTAATATAGGTAAACATTAACCTCCTTAGTAAATGGACACTAAGAGAAATGTCAAATGGAAAAGTTATTTTTATTGTTTGTTAAACCTAGCAGTTTTGAGAAGTAGTCTGACTGAAATATTTTAAAATAGTTGACCAAAGCTCAAATGCGGATTTCTCACATAGTTATAATGTCTTCTTTTTAAAAATTACTTTCATTTTAGCTGCTCATTTTTTGATCAAATGATTGCATCAAAAAAGGGGTTCAGCTTGGGTTCAGCTGAGGAGTAGAGCAGAGGAAATTCTGTGTATGCTCGTTACATAGTTACAGAAGCGACAGTAGGCTATTTTAAGCTCTTTCACTATCAACCAATTCTACTTACTCAGCTTTAAATCTTAGTACTTATGGTTTAGTTTATGCTGCTGCTGACCTTTACAATGCTTAACAATGGGGTTAAGTATGCAAGGATTTATACCATATCTGAGTCAGTGAATATATCTATATAAAAGAACAACAGCAGAAAGACGGCAAATAAGACTTATTAATAATAATGTTTTCATCCACGACTCTCAAAGTGCTTAAGGAGTAGTTAGTTATTATAAATGCTAGTAAATACCACAGATAAATAGAAGACTTACCCAGCTAATGCAAAAATATTTTTATTTTGAATGCTCACACAGTGTATGTTCGCTTATTTTCAGAACTGCCCTGACAGGAAATAATGTGTCACTAGTTTCGTTTTATGGACAAGAAACCAGAGCACAGGAAGCTTTGGTCGAGCAAAGTTAAAACCCATTTAGGATCCTAAACTGATCCGAATGACAGAGAGTTTGAAATCTCTTATATTAAACATACTGACAGACATTTGAGGAGGAAATAGAATTTGCATCAGGACAATTGTTAGGTCAGGTGTGAAAGGCAGTTTGTTGTGTTTAAAAAAAGAACGTAGAGATGTTAAACAATGTACTACGAGGAAATCTTGGATGCTGACACAACAGCATTTTAAAAATAATGTAACATTTCCTCAGCAGACAGTGGTGAAATTTCTCCCAGCAAGGGAACCATAAATTCAAGAAGATTGAAAATATGCAAACCAAGTCATTTCATTGCTCTAATAGTTCCATTTTAAGGGTAGCTTTTTCCCCAGTTAGATTTTCTCTTTCCCTTTCCTATGGTAAACCAGTGCAGGCTGTCAATTAGGTTCATAAATAATCTCATCCCAGAACTTCTGCTATTCAGTTAAGCTAATGACTTGAATAACAGGCAGCCTGAACCTCAAGTGGTTGTTCCCTTCTACAATCCTGGCAAAGGCTTCAAGAGTTCCTGACTACGTTAAATAAAAATTTAACACACTGCTTACCAGAGATCAGGTGGAGTTCTAAACACTGCAGCAGATACGACATTGTAGCAGATTACTACTATGGGTTTTGTTTGCTTTTCTCTCAGTTCATAGTACCCCAATATAAATGTGAAACCCTGAATTCAGACTGGAAGTTTCCAATAAACTAGCTTTTTCGATACCAAAAATATCATTATTAAAATACTGTATTTAATACAAATGACTGGGGGTAGTTTTAATGATCAAACTTAATTCCATGACTGATACACAAAATGGAATAAAGACCTTATTGCAAAATAGGAAAGCGTTTTTTCACTGCTTACAAGTTGCTCATGAATACTACTGGGGAGATATATCTCTCTCTACGCTGAGAATGAAGTAAACTATTTTCACACTTATAAGCACATAAACCCAGACTTTAAACCCCCTTAAACAGCAGATAAGCAAAGAGTCTTTCAATGGGCATATATTTTTAATCAGGAAAATAATAATAATCCTTCTTAGCTTTCTGGCGTTGGTTATTAGATGTGAAAATCATTTTTACCAAAGGCATCATAAATGGCACTGCTTACACACAGTGTCTAAATATCATGATACCTGTTCTAGTGATACCATGTGTGTGGTAAAAAAACAAGTTTACACCAAATTTGTATTGATTTCTGCTATTGATTCTATCACTTCTCACTATCTGGTACATATCATACCTAACCTGTGCTTCAGGTGAACTGCACTTGTTCTGCTCACTGTTCCTCTTTTAACTACTAATATTTCTCATTCTTCATCTTAAGAATCAGCTAAAGTATTTGAGCTGGATACAGGCAATTGTTAAACACTGGCCAAACTCAACAATTAATTTGTTCAAATATATTTTCTTATTATGAAAAAAAAGAAAGTAAAAGGTTTCTACTCCAGTATGCATAGTATTTATGTCAGAGACAACTGGTTGTTGACTAAACTATCAACCATACAAGACTCATTTCAGTTGCAATTTGCAATTCATCCTTGAGTTCTCTTTAAATGTTAGTTTGGGTCTGAACTCATTTGAATATCAAAAGAAACAATTCCCTGTAATATTTGGACAAATCATCCTTTTCGAGGAGTGAATGAAAAAATAATTTTTAGCAACCTGAAAAACTTGACATATTGGCACCAGAGTATGAATTTTAAAAGTGCCACAGTTCATATGTCTTTTTTTAGGTATCGTTAATTAAATAAGTCTTTTGAGACAGAAGACCATTTCATCAGCAATACTAATTTTCTGTGTTTATCATTTTTTAACTGTAGGAAAATTCAATATTATCTTACCTTTTCAAAAGTAATAATAAAATGCAACCTTAACTGGCTCAAACTGAACAAAAACTTCATAAGCAAGGAGAGCTAATTAGAACCTGAAGGTCATGAATAAATGTCACAGTGATTGTACCCTACTAGTTCCTTCACAGCACTTTTCCTAATATATTGGAAATACTTCCACTGAGGTGCTCACTGAGTTGCTAAGCACAATTTCAATCTGTAAACATTCTGCATACAGTAATTTGCATTAGTTCCACATAATGTACAGCAGCATTAATTAATAGAGTGGATAGCGTCTGTACATCTGTTAGCTATTAGTCTTTACTCTAATTCATTAGAGCTTTATCATTTACCTGAGTAGCCCATCAAGAACGGGAAAAGGAGACCTTGGCTTATGTCATCTGTAGGATAGAACAGCTTGGAATATTCAATTCTCTTGTGTATGTCCAGCTACTTTATATGAACAATGAACTCACAAATTTTGGTACAGGACTTTGAAATTGCTCTATTTTTGTGAACTAAAAATTCAAAAATTATCTAGGTCTCATCTGTGCAACTACTGTGACACTATGGTAAATAACATTAGAGCCAGTTTAAATTAACAGGCACCTAGAATCTTTCTGATATAACTAACTGAACTGCATTCCTTCAGGTTGCCTTCAAATTTTGGCCCAATTCAGAGCTGACAAAAATTGCTATTAGAACAATACAACACATGTACACAATCCAGTTGATTGCTGTGCTTATTTTTCTCTCATGTGTACGTGTCACAGATTTAAATTTAACTGATATTGTTCCTCTGGTTCAACATTGTCCTTTATTATGTATCCATCTCTGAAGTAATGAAATTTAGATGGAATGTAAAGACCTTCCCCTGATTTGAAAACATGCTGAAAAATGTTATTTCACAAAGTGCAACAAACAGTGCAACAAATTGCGCTCTATATTGCACTGTATATTGCATACATTAATTTCAAATCACATCCCCACCCACCAGATTTGATCGTTAACTCCTTTGGCAAATAATCTCACTATCCATCTCAAAAGTGAGGGTATCACAGACACTTTTAAATATTTATATCAGTATTAATTTGGGGTGAATACTACATACCCTCATGGAAAGTCTCTGAGTCTTGTTGGAATCCCACTGACCTGAAAAGTTTTCATAAACTGTGCAAGGTTCTCTTAGACTGGGGAAATTTCAGGATTGTCACTATATATCTTATTAAAACAGGTAATGATTGTGGGAAGAGGCTTTGAATAAAGAAAATTTATTTGATTAATGGACCAGAAAATTAATGATTAGTCATTCTTAGGACTTCAGAGCTAAATCTATGTTTGCACTGATATATCCTGCAAGGAGCCGTACCTCTTTAGTCTATCTCTTGGCTACAGACATGAAAACAGATCCGTGTGGCACAATTCCTCTTCAGAACAAGAGGACATGGCCTCAAGTTGTGCCAGGGGAGGTTTAGATTGGACATTCGTAAAAATTTCTTCACTGAAAGGGTTGTCGGGCATCGGAACAGGCTGCCCAGCGAGGTGGTGGAGTCCCCACCCCTGGAGGTATTCAAAAGACGTTTAGACGAGGCTCTAAGGGATACAGTTTAGTGGGGGACTGCGTAGTGATAGGTTAATGGTTGGACCCGATGATCTTGGAGGTCTCTTCCAACCAGAACAATTCTATGATTCTATGATTCTATGAATAACATAGTTTCAGAGTATTCCACCAATGTGCCCAGGTGGCCAAGAAGGCCAACGGCATCCTGGCCTGTATCAGAAATAGTGTGGCCAGCAGGACTAGGGAAGTGATCGCCCGCTTGGACTCGGCCCTGGTGAGGCCACACCTCGAGTACTGTGTTCAGTTTTGGGCCACTCACTACAAGAAAGACATTGAGGGGCTGGAGCATGTCCAGAGACGGGCAACAAAGCTGGTGAAGGGTCTAGAGCACAAGTCCTATGAGGAGCAGCTGAGGGGACTGGGGATGTTTAGCCTGGAGAAAAGGAGGCTGAGGGGAGACCTTATCGCTCTCTACAACTACCTGAAAGGAGGTTGTAGCGAGGTGGGCGTCAGTCTCTTCTCCCAAGTAACAGGTGATAGGACGAGAGGAAATGGCCTCAAGTTGCACCAGGGGAAGTTTAGATTGGATATTAGGAAACATTTCTTCACTGAAAGGGTTATCAGGCACTGGAACAGGCTGCCCAGGGAAGTGGTTGAGTCACCATCCCTGGAGGTATTTAAAAGACGTGTAGATGTGGCGCTTCAGGACATGGTTTAGTGGTGGGCTTGGCAGTGTTAGGTTAACAGTTGGACTCAATGATCTTAAAGGTCTCTTCCAACCTAAACAATTCTATGATTCTATGAAGAAATGGCTTATACACTAAAAATTAACAACAAGACCTAGAAAAAGAATTCCAACTACCCAAATTCTTGGCCTGATATAATGGTATAAAAAGGAATATTTTTCACATAGGCTGATATCACAGATATACCTACACAAACAAGCATGACTCTTCCCAGGAAAGTGATGCTATCAATGGCTTATCTACATGGGTAGGCTTTACTCAGCCATTTAGTGCTAGACAGTTGATGGTACATAGTAGCTGCATGCAAATGAACAGTGCATTTTAATTCATGATGAACAATTTCTTGCAGGCGTAGAGGAACTTCCTCAGAACTGTATGTTCACTATAAAGTGGGATATAGCTCATATTCTTTTGTATCACTCGTCCCTTTGGGAGGGATTGTGCAGTATATGATAGAAACTTTATGTAAATTAGCTGGGTGACATTGCAATTCCACAATATGATTAGAATTCAAAAAATTGGAATGTCCAGAATGTCCAGTTAGGTGAACACGGCAGTAACACTTGATATTTCACTATGAAGCTGCATGTCTGCAAGCCAGTGCACTTCTCTGCACAGTTGTTATTTGAACACATAGTCTTGTGTTTGAAGATGTCTCAGCAGACAAAAAAGAAAGTGGGAGGAAAGAGGAAAAAAGGAAGAAAAGGGCGTGGAAGGCTGACTATTACAAGGTAGTGATAGAGAAGGTAGGTTGCCTTTCTGAAAAGGAAAAACAGCATCCAGGACTGGGAAATAATGGACAGAAATTTAAAAGCTGATATGCCAGTTCATGCTTCGGTGGTTTTCTCCATCGCAATACATTCTGAACATTTTAAAGGCTGAAAGGCTAGCTGGCAGTAAAGATGAGACACGGTCCACTTCAGAGAGATCTTGGCTGATTTTTATACTTTGGATACTGTACATTGGAAAAGCCTTTTCAACTACTGAGTTATTGTTAGTCCTGGAGTCCATGCTTTTTTTAATCTCTGCAGTAGCTTTCAAAGGGAAGTGCAGGTTGATGCTTATGCCCTATGGCAAAATCCTATTTATTCCTTCATCATTTAGAGGTCTGATCTTTGTTCTTGGACTTCCTGTGATTCATTTTCATACTTTGGCTTTAATGTGGTATTGCGACTGCCATTCCAGTTATAATCAGGCTTAGCTATGCCTTTATCATGTCTAGAAAATGTCTCTGTTGTGATTTCTTATCTGCAGGGCTTCTGGACCCTTGACTCTTCTAAGAGGACAAATAAATTTAGGACTTCTGCATAGGTCCAGCTGAAAAGACATCAAAGCGTAGTACAGGACTAGAACAAAGTCCTAGCTACCCTGACTCCAGGCACAAGCAGGTGCAAATATGCCAAGCCGTGCTGCCAACTTTAAAAAAGGCGAGTGACATTCAATCAGCTTCATCCCAAGTAAATCCAGACCACTCAGATAAAGACAATAAACACACCAGACCACAGTAATGAACCTCTTGCTAAGGACAAGAAGACGTATGGCAGAAAGAACCACGATTTGACAAATTTACACTTAAAACTAGCATCCTTGGAAAAGTATATGTGAGGACTAAAGTTGCAATAGTGTGAGCAATTCTACTTATTATTCTTTATGTGTATTTATTCTTTAGTTATGGTTCAGGATCTCCATTGTATAAAGTGCTACCAACACAGGTGAAAAAATCATTCCTGCATCAAAGAGCAAAGTAGAGAGGGTGGCAGACAGAAAGTAAAAGGCTAAATGTTCACCATGGAGGCACATGTTGTTACTTAAATATGAATATGACTTCTGACAGCAGAGACAATGCTGAGTCCTATCACAGTGTTACTTTAGGTTGAATTTGTATTAATTTTGAAATAGATCACATCCAGTCTTTTCAAACTCTCATCATTATACAATTTACTTCAGCTTGGAATCTGAATTTCATTCTGTGTCATAAGTTTTGCTGGTACAGTCTGGCCACAACGGAAATGCTGAACTGTAAAACTAAGACTATTCTGAATTTTTAGAGTATCCTCAAAACCTCTCCCAGAATCTATTGGATCATTTGGGTTTTGTTCCATTTACTATTATTTTTAATTGTTTTGCATTATTGAGAGTCAGCTGCAGTAACAAAACTCTTTGATGCTGATCGGTGCTAAGCTCCAACTGATGTCAGCAGGAGATACATGGGCTCAGCACTCCTCAGGTTTCACCCTACAGTCTTTATTGGGTTGACAAATATAGCCAAAGCCTGTGGGAGGAAACCTTTGCAAATCTCCGCAGTCTCAAATGTTACAGCAATGACAGTCTTTAGTAATTACAGAGCTAACTTCTCTGAAGAAGATCAAAATGAAAATTGTGGTTTTGTTATAAGCTTCATGAAGTTCAAATAAATTCCTTGGTAGCATAAAAAACCCCTGCTGCTGCCAGCCTTCAATGTTAATGGAAATTATCTTTATACCATCAATCAACAGAGAAATTTTATCAAAATATAACATAAAAGATGTGTAAACACTAACTTCTACAGCCATTCTCTAAAACATTTAGGATATTTTTTTCATCTTGCTGATCTCTTGGAGCCAAAAAGAAATTTAATTAAACATAAAATCCATTTGCTTTTAAAGAAGAAATAAATAAAATCTGAAATAATATAAAACAAGAGGTATCAGAAAGGATAATAATTGCTGGCACTAGTTAGTTTCTGTTAATTAAACGGCTAGTGTGCAAAACAAAACATAAACCAAGAACCTGTTCAATGTAAGAGTATCAATTTTATGCCATGATTTCTACAGGGACTTGATTTTCAAGACACACCAGACTATATCATAGAGAATTTGTGGCCTTCCATTAGTTTAATTTATGGTGCTTTATTTATTTATTTAGTAAAAATAACAGTATCATTTTAAGGAATAAATGCAGTAACTGTGACAATAACATATAGTATTGTCTCCTGTTTGGCACAACACTGGAACTTCTTGGTTTTGCTCTTGCATGTTGTAATTTTATCAACATATTATATTTTTTTCATTTTCTTGCTCTTAGTAAAAAAAAACGACCAATAAAACTACCACCTCAACCCAGACATTGTATGTATTACTTTCTGCAGCCAGCTTTTTGATGGAGACAGCTGTGACCAAATGTTTGGAAAATGGTATCGTGTTCTAGGATCCTATATAACGATGCTTGAGGTTCTTGAGTTTTGACTAGACATCATAGTATGAAACACTACTAAAAATGTATTCTGCTTCTTTCACAGGCATAGGCTTCAAACATGCTTCCTTCCTGATGATTTTCTGGGTAACATAAACAGTCCTCAGACAAACATTTAAGCTTTCCTTTAAAACACGCTGCTGTGTTCCCTGCTAAAACAGTTTATTTTATAATAATAGATTCTTTAAAGATCATATTGGCTTGTTAAAGGTGAAAACTTTCCCTTTTAGCATCTAAACAAGCAATTTTATACAGCAATATTATAATAGAAGTAAGGATAAAGAAGGGGCTGTTCACTTGTTCAGATCTCCTCAGTGGCATAACTGGTCCTTTACTATGTTTTCTGGAGTTTATCATCTCCTGTAGTTTTGGAAGACCTGGGTGACTGTTCCTTCAAGAGATTTTTCTGCAAATCGAAATATCAGAACATCAGGGAGTACTTCTCTAATTTCAGCCTACAGATCCTTTTATAAATTTTATCCTTTCACTCATCATTATAGCCCCATGGTATCAATCCACATTTTTCTCTTTTCTTGATGTGTATAGAATTCAAATATTTGTAAGCTGAAGTCTTGGCTTTTCAAAAGTATTTGTATAGTCTTTCTTCATGTGTCAGTTCTTCCCGCTTCTAAGAATTTTTATTGCTTTCTTTAAATGGCCTGCATTCAAAAAATAATTGTTTTTTTTTCTGGTAACCTGAAGTCAAGAAATAGTCCAAAAACAGTGACACCAGATGCATACATGAGGGACTACAACTTCTTAGCTCTTTAGAATCTTTGTCTACGCAAGTCGAATCAGCAATTTTTGTCCTCTACAGTACATTGCAAACTTATTTATCGTCCACCATCACCCCAGGTTGTTTTAATAGTTGCTGGGTTTTAGACTATTCCCCACTGTCACTAATTGCAGAAAGGCAGCTGGATAGAAATGAAAACATGTAAAACTGTAACAACTTTCCTTCTGTTATGAAGTCTGAAGGGTGCTACTAGAGCTGAAAAATTAGTAGTACCGATCTGGGACCATGTGTGAACAGAGTACCAGAAGATGCATTACTTCAGTGCATTTCCATAGCTGCTTCTATCGGCCAGCATCTGATTAAGCCCTGACTACAGTTATTGCTGCCTTTCCCAAGATGTGTGCAGGCACATAACAGCAGATATGCCAACTGCTCTTTCGCTGCAATTTCACCTTTTTACTACTGCCGTGGTGCAGTGATTGCTGGCAGCACAGCAAAACAAAATTTGTACTCTGCTGGTTGGGGTAACTTGGCCTGATACGCACTGCAAACTTTAATTGAAAATGAGTATCTCACATCCTGAATTTCACATTATCTACCACCCAGTATTGAATAAGTGACGTTTCTCTTCAATCCTAAGTGACTGCTTGCAAGGGACTATTTTTATGACTAAGGATCACCAATGTAAAAAAAGATTATTGGCTCACGTCTATTGTACTTGTGTCAGAATTAGTCATCAACAAAACACGGAGGCAGAAATGGAGATACAGAATCACATATCCAGAGAACTAGCTCTGCATCTGATCATCTATGTGTTCTATAGGGCTATGTAGAATATGGTATTTAGCTATGAACAGAAATCAAATTGAACAATGTAGTTGTGCTTTTTGCCCTAAAGAATGACACTGAGGCACGGCCTTGCTTCCAGTAAAACATCAAAACGTTAATTTTAGTGTGAGGCATCTTTAAAAAGAGCAACATAAAATAATCAGTGGTACGTAATGAAGGGGTGTAGCTTCATCAACAAGAGACAATGCCAAGAAACTGTATGAGAAGCACAGATCAAAGATAGGAAGACAAATTATAGCACATAAGGGAAACTATAAAAATATTTTCAAAACAGATCATAGATATTGACCTTAGGAAAACTGTAGTTTCTGAACGGACTCTAAGTCTGAATAATACAATAAAACTGTTTCAAACCCAGCAATTAGAGTTGATTAACCACAACTTTCATTTCCCAACATTTTAATAACTTCATTAGCAGAACAGGGTGATAAAGGCAGGCTAGTTTCTGGTTTTGACAATATATTGGACTTAAAAACTCAGTTTTGGTCATCAAGAAACAAGCTATATATTTACACTGAATTCACTGAACATATTTGGGTGAAACATTTTGGTACAGCATAACAGCACAGCAAAAGCGATGTCCCCTTTCTGCAAACTAGCTCAGCAGCTAGGGTGCCCTTCCCCAGGACACTGGAGACCCCTTTCAGTTCTCAATGAACTGTCACTGAACCATCTGTGAATCCACACTGACCACCTTTCAGGAGAGTGTTACTTTTGAACAGGAGAAGCTCCGACTCTAGTATTTAAGTAATTTGCCTGGATTTGCTACTAACACATCAATGAAGAGATTGCAGAATAGACTGAGAGCAACACACTCCTCAGTGTAACCTTTAAGCTCAGATCGCCTTCCTTTTCCATGTAATATGCTGGCTCAGAATAAAGGAGAGAACCGAGCCCAGGTTTCCGTGCCATAATGAGCAGCAACTGTTAGAAAACAGTTTGGTAATTATATCAGTTCCTTGTGCCCCCTGTCTGGCAAGGATGCTTAGGAAAAGTCCATACCTTCCATTTACTTTGTTTTTGTGCATGCTATCGTACACTGAAATGAAACATGTTGACCTGAATAAACCAGTACCTAATTCATTCTCAAATAGTTTTTCTTCTAATTTTTTTCATTTCTTCATTGAGTCAAAAATGATTTTTTGTACTTCTTTAGTAATGACTACTGTAGCTGTGTCAGATCTAGCCTAACATCATTTATTTGCTAATTAGTAAAAAAATTCCTAATAAAAGTAAATATTAATCTTATCAAGATTTTACTATATCCTTGAAAGCAGCACTTTAAATGTACTGAATTGTTATCCAAAACAATAACATTTCTTTTTCAAAAGTCAAAAGCCAGAGACTGTAGTTAAACAATTATTCACTGTACTAAAATAAAATTAAAAAAAAATCATATCTGAAGGTCCCAATCCTGAGAGCATGGTTTTATTCAAGTGAACAGACACTATGTCTTCAACTTAATCTTGTATACAAATGTTTGGAAAACACTCTTTAAAAACTCATTTTCATTAGCTATTATGTTTATGACTGCTTGTATAAGAGATTATTACTAGGATAACTTATCTTTTCAAACAATTTCCTTCCAAATTATAGAATTTGATTTTTTTCTCTGTGGAAACGAAGGACTATTTCCCTGTACAGAGGAAGTTCCTAATCTAGTATAGAAAGAGCCTGCAAATGTACCTCTTGTGAACATAGCTATCCAAGTCAAATTGCTTCAATTTCTTCCTGTATTGAGCTAAAGAACTTGGAGATTTTATGATAAAGAATCTTCATAGAAATATAACATATTAGTACATGAAAAAAGAACATGCACACAAGGAACAAATCCTGATATTCCCCATCAGTACATGAAACCTAAAGCAAGAGAACTGTTAGTTACAATCCCAGCCATTGCTCTGATCTGCCTCTCCGCACGGCCCCATGAGCTGGCACTGGGAATGCGGTTGGAATGAATAGCCGGTGTCTGGGACAGAGGGCAGGCCGTGGTAAAGGACTTCCCTTTTTGGAAGCAGCCCATATTTATGCTAGACATTAACTATTGGGTAACCACAAGCCTATTTATAAAATGTACAAAACTGGCCCATAAAATCCTTCTGGAGCTGCTCTGATCACTCCTGTGTACAGCACAGATTTGTTGGCTGTGTTCGTTAAAACACACGTGACCCTACAGGGCTACTGGAGGAGGAAACAGAACAAAAGTTTGACTCTGTGAGCCATTTAGAAGGAAAAATTGTAGTACTTCACAGTGATATTAAAACTGCAAGTGACAATGACAAGGAATTCAAACTGAGGCTAATGGTTTTCGAAGCTTTTACTGGTGCTCTGACAAAAGGTACTGTAATACCAGGTTATCCCATAATATTGAAACTTCTGAAAATAATAGCAGAAGCTGTAATTTGAGAGTTCTTTGCTTTGCTGAAGGAGTAAAAGGGAAATACATTTGTGAAAATCTCTGTTTGCTATTAAAATCTACACAGCACAACAGAAGGATGTCTGCAATGCTTTGGCTAACCCTCTGGGTAAACAGAGCCTAGGCTGACCACTTTTCAAAATACGAAAAAAAGTCTTAAGAAAACATGAGAAAGACTATGACTTGTTTGGTTTTGTTTTCTTTTCTTTTCCCTTTCCCAGAAACAAGATCCTCTATTTTTACAGTAAAATTTCACCTGAGAAACTCATATGCAGAGGTACAAACTAAGATATTATAAAGCAGAAATCTTCAACATGGCAGAGCTAATTTGGTAAAATGTGCTTTTTTTTGCTTAAATTGCACACACATTTAAACACTGAACCTGCAAGCACATGAACGTGAACACTTAAGTTTGTGTAACAAATATTGTAACTGTCCTCAGTGAAATACGCTTGAATATGAAGTTAGCCACATATGTAACCATATAAGGGAGACAATTTAGAGGAAGTAATTACTAATGTCTACAGTGGCAAATAAAATCGCTTGGTTATGTCCACACAGGGTAGTGGAATCCTACAGAGAGACCCCCAGGTCAGCACCCAGTGATTCAGCTATACTCATCGTGACCCAAATGGCTACCTCTGCTTCTCCCTGAACGGTGTTGCTGTTCCAGCTCGCTTGGTCATCACTGAGACGTCTCAGTGTGCCGCGGCAGTGCAGACGCTTCCCGATTATTCGCCAGAAGACAGTGTGGAACTTTTAGGCCAGTAGCTGTGATACTGGTAATGCCCATAGAGACCATGACTAGCAAACATTAATCTATAGTGTCCAAGTTATTGTCATTCGTATCTGCACACTTGTTTATGTACACCTTATAAAGAAAGAGGCTGGTTACAGTATGCTGAGATTATATTAGCATAGAAATTTCTACTGAGATAAAGTTGTGAAGACTATTTTATTCTGAACCAGCGTTACTTACTTAATTGCTAAATTTGTTCTTTAAAAATATTTAACTGTCTTTTGGTTAATTGAAAGTAAAAAAGAATGACAAAAATGTCACAGTGTGTAAGCTATGTACACTTTAAATCTTGGCTATCTTGGTAGCTTAAATTCTTTGGGTCAAATTTACTTTAGAACGAGAGGAAACAATTCCCTTTGAAATCAGTAAGTATTGTGTGCTCCTTCTTTAGACATAAATTTACCCTTCTTATCAAAATACTTTTGTCAATGAGGAATATACCCTGTCCTACTTATTTGCCAAGTAAGCCTTACTTAAATAAATTCATTTTATGTTACCTGAGAAGTAAAAAATCTGAAAATAATACATGAAAATACTTAGATGAAAAAATCCTCTAATGTGAAGATGATAAAGCCAATACACTGACATTCCCATAATCAAAAGCATACAATAAGACATTCCTGTGAGATCAATCAAAGCTTGAGTATGTGATTTTTGTAAACCTTTTCTGGAACATTTTTGCAGTCAGCACCAGATATGTTAAAATACGTACTGAAGCTTCACATGTCTAGCCGAGAACTACAAAGTATTGAAACAAATATTTTTCTGCATTTCATTGTAAACGTTCGTATTTTATTTTAGTTAGTACCAACAAGAAAACAACTTATCACAACAATAATCAGCTGAGGAAGAAGAATTTTACTCCAGTGGCATACAAAACCATATGCCGTGAAAAAGTGTTATTAGAAATATCTTATCTGGTAAGAAAGAAAGGAAAATAGTACAGCAACAATAAGGCAATGGCAATGAAAGGCAGAGGCTCTCTTGCTTTAAAGACATACTGTGGATTGACTCCTGAAAGCCCAAGTTAATATTTACTAACTCTAGCACATTCAATAGCTTCAGATCTTTTTCTTTTAGTGGGGCCACTGCTCCTTTTGTTTGAAGACAGAGCAAAGCTGTGAATAATGCCTAAGAGCAAAACTAAACCAGAAGTAAATGACTTTTTTAATGTGAGACCTTCAACCTCAATTCCAGTTCCCCAGAGGCCATCTTTGACTCCTTCTCACGTAATGCTCTCACAGACGTCAACTGGGAACAAAGATACTTCCACAAAGACACTGATGAAGAAGCTGCTGCAGAGAAAGGTGAGCTTACAAGTCTCTTTTGACACTGTTGAAGGGAAGTTAGGGCAGCATCATTCAGAAGGGCCAATTTAAATACATGCACTGTAGGAGGTTAACAGTGACTGCAGATAGCAAGGGCAAACTACATCATAGCTGTTCAAGGAGTCAGCGAAGGCTACTCCTCAGCTAAAGCAGTGCTCAAAACCAATTAATTATGGGTGTTATGCAACGCTTGCTGAACTGTTCAAAATGCATTTTTTTAGTGTATCGTGTTGCTGGACCCTTCTGAAGACTTGTTCTGACCCGGTCAAAAAAAAGAAAAAAAAGATATTAGAAAAGAGCCATTTTACACGGATAAATTACTGTTCCTTTCTGTAACATAAGGGAGGCAGGGGGCAAAGGAAAAAAGTCAGAATTTTTATTGACTTAGTGACTGATGCAAGCAGTGCAAGTGTTAAGGTTGCCCGGAGTTAAGAAGGAAAAGGAATGAAATTAACCTCTTCCCTGATATGGACTCAATATTTGAGCTGAATTTTTATTAACATTTGATTCCTCTTCTGGAGCAAGATTTCCACTTCTTCTAATGCGTATTTTATTTGAATTGAAACTTGTTTGACATCCATTGTGATATTTCATAATAACTTAAACGTTTTGCATGGGCTTACATTATATATATATGAATTTTTCAAGTAAATGGTTTATATTTAAGTTTAATACAGCACTACTTTCCTCCATCGCCATACCCTCTCAAAAGTTAGGACTGGAGTTTTCAATTTCACAGCTAAATATGAATTTTAAAACTTATGTTTATTGATATGGTATATATTTTATTCATTTATTATGTCAGTTTTCATCTTTGTATCTATGTTGTTCATTGCATATCTCAGCATTCATATGTTCGAGAGGCCTTCTCACCCGTGGCTTTTGAAATGCATTCCCTTACTGTTTTCACTTTGAGCACATTAGGTGGTTTTGCCCTTTGGTCATGAAATAGTCAACAAGGCTTCTGAGATAGGTTTAGTTAATGACATATGAATATAGGACATAAAAAGAAATTAAAAAATGCTAGGCATATCATGTCTTATTAGAGTAGTGATTAGATATGTGCTGGTTCAGCTTCACTTATGGAAGATAATTGAATGGCTGGAGCTTTCATAATTTATCAAGACTTAGAGAGTAGATCTCAGCATAACATAAACATGTCCTTGCACAGCATTCATTTATCAAAGCAAAAACTACATACAAATAAAATGCATACCATAAAGGTGTAATTATAAGTGCAACCATTTAACAAAATATTTGTGTCTTAGAAGTGTGCAGTAGTCTTACATAAATTAAGTTTCCCATGAAAAGCTAGTTTTCTACTACTAATTCAAAACGTAATGTTAGTATTATTTAAAGTCACTGAACTTTATTTCCTAGAATCTAACAGAAAACTCTTACCTAAAACTATGTTAATAATTAAAAATCTCCTTATCATCAATTGCTCTGTTAAATGCTTCATATTTCATTATTTACTACTTTCATTAAATTCACCAAGACTATTGTCATAAGGGAAGTATATCAGAAAATTTATACAATATTTATCCCACTGCCTTATCTAGTAACTGAACTTGCAAAGTGTTTTTGTATGGATTAGGTAAGACTCTTGCTTTTATTAGCTGCACAAAAATGAGCCTGCCTTTCGCATCTGCTTCTTTGCAATCAAAAAAAAAAAGTCTTATGTCAACTAATATAGGTTGTTCATCTATACCTTAAACCCTCTCATGAAAAAATATACTACTTTAAATTGGAAAGGTAACATCTGTCTTTCTTATCCTCTTGTAGCACAAAATACTTATTGAAAGATGATAATTCAAGTGGTTTGACATTAAGTTCATCAATGAAATAAAAATCAAACTATATTTTCCCATATTTTATAAAATAATATTTGAAATACTCGATTTGTTCCTCATAAATCAGAGATTCACTGCATCGTAAGGAGTACCTTTGTACACAGGCCCATTGCCTTTGTGCAAATTTGTGTCTGTACAAATTTATCTTAGTTCAGGAAGCACCTACGTGGCCCAAGATGACATTAAATATAGCATAGCATACAGAAAGTTATTATACTGTTATATCTCTTTGTCATAATATTTATTGATTTGGTATACTAACATTTTATATGAAATAACATTCAATAGATCCTTGATATACTTGCTAGATCCTCGATATTATTGTTTTATAATAATTAGTTTTCTTCCCTAATCTATACTATAGAAGTGGAATCCAGAAAGGCTTTCACTCATCTATATATGTATAAAAGTCTAAATTCACATTCAGCTGTAGAAAACAAAATAAATTCTAGACTAAAATGTCTATCTCACGATTACAGAATAAATTAAAGTTATATTTGGATCTTCAAGAAATAGTGGATTTGAGACAACGTTAATTCTAGAGATAAGTTAGATCGCTAACACAAGTACAAAGAGTTTGTCAGAAATTACTACTGCCTTTTAAATTGTGCTCGTATAAGTCGTGATGTCAGGAAAAATGCAGAAGGCAGAGGAAACATTGCTGTAAGAATGTTCATCAAAAAAAAGCTACTCCCATATGTCATTACAAAGCTAGCAGCTGTGTTGATGAAATCACAGTTCCTTTTGGTGACATCCATATGGAATGTAGAGCTTTGACATTACCCTTCAGTAAAAGCTGTGGTTTGATTTTCTGCATGTAACTGCTAATACTGCATGTATTACATACAATTGTCAATTCTATTTGATAATTTATTCCAAAACAAAAATGTTATGGGGCATAGATCTACATGAAATCCACAGTTACTTTTGGTGTTAAATATGTTGTGGTGGGCTTTGTTCCTGATGTAAAGAAAATTGTCTGAGTCACAAAACTCATAGATTTATGGAATCATAGAGTGATTCAAGTTGGAAAGGAAAGGACAGGAGGAGATTTCTCATCCAGCCTCCTGCTCAAAGCAGGGTCAACTACAAGATCAGATCAGGCTGCTCAGGTCTTTGTCCGCTTAGGTCTCGAAACCCTTCAAGAATGGCAACTGCACAGCCTCTCTGGGAAATCTCCTCCAGTGCTTGGCTGTCCCAAGGACGGCTTCATATAGAAGTTTACATCAGAAATTATCTGTCTTAATTTTTCTCAAAATGACTTGAAATTTCTACTTGTTAACTATCAGGAATATTCTCATATTTATTTCTATTGTACTCTCCCGGGGGCTTTGTTTGTTTTTTGAGTGCAAACTCATGACAACTTTGGGAATATCTTAAGAAAGCAGTTCTGCTTCCTTTATACTTCTCGTAGATCTTGTGATCTCTTAATCCTTTTAAGAACTCCACTTTGTGATTCTTCAAGTCTGGAAATGACCCTTTTGCATCACAAGAGGAGAAATTTGAAATTATGAAGGTGCCCATTGCACAAGGAATTTCACTGAATCTAAACCACACAATATTTTCAGAACTCAGTAATCCAGCCATTGTCACTGATATTAATGGCATATCCTTTTCCCACACTGTGAGTGATGAAATGCCCTTGATGCCCTGCCGTGAAGATAACAGGGACATTATGGTATAGTCAATTCTTATAATCAAGGTGCATAAATGAAATTATATGCAAGTCATACTAGACAGCCATAATCATTGTTTCTGTCTTAATTAATCTATAGATTGGTATATGATATACTCAGTGTAGACAATAACTGGAAAAAAAGTCAGAGATGTTGCTTCTTCCCCATGAATGCCTACTGCATTTTGAAATACTAAGAAAAGTCAAGGGAAAAAAGAAGGAGCTGAGAGAATCAGGAAAGACTAAGGAAAAGCTACTGATCATTTTAATACAGGGTTTAAATATGGGACATCATATGTATCAAAACAGAATCACATACAGAACAAATTGCTGCACATCCAATATTTAATTCAAAATTTCTTATTTGTGCCTGTCTTTATTAGTTATTTCTTGATGTCATTTATATGAAAACAAGGTGAATAAAAACCCTTTATATTTAAGGTGAAGAGTCTATTTGACATCATAAAATGATATAGGGAACAAATAGGTATTAAAGAAGAGTAAATAAATGGCAACAGGCTGTGCCTATTATGTGACCTGTCATCTTTCCTTAATTGTCCCACCTGACACTACAGAAGTGAGATTACTAGAATTTCCACTTTAAATTAAATTAGGCTAATGAAGGTAACTGGAAGAGTCTGCCGGTAGCGACAAGTATGAATGTACAAACAGCAAAGAAACAGGATTTTAAAAAGTAGATTATGCTTCACGCTCTCTATTTTATGATATATATAATTCACCTTAACAAGAATGAGGTTGTCAGGGCTCTAGATGCACTAATAGGCCACCACTGCCCTGAGCAACCTCACCTGGGGCCTCCACCCGCAGGCCTGCCCACAGGTGCCATTTAAGCTGGGGAGGGGGGCGCCCATTTAAGCTGGGGAGGGTGCCCTTGCCCCCTGCCTGGGCTGTGCAGTAGGTGTGCCTGTGTGGGGCCTCAGCCATGGCTGGGACTGCCGGGCAGGCAGGCAGGCCCTGGCCCACGGCTCTGTGGGGCTGCTGGTAGACCCTGTTGCCAGCTCTGCCTGCTGCGTTTGGATCCTGTGAGGGTCACAGACCTGTGCTGGGGCCACCCTTGGCTCCTGGCTTCTCCCTGGTCATGGAGCTGCGCTGCTCTTGCCGCTTCCCTACAGGGGTGCGGACCCAAACCCCGTAAGTATCACCGGCAGGCCTGACGTCCTTCCCGGTCGCAGAAGGGCAGGGTGGAGAAGCCAGCCCCCTAGCTAAACCCGCACTTGAGCCAGCGAGTTGTCTGTCTCTTGTCCTAAGCAGCTCTGTTGTTGGCTGTAACAATATGTTGGGGTTTTTTTTAAAAAAAATGGGTTCACAGGCTGCTTGAGTAAAAGATTCTTGCTCAGAGCATTTCTAAGGACTATTTTTTTAAGGAAGTTTACAACATTGAGGCTTTTGGTCAGTAAAAGCAGTATTCAGCAGTACAAAAACCTAAAAAAACCCACCCACAAAACCCCAAAATGAACAACAAGCTAGAAAGTATCCATTTGCAAAATACCTGGATGGTGGAGTGTTTGTCATAGCCCAGCTCCACTCAGCCTGACGTTAAACACCTAACAAGGGTTGAATTCCCTGATAACAGAGCATTCAAACCTTGACTACATAGCTCTTTCATAAGATGTGCCACTGTTGCTCTTTGGGTGTCACATAGCGGTGGGAGGTTTAGTGCGGAGAGGTCACAAGATGTTTTGCCATGCGTCTTGGCCGGCTTTGGTCTCAGAAGCCGGAGACGCCATGGCAGCAGGAATGCCGAGAGCCAGCCCGTGCGAGCATTCCCTTCATCGCTCGCATTGCTGGAGCAGCACCCTGCGATAGCGGTGGATGTTAAGAGACTATAAATATGGCAAGAATTCAGAGAGTAGACAGGCTTTTGAGGCTGCCTCAGGATTTGGATGATCATTTAAATGTTACTGGGAAGGCTTGAAAATTAAAGCAGCAGCTGCTTTTTCATTGGAGAATCAAGCCATAGCAGACAAAATTAATTTCATAGTTCATTTCAGAGTTCCTACTGATTGAACGGCAAAATTGACTATTTTCGCACATACAGTAGCATACTGCTACTGTTAAAGTATACACATGTAAATAGAAATTTTCTGCATTGATGCTCTGGCTTGCTGCTTTGTCAATAACAGCTGCCTCTTTCTAGTACTTAGCATGTATGGTAGTAACTACACGGCACACAGAAGTCCTGTGTGCAGACACCTGAACTCTACAAGTTATCATGGCATTTTGCCTAAGACTTTGTCTTGCTCTCCTGCAGGGTTAGCTTCCTGGAGCAAGCTCACTTGGCTGTACTGGTCCCAGCACCTGAGCTGGGTTGCTCAGAGATAGCTTGTCTTGCTGCTTTGTGTAAAAAATATCCTTACTGTCTGTCATGTCAGCTACTGGAAAGCAAGACACTTGCCAAGGTTTTAATATGTGCATGCCATGTCTAGTGATTATGAAGGATGTCCATTACACTTAAAAATCAAATTATTTCTAAATGAAAATGTTCAAAGTACCTGTATTGTAGTTTCTTATGAATTTCTTTGTTCATGTTATAAACACAACTGGAGGTTTTTAATTTTACACCATTTTATTTCCTCTTTTTGAGTATGGTGCAAGCTATTCCACTGAATAGATTTCATTCGGGGAACCGAATGGATTCCCTGATGACTGTATTTTAGAAGCCTTTATTGACTATGTTTTATATAGTAAAGAAAACAATACACATTCAGTGTTAAATCATGATATAAAAGCACCTATAAAACTGACTGTTGGGTTTTTAAAATGACACTTAAATCCTGATTTATTTCCCTGAACACATTGCTTCTGAGAATCAGACTGAGATAGGTGTCTAGCTATGACTCTAGTTGTTTAACAATACAAATTTGCACCTTCACCTGATCAATGAAGTCCCAGTTTCCAAGTCCAAACATTACTTGGCAGTCACAAAAAAGAGTGACAAATTTTACTGCTCTTGTTGGATATCAGGACTAGCATAAGGAGAGATTTATGGAAGTATAAAAACTAATAAATATTCCCATATAACAGCTGAAAATAACATTTCACTGACCGTATAAGAAAAAAACAAAAATGCTGATATTCAAAACAAAAAAATACGTATTTATGGCTAAGTGTAGCTTACAAGTACGTCATCTAAATCCTTACTATTGATGTTCCAAATCAATTACAAATCTTCCATTTCCATCTATGGTAGCAGTACCATATCCCTTGTTAGCAAGCGCTGTGAAAGAATGAATTTACAAACAAGAAATCCTTTTTTTACCACCAACAAAATCCTTGCAGTAACTATCTTAATTCCTAGGTAGAAAATCTATATGAAGTGGAGGTAAAGCTGAGAGTATATTTCTCAAACGTAAGCATAAAAAAGATGTAGTAATTGTTCCAAACTAAGTACTAAGATGGCAGGAAAATCAAAGATGATGTCATACTTAGAGAAAACCCCAATGCTTTAATCTAATAAAATGTGTTTAAGGCAGCCAATGAAACTAACATTTTCTTTATAGTAACGTTATGTACTAAATACAGGTCTATCATTAAGGCATTACTATTAGACAAAATTGGGGTTTGGAATTTTTAATTAATAAATTACCTAGTCTAGATGTTAATATTACCAATGTTTGTTCCATGGTCTATTTCTTTTCTCTAAATCCTGTTGACCAATTCTATATTTGGATTTGTGTTTATGTAAACCATTTAGTTTCAGGTGGTCAAAACTTGTTTTAGTGTAACGGGGTGCTTATGCTGTTAAAAACTTTGCCCATGTCTGCATGTTCAATACAACTTAATTTTTCAAGACTTTTTTCATCTCTGTTTATCCTGTCTATTGTAAAATGATTTGGCCTACAGTGAAGACTGCCTGCTCTGTATGAACGGTGGACTTACAGTGAGTTACTGCCTTTAAGATGTGAAGATAATCACTGTTGTTTGACTTGCCAATGTTTGTTTATGGTCCTAGAGAAGCAGAGGGGAAAAAAGACAAATGTGAAGAGAACAAAGAAAAGGGAAACAAATTGAAAGGATGAGCCTGAAAGAAAAATACGGACATATGTTCATATTTAATGCATTTATATTGGAAAAATATAGCCTGTTATGTTATCAAAATTCATATCAAAACTACAGCTTGTTTGTTTTTTTTTTTTTCCGTTGAGAAATCTACCCTGGTGATTGGCACTTGCTGCTGAGCCCTGGTTCTTATTGTTGGATCTTGAACAGTATACATGGAATGCAATTCTTTGGTACCAGACATGAATGTGCCGTTATACAAGCATGCATGAGTTCACAAACATTTGACGCATGAACACAGTTTAGCTTGTGATCTTGCCATCTGTAGTTCAAGGTTAATTCCTTTTTATTTTGAAGCTCATAATGCATAATGGAACCGAGCATCAATTTGCTGTTATGATGTAGTAGGTATGAGCTTCATACGAGAAATAATTGAAAGCTGTGTTGCTTTTCTTGGGTACAGACTGTCTTCAAATCTGTCCACTCTGAAGTCTAGAAAGCAGACCTCACAGAAAGTTCTAACAAGCCTTCTATGCTGTGTTCTTGCCCTGCCTCCCTTCATGCTCTGCTCTTCCACTGTACTCTCCTGTATCTGCTCATTCTTGTCTGCTACATAGCTGATTCAGGCTCACTCTTGCTCCCTTTTAAATCAATAACAAAACTCCACTTGAAGCTCAGGATGCTTTTCTGGTGATAATGTTTTTAGCCTTTTTAGTGATAAGAGAGTTAATAGGTCTATTAAAATAACAAAATAATTTTCAGTATGGTAATGAAGAGATAGACCTTGTTCCTAAATATGAGAAATTCCTGAAAAGAGACCACACTTACCACACAACATAGTTTCTTAATACAAAGTAGGCTACAAAACTATGTCTGTGGGCCAGGCCAATTGATTTAAGCTGAGACTAGTTGTAGTATTTAAAGCTTTTATTCTCCAGTGTGCCTAAGAGGAGCTACTTGAAAGGATGAACTGAGTTCTCATCTATTCTGAACTATTTTGACTAAAATCTGTCTTGGTTTATGTAAAGCAAGTATAACACTATTTTTCTAGCTGCAGTAGCACAGCATTAGTTACCTATTCTTTTGATGTCATTTTGTGAAAGCTCTTGAGTTGTGAAAGTTATCTGATGTTTTAAACAATGTCCAAAGATAGGCGGATTAAAAAAAAAAATCCCTCCCCCCCCAAATAATCACATCTATGGTTCTTTTCTCCTTCATTCAAATGAACATAAAAACAGAGGCGTACTGCTGAGGCTATTGGCAAATATCTAGATAATCAGTTGTCAAGAAGAGCTCTACCTCTAACAACCCACAAGCAAAATTGCCTAGCTGATAATTTTCCAAAAATTTAACAAGAGCTTTTCTACATGAGTACAAAAGAAAGCAACAAATTCCTGTGCTGTAATAAATCGTAACCTGACCATAATCCTACAAATGGAGTCAGCAAACAGGAGGATTGCTGACATAGAACAATAAAAATCATGGGTTTTTTTCCAAGACTTTAATAAAGTCAGAATGTAGTCTTCAACCATGCAATAAAATGCTTTAAAGTTTATGAGTATACTTAAACCAAGTAGTGCTTTCTCTGATAATCAGACACTGCATATATTAATTCAGTGTGCTTCTGCATTAAAACACTAGTATATATTGATGTAGAGGGCCATTGATGTATAGTGGCCATGAAACAAAATAGCAGGAAAGGAAAACATGAATGCTGCATTACATATCACCTATCTGAGCTTTGCCAAACGAGTCAGAATGATTCCTTCATAGGTAAGCCTCCTTCAAATTATAAGTAACTTTGCATTCATATCTTGGACTTCTGTACACATGCTTGAGCTAGAGGGTAGTGCGCAGCCTAGCAGAATCAGTAAATTGAGACCCCAGGAGCTAACAGTTTGAGATGCTCTCCATAACAGCTATTCCTATGAGAGCCATGAGCTTTATAAAACCGCAGATGTCTGCACCTGTCCAAAGCTTGACAGAGTTTCAACAAAACAGACCCTGAGAACTGAGAGATACTCTGTCTCTGCAAACTTTGGGAGAATTTTTTCCATATGTTAAAAAAAAAAAAAAAGATTAAAAATGGTGGTGGACAAAATACTTCTGGCCTAAATATAAGGCATGAAAAAAATATAGTCCAATGTTTTTGAAACAGATCAAGGTAGTAGAAGCAATGTACAAGAAATTAGTTTAAAGACAGAAATTTTGTTAGTAAATCACAAAGAAGCTGTAATAAATAAGGAACATGGTTTTTAGTGTCTGACAAACCAGAAAGAAAAACACTGCCTATGTCATAGTCCCACATTTTAAACTATGCATGCTATGATTATAGTCATAAACAACAGATACTGTGTCTGTACGTAGGAAAACAAGGAACAGTTCTTTTTTAGGAACTATCTGTAGGAAGAACATACAACTTAGTCAACAAGGGAGCTGGAATAACCTCTTGTATTCTTTCCAATGACTGTAGCTTCGTATTTAGCAGACGGAATGTTTTTGTTCTTTTCTGTGTGCTTTTTCTCTTCTATCTATCCTCCTCCTCTTTCTGGTGAAGCATGGATTTTTTCTGTTCTTGCACCTGGTCTGACAAACAGTACCCCCACTATTTTTACATGTTCTAACCCACAGCACTTTTTTTCAGACAGCTGCAATTGCTGTGCTCTCGGACTAAGAAGGCAAGCTTCTGACCTCTGCCACCAATGCCAACAGGCGATCAGACAGCATATAACACTCCAAGTAACAATTCCTTCTACTGCCCATAATGAAAAACTGCACAGCAATCCTAGTCCAGCAATCCCATCCTGAAGTTCTCCTATCAACTCACTGACTTCTTCATAAGTATGAGATGTCTACTGAATTAATATGCGAACATGGGTTATGTTTCTTTCTTTCTGAAAACCTGAAACTCTTAGTAGAAGGAAGGGATAAAGTTCAGACAAAGTGTGCTAAATATGAGATGACTTTTGAAGATGAACAAAGGTTAGTTTGGCAATGACAAAAAAGATTTCCTTAGAGTACCATCATCACAAATATTTTTCCTGTTCTACAAAACATACGCATTTTCAAAGACGACAAACACGGGACAAGCATTTTTGTGTCTCGGGCCTGAATGTCTCTGTGTACTCTGATAACTTCTATTCAGCGTATGCACAGGTTCAGAGGGGAAAATAATTGCACAGGATTGAAAAGGTAGGCACAAGTAAATTTTCCAAATTAAAATATGATCCGAAGTGAATATTGTCCAAAGCTTAACTTAAACTGAATATACTTCTTTGCTTTTTTAAGCTTTCGACATTTCCTGGGGTTGTTAACATGCCAAAGAAAAATCCTGCCTTTGGAGGATTTTACTTCTTTCTGGAAGTCTTTTCAAAGAACCTGCTTTCTCACAGCTAGTGTGTTAGTCTTGATAATTCAGATCTGTTAAGATAAGCATTGAAAGAAAAGGTAAACTTTTATTAAGCAATCTACACTACAATAGAACTTGGAAATTTCAGAAATTTAGATAAAAAATAAGGAGATTTTTGGTGAAAGAGAGCAGGTCATATAGTGAAGAAATCTTTCTTTGCTAGTATGTTTGATACTTTAGCTGTTATTGTGTGAAATTCAAGTATAAGACAATTTAATTCCAATGTGAAGAAAATGAAAACTTGTTCATAAATTAAATGTGAATTATTTTAAAATGTATTTTCATATGAAACTGATAGGATCTGAAGAGCAGTAAGTCACAAAACATACATTATGCTATTTTCATTTCTTCTCTTCAACAAACATATAGAAAAGTGCCTTTAAAGCACAGGTGATCATTTGCTGACAGAAAGTGAGAGCAACATTTTTTCCCTTTCCAGACAGTAATTATAGCCTTCAAATGCTAGAGAATCTTAAGAAGGTTGCAAATAATTTATGTTTTTTCTTGGATGAAAAATTTTTTTAAAGATTATTCTTTTATATTATTTTTCTTCATTTACTTTTAAAATATATTTATTTATAGATGTCAAAAACTTCTAAGCAAAGGGTATACCTACCCAAAATACCAAGTTGGATCTGATTTATGCTTAAACTGTCAGTATCCCGGTATCCTAGAGAAATTAAACTATATAATGAAAACAGCAGTCTTTCTGCACTTCAAACTCCCACGCTTACTCCAGTTACTTTTGAGGAGACAAGTGTTGTTAAGTCTTTACTGCTACCACGTATTTGCAGTATAAACTAATCTCATTGCATAGATTTATCCCAAAAGGCATCTTCGCAGGATTTTGTAAAATGTCAAGAGTATCAAGCTACTTTGGACCAGCATAAAGGGACCATTCCACAGAATTCCTCACGGGAAACAGTAACAAAGGAATGGACAATGAGAGGAGCTTCATCAGACAACCAGCTTAACCTACACCTGATTGATTATGTAAAGAGAGCAAATCTGTCACGTAGGGAAGATTGATGTAGGGTCTTAAATTTAGCGGTAAATTTTTCAGTGCTTGACTGTTAGAAATTATAATTTAAAAAAGTCAAAAGTTGCTGCTGTTTTCTGGGTGTAAATACTGTGCTTGATCCAGTAGTCAAGTACACTTTTCCACAATAAAATTATTCTAATGCTTTACAAAACCAGCTCATGGCAGCTAAACTTTTAGCTTTGAGTTAGAAAGTCTGCTTACATCTTTTTTAGGGGAGAAAAAGTTCAGCTTTTGAATCAAAATATCTTTAAAAGAAATTTGGGAGGATTAAAGCACCTGTTTGAAAGAAAATCTTCAGAACTTCAGGTTTTGTGAATGCCCTGGTGTTCTGATCAACTCTATAGAAGTACGTTTGGCCCTTCTCTGCCTGAATATACTGTTATCATGCTTAAGTAAACCATTTATATACCATGAAACACTTTGCTTAAACTATATATCAAGTTAAGGTTGCTGTAGACATCCTATGCTTTTCACTCGTAAAAGTGGACTGAGGCACTAAAAGGGGAAAGTAACGGAGGGACAAAAGACTGGAAGAATATTTGGCAAGTTGATTTGGTTGATAATGGCCTAAGAATACTCTCCTATAAGGGTCCCTTCTGTCCATTTCCAGCATCCTACTGTGCTTCTCTGTAACTGTAAGCATCTATTGGCCTAATGTTCTTCTCTTACTGAAGAATGACATAGCACCGAAAGCATGTTGATGTAATACCTGAAGGCTGGAAAGAACAGAGGAAAGACTCTTCTAGATTGTTCTCTCATTCTGCTAGTACTGGAAGATACCACAATGACATTGCCAAATGTCTTGATCCAGTAGATTAAGATTTTTAGTTGCCTCTAACGTATCTTAACACTGCACATCTACCTGATCATTCTGTGTATTTTTGATGTGTATTTTTGCAAGCTAACTATACATTCTTCTGTCATCAAACCACTTGGGATATTTATTTCTCTGAAAAAAAGTATAGCAGACTTTTTGCCAAATATTTAGTCTGCTGCCTGTGCTGTGCTTCTTCCTTCTTTTGTCTTTACCCCAGCAATGCTAAGAAGTGAAATACCCACTGATGTCGCTAGGAGATCTGGTTATTCGGCCCTACAGAAAATCAGATTTCATGTTATCTGTCTCCAGGACATTCACAGAACTTCCTGATGTGCAGGTAACAACTTTGCAGGACAAAAAGTAGCATTGCTTCAGATTTTCAGATGTTCCACTACTGGCAAGATTTGGCTCTGGAAGTGAGCACTTGACATTGCAAGGTACAATTACCAAGCTGCCAGCCTAGCTATGCTTAACATATTAGAATGACAATTAGTGTGCTACCTTTTGTATTGCTAGTTGTATTTAGCACTAGAAGGAATATATATTTTGGGTGGTTTCTGCAAATTACTCCATAAACATCTTTTCTATAGTGCCAGAAGCTGACAATGTAAACACTAAAATGTGGGTTAGCCTCTAAACTCAGTCCTGTTAGGTTTTTTGATACTACAGAAATAACATACAGGACAAATAACTTTTTCTTGCAAAAAATCTTAACATACAGTGCTGCAATCTATGTGAAACACAAAACTAGAAGAGAACAATGTTCTGAAACTGTGATTTAGAACTCAACACAACTGAAAAGAAATTCTGGTGCAGTATATGGCACTACAGCATAATGAATAATCAGCTCACAAAATCTCTGAGTGAATCAACTTTTATTCTTTAGTCTGTATTTGTCACTGAGTATTCTTCTTTGTTATTTGTTCCTGTTCTCTGCCAGGCAGCCCACTTTTTACACATAAAACAAATGACTATTTATGGATTTACATTATATTAAGTAAAGTGAAGTAATTGTCTACTGTGTTATATGCCCCATCAAAATTAGTCTGACAGTTCATTTGGTTGGTTTTAGCTCTATAACATTGCAGTAAAATAGGAAATCAATTGAATTGCTAATATGTATTTTGATTAAACTGGGGTAACATGTTGTGATTCAATCCATAGATTTCCATTTTAAAAAAATAAATTCTGCCTTTCTAAACTCTGTGCCTTCCGTTTATGAGGTGTTGGAGCATAAATACTGTAAGTACGGAAAACCGAAATCAAGTGTAGTTCAGTTTTTAGATAAAATAATCAGCTAAATTCAGTTTTAAAAGATATATTAAAAGAAAAATTAATATGTTGATCTATCCTAAACATTGTCATCCTATTTATCTTACTAGACACTGTCATTCCAAATAATTGCAAGATTTTCAGACTTCTGGCTCTATAGCAAAGACATTTCTGGAGTAAATTGCAGAAACCACCCAAAAGCACAGGATGTACTATTTTAGAATATTATGAAAGAAAATTACTCTATATTGTACCTGTTGTACTTTAGGAGAAATTAAGGGTGCTAGATGTAATAGCAACAGAGTAATTTAGTGGTTGGAGTACACAATAAGAGATGTATTCTTGGCACAGTCAATAGGTGGGTATATTTATCTCTGAGACTCAATTTCTCTTTATAGACATCTTTAAGTAGGTCAATATTACCTTTTTAACAGTTACAGATCATCCAGTGAAATACCACAATAACGTCAAAGGATTATACTACAATCATCACAAGAGCTCAGTAAAATGTGATAAAGCAGCTCTGATATCTATTATTGAAAAATACAATAAAGGCTCTGAATAACAATTATTAACACTAGCATCTTCAGAACGAAAAGTTGGCTAAGCATTTGAGCTGGACAATTTCTGTGATGAACTTTTACAGGTAAGTACAGCTGCTCTTGAGCCTCATAGGAAACGGAGCATATTCAGAAGCACAGGGTGCCCTCAGTACTATAGGAGAGTATTGTTTTGTGCCTGATTCAGCGAAGGGATTTCCCCCCTTAGCCAACAAAATTTTTCCAGTTTCTTGGCTTGTTTGTTGGTCATTCAGGCTGTGACTCCTAAGCCATGCCAGCAGACTGTGCCATTTTAATAATGTCTCTTGACACCTTGTTATCTCTGACTTTACCTGTTCTCCCCAACTCTGTATTTCCATTGTCTTCATTTTATCGACTCTGGCTTTATCATCTCATACCATGTTAGGCCATTTCAGCATGCTAGCCTGATAGCAAATTGTAATCTTTTTTTTTTAGTTTATCACATTTACTAGTAGGCAAAACAGCTCATTGCAGGATGAGGCAAGTAGGGGACCTGGCCCAAGAGAATGTGCAGGAATGTACAACTGCTGGTGGCAGCGAAAGATGGAAATATTTAAAATCCTTCTTTGCCATAGTGATAAAAACAACCACAACAAAACCTTCATATGCACAACTGCTGACCACTGTTTTCACACTGAACAGAGCTGGTTCGTTGTTTTCTTGTGCTTCCCCTGTCTATCTGTTTTCTTCCACCTGTTAACAGCGGAGTTGCACTCTAGATTGTGTCTTTTGGGCAGGGAGTGTCCCTTTGTAGCATGTTTGCGCTGTGGGGACAAAGGAGTCTGGGGATCTATAACTCTACAAGGGAGACCACTTCACTTCATGGGACACAGGACCTAGATATGGCACTTTCTTCTTTCCCCTAGGCTTGAAACATTCTGCAGGAAGGAGTCAACCATGACAAAACCAAATCAGCATGAAGAAGGATCTCTAGCCACTGATGACATCAGATTATTTGCTACTGTTTTAATCAACCTGACTTGATCCCTTCTGATCTACTGTTCATTCCAGCCTTCTTCTGTTTTATCTCATACTATATTTATTTCAGTTTCAACCATACCGTTTTCTTATTCTCATCTCTGTTCTATCTTCTTCTTTCACTCATTCTTCTATATGGATTTCTCTTTTTTTTTATGAAATATTACCTAAAAATATTTAGGTTCAATGTAAAGCCTTGCACCTTTGGCTTTATGGGCGATGTAGATCTCCACTGCAAAGAAGCTGGTGCTTATTTATGGGGTCCTAAAAAGGTGTAGTGAGAGAAGCAGAAAGAATTTTTATTGTCTCGGTGAGGCTAATTCTTGAATATTTGTATTGATCCTGTGTCTTGCTAGAAAAAAATGGTGAAAAACTGGCAGAGGTACAGCAAAGAACCACAAGGCCTGAGAAAACACCATACAGTGTGAGACTTAGAAGTGCAATGTGTTTTAGCTATTTAGAAAGAAGACTGAAAAGTAACTTGATTACAGTACATAAATATCTTCATGGGAAGAAAATACTATCTACTAAAAAGCTCTTTGATCTTATGAAGAGGGATATCACTAGAACAAAATGCTGAGTACCAAAGTCAAATTCAAATGCAAATGGAAAATTCAATGCAGATTAGGCATGCAATTTCAGCAGTAAGAACATCTGGTCACTAGAAGAAATGCAAACCAAACAGGCTTCAAATAAGGTGTGGATGCCTTTGTGGAAGCTAAAATTCAGTCAACCTTTGAGCTCTCCCTTTTTCAATAAGAGGCACATTTTAGTCAAACACACGTTATCAGGCATCAACATCAGGGTTGATGGTCTGCTTATCTCTTTGGCTTTGAAATCTATGAATCTCATGACATTCAGCAACTCGGTGGCATCGGTTCTGCCAATCTTCCGTGTGCATTATTCTCCTGATTCCACAGTTGTTGTGCAATGTGTGGCTGTTTAATATAGAAGATTCTTTTGAAGTACTGAGTTAAAATATCATTAATTCTTCCGAAGTCTCAAAACCTGCTTCCAAATCTGTGTCAAAGTAGAAAAATTACCTACTTCATATTGCTTAGTAGCTACAGAACTTAAGTCTTAGTAGTTTATGAAGTTTCTTGCTAGTTAAGGTTTTGGGGACTGGGATCATTAGCAAAATTAGGCTCTTGTATTAATTCATCTCAATGAATATAGTAACTACACATTTTGTGGTGCAGTTCAAGAAAACAGACATATTAGTCTAGATGTTTTCAGGACATTTGGTGCATCTTTCCCACAGCGAAAAAGTACAGACTGTGACCGTATTAGAGGAACAAACAGGGCCAGAGCATTGACCGAGCACTGCTCCAGTACTGTTTCATTGTTAGCAGCAGTCCAGGCACAAATGCTGAGCCACTACAGAACAGGCTTGGGATATTTTATTTGCTAATACAGGCATAGCCATAGAATCTAAGGCTATACATACAAGATGATTTCCTCCCCTAAGAACTGGATTAAAATATCTCTTTAATAAATTTATCCAGTCCTATCTTAAAGGCCATTGTAGAGTCCTGAATATGATACATAAATTGTTCCAGGGCATAATAATTATGCTTGCAACTAGAACTTAATGTAAGTTGAGTTTGAAGCTAACAACTTTCAGTCTTTGGAAATTGTATTATTCTCTGCTGGCAAAATTAAGAGCTACCAAGAGTGTCTATCCTTTTTTGTCATGAGTAGCTATCTATCTATGTCAAATGACTAAGTCCTCTCTCAACAGTTTCTGTTGTGTATAAAGGACTAAACTGAAGCCTGTAAATTTCATGTTTCAAGGCATCTCTTCTCATTCTAGAACACTTTGAAATCTTTCCAATATTTCATATTCTTCTTGAAGTGTGAATATCAGCTTTGAACACAGCACTGTCACAATAGTTTATAATGAAATGTGCACAGACACCTTCTACTTGATAGTACTCCTCTGAGAAACATCGTATTATCCCATTTAACCATAGCACTGCACTGAGGACTCCTGCTGAGGCAGTGATCTTCAATGACCTTCTGTTCTTTCCTGAGTTGCCATTTTCAAAGACAAGCTCTATTAGGTAAGCACAAGGTGTATACTTTGTTTCCGAGTTTACTACTTTGCACCTAGCTATATTAAAACAAATTTATTTCACTGCTATTGGGTGATTAAGGTAACTTTTGATTTGTCTTACTTTTTTCATACCTTACCAGACATTTCTATCTGCAAAGGTTTTGTAAGCTTACTTGTATGATCAATCAAAACATTGACTAACACCAAGTCAGGAAATAATTCCTCTGAGAGATCTCTTCGCTTGTGGCCATTGGTATCTTCCCACAAATGACTGTGTTTTGACATCTGCTTGTAAGCCAGTCCTAAATACACCTAGTATATCTGGTTAATTCCATATATTGCGCTTCTAACCGAAGTGTCATACATGGCCAAAACAAATCAATTGAAAGATCCATGTACACTATGTCAACATGCATCATTAAATGGCCTGTTTGTGAAAGAAATGCTGTGGCTATTTAACATCAATGTAACAGTCTTAAATCAATTGGGAGAGTTTACCTTTTCTGTTTATTCTATTTTTTTATTTGTCACAATCATCTCTCCATGGAATAGGTAAAAAAATAATTAAATATATTCTTCCCTAACTCAACTCAATTATTATTAGACTGAATATTTGTGAATGTTTTTTGTGATTCAAATTAAAGATTCAAGGTTAGAAGATTTTTTAAATGACTGATTAAAATAACACAGAATGAAACAGTGGCATAATATGTTACTTTGGGTTTCTCTAGTTTTAAATACTTCATAAATGCATTATTTACAATATATATAAATATTGATTAAAATCTCCCAGATAGGCTGTGTTTCATTAACAACATAAAGTATTTCTATACCTTTTATCTGTATTTTTTCTACTTAAAACTCGTGAGAGAACAAAGATTTACAAAAATATCTTCCATTTACAGCCATATCCATGCTATACCCTTACTCCCACTAGTGTCACACATTTCAGCCCCCTTTGCTACTTGTCAGATGTTTCACTTGCCCTCAGTCAGGTCCCTGATGCTCTAAAGTGCCATATGATAGGAGATATGTATATATAGAGAGATACATATACACATTTGCATACCAGTAAACACCCATGCATACATATACACACAATCACAATAAAGATTGTTCTATATATTTGGATTGCTTACTTGAACTTACATATGCAAATGTGTTAAAAGTTAATGATTGCTAAATTGGTGAACAAATCATAGCTCATCATGCTCTGGGTTTTTAATGTTTGTATTTAGAAATTGGTACCAGCAACCTTAACCACATATTAGCACATCTTCTGTAGCTGTAGCAATCATGAAAGAAACTAGAATGCAAATTTGGTCATTGATTTTGTCTTTTGCTTAATGTTTGTAGTTAATTTCAACGGATGGAGAGAAGATTCTATTTTCTAGTGGCTTAAGTTCAATAAGAATATAATAAAACATTGTTATAGCAAACTTTTCACAATGAAATTTCTGGTAAAGTCTCACTTCTTTCATTACGTTCTAATACAGCCAAAGCAATGTTATAGAGAATTAAGCTCCCGTAATATTGAAGAATTATCAGAGTACATTGGATTTGTTATATTTTAATTTAAATGAAGACATCGCCATCTATTTGGTGCTGATTTAAGAATACACACTTGAAACATTTCATACCTAATTCAATAACGAACAGCATGTGATTCCCTGCACTTCTATTCTGAGTGATTCATCTGTAAACTGTGTGGAATAAAAATTAAGAGAATGTGTTGTGACATACTGTGTTCTTTGATGGAATGATGTTTTTATTTGATATTGCAGCATTCTTTTCAGTGCAAGATTTTGGTGCATTTTCTTGGGTGGCCAGGGAGCCCTGAAGGTATATCAGCTAACACTAAGTTTTTAAACCTGTAATTCAGCACGTAGAACTGGTTTATCAGCTCTGGGAGCCAAATCAAAACATCTCAGTTTCTCTACTAGTTGTTTTTTTTTTTCTTAATAGTAGTAGAATTTTGTTGCCTAATTCTTGTGTTTGTAACTTCTTTTGCCACTGAACCAAACTCTGCAAAAGGCAAGCTATTTAAACAAGCTGCAAAATATATTTACCAGCCTCTATAATATGCCATCATTTTCACATACATACACTCTTTAGTTGCATGTCCTGTTAACAAGTGTTAGAAAATTCCTTATAGGAGAAGATAGTAAATCCATTCTCTACCCACGTTTCGTTCACATGAAAATGTGAAATGTTTTTGCCTTACACCACCCAGACATTCCTGTTGTTTCAATAACAAAGAAGAAAATAAATAAATAAAGACAATACAATAATTGCAGAAGGCCAGATCCTAACAATAGCAAATGTCAACTGTCTGCGTCACAAACAAGATTTGGTACAGAGACATGTAGAGAGAAAACTGAGTGTTACCGAAGTCAATAGCAAAATCTCTGCTAATTTCAATACTCAGGAGTTTGTATTGGGTGTTTAAAAGAAAAGTAAATAAGCACGTATAATTTAAACTGAAACCAGACAAACTGATTTTTCAAGGAAATAAAAGGGACTGCTTTCAAAAACTGCAAAAGAAAATGAGATTTTTTAATTACTTTTCATGTACTGTCAAGTACAGGTTCCCATAGCATCCCGTTTATCCTTTCGTTATATGGTTTCTGAAAGTCTACCAAACTCATATCTGCAAAAAATTTGTGCATTAAGGTAAGCCTGAGGAGGACATGTTCAGAATCTTGCAAATGAGATGACTAATATGCATGAAACCATTGGACTCAATATCCTGAGGCATGAGCAAACTGTCACCACTGACTGGTGACTCAGAAGTGCAAATGCTTCCTTCAATCTAAAAAACATTAATGTGGGAGAAAGACAGATGTTACTAAAGAATACAGGACTTACTCTATAAGGCTGAAGATTAATTTCTCTTCCTGAGCCTAATCAGCAGTACAGGAAAAAAAAAAAAAAAGGCATAAATGTTTCTGATTAAGTATATTTCTGTGTTTGTTACTCCTATCGTATGTGATTTGTATTGCTGTAAACAATCTTCTCCGTGCTGTAGAGAGCTTAGAGCAGAGCCAACCTGTTACCCACTAGCTGTCTGGATATGGACAATATTTACCTAGAGACTGAAGCAATGAAGGTCTTTTACGACTAGAAACTAGTTCAGTTAAACATGTATATTTTTTGTACTTAGCCTACATTACTCTAAATTGTCTAATCTGTTACCTATCATCAGTTTTTCATCAGTTAGGTTTATTTTCTCAAACACAAACAAAGCATGTTTTATCTTCAGGGGCCATTACTACAATTGCTAAATAAAGTAGCACAAGGTAATTGTATAATGTTATTTCAGATCCAAAAACACTTTGGCCAATATTTTTCTTCCTTTGATATATGATGCACATTTTAAATTTTTACTACATTTACAAAGCTTACTGTTTATTTGTGGCCTTGTTCAGAGAAAACTGCTGACTGAGATGTACCAGGATTTTACTTGTTGCCACTGATTTTATCTTCCTCTTGCCTTTTTCACAATTAGTACTGCATCTTTTAAGATTAAATCTGTCTGGAACATGCTCTATTCTGTTGAACAATCTGCAAGCAACAGAGAACAGTAGCATAGCACTGTCACCACTTGGAATGTAGTAGGCTGGTAATTTTGCTCGTAGCAGGCCACACAGGGATGCAGAAGAAACACATGACTTATTTTCTTGAAATGAGCTAAGTATAAAGATCTAAAAGGTAGATTTTAAGGCGATTGCTGAGGGGCAGATTGGCTACATGCAAAAACTGTTTACACAGAAATTGTGTTGCAAAACTGCATGCACAAGAGTGTTTCTTGGGAAGAAGAAACATTTAATGGTCGTTCTAATGATCAATCTTTATGAAATACAGTGATTGGGAAATCTCTGAAACTTCAAGCCAGATGTAATGTAGCAAATCAGTGTAGAACAAAAAAATACATTTTCAGAAGTTTCAGAATATATTACAGTCTGAAGTGAACCTGGAGTTTGAAAATCAGAAAATATCCTTTTCTCCAATTTTATCAGCTACTTTAATAAAAGAGATTTTTCCCTACAAACAATGCCTATCATAATTTCCTACAATTTCACTCATCTCTAATTAAAAAAAAAAAGTCATTCTGACAGCTCATTCCACCAGATGGAACTGTTCATAATACATTTTAAAATGTTCTTGTTCAGGCACTAGCACATATATTATACACAGTCTGCACAGTATGTATATGCTGAGAGTCTATCACTGAGACAAAATAATAGAGCTACTAAGCACCCTGAACTTTTTCTAGACAGATTTAACTAAACAAAATGAGGGAAGACCAAATTTTAGTAGAAATTGGCAATAATCGATGTATCCTGTTTTGTTGTTTGGTTGGTTGGTATTTTCCTCAGGAGACTGAATACTTCTTAGTGTCCAAGGTTCTGCTTCCTAAATGTTTCAGAGTTGAATGTCCTTTAAGGAGGCATTGGCATTGATAATTGGCATTTTGGAACAGGAGATAAGTGATTAATGCCATAACAAGAAAATAGTATTTCTTAATAATCAAAATGCATACATTTTTCCTGTGATACACAGTAGCTTTCTGACCCTTTCCTATTGTTCTGTGGAAACTCTTGCATCATTACTGTGAAATTATGCAGCATACTTTACACAAGTAAAGTATTAAGATTAAAAAACTAATAACGCTTAACAAAGATTAAGCGAAAAATAATACCTAACCAATTAATAAAGGAAAATTATTGTACGATAAACAGGGCAGGTGCGAAAAGAATCCCCAGCATGTAAGGGGATAGTCCCCCCCACTCATGCTGGGACTTTACATGTAGGATGACAAAAAGAAATTCTCTTAAGTAGACTCATCCTCTGTCCTCTGCAGCTCTACCTTACACTGAAGATGGACCTTTCTGAGTGAGGGAGCTTCAGACTACTTCTTAGCAGGCCCTTTGTCACAAGTGTCAAAGATCTGCTTGGACAAAATAGAGAATCAAGACCGTTTTGATCTGTAATTTTTTTGTGCTGTGAAACCATTTCTTAACTGTTAACAAGTTAAGAAAAAAATGTAGACGTCAAATTATTGTAATTTCATTGGTAATAATTGCACATAGCAAGTCTCAGATACACACTAGCCTTGTTTGAGAGAGTGACTTGAAAGATGCAATTTACACAACATGTGCAAACTGAAACAATATATTCTTTGATTCTACAGATCACTTATGGAGATCTGGTATACAATGATTATCAGTTATGTACAACTAGAAGCTAAGACTACTTACATTTACCAAATGCTTTATGTACAGTCCCTGGGAAATGATGGTATTTTTCTGAACATTTTCCTGCATTTTCTTAATATTTTTTAAAACAAACATTTAAAAATGTGTAACAAACCATCTCTTTTCAGGAACACTAATATTTTGCTTAAGTGCTGTTAATATTTAGTATTCAGAATTTATCTCGTAAAAATCTATTCACTACTGGACAGAAACAAAGCTTTGTAGTAACATTTTATATGTATAAAGCTGGGAATGACGGCATGATGAACAAACCCTGTCTCCCAAAGATAAAACAAAGCTCAAGGAGTGGATGAAAGTGAACCAAATATCGATGGCTGTCTGTTTTTGTAGATCACTCTATTTAGGTGCTTATTGCTATAAGCTGACTGTGTGGAACTCGAAAAGGAATATTCCACATTGACATGCATTGTAAATGTATCCCCAACCAGCACAGATGGCATAAAACGGTTAGTGTTGTTTTCAGACGCCATGTCATGCTGTGGGAAGATATGGCTGGAATAAATACATTTTATTTTGCCTTCTGACATTTTTCCATATGATTTAATTATTCAGAGAATAGTATAAAAGAGACCTTCAGTATGAGTGGGATCCATTATATACTCATAAGTGAATTCAATATTTTGTCAAATATGTTTTAGAAAATAAATTTGCACGACATGTCAATAATATAACATTTGGTTGCACTTGGTTTAGCTTACGTATTTTGCCCAAAGGAACAGGTGATTATGAGCTTACTTTCCCCTTCATCTATGTATTCTGAATAGTTTACGTAACAAGCGATTATTCAGATATCGATGTATAAATTCACAAAATAATTCTTTCATTGCCAGAGAAATAAAAGATAGATTGATTCTACCCTATTTTCACTATGTCTTTTGACGATAAAAGAAAGAAACTAACAATAGTTACATGCAGAAGTGGAAAGAAAAAAGGACAGATTCTGTGTCAGCTCTGTGCAGATGCAGAGGAATCAAGTACAATAACCTTTTACATGCATTAGTCAAGAAATAGCACTGCACAGATACTTTTTTTTCCTATTGCAGAACAAAGAGCCTGAGTTCATGCATCACTGAATGTGAGGCAGCAGCTTCCCATCGGGGACTGGCTCTTGGGGGGCCCACAGGCAAAACAATGCAAACTGTAATTAGAATACTTTTCTCTCCCATTCCGGGAATAAACAATCTTTTCATTGTTCTTGTTTACACAAATAACAAAATGCTCAGCTGCGTTGTAGTAACTATAGACGATACAGTAGTAGTGTTGTTATAAATAATATATATGCCAATGTAATTTAGGTTTTCTCATAAATGTAGAAATTCTTTAAGCATTTTCAACCTCTTGAGTTGCTCAAGCATGCACTTTCTGCATAGTATATGACTCAGATTCTGTAATGTCTGATCTGCTTAAATATTTTCAATCAACTGATATTAAGTATGATCACTTTGAAAAGTATTTAACTTCTTATGTCACCTTTTTCAAAGCTTTTGGACTTTACATTAGCTAATATACTGAGGGAGTAGTATAAAAAATAATAAATCTGCTTGTCTGACCTCAAGTAATAGCTACAGAAATTCTCAAATTTATTTTGGTCCAATAAAAAAATAGCAGTAGCATTTTTATTCCCTGCAATTATAATTACTTTACAGTCATGGAAGTCTTCACATTTTAAGCTAGACCTCTGCAGTTGTTTTTCTTCCTTACAAGCCCTATCTCCCTCTAAATTCATTATTTACTTTAAGAAACAAAACACATGGGAAAATTTAATATCTAATATCATTGCACAGCCTATTTATAAATGGATGTTATATTTCAGAAGTGAAAAACAAAGCTATTAATATTTTATTACTACTCTCGATTATGCCTCTAACATACTGTAGAGAGTAGACCTTCACTAGCTGGGGATGGATTAGGAGATTCAATACACTTTGTCTGAGTTTTATGATTACCTTTAGATCATGGTGTTTGGAATGCATGCTATCATAAGATTAACATGTACCAGTATGATGACTAACCATATCTAATGTTAGATGACTAACAAGAAACTAATGGCAATTACACGACATGGTCAGACTGGTGTAAAAGAAATACAAGTTTACTACTTGGACTTTGTGTGGGTAAGAAGAGTACCCCTTCCATTGAATAAGCAAAGGAAGCCAATAAGGAGTGTGCTTGCAAAATCTGTACCACGTATGAGAAAGTAAAATAAGGGTTCGTATACAGGCAAAGATTTAAATTATTTTGGTTACCTGCAGCATACGTACTTCTCCACAAGAAGCCATCCAAGCGTACTACAGGTAGTAGTTTGCATTCTAATAAAATTTTTATCTTTACTTTTGAATACACCTGACTAAATAGCTCAAGACATCAAAAGGGCATAGGATGGAGTCTTGCTAGAACACCACGACTCAGCCTTGAATGGATTTTTACCTCTTGTTACCATATATCCTTTACCACAGATTCTAAAATAATAAAGGTAGGGGTACCTTTGCTAGAGCTTCCCAACAAATCTGACTTTGCCAGAATTATAAGAATTTTTGAATTCATTAATCCCTAGTTCAGCTGTTTTAAGTGACAAATAGCCTCAGAACATGAAAAAAAAATAAAGAGACAGATCTTCTCAGTTCTAATATTTATTCCTTTTTTTGTTTTATGAACAATATAGAACTTGTAGATGTCATGAAGTTAAACTGGGATTACAGAATTTCACAAAAATACTTTGACTTTCTGGCCAAAGTTGCTAGACTTTGGGGATCTAAAATCATATGTCTAAGCCTACATTTCAGTGACTGAAAATGGAAATTGATTGTCAGAGACTGGAAGCAGCTCCTGGAGAAATGAGGCCTGTGGTTTATTTTCTGAGGTTCTCTTCAGTCAACCCAGGGCTTGGAGGCAAACTAGATATTTATGGGAGAAATGGCGTTTTAATACACCATACTGAAATGCATACGGAAGCTCAGACAAGTTGCTGTGACCATATGCAAGGATGTTTATCTGCCTCCTGAAGTAGCCCATAAGAAGTTGAGCATAAATTTGACTTCAAGCCTCCCTGTTACACAGCTCAGAATCACAATCTGGGATGACTAGTATGAGCAACATAGTTTTTAACCTGTAGATTTTTAACTTAACAGCAAAAAGAAGCAGATTTTTTTGACATTCATAGCCATATATATTATAATATATATATGAGTAAGGTTAGACAATGTTGCAAAGTAAAACAAAAATTAGATTACATAAGACTTAAAATTGCCTTAAAGCTGCATGAAAAATGTGTCTTTCGATTCTCCTTCTGGCCAAAAAAGTTAAAGATCACCTTCCCTTTCACCTTTTATCTCTCCAAAAAACACATCTGGATCTTCTTAAAAAGATGTCATTGTAATAAAAATTGGGAAAAATATTATTTTCATCTTAGACATTTTAAACTATAGGAAACAAATGGAACTAAGGCCTAGACCTTCAACTTCACAAATTGGAAAGAGATGGTGGCAGCTTCTCTGTACCTCAAAAAAGGGTAGAGAATCACCCAGCATACTGAAACATTCAGGTTTTCTTCTCAGATTGACAGGATTTATATCTGCATTTTTTACTTCCTGCTGAAACTCCTCTGATCATCGTATTATGCATTAGCCTGTGTTTTACGCATTAGTTTGTGTTTTCTCAGCCACTCCTGTTCAACAAGGCCAAGTGCCGGGTCCTGCTCTTCGGTCACAACAACCCCAGGCAACGCTACAGGCTTGGGGGGGAGTGGCTGGAAAGCTGCCCAGCAAAAAAGGACCTGGGGGTGTTGGTCGACAGCCGGCTGAATATGAGCCAGCAGTGTGCCCAGGTGGCCAAGAAGGCCAACGGCATCCTGGCCTGTATCAGAAATAGTGTGGCCAGCAGGAGTAGGGAGGTGATTGTCCCCCTGTACTCGGCCCTGGTGAGGCCGCACCTCGAGTACTGTGTTCAGTTTTGGGCCCCTCACTACAAGAAAGACGTTGAGGGGCTGGAGCGTGTCCAGAGAAGGGCAACGAAGTTGGTGAAGGGTCTAGAGCCCAAGTCCTATGAGGAGCGGCTGAGGGAACTGGGGTGGTTTAGCCTGGAGAAAAGGAGGCCGAGGGGAGACCTTATCGCTCTCTACAACTACCTGAAAGGAGGTTGTAGCGAGGTGGGCGTCAGTCTCTTCTCCCAAGTAACAGGTGATAGGACAAGAGGAAATGGCCTCAAGTTGCACCAGGGGAGGTTTAGACTGGATATTAGGAAACATTTCTTCACTGAAAGGGTTGTCAGGCACTGGAACAGGCTGCCCAGGGAAGTGGTTGAGTCACCATCCCTGGAGGTATTTAAGAGACATGTAGATGTGGTGCTTCAGGACATGGCTTAGTGGTGGGCTTGGCAGTGTTAGGTTAACAGTTGGACTCGGATGATCTTAAAGGTCTCTTCCAACCTAAACAGTTCTATGATTCTAAATCTGTTCTGGTTTGCATCGGCTATTTAAGTGCTTGCTGACATAGATATGAATCTCTAAAGAAAAAAGTATAAAATACTGAAACTCAAGTCCTTGCACAAAGGAATATTTAAGTGTGTTGTGCTTAGTGGAGTAACACCTAGGGAAAAAAAATGAAAAAACATCATCAGAAGATACACAGCATACTACAGTTCAGATCTACTTTCTATGTGCAGGGAGAAATTTGAATCCACACCTGCCAGGTCTTGGTGGGTGCTTTAACAAGTAGACTTTCAGGTTAAGGAGGATCAGCTCCCTGCTAATTTTATAATTAAGTCAGTCCTTTATTTATGAATTCTTTTCTATTTTTTAGTAAAACTAGTTAGCAAACTAAAGTTTGGAAATAGTTTACAAGTGACAAAAGCCCTGACTTTTTAAAATGTTCCCAGTACACGAACCACTTTGCGTCATAAGATTAACAACATTTAATATGATACATATTTTTTCATACCATCTTTTATGCTCCAGGCTCAATTCCATTCTCCCTGGAGCCAATGGAAGTCACTGATTTCAGTAGATATAAAATATTGATTTCTGCTTGTTTTAAAAAATTACAGCATTTAGTATATAACCATCTGCTTACATTATATCACTTCAAGCAGAATTTAAAATCTGGATAAAGTAAAACTCATGAGTTGGCTAGTGTTATTTATTTACCTTACTTTTTGTTCATTACAAAGCTCCTCAGGTACTTTGCAAATCAGCATGAAACCTACATAAACCTCAAAAGATTTTTGTATTGTCTTTAATACCAGATGAGGAAAGGCTGATGGTTTCACTTTAGATATTTGCTGAGATTTGTTTGCATTCAAAACTCAGACTGCAACTCAGGAGGCAAGACTATGTGGAAATAGAAACTAAAAATAACAACAATAATTAATTTTTATAATTTATTTTAAATAATTTAATAATAATTGAATTAGTACCACTGATGTTGTTCTAGTTATACAAATTGTGATAAAGCAGTTGAATTTAATAGATAAGAATGAAAAGCCCTATCTTTTCCTAACTAATATAACTATAATTCTAGCATACTTTGAACTGGTGGACTCAGTCTCAAAGAACCCCCAAAGAAAGAATTTCAAAACTTTAGATATACCGTGTAGTTCTTGGAATAGAAAAACTGGACAGTAAAATGTAGCAGCCAGATAGACAACAGCTTTATACACCTATGCTCCAGCACAGATGGAAAGGCTTTGGCTACAGTATCAAATCAAGATTTATTTCCTGTTCAAGTTCATGGAATCTTCAATTTTCATTTGGAGTAAATACAACTCCAGTCTTTAATACTTTGTCGAAGTACAGAGCAAACTGCATGCAGTTTAACTTCTTTTTCTTGGAAGAAGTGCAGAGTCAATCATTTCATTATTGAACCTGTGGTTCTCTGCAGTCTGGCAAAAAGGATTCTTCTTTCTTTTCAAATGATTATTGATTTGAAGAATAGTTCAGATTACACTCCGATAAGATGAATTATATCCTCTAATAGCACATGTAGACCTTCAGTTAGGAAGAGCTGAACCACCAATTGTACGCATAGTCCTGTGATTCTGTTGCGATGACTAACTTGGCCACGCAATACAAATTGTTCATTTATGGGCTGCTCCAATTCTCATTTAAATTAAAGTCAATGGGAATCCTTCCTTATTGAGAACTGGGTCAAACTGACATTTGTTTTCCAGTTGCTGAGTTTGGAAGGATATTATGATCTAAGTTTAAGAAAATGTTAAAGCTGTAAGAGATGGCCAGCAAAGCTATGACAACATTGACAGAAGAAATCTAGCAAAACCAAGTACTGAAGAGTTATGCAGTATAAGGTAGCCATTTTCTCTGGTAGTTCATCTCGGAAGTGGCCCTATTCCTTCTCTCTCTCTTGACTCCCACTTGCACCTCTAGAGGAAGTCCACAAAGTCCACTAATGTTGCAGTTACAACCAGAAAAGAAGAATTCTCTGGACTGCAGTGCCACCCAGAGTAGGCACCAAGCGCAGGAATGGAAAAGGGGCAATAAATTAGTCTACTGGTAAAGGAAAGTTGTGTTTTAAAGAATACATTGCGTTCTTCATACAGATGTAGACTCTCAAGTTTTTTGTGCAATTAATGTTCTGGTTTGTGCAATCCGGTAGGGCTCCGTTAAGGTTAAAAGAACTTTAGGTAATCAGTGGAGAAGGAGAAACAGTCCAGTTATCCCAAAGAAAAACTGAGACAATTTTCTTTGATAATCCATAACTGTAAATGTTTAAGAAAAACCTCTTTCGCAGTAAAAACGTGATGATTTCACAATATGAAGCTTTGCCTAGTCATTGTTCCCAGCTTACAAATGGAAGTTCTGTTATTTGGATTTGAACAATATAAAATAATTGGGCTTTCCTTTTTTAAGGATGTACTTCCTGATTACCTGTTCCACAAGTTGTAACAATGCAGCCTGATAAGGTACAAGAGTGCACACCTTGGAAAGTCTATTGTTTTGAAATTAATCTTTGATAAATTTGATAATAACAGTTGTAATTAAAATTAAATTATATTAAGTTTTGTTGAAGAGAGGCATATAATGTCATACCTATGCATTATATTAAAGGAAAAGTTTACAACTTACCAATAAGTTATCACTTGCATCCACAAGCCATTTTAAAAATAATTTTACACTATTTATGTTTTAGTAATTCTTAGATTGAGTTATATAAAAAAGCAGGGAAAAAAAGAGAAGTTCTGTTGTATATCTATATATTGTGTACAAAAATTTATATATTATATACAAAATGATGATATTTCTGACCATAATCTGCTTATGTTGCTTTCTATTTTATTCTTGTTTGTATAAACAGAGTTACTGTTATGTAGCATTGATTAGAAAGAGATGATTTGCACCTTACAGAATGGCAAAAGTTCATTCACCTGCTTGTCTGAACTTTAAGACTGACGGACATCTCTACTTGATTCATGCAAACTAGGGGCTCTAATTCCCACTACACTCATCCAGCTGTGGCTACGTGCCCCGTTGTTTCACTTCTGACTATTTTTCCATCTGTTTTTCTGTCTGATTACTTTTGCTTCAAAGAAATTTTAGGTACTAGAAGTAATAATAAGTAAAGACAATTGTTTTGAATCAATCTTAATGTGGGGGGCAAAAACAACAACATCAACAAAACCAAAAACTCCAAAACCAAACCCAACTTCTGGTTATAACAATGGTTAAAGCATCCAACCAGTTTCCATTGCACATGCAATTCAGTGTTCTCCCACTGACATAATTCTGTGTTCATGACAATAAAAAAAATCTTACTTCTTTCAACATTTATTTCTCAAGACACATTTAAGTTCTGAAAATAAATTGTAATCCTCAAAGCATCTACTGAGATTTTTGTTTCACAGTTGGGTGACTTACAAATGATAAATAGTACTTCTTTACATTTAATTGAAAGAATTAGCTCTTCTAGCATGAAAGTTGGTCAAAATTCAGTCCTAAGAAGAAATCAAGAGAGAGAGTTTACTTGAAAACTGAAAAGCGGGGTTTTTTAAAAGCATTACCCTAGTGTCAATGTTACGCCTACAAATACAGTGAGTGGTCAGAAAATGGTCAAATCTATAAATAGGTGAGAATTCTTGATACAAGTTCATCTCAAATTTTCACATTACTGGATTGCTTCAGAGAGAATAGCAGAAAAAGCATTTCTGGGGACTATCAGGTTATTTCCTTAATGAAACAGGCCTATATCAATAAAGATACCAAACTTAAAACCTGGTATTGACTCCATAGGTATGTGATATTTCTAGCTTATGCTGAAAGAATTCCACTACATCAGACCAAACAGAAGAGAAAGAAAACAATTGTAGTGAAAAAGATATAATAAACAAAATAGAAAAGAAGTTTCAGGATAATCATGATTTATAAAATCATTGGTCAACCCTCACTGAACGTCTTTCCCCCCATCAAGTCTACCAGTATTATTGCACATGGAATCACTTCCTAATCAAGTTCTATTAGAATGAACCAAGTTAACTTAAATACTTTTAAACTCTGAGTTATTTGACATTCTTGGGGCAAGGAGCAATGACACATGCAACTATACCAACTTTTAAGCAGATTAGGGGAAGGTCCCTCATTTGTCTTCTGTAGCACCAGGTTGACCTGATTTGGCTGCAGCCATAAAACAAGCCTACCTCTACTGAACTTTCCCCATTTATAAATTGCAGTAACTTTTGTACACCTGCACAGAAGAAAAAACCTTTGCAGTTTTAAGGTCAATAAAATCTATAAACTTAAGTACCACTGTCAGCTTCTATCCATGGTGATATTTTGTATATGAAATAGTGTATATATACAGACAGTGTTTATTAAAGAAATTCTTAAAATGTTTTTTCTTCAAATTACCATGAATTAGTGAAAGTAGATTCCTAACTGCACTTAAGTGCAGTTTATTTTCACTTAAGTGCATATAGGATAGTCTTAAATGGAGATTTAAATGGATAGTCTTAAATGGATAGTCTTAAGTGGAGTCTATAAATTTAAGAATAGTCTCTTTCTTAAATGGAGATAAGATTTCAACCTTAATTTCTGTTAAAAACAAAAATGTTGCAAATGGACCACCAACTCCAATCTGCATACTTAACAACTTCCACGAAGTACACTTCCGTGAAGTACACGGCTGTAGGTATCATGTTGCCTGTCTCATTTAAATCCTTCCTTTGCATTCTAATCAGATAGAAACGGGGTCCAATTCCCAATTTGAAAAATAAACACATTAAAGAAAATTAGTTTAGGCATCATTACAGTGTACATACATGAGTGTCTACATTTTTTTTTAATGGACACTTTCTAAACAGCATTTAAGCACAAACCGTAATTTCTCTGTGTGGCTAATTTGACCACACATATTGCAAACTGTTTTCATTTTCCTTTATTGTCCTCTAATGAGCTCATCAAGAGTATATAATTAGTGCAGTAAACTGCATAACACAGGCTCTGCCCTAAAGCAGCCAAGAAGAGTTCTTGACTAGCCTCCTCTCCCACTGGAACTTAGTACTGTTAATGGACCATGATCAGTAGGAAGTACATCGAGGGATATGCTCTTTTTTAAATAGCTTGTGATCTCTGGCTTGAAGCAACAGTTCTGGGGCTATCATCACCATCTGTACTGACACACACATGAAAGTTGTTCTGTCTCTTTTTAATGAAGCTACCAAGGTCAATTAATAATGGCTTCGGATGCCTGAAAGGCACTGCAAGACTGAGCAACTGGATTCTGTGGCAATTTCTCTTCATGTACAAAACTTTTAATATTCTCTGCAGCAGGTAATCCTAGAATTCTCTGCGAAAATCTGAAACCATCAGTAGATATCACTTTATAAAGATACAACTTATCAAAATAAGAAAACATTACAGACACAAAAGAAATGCACAAACACGGAGACATAAATATTGTGTAACAGTCAGCTAGATTTGAGTCTAGGTGTGCTATGCAGGACATCATTGTACTTGGAAGGTATCATGCTTCCTTTCCAATATGCATAAACACCTGGCACTTTGAAAAAGCAGTCACCTTGATGACATAAGGATCTGTTTTTTAAGATACACAACATATGCTACACTGCTGTCAATGATCCATAAAATAAAGATTCACATGTAATATCTATGTTAACATCTAGAAATTTGTTCTAATTTTTAAGATCTGCTTACCGCAGGAGATGGCTATATGAACACAAGGAATTACAGATGTTTGGTTTTGTCCCAGCGTTTTTGACCCCACCAGCCCCCAAAACATGTGCAAAACTGTCCGTAGTCCAGAAACAACACTGTAGTACCACATTTTCTACTCCCCAACAGGCATCAACATGCTTTTTTTCAAAAGAGATATGGCACAGACTCCAAATGAGTAAGTTTTACAATACTTTTACAAACCAGGATCTACCTGGCTGGGGAGCAGCTCTGTGGAAATGGACCTGGGGGTCCTGGTGGACAACAAGCTCAATATGAGTGAACAGTGTGCCGCTGTGGCAAAGAAGGCCAACAGGATGCTGGGTTGCACCAACAAGGGCATCACCAGCAGAGACAAAGAAGTCATTATCCCACTCTACTCAGCACTTGCCAGGCCACACCTGGAATACCGTGGTCAGTTTTGGTCCCCGCTCTGCAAAAAAGATGTGGACAGGCTGGAGATGGTCCACAGAAGGGCCACAAAGATGATCAAGGGACTGGGAAGCTTGCCATATGAGGAAAGGCTGAGAGAACTGGGTTTGTTCAGCCTTGAGAAAACAAGGCTACAAAGAAGATGGAGACTCCCTTTTTACAAGGAGTCACATGGAAAAGATAAGGTGTAATCGGTACAAGTTACTCCTGGGGAGATTCCAATTGGACACAAGAGGAAAATTTTTCACAATGAGAACAATCAGCCATTGCAATAATCTCCCCATGAAAGTGGTGGATTCCCCAACATTGGACACTTTTAAGATTTGGCTGGACAAGGCGCTGGGCCATCTTGTCTAGACCGTGCTTTTGCCAAGAAAGGTTGGACCAGATGATCCTTGAGGTCCCTTCCAAGCTGGTATTCTATGATTCTATGTTTCTAAAAGTAAGACATTTCTTCCAGAAGAGTAGGGTAGCATCTGTGCATGTGCATTAATATATGGGCATGTGTGTGTATGTATATATACACACACATATGCATATATACAAATGATGTTCACAAAAACAATTTTAGATCTTTTCCTACTGTCAGGCAATCACAACTAGTAGGACAGTGCTTAAACACTGTGCATATGAGTAACTGATAGAAATGTAAGGCAGGGAGCAACAAAAGCTAGTAAAAAAATGCATTGAAAAATAAGAGGAAAATGTAATCTTGATTACTGTAAAATCTGACACCTCCATTTCTCTCCAATCACTTTTTATTTATTAGACCCTGCATAGCAAAATGGCACATTGAGGAGCTTCTCTAACTAGTTTATTAGGGCTCTAATCTTCATCTGCAATTAATCATGTAAAATCATATCACCAGTTTGAATCCCTGCATTCATCATTTACAGAATAAAGTACAGATATGTAATGTGGTGGAAACAGTTTGCCATTTGAGTAAACACTTAAAATCTCAAATAAATGTTAAAAAAACTGTGCACAAAAAAAATTCTTTACTTAAGGCTAAAGTACAATTATAATTCATCTTACAGTGCTGCTGCAGCAGATTTTAAATTTAACACACTACAATTAAAAGCGTTAGAAAAAGGGAAATTAACAATAGCTTAAGAATACAGAAATGTAAATAATCTTTTTAGGATTTGCTTACATGCATTTAGATTTTTCTGCAAATAAAAAAATTTTAAAAAACCCAAATTGTGAAGATTCTTAAACATACATTTTTGCCCAACATAAATAACAATTCACTGTATTTATTTTGATTTGCTACATAAACATTAGCTAATAAAATGGCAAATATATAAAGTAAAATCAACGAGTATTAAGGACGTATAAATAAGAAACTAAGTTTATTACACAACAGTAGGGAATTGTTTGTAACATTCTTTCCCGGATGACATTGCAAGCAGCACTAGATTTTAAACAATGACTCAAAGAGTCATGAATTAAAAAGAAACAAATCCCCTAAACTTCATGTATTATTCTACTCTGAAACAAAGCTGCTATTTAAACTGAAGCAAAGAGGCCCTTCAGCTAAAATTTTTCAGTAAGTGAAATTCCATAATGTTTACAAAACTACAATGCTTATAGAAACAGCATAAAGAGCAACGATTTTTTGAGTTGTAATAAAGATTTATAAAATATCCCAGGTTTTTTATGTGTGCTCATATCTAAAGTGGGAAATCTGGATTTTATAACGTTTTCCTCTTAGAAGGAAGGAGAAAAAAATCTGCACTTATCTACAACTTCAGGACATAGCTGCAAGTCCTCAGGAGTAAAAGAGCACAAATACTGATGAAAACAAAGAGGAAGTGTAGAAAATACCTAACTTACTTAAACTAAATTGATACACTTCCAGGCCACACATACAATTTTGATGTAAAAAATGTGTCTAGTTGTGCTTCTAAATGTAGGTTAGACCTACATTAGATCTAACCAAAGAAAAAATGAAATGTCATTCTTCATTGCAATCAATCTCTGTTCTTTTCTTGAGACCAGAGTAACTTTTATAAAAAAAAAACTAAAAAAATCTGACAAGAGAAGGAGATGAAATGAGACTGCTACTTTTGAAATAGAAGACTCTACTATGGAAAATATTTTATTTCCTGCACTGCAACTTAAAGGTCATTATTTGTCTAATAAAACAGTTCCTTCGAAAATATTTTCCCTCCAATAATGCTGCCATTTATGTCATTTTTAAAATTAAAATAAATTCCATCCTGAGTAAGGTCTTGAAATAAAATTAACACCTCTATGAAGACTAAATTATATCTAACAATAACTATTGTGTTATGGATCAATATGGACCATTGTAGATTTTCCTGTAATTTATAGTCCTTAATATTTTATTTGGAATTTGTACGCTTCATGCACGTTGTGCAAAAACCTCTTGATTTTCACAATGTCGTTTCATCACATATATACTCACCCAACTGCTAAATATTGCAACTCAATCCCAAACGTTTGACAGATCTTAAGAGCGTTACCAGTTTCTGCCTGTACTTGAGACTTTCCCAACCCCCGGTGGGAACTCACAAATTTGTGGAAGAGATATTACTTCTAAAGGAACTCTCACCTTGAAAGAAGAGCAATGAAGTAATCCAGTGGTAAATTATATAAAAATTCCTGAGAGAGTTACCTAGAGACAGAGCTGAAACCTTTGAAGGACTTTCCTGTTGTTTTGCAAGAATTCACAAAATTCTACTTTTGTTCATATTCAAAACACACGCAGTCCTACTGTGGAAGATAAACAATCATACTTTAATGATAGAATTATGATATAGCAGCAGCTAAATGGGATTTCTGCCCAGCAAATTACAGTAGAAAAGGTACAGTCTGCTCCTGGCCTGGTCAGGGACAGATGTTACACAAAAGTCTAATTAATAGGAATTAAAAGAATATTGTATTCTCACAACCACTTTCCAATGTGAAGATAATGTTACGTAAAAGGAAACATAATATATAATTAATATATGCATAACTAATATAATTAGTGTTCAGATGATAAATTAATTTCTGGCATGGTGACTGTCACTGCATCTGACAATGTGGGCTTCTGCATTTAAACACTTCTGCTTCGGTTAGCACCAGATTCTGCTCTCCTTAAGATTTTGAACGGGCCTTTACTTTATGAAATCCCCTGGCTCCCCCAGGCAATTTGTTTCTTTGGGATCAATAAATATAAAAAGTATTGCCTCAGTGTGAATGAGGGTATGAGAACTGGACCCATGGCCTCTAAATGGCTCCTTTACATAAACAACATATCACATGCCATTCTAACTACAAAAAATAATGCAGCAAAGGGAACCTTTTCTCATAATGTTGGTGAACAGTTGCACTGGACAAAACATGCTAAATATTAATCATAGGAGAGTAACTATGTGCAGAATCCTGCCCTTGAATAATGTACTGTCTATCTGTGATGGCACTCATGTAAGCAGAACAAATATATTCCTCCGCAGTAACGAGAAGTACTTTTGTTAGATCAAAAGAACAAAAAATATAAAAAGAAACATAGAGCACAGTAAGTTAACTGACCACTGTTTTTCAAAATTAACTATTACAAAAAAGGCTTGATATAATTTTCTTTATTGCAGTATCCAAATTCTCAACTGAAATAGTTGTCTTTACTAGTAGAAAAAAATCCCTCAAACATTTAAACATGCGACTTTTTTTCATATTTGCTAAGTCTGAACTTCTGTATCTAATTAATGCAAACACATAAACAGAACAAATCAATAAAGAATCTGCATATATCCCAGCCATTTAACAAACATTTTTAATTGCCACAGAGTACGCAGACAGTTTAAAGATAGAATGATATTTGAGGACCATTGCTTGTTTAACAACTCACATTGACAGAGAATCTTGATTTCTTTTACCGCTCTGTTGCACTGTGGGATTTGCATATTGACAGCAAAACGACCTGGCTACTAGCCCTGGAGAACCCCTACGACTGCCAGGAATCTCCACCACTATAAAGGTGGCAGAAATAACACTAACCTGTGCCAATTTTTGCCTACATTTCCACTCTATCCAACCATACCCTAGCATAGCTGGTTTTGGTAGAGGGAAGCTGCAGAATTGTTTCATTTGTAGGGAAGGGACAAAGTAAGGGTGTGATATGTTGGGTACCAGTCCATCAGGAACAAAATTTAAGTAGCATACTGGCTGGTTTAGCGTCTTTTGCTGCCACGTGATCATGGACTAGGTAGCCACAATAAGCTCCCTGTAGCTGCTAAATTCACAGAAAAAGGACTGAATTATTCACACAGTAGTACATTAATACTTGCAAAGCATGAAGCCATCGCAGATTCTCTTCCTAATTCATTAAACCAAACTAAAACTGTCCTGGAAGTAACTGAGGTAACTTTTTAGTTACTGAAGGAATAAATTGTTGGGCTGTGTCTACCCTCCTGGGGCAATTGGCAAAAACACGCTACGTAGCACTTGGCACTACCTTTTGGGCCCCGGGTGACACCCATCTGACCCTCAGAAAAAGATTATTATGGTTTCAGTGCTCTCTTCAGTTCAAAGTGTCTGAAATAATGAGTTGGCTCTAATACAGCCCAGCAGAGTGGTACTTACATAGCATGCAAACTCGGAGTGGAATGAGGATGGGGTTGAGGGTGGTGCCAAACATGCTGCAAAGGTATTGAAAAACTTTGTGGGAAGCAGGTACCCAAGTCACCAAAGTTTTGTCCACACTATCTGCTGGAAGAATGATACTGTATGTGCTTTATAAACAAAAAAATGTGCCAAGATACAAAAAATGTACCTCAGTTGTGCCACTTGGCACAGGCCAAATCCATGCCAGGCACAGTGCTAACAGTTAAGCGACATGGATGATCAGGGATCCAGTGCTTAAGCTCAATATTTCCTTTTTTTTTATTTAGCAGTAAGGATATAGCCTTATTGTCTCCGCTGCAGCCTGAGTTTAAACACTGAGGAAAAAAAAATGGTCACCACTTGTTTTTAGTGTAGAAGCTAAGCAATGAAAAACCAAGCAGGGAATACTGCATAATATCACAGTGTATGAATAATATATGCTAATTTCTGTATGATATAGTAAGAAGACTTACTTCTATGCTTTTGAAGGTCAAAAATTAAATTTCCTTTTCTGTGAGCAAAAGAGACTGAAGAACATGGCTTTATGAAGGGATGCAGAAAACATTAAAGTGTCTAAATAGAATAGGAAAAAGAGGTCTAGCAAGTTTCTCTTAACTATCAGCACTTCAAATCTGAAAATCAGAATTCCAAGAAATACCGTTCCAGACTCTCTGAATTATTATTTAAGTTCACTTTTATTTATCAAATCATGTATAATAATAAACCTTGTCTTGCTGCCTAAAAAAATCCTGTCTTGAATACAGGTGTTTAATGTATCCATCTTTGGGAACAACGATGTCTCTATTACTGCTTTCATAAGCACATGAGATAATAGTAGTGATAGCATCCTAAATCCTTCTTTGTAGAAGTGCATCAGTTCCCTATTAAATGAAGGCAGAATAAAACCATCTTTGTTCTAATTCACTAATTTGAATTCATCAAACTTTTAAGTATTTACTCATTCCCAGGCTGTTAAAACATGTCAGCGCATACTAACATGGACATTTATATACATTACATTACACAGCCATCATGATATCAGCAATGTAGATGTTCACATTTTTAGTTGTCCTTAATCTTGCTAGTGTTCAAAGTGTCACTTCAAAATATTCCTAAAGAGACATACCATTTTAAAGTGTTTAAATTAATAAGTTGCTGATTGTTCACATAACTCGTGTTCAGTATTTGTGTAATATATGAAATGCTTACGTAAATGGAGCTAAAATATATAATTAGTAATGAAAAAATAAGATAAAAATAGTAATAATATTTGAGATGATACAAGAGCAGTAACAGCTATAATGGATAAGAGCAAAACAGAAGTAAACTTTAACCATAAATGATAAATAACTTAAATATGGTAAGTGAACACTTACACTAATTTTGTAAACAATCAAGCAGTATATATTCAGACCTAAGAAATAAAAATCCACAAAAGTTAGAACTTAGTCAGTTCACTTCCAATTCAAAACTCTCTAGTGAGTTCATGTATCGTGCGGCTAGGAAGTAAACACCACCCCAAAATTAATGTGTAAAGTGGCATGATTTTTGTTGAATAAAATCTGAGCAAGAGAACTATATTGCATTTCATCACATGACATATTAAAAAGGTAAGTTTGCGCCCATGTATCATATATTACTCCTCAGAGTTACTTTTATCAAAACAGAGATTTGAGCACATATTGTATAGCAATTGGGACTGTATTTCCACTTTATTTGTTTTGATAGCTTTGTGAATTATAGTTCACAAAAATCTTTGCTCCCTCTAAGAAGTAATACAAAGAACAAAGTAGAGACAGACCACAGCTGACAAATACAGTGTTTAACTTGAAAGGAATATGACTCTGAAAAATGGAAAAATTCTCATTGGATTCAGTGATGTCAACTTTTTATCTTGAGAGTTTGACACTCGGGCAATTTCACAGTCCTCAATTCTAAGTAAGCTCTCCAGAGCTTAGTATCTCCATAATGATTGCAGGTTGAAGCCCTTAGTCAATATTATTCATATGCAGTATATGGTCCAGAGCTGTCCTAAAGATCTGGGACATGGCTGGAGTTATATGTCAGAGCCCCCAAGAAGAGGACAGTAAATTCTGATACTATTAGGTTGCATCAGAGGATAGAATCTGAAACAAATAGGCAACCTGTATTTGGTATCTGTCTTGCAATTAAGTATATTATAATGTAAATGTAAAGAATTTTTGCATTTTATTGTTTTCCAAATACAAAAGCCTTTGAAAAAAAGAAAAAGGCTTGGAATACTCTTCTTGCATGAACCCACACTCTACTATGAGACATATTTAAATCTGCAATACGCCTATATTATAAATCCCATTCAAGTTATGTAATATTTTGAAATCTAGTTATCAAGGGTTTGTTTTTTTCCTAAAAGTTACACATCATATTCTTATTCTTCAGTTGGCCTCCACAAACAAATCTCTGCTCCTACCTTGAGTTTCGTGGTTTTCTTTGGGATTCCGTACAAGAAATACTGACTCTTCACTGCCTACTAGTTTCAGCCAGAGTAGCAAGAATACTCTCGGTAACTAAGTTTGATAAGCATATGTAGAAGAAGAGGCCCTCTGCAAAAGAGGACCTTAAAGATTTAAATTTGTTCTCTGCTAATTCTTTGTTTCTCTCTCTAAATTCTGTTGCATCATCTGACCTATTCTCTAGACTCCATAAAAAAGTCAAGAAATTAGTTTTCAAGAAGATAAGAAATAATCTTTGCATCTCCTCAACAGAACCTTGAATTGCTAAACCCATAAGAATAGTGTCATAGGATCTTCACTGTAGATCTTCCTTCATTACAAAAAAAAATTTAACCCCCCCCTGTTTTCTGGTTCCATCCCTACACATGCAATATTCCAGATGGTAGGTTCTCAGTTTTCCTGTTCACAGACAAGTATGTGAATGCCAATTGCTTCTGATCATTCAAGTTTGCTGGATACATATCTCTTCCTTGTGGGGGCCTGTGACACAGTAGTCTCCCTATAACAAGTACTTGTTTACACCAACTCAAGGAACATTATAAAAAGTATTCTAAAGCAACAAAATCATTCACATTCATATTTGGTTTCATCAAAGTGTTTGCATTACTAGTAGGTGGTTAAATAAGGTGTGGGGGAGTTCGTTTTATAGAAAAAAGAACACAACCAATTTAAGATCTTTCAAGAACAGATTCTGGGGGCCAATGAGCATGTTTCCTGCGCCTCAGGGAAACTGCCTTTTCATAACGCCGACTGTAACTATTTGTGCTGCTGCTCAATTAACATACCACACAATGTTTTTCTTGCAGAGCCTGCACTCAAATTATCCTTTTGCCTTATATTTATTTTCCTTTTTGTTTGTAATCCTGGACATCTATGAGGATTTGACTGTTATGACCATTCCACTGTTTGGCCTTGATTTGCAACTGGCAGCCTTGTGACAATAGATGAATCTACTGGGAGAGTCTGCTTCTCTCTGAAATCTAACACACAGACAGTTTATTCACCAAAGCTAACTTTGCTCCTAGTAAGGCCAACCTCTCCAAGCTCTCCTTGCAGTCAGTGGAGACAGATAGGTTCCTCCAAAGATGAAACTTCATTTCACATATCCAACCTTTCTGAATACCTTCTATCTCTTTCCATTGCTAGTCAGGAATACAATACATCATCTACAGTTCAAAGTACAGATCAGCATTTAACATTGCACTCTTCTATTTGTCAGTGTCAGGATTTACCATTGCACTCTTATATTTGTCAGTGTAGCTTTTTGTTAGTGTACAGTTCTCATTAATCCAAAATACAGCTACCTAAAGAGATTCAGGCATGTTTGCATATGTCTTGGTTCTTTTCATTCCTCTGGTGCTCACTCACTCAAGCTAACATGACTGAAAAGTATACTTGCTTTGCTTATCAAATCACAACACGCACAGATGGATAACTTCTGAAAAAATGACAAGGAAGAGATGGAAATTTCTGAGTACTAAACTAATAACAAGAGGGACAAATCACAACACAAGCACAACTGTAAGAGAAAAACTATCCTCGGAAGAAACTACAGAAATATCTCTCAACTGCAGTAATTTCAGGAACTTCCTTTACATTGAAAAGGTTAGGTAATTTTCTTTCTCAGTTTCAAAACAGATTTCTACCACTTTTTTGCATAATACTTCCCATAGTGGGAAGGTTAGATTTATAAAATGTAGCTTAAGACTATGCTATACTGGAGAGAGATCTTAAAAAACTTTCTCTTCTCTGTAACTGCCCCCCCAAATTTGCTTTGGTTCAGGAGGAAAAGTTAATTCTTAAAATATATTTAACTTCTTTTGGTGGCATTTGCTGAAGGAATCTTCCTTCTTACACATTGACACTGACAATAATAGCAAAACAGTAAAACTGAAAGAATTTTTTATTCTCAGACTTGGCTCAAAAAATAAAAACAGGAGTCAAGTCTTCTGTAAGGCTGACATAAAGCACAATGGGATTAGGAAATGAATGAAACATGGGAAAAATGTTAGAAGAAAAAGAGAGAGTTGACAAACAAACAGACACAAAGGTGAGGTTTGCTGAAGGAGAAAATTATTCGAACAAAAATTTCCCTTTTATGGATGCAGTTTCATTCCTGTTATCTGTTAGAATTTGTGTCCTGTTTGTTCTACTCTGTTACTTACAGAAATATTCTGAATAATATTCTGAATATTTATGTGTAATTAGAATTTCTGCTCACTTAAAGTATATCAAGGAATAAATCGATCATCATTGTTTGTACTACCCTATACTTTAATATATTCATAATAGAAAAATATGGAGTATTATATAATACAAAACTACACTTACGTTTAATTCCAAATCACAATCCCTAGCTCAGTTCAATGCCACATCATTGGTATGTAGTTGTACTATTGTAGAGCTTAAGAATCCTAGTCAGGGACCTTGGATCATGAACTCACCATTGATAGCACCATACAAATACATCAGAAATGCATCTGCTTCTGCCTCAGAGAACTTGAACACTGAGTAAAAAACAAGAAACAACATATCGATACACAAGGATTGTTGGGAGTGAAAAAGAAAATTATACAATTACTGTTGGCCCTATAGGAAATTGCTTCAGAATATCAATGTCTTAACCAATGTCCCGCATTATGGAAGTAGAAAAGGCACTTTGCAGTGGCACACGAGGTACTGTACCATGTGTCAACCTTTGCTCTGTATATTGGCCAAAGGCCTTTCCTATTTAATTCAGCCATAAATGAGCTTCTGATCACTGGAATGGAGAATCAAAGGCAGACAGTAGCAACAGGTAACCCTATCACTGTCACGTGTTCCCCAGCCCGGGAAACCGGTATGTGTTATCTACATTAGTGTGATGAGATGTTGACTTGGGTGATCTAAATCAAAATTCTAACAATAAGTATTGCGAAAGACTAATCTTAGGGGAAAACAGGAACTTCAAAAAATAAAGAAACTCTAAGTAGTTCTCTGCCTGTCTAAATATATTTTGAAAAAAAACCCAGGCAAATACAAAAGATAGTTGAATTAGTTATAGTAGTATGTTTTAAGCATAACCTTCAACCAAGTTAATTTAGTATTTACTGTAAAATAGTTGTTATAAAATTGCTATATATAGTTATGAATTACATGCGTTGTAATCTGAAGGATCCTTCAGACAGAACAAATTTATCTACAGTTGACTGCTTGACCAAGTTGAAAGGCTGATGTAGTCTAGATAGCAATTCAAGAATGAAGCAAGTAAAAAGCAGAATGAGAACATAAGACACTTCATGCTATACATTATATTTGTCTTGCTTATATATCTATTTTTACAAGCCACTGTTGTTAATATTTCTTTGAAGCACTACCTTCACAATCTATAGTCTTTCTGTTTTGCTTGTGCATTACTCACAAACTAGTACTAAAAAACCCACAAAACCATAGTTCTTTTATTTTTTTTTCCTTGACCAGCTTGCTTTCATGAGTTCTAAATAATGCATTTGCGGCAATGGTATGATTCTTAGTTTAAAAAGGTTTTTTTACAGCATCCTACTGATAATATGTAGCTACTAATACTTAACATGCTCCCAAATTCCTTCTGTTTGGTTTGGAATCTCACTGTAAGACTACTAAAACTCTTGTTCTGTAAGTGTACTTTGACATGATGTCACAGTCTTAGCTGACACTGTGTCTTTTTGAGTTAGAAGTTATGAAGTATTTTCTAGATGAAGTGAAAGCCTGTTTTCCCTGGTAATAAAATAATGTTATCCTACAATGTTGGGCTGTGGCAGCTGCTGAGCAACTTAGGCTTTCTTATCTAATTTCTGCCCCCAGTATTCTTTTTTTTATTTTCTCTTGTCTGATCCCTAGAACAATTTTATGCCTGATAAATAAGCCTAGACATGTTTTCAACAAGCAAGCTTAATAATTAGACTTCATTTTAAAGCCAGTCTGTTCTTCTATAGGCTTTAAGAAACCTGTGATATTTTTTACTGAAATAAATTTTTTTTCCAGGTATAAAGATGAAGTATGAAACATAGCATCTACTGGAGGTTGTGAGAATTATTGTAGTTGGTTGGTTTTTTTTTCAGTTGGCAAGTGGCCTGGTAAATATTACAGGCATTTTCAAGTTCAATTTTGTGTAAAAATAAAATATCACAAAAATCTGACCCAGTACATGAGAAGAAATTAAATCAATGGTCTTATATGATTAAGGATGTTCATAATTTTTCAGATTTAGTAGTTGTCAAGCTACCCTCAAGGTCAGTTGGGATAAACAGTTCTAGTGTAATAAAGTAAATTATAAGGCAGTGGCAAAAAGAATTTCTGCATATTTCATGATAAAATAGCAACCATTTCTTGGTTTAGCATCTGATTGCATTCTTACTGTTCTGTGATAGAAACCGTGTACAGAGAAGATTTTATAGTTTTTAAGAACACTTGGTCAATCACCATTCAAACTGGTTGAAGTATGTAATACAAGGGGAAAAAGTATATGTTACACAACCATAAAGTTAACAACAGAGTTTCATATAAAAATAATCCTAATCCTTAAAAAGGCTTGATAAATGCTCCATGAAGTTGTATGTATGTTAAAAAAAAAGGAAGATGTTAATAGCTTCAAAGATAAAATGAAAAAAAAAAAAAAAAAACCAGAATAACAAGATTTTCATCCTTGCTTACTTAGCCTATGATCTTTGATCATTTGTTAAAGTAACAATGATCTGGATAACTCATTTAGGAAAGCTGAGAATTAAAAATAAGAAGAATAAGGAGTTTCCTCAGCTACTAACATTTCTGTTAGTACTACATGAAAGTACTACATGAGTTTTCAAACACCAGCCTAAACATAGCTGGTGGAAAATTACTGAGACAAATACACATACAAGGAGCTGTGGAATTCTTCAAGAAGTTAAATGATTCTGAGATTTCTTCCAAATAAGATTTCTTTCCAACACCTTCAAAAGACTGAGAAATGTCAATCTAGTAAGCAATCCTCATGTATTAGTTGTAATGAAAACTAGTACTTTTAAATAGAATTACTTGGATAATATTTTTGTTATGAAGATTTTGATGCCAAAATTCTGACAAAATTTTCCACAGAAAACATTTACTTTTCAGTGGAAAATTGAACAGCAAATATTTTGTTATTTGAAGTTTCACCTACGTAAAAAGAAAATGTTGATTTGAAAGACAGTCACCGTGGCTCATTGAAGTTACTGCTTCACACACTTTTCATTTTGCTTACACCTTTCATGAGGCACCCACTGACTAAGCAGTGATCAGTGCAGGTCCTGGATGAGAAGTATAACGGGGAATTTAATGTGAGTGAAAACTCAGGCTACAGAGGAGAATGAGAGCACAAGGCATCAAAATTAAACTTGAAGAACTGCAGCAGGAACTGCAGACAAATATTTTCTGGTCCAATTGATATTTTGTTTTGTTTCATTTTCAGCCCAAGACCAGAAACAGTTTGCAGTGTTCTATTTTTAAATAGAAAGTCTACACTTTTTGTAAAAAACTTCAAAAGTTTTGGTAAGATTCCTCTTTACCAGACTTTAAATTTGTCAGGGAAGGAGACAGATGAGCGTTATGCAATTATTAAAGAGACTTTCATATCTTTTAAAATAGGGAAACCTGTTTAATATCATATCATCCTCACTGTGGCCACTTTTCCCTTGAATCCCCCTACTTCATTTCCCTTGAATGCATACATCTTTTGTGGAGAGAATAAATTTGAAACTTATTCCCAATGACTCCCCAGGTAGTCTGTCCCAAATATGTTCTGATACATACAATTTCATAAGCACGTGGCCAACAAATTGCAGCAAAGGCTGTTAAATAATGAAAAGATATTTATATATATACTGCAAAGAGAAAATGAATGCAGAAACTGTGTGTCAGTAAAACGTGTAGCATTAGCACAGCAGTGAAAAACACAATATGGTAAAAAGAAATTGGAGTGTTACACATTTATCTGAGGTTGTGAAAAATTGTATGAAATATTTGTGTTATGTTATAAACAGTAAGTAAACACTTGATTAGAAACTGTATCATAATATATAAAACGAAGCGAGAAGAGCTAGAGTTGAATGTTAGCTTTGGCATTTCTTATCTTTTCCTGAATGCTTAATTTAGCTTTCAAAGAGAAAATAAAAGGGAACCTAATGTGGTGTAGAAATAGAAAGTCTGAATATAAAAACAAGCGGTTTGGGGTTGGTTTTGGTTTTGTTTGGTTGGTTGGTTTCATTTTCTGGATTAGATGACGACACTAGTATTCGAATGCTCTGATCATGACTGTCTAATCTAGTTCACCTCATTCTCAAACAAGAAAAGTCAAAAGGTTACCTCTCAGTTAGTACAGCCCTGTCAAAGAAGCTGAGATTTTCATGTGCTAATTGAATCAGCATTGGGTTGGCCAGATGATATTATAACAAGAATACATATTTTTGTTGGTGTGTCTGAAAAGGAGGATGATGGATGTGCAATACAGAAAAAGGAATCAATAGTCCAAAGCTATGGGCCTCACAAAAGCAACTGTGTTGCCTAGAGCGTTTTTCGAAAACCATGAAAAAAGCAATGTCTTGAAAGGAGATGAAATGATATAATAGAATAATAACTGAAGGACCTGAAGCACTTTAATCACCTGAGAATTTTAGTGGTTTAATCACAATGCAATATTTATGCTCCCACCGGTATCATTCCATTACATGGGGCTTTAATCTGTTTTCCTTGAGGGCAAGAGAGATATGCCACAAGGAAAATTCTTATCCAGACAAGGACTTCCCTCCCTCTCCCAACCTCTCTTCTCCCCATTACCTGTTTGGGTTTTTTTTAATTTGATATAAAAACAGAAAGCCAGGTGCAGAGCCAATTTCTGCAATTTTGGCAAGTTCACACTGACTTTCACAGAAATAGTCTTCACAGAACAGAAATCCTAATTGAGCACACAAATTAAAAATATCTGCAATAAACAAACATAATCCACTTAGAATTACTAAATGAATACATATTTCAGATGTATATTTAAAATAAAAAAATATGCTACCTTAATAAATGCGACAAGTTGAAACCATATGTCCCCTCAAACTTAGGCACACTTGTTTGCAAACATACATAAAAAGAGAAGAATTATGCAGAAAACAAATATTTTCTCAGAATTATTTAACGTGTATTCTGAAAGTAGTTCTAAATGAAGCAGGTAGTGCCAGTCCAACTGAAGAAATCACTTCTCAGTCCCACTATATGCAAACCAACTATGTGAAAAACGTAGAAATTAATTACCAAGAAGAAAGAAATAACTCCCAGCTGGAAGGGTAGCAGTCAAATTTTTAACAATATCTAGATTACTTATAAGGGGCAGATCCAAAGAAAGCCTGAACATCTAGAGAGGAAATGTAGGTATCTATCTATATCTCAGCTGTTTGCAAATTGAATCAGGAGCCTCAGAAGGGTGACAAAGAGGTCCATAGGGAGCTGCCTACAGTAAATCAATTGAAAATGAGAAGTGCAGATGCACATCTGAAATTCTACTCCTCCAAAGCTTGGGAGGCTTTAATCAAAATTGCAGAATAGAAGGTGCACTTCTGATCTACCTGGGGCAGCTGTGGAATTTTGAACCTATGGAGATGTAATCCCACCAAACTGGGGCATGTGCTGAACTAGCTGATTGTGTGGGTAGTACTTTACTAGATAAATCTATGCCAGTCTGCACCATCCTTCATGCTGTAGCTTGGTTAGGTTCAGCAAAGAATTCAGAACTCCTCCTCAAAGAAGAAATTATAGATGAAGCATGAGTCTGTGCCTAGCAGTTACAGTCAAACAGCAGTTGAGAACTGTGGGTTCTAGTTCAGCTCACACAATTGTATATGCATTTTATTTTTTAAAAAATCCCATAGAATCATTTAGGTTGGAAAAGACCTTTAAGATCATCAAGTCCAACCATTAACCTAGCACTGCCAGGTCCACCACTAAACCATGTCCCTAAGCTCTGCATCTACACATTTTTTAAATACCTCCAGGGATGGTGACTCAACCACTTCCCCAGGCAGCCTGTTCCAGTGCCCGACCACCCTTTTGGTGAAGAAATGTTTCCGAGTATCCAATCTAAACCTCCCCTGGTGCAACTTGAGGCCATTTCCTCTTGTCCTATTGCTTGTCACTTGGGAGAAAAGACTGACACCCACCCCTCTACAACCTCCTTTCAGGTAGTTGTAGAGAGCGATAAGGTCTCCCCTCGGCCTCCTTTTCTCCAGGCTAAACATCCCCAGTTCCCTCAGCCGCTCCTCATAGGACTTGTGTTCTAGACCCTTCACCAGCTTCGCTGCCCATCTCTGGACACGCTCCAGCACCTCAATGTCTTTCTTGTAGTGAGGGGCCCAAAACTGAACACAGTACTCGAGGTGCGGCCTCACCAGGGCCGAGTCCAGGGGGACAATCACTTCCCTACTCCTGCTGGCCACCCTATTTCTGATACAGGCCAGGATGCCTTTGGCCTTCTTGGCCAACTCAATGTCAAATAAGCCAGAAATAAAGCTGCAAGCAAAATAAATGCCTGCTGTGTTTTAATGTTAATGTTGCCGCGATGCATTAGATTTGCTCAAAGCATGCCTACAAGATGGGCTTCCCAGGTAACTTAAGCACCTCCTTGTCTCATTTGGAGACCAAATACTTACCTGCTGATACTAAGACAGGTATAAGTATGCAGAATAGGCAGACTTACAGATACTATTGTAATTCTGCGTAAGTTCAGTCCTGAATGTCCAAATCTTCCTCAAACATGGGATTTCCAAAGGTAATTATTTCCCATAGGAACACAAATTCCGCAAAAGTACTAAAGCAAAGTATGATATGAACTCTTAACTTTATGAAAATGATGTTTCACCGGCATACATACCCACACTCCTGGAACTTTTTTAAAGTTCTGACTAATTGCCAAACAAAATGTTGATCGAGGCCTACAAGCCCTTTGAGGTTATACCCATTTTACAGACGTTTACACTGAAGCACAGGAAGAATCTGACGTTTCCACTACTTTACTTGTCCATTAATTTCCTGTGAATTCAGAAGTCCTAACTCTCACCTCTACGTGTCATCCAAGAGACAACCCTCTTTTCCTTGGGTCAACATACATAAAATATTAAAAACTGAAAAAGGAAAAAGAAAATACTGGATGCAATGAACACCTTCTGCCATGGGAAGCTTTGCATTTTTCTTTTATCAAGAATTCAAGATGTCGAATTAATTAGGCTATTAACATATTAAAAGTAAGTGTTAAGTGTTAATAACATCAATTTAATCACTGCTGAGTCAGTTTTATTTTACACAGACTGACGCTGTATTTTCAGCTAAGAAATTAGATAGCAATTAGAAATTACCCAGCAATTATGATCTAAGTGTGATAATTCTCTAAATGTGTTACAAAGTAGCTGATAGGGTTTTGATTATACATTAAAAGTTTACTATATCATCAGTTTAAAATCACATGCTTTGTATTAAAGATACTAAAGCAACAAATGCCCTGATACAGGTGGGTCTTGATATTTTCTAATTTCCGTACTTCAGAGTTCCATGGCTTTTTTGTAACTCCGTATGCAAGAATGGTCATTGAAACAAGTCAAGATTGGCCAGCATGCAACAAAATATGTGCGACAATGGCTGTTAGCTGTTGAGGATCCCTTTCCTACTAGTCCATACTCAATTATTATATGAAACATTATTTTGGGAGAGTTTTGCTTTCAAGACGAGATTTTTGACCAAAAACCAAGACATTTTTGAAAAATACCTTTTAAAAGACCATCAGCTGATCTCATAGAAGAAAAATGTTTTGCTGTTCTTAAAAACATTCAAGTATATTTATTTGTTAAATAAATATTGTTAGAACTGTAATTCATAGGAAGCCTGTTGAAATAATATCATTATCATAGAATCATAGAATCATAGAACCGTTCTGGTTGGAAGAGACCTCCAAGATCATCGAGTCCAACCGTTAAATTACATTTGTGAATGACAAAAATATATTTTGCTTCTCACCAGTATGATAATAACTTTTTTGAGTGCAATCAATTTATCCTTATCTGCAAAAAAGGTGATTTACTGGCACAAGAGACTGCATTTTGGGAAAACCACAATATTTTTCATTAAATGTTGATGAATCAGAGCGTTCTGAATCCTCTGGTGCTGCAGGTGTATATCAAAAACCAGAAAATATATCAAAACTAATTCACTCACTCACATCTGTGTTGTCATGGTGGTCTTATTCCTTTAAAGTGTGTATCCATAAAGCCATTTCAGAATCTTTGTTTTTAAATTTCAGAAATCATAACTGATTTCAGAAAATGGAATTCAAAGAAATCTTGGATATAATGAAAAAGCTTGCAAAATATGCATACGAATATGAAGAATACATGTCACAATGAAGCATAAGAACAATTTGAAAACTGAATTCAGTACACAGTTTATGTTACTGCTCTGATATGACTAGTATACTAACATGCCTTATTTTATTGATAACCTTATGGCGCTAGGTGATTTTTATCCAAATCTCAACCACGAATCAATTAATTTTGTGGGAATCTCCATTTTCTGTTTAAAAAAAGAGAAAAGATAAAGCATCTAATCTTCTTAGTAGCAGGAGAACCCTGAGAAAACTTTCCTGAGAATAATCTGAAATGTCAAAGTTCAGAGGAGAAATGAAGAGAGCCTCAAATACATTACTTTTTGTAAAAGTTGATGTTGAAGTCATCCTTTTCTTTTTAAATCTGAAACACTATTTCTGAACACAGGGTTGGCAAACGGTAAAGTATTTTAGAATGGGATTGGCATTCTTTGTGAAAGCACTTTTGGATTTCCCAGCAGAAGCAGCAAACAGTTGAAATGTTCTGGTCAATAGATATTCTTTAGAGCATATTCAATCACATTAAAGGATAATTGCTGCTTCTTACTAATAACCGTGAACCACTCTGAAGAGCATCGTTGCCTCTGGAATACACAAGCAGTTCTGAAAATACTCCAACCCCAATACAGGGAACACTTTTACCTGTAGGCACAGCCTCTTGCTTCTGCAGTTAAACACTTAAGTTGTGCTTCTTCCTTTAGAGTCTATGTAGTACCACTGTATTTTGTAAAATGGAGTTCTCCAAAGTATGTGAAGTACCTTTCAGAAAAGAGAATGTTTTTTCCCAAGTGAAGTTCAGGTGCTGTACAGCATGCAGTATAATTCTGCTTTGTGGCTTCACACTTAGTTGAATGCTACGATTCAGCTACATCAGGTATTCTCAGTCATATCTCTAAAATTTTATTTTAAAGGACTGACTAGATAGGTAGAGACTCTCAGAAGTTTATGTTAGCTTTCAGTTACTGACAGTGTCAAAGCATTTTTATTGCAGCCAAAAGAAACCTGGGCTTCAGTCTGCCCTGTTACCACTGTTTGCCTTACAGTGACTGAAACAAGTCGTAGAAGAAATTACCATGCTGGAGAGGTACCTTCCACAGTGCACTGCCACCCCATACTTCTCTGTCTGAGGCATTTAAATCCTAATAATATTTTGTTTTCATCTATTCTACATTATTTTATCTGCAAAGCTGCTCTTGATCACTACTGAATAATATAAATTGATGATATGAAAATGTTTTTGTGTACATGAATTGATGTAGTACAGCTGTTAAGACTGCTTGGATTTGACAGCATAAAATAGTTGTTAAACTAAATCAATGAAATTTTCCTTTACCAGTCAGGTAAATTAAACAAGACAAATTTGTTGTTCATAACTGTCTGATCTTTTTAATAAACAGGTTTCTGTTTCAGACAGTATTCTGGTATACATACACCCTAATAGCATATTCCATGCTCGGAAGTCTCCCTTTTTTGTCCTTCTATTTTTCCCTTCTGCTTGCTTTCATAAAAGAACAAACTTATTCTATTTGTTCTTAAATTGTATTTAACTCAGATAACACACAGTTTTACAAAAGGCAGCTTAGAAAGTAAGATACCCAAAAAGAGAAGGTTCTGTGATGTAAAAAAGAATATTTTCATTTGATTCTATACATACTTTTCTTTCCCTCTTCACAAGATTGAAATGAGTTTCATAAGAGTACATTTAACTTACACATTTAAATGAAAACTACAGTGGCATTACAGGTTTTACAATAGACTTAGTAAGGATTATCATGATTTTTTTTTTGTTTCTTATATTATATGGTAGCACATTTGCATAATAGTCCATATGTTGGGGAGCTTGCTTAGAGACTGCTAGTCCCCTCGCAGTCTGCAGAGATTAGACAAACAGCTCCTACATCTCAGGAGTATTCCCCAGTCACTGGGATGAATTCATGTTCCTTTCTGCTTGCTCTCCTGACAGCCTTATGACTCTGGCTAACAGTTTCAACAGAAAGCTTCATCCTTTTTCAGAGCACACCATGGCCGGTTGGTGAGGATGCTCTCACTGTCTCCACCAATAAAAAGACACTAGTGGTGGCATCACCAACAACAGAACTTCGCTCTTTTATGTCTTAATGTTCTGCAACAGGGCACTTGGGAACCCAAGTGGAAAGAAATGCCTGCTGCAAGTCAGGACCTTAAGCTCCAGAGGGGGCACAAATTCCCATGCACCAAATATGCTTCGTGCACCAAAAAGCCCCTTGCTCACTACTGAGACTCTTCAGAAGTTCATTGAGCTCTCTCCTCTGGCTTCCAGACAGACTATGTAAGGAGATTTGGATCTTTTCCCTGGCGTTTGTAACTTAGGTTGTATCGATTTATTTTTACCTGTATCTTACGACTCAGATGGGTGATCATGTTTTAGATGTTTTCAATAATTAAAACTTTTAATTTATTTTTCATTAATACTCTCCTTTTTTTTTTTTGTAATTTACAAAAATTACCGATAGTAAAGTCACCTGTACATAAGAAATACGAATGGATAGAAAATGTCAGAATTTGCCCATATCCAACCAATAGACCTTCTTCTCCATTTCTGTAATTCCAGAGATCCAAATTTCAGAACATATGCCTGGCAATCACTTGCCTGAACTATGTTTATTTTGTGGCCCACAAACTCTAATGATAAAATGTATTTGGCATACCTTAATTTGTTGGTCAACAGCAATTCCATTTATACTGTGCGTTCTCACAGACTGCCATAAAATTACAGAGAATTCAGAAAACAAAATCAAAATTATTTCTTTGATATATGAAACTAGAAGAAAAATGTACTTCACTAAAAGAAATTATGCAGAAGAAGTCAATAGACATTTTGTGAAGTATTGGCTAAAAATCTTTTAATAAAGATTTCTATTATAGGTGCTAAAATTTTAAAATTAAATACCTAGATTAGCTTCTGTACCAAAAGGTCAGTAGTCCTTTACCATTTTTGCTAGTATTTTACAGTTATCAAGACAACATAATCATTATGAAAACACTTATTTTTAGAGACAAGCAAATTTGGGAGACATCATAAGATAGGAGAAGACATCAGTGTCAGAACCTGCTAATTTCCAAAAAGGGCCATGTTTACAAAATAATGACAGGGTGATTTGGAGGTAACAGATGGAAGCAGAAAAAAGTGGAAATGTCAAATGTACAATAGAAAAGCAAAGGAACATATGAGAAACTGTGTTCATGTGAATAATCAATATTCTTTATACAATTAAAAAGAATGCATTAATAACGCTGCACAAAGGAATGTGTGAGGCTGGTTAAGAAGCAGTTTTCTAGCAGGCTCAATAGGAGCAAAGGGATAGCATCTTTAAGCACCAAAGACATCAGATCCCAGAAAAGAGGATTTACACAGTTCAGAGCCTCCCTGGCTAATCCAGTAAAAATCTGCAGTGGAAATCACAGTCAGCTGCCCCAAATGGCTGCCTACAGGGAGAGTCATCAAGGCTACCTCATTTTTTATCACAGAATGCCCCTTGAAGGCAATGGTGACTAAACAACACTGTTGCTGACTGCGAAACTGTAGCCTCAGTGTTGGGAAACAGATGGGAATTTGGAAATTATTGATTAGACTTAAGTGGGACAGAACTGAGAGCTTCTCAAACTATCATTATATTCTGAGCTCAGGTAACGCTGGGACTCTCAACAATGATTTACCAATTTTGTTGGCTGAAGAACAACTCAAGAGACGATAAGCATGTGACAAGCTGAAGCTAAGACTAGGTTCTATATTTGTTTTATTAAATACCTGTTTCTGATATCCTAACCTTAGGATCTTACCAATGCAAGCTTTTTTACTGTTTTATTTATAAGCCTGTCTAATATTGTGAGGTGAATGGTGATTCAGACAAGTCAGAGGTATGTAGCGTGAACAAAATTTCTGAGGAACCTATATTCCAGAACATTTTTAAACTCAATGGGAATTGAATATTTTCTGCAAGTCTGCTAGGGATCAGTGTAAGAAGAACATAAGGATGGATGTTTGAGATATAATAGCAAATGTCCATCTAGTCCAGAAGTGTGTCTCTCAAAAGGAGATGACTAGGCAATGTGAATGTAGGACAAGCATTTATGGTACTTGACCTAATACTTTCTCAGCTTCCACTATGTTGTGGTTTAGGAATGCCATGAGCCAGAGGTGATCCATGTGTTTTACTAAACAAGCAATAGATTCTTTTTTAAGACATTTTTGAGCTGCCATTGAACCCATGTAAACTTTTGGTATCCAAAGAATTTGGGGTTAGGAGTTCCAGAGCTTCACATCATACACACATGAAGAATCACTTTCGTTGCTTTGTTCTGAACTGGCCACCAGGTAACTTGACCTTAGGGTAAGTCGACCTGAATCTCTTATTCATACTTTTTTTTTAAAATGTTCTCTTGACTATAAGCTTGTTTATTGTGACAGTGGTATTTACAGATGCTGAATTTGGGAAAGAGTTCCTTTCAGCAGATAGATATTGATCTAGCAAGGTGGCAATGACTAAAACATGGCTCTTTCCAGCTACCTTAATTCTAGACAAACTTCCACAGTGTCAGACTTAATAGACTGCAATTCATACAGCTCCTGGGAGATGTGCCACAGTTCCTCCTTTCTCAAGCTAAATATAAAAGAAGGAAGGAAAGTGTACACTGCCTCACCCCATGTTTCACCTGTATGAACAAGCAGTGGAGAAAATAGTCTGGATCAGTCTCTACACCTTCCTTATAACTGGCAGCAAAGACCTGGACCTCAGTTGCCTATTAAGCATATGGGAGATGGAAAGGAGAAGGAAGGGAGCATACATTTTCTGCCAAACAATTAGCGAAGGAGGAAAGAAATATAAGCTTTTTGAGGCAGGAGGAGACAGAGGAAGAATCTTTCCCTGTCACCAGCATGCAAGTACTGAATAAATTGCACAGTTTCATACAGTAGGCCTTGCAAATAGTATCCATTTCATTCCTGGTAATACTGAACTTTCAAAACCTTTATTGCTGAAAAAGTAATGGTTTAATAAAATGTATTAATTTATTTTGAATTATTAATTTTCATTTCTTTTTGGTTTTTAGTTCTTACATGCCAAATATCAAGATTTAGTGTAGTTTGATATAGGCACAGATTCACATAGCACAGATGTCATGCAAATATGTTGAAAATATGTTTTATTTTGCTCACAATATAATCAAAACTTAGGATATATTTAGAGCATGGTTAATGCCTTGTTAAGTTATATAGCTGGTTACACATGAGCTTTCCCTATTATTGATCTGAAATCACTGCAGAGAAGTCTAAGCAAGAGAATTTATGGGCTACTTCAGGCTGAAATTCGGAAAAAAGCATGTATTGTATATTCATTAATCAATAAGAGTCCTTCTTTTTAGTCTTGTTTTGTGCTGGATACTGAAATTGCATCTGTTAAGGAGGAATCTTCTAATTCACAGAGAGTCCTACTGAAATTACTTAAGTTCAACCTATGGATTTTATTCATAACTTTTCATCCCACAACTTCTAGAAAGCCACAGTTGTCATCTGAACCACGTTGCATTTGTGGAATTCCATATGTTACTGCAAGTTTCTCACTAAGTAAAATAGAGTCACAGACATATATGTATTTAAAAGGATCTAAAATCTAAACCTCATTTGAGTCTCCAAGTCAGTCTTTGGACAGCCATTTTTTAATCTGAGGTCTTAAAGAGTGAGTATAATGTAACACATTCTGTAGTAATGAAAACAGAAAGCATAACAGGAAGCAGTCCTGTAGATAACTATTAAAATGTCATGAATTTCATGAAAAACCTGTCAGTACTTTTGCAAGATTGTGAGGAATTAACTTCTTTTGATCTATATGGCTGCATGTCAATAAGAGAAACTTTAAAGTCTGTAACTTGGTAGATAATTGAACAGATAAGTACAGATAGATTTACTACAGAAAAATATTTGAAAGATTAGTTTGGCAAAAGCAAGATACATCATGTTGATTTCAGCTGGTGACTGTGGTGTAATTGCATTCACAGTATACGGTACTCACAGTACCATAGTTATTAAAGACTGAAACTGGCAATAGAGGTTTGCACTACAAAGAAAACAACGTACTCGACTGCAGATACAAATTAGTTCTAAATTTCCCTATAATAAAACCTGCTAAGTGAGCAGTAATAACTTCAAACTTCACTGTTTTGCTAGACATTATGCAACTTGGAATTTTTCTACAACAAGGAGTTCTCTTGACCCTCAAATTAATTCGTTTGATTGCTACTTTTATTTTTATTCTTTCCTAAGCCTGCTGGTAGCAGTGAATTGCTTATGAAGAGTACAGAATAGAACAAAAAGGCTGGACTGAACTAATGTGTTGGAGGGAGGAAAAAACCTTTGCAATTTATTAATGTATTCAGGAGACTGTTACAAAACTTTACAATTTAATTATTGGAAGATTATAGAACTGCTTCAGTGCTTCTGTACTGTGTTAAATAAACTGTACGTGCAAGGAGTAATAAATGAAATTGTTAATTTCAGTGCATCTTTAGGGAATAGTGGGGGGGTGTGTGTTACATTATTTAGAGCTCCAAATGGATTTGAGTTTATATACAGTAATAAATCTTAACTACACTGTTAATTAACCCTGCCTCAAGCCCCTTTTTACCTTAGGGGTTGAAAGACACAGTGTCTGTTAGGATAACTCACCATTCATATTCTTAAAGATGTTTAGGACTGGGAGGATTTGCCGATAATAGGGCACCAAGGCCTCCCCCACCATGTCGGCTGACACCACCAGGTGCTGGAGGACTTTCAGCGTGATGCAGATGACCTGTCGGTTACGAAGGCTCAGTGCATCTGTGATGTAGAAAGAACGACAGGCAGAAAGCAGAATTAATTTCTAAAATGTAGAGGGAGGGGGAGGAGTCCTCTAATGGACAAATTTAATTAAACTGTACTCTGCTGGGGATTGCAAGTGGGCCTTTATTAGCCCAGCTTTGAAAGATCCCAAAGATGGATTGCAGTCCTGATGTTATAAAACACTGCCTTGTCTGATTGTTATTTGTTCCCACAATTTGTGCTGACTCTTCAGTAACCCAAAGAATGCAGCTCATTATTCCCTCATGCTGCCTGTGTAATACTGGCGTGGTCCAAACAAATAAAAAATAAATGTTCAGTAAGTACCATTTGGGGCCACTGGAACTGTACAACTGCAAGACAACCTGCAAAGGTTGACAACAGATACATTCTAGTGCAACAATTAGTGTTTGTATGTTTGTACTCATTTATTTCACGATCATTTTATTCATTCAACTAACAATTCCTACTATTCTGAGAATCAGTACAATGAAGCAAATGTTTATAGGAAAAAAAAAAACACACAAAAAAACCTTGTAGGCTTTTTTTAAAAGACAAACATTCTAGGAAAAGAAAAAAAAGATTTTGTCTTGCCTACTTAGATTTTTCTCTTAGTTTTCAGTGTCATGCTTCTAATCTTATGACACTAAGACATTTCATAAATACCTTTTGTTTCTCTTCTCTTTTGATTTTACTAAAAGCAAGTACTTTGCATTCTCTGTTGTAATTAAAAATGAGTCATGCTTGAAATATATTTTTTTTTTCTTGCAAAATCCCTCTAGTTATAAAACCTCCTCTGAAATTATGTAGCTGGAAGCAGTTGTCAAATTTGGTACGCTACTATATTTTGGTCTAATTCTCCAGTGTTCTGCCCACTTACATAGACGTTTACATCATTGCACTGGGAAAGCAAAAACTGCAAAAGATAAGCTCATATTCAATGCTATATGTTTTATAACCACAGAAGTACACAAATAAGTGATTCAACATAACATAACGTAAGTATAAGCAGTTGGAAAATATGATAGTAAATAACACACCGGAATTTGAAGAGAAGTTGCTAACAACATCTTCAAGAACTGCCTCTTCACACTGAAGCAATGGGATTCGGTATTTCTGGCACTATGTTTTGTCAGTGCACAGGAATGCCGTTTCATAGGGAATGAAGTAGTATTCTCACACAGGAGCAGCGTCAGTTTTTCCATCTCTTTAAGCAAATGCACTGTGCCCCACCGCTTCTGCTCCTTAACGCATGCCTGCCGAGTGTTAAAAATCAGAGCTAGAGCTCCAAAGCAACGTCAAGGCAGATATTGGTTGTGTGAATGCGTAGAGACAACTCTTGAAAATCAACTAGCAAGTAACCTCCCTTCATGCCTCTTTGCATGCTTATGACCAGCATAGTAAAACTACTGTTAAACAAGAGAGTTAGAGAGCCCAAGGTATAAAGGTACTGTACTGCATCATAGGGTGATTCCAAGTTACTGAAGTGTTGTTAAATGAAAATACAGACTGAATTCCATACTTCTTATTTGCCAGTCTCTACTGTAGTCATCAAGCTACACCTAATTTCATATTGTCTCTGAGCATATTAATGCGTGGGCAGGAAGTCCATCCGTGCAGCATGCTCAGACTAAGTGCCAGCAAAGAGGTTGGCCATTCCACATTACACTTTTGTAGGTAGATGTTCTAAGGCTGCTTTAGCAAAGAGAGACCCCCAGATATACAATTTTAAAGATTAGGTCCAAATCCCAGGCAGGAAAATATTATCTTACAGAGGAACAGGCATTATTCATTTTCTCAAAGGAGTGACTGGAAGAGGAGGCTCTGGGGTTCCAAAATACAGGTTTATTCATGACTAAATTGTCATACACAGAAATAGTAGCTAACTGAATTAATAGGGAAATTATCTTTAACACTTGTAATTATCAGTACAATAATTATTAGTTATTCATATAAACATGAATTAATATCTGTATTCATTTGTAGGAATGAATTCATACAAACATGAATAAAATGAATAAAATTAATTATTCATACAAACACTATTAATTAACTCAAGGGACATAAAAATTAATCAATGACAGAAATCACAGCTTCTTAATCCTTAACCAACAAATTGTACCCACTTCCAGGAACAGTTCTTCCTGACTGCAGAAGCTGGCCTAGAGGATGAGAGACCTTATTTTTAGGCACGCAGAGGGTGTCATGTAAGCGGAAATGGCTGTCCAACCACCCCTAGGAAGAACTTTTTTCTGCAGGTGGTGGCTCCCAAAGGTTTTCACAGTTTCCTGTTTTCAGAGTTCTGTTTTGTGCAAAGACAACCCTGGTTTGAGTGGAAGCCAAGACTGTCCTGGCAAACATGAATTCCTTAATAAAGTCAATAGCGTGAATTATGCCTCGTGACTGAGAAGGCATCCCAATGAATGCAGCAAACTGAACACTTACTGAATCCAGAATAATGTTTTCAAAGAAGAGCTCATCACAGGACCTGTCATGCAAGTGTCCTTACATCTGAGTTGTGCTGTAGGGGCACTTGCTGGAACTTTAGACAGTAGTACTGGCACTTGTTTCATCTGCATGCTAGAAAATCAGCTGGATACTTGTCCCACCTCCCTCAAAACAGGGGCATCCCATCCTCCATTTGACACAAAACAAAAGACAGAATTTGGATTAAGATTTTGAGTGCTAAAGTGATGGATATGGTAGAATCAAACAGACTGCAGAATTTGAGCCTGAAGCCCTTCTAATTGCAGAAATCTGCAGTGTGTGTTAGGAAAACACTTGTAAATATCAAAAGTAAGATCAAATTGACTGCAGAACTGCAGTTATTATTATTATTATTAAATATTTGGACTGTGGCATTCATAGCAATCAACCAGCTCCTGGCTTGATTATATGAGGCACTGTATAAACATTTAATTAGAGACAATCCCTGCCCCAAGGATACATCAATTTCAAACATATGTTTATCTTTTAAAATCTGGTAATTGTTTTCTGTGTAGTACCATCACTGCAGACCATTCTCCCACATGAATCAAAGGAAGGAAATTTTAATGCAGTATATGAAATAAGTACATTTCAACATTTTGAAAAATGTCAGTCATATCTGGAGGTTAACAGAAGTGGAGGAAAGTACTAGGACACAGGAATAAAGCAGACCATTTAAAACTCTTAGTACACTACAGCTACATATCTCTAAAGAAGGAAACATGCATAATATCCAAAGTATTCCAATTTGAAAGCATGCTAGGCTGTTGCCTCTTGACCTAGAAGTTTGCTGTAAGACTTGGATCTTCACAATAACAGCAAAGTGAATGACCGGTTTGCTTCTCAGTTGAAGATACCTTTCCACTCCCTAAAGCGTTTTTAGAGGACTTCCCTCCCTCAATGCTGTATATTTCCCTTTTGGTCATCTCATCTACGTGCTATGCATTGTACAATTCTCTTAAGCTGCAACTTTGAAAAAAAACCCAACCCAATAAGTTGACTCTGTTGCTTTGTAGTTGCGATGTTTTCTCCTTTAATGGTATATCAACTTGACCATTTTGCTTGTGATGAGGATATACACTTTTCCAGGAGACAATCCAGCTTAAATAATTGCTCAATGCAAGTATATAAGTATTTACTTCAAACATATTTTATTTTGTACTGCTACAATTTTTCCAAACAAGTATTTTCTGAAGTTCATCATAACTTTCTTTAAAAGAGAATTTAAAAATGTTAATAGGTTAAATATCTGGTGTAAAAGCTCAGTATCTGAGTCAGCTCTGTGTTTCTACCATTCAAAACCACAGTAACAGATAATTATGAAATTTGAAAGCATATTTGAAACACTGAACATTTTTGGGAGCGAGGGTTTTCACAGTGATGTTTATTAAAGCTTGTTAGCAATGAGCTGATACACCATACCAATTCACTGACAGCTTCACTGAATTTTTTTTTCATTAAATTTTATTGGCAATTGATGTAAATTTATAATTTTCTTTTGTTAACTTCCTTTAAGAGCAGAGATTTTTCTTAAGATATATGCCACTTGTTTGCTTATCCATTTAGATAGAAGCAGCTTAATTATGAAGCAATGGAAATTATTATTTTAAAACATTCAAGTCTTTGCTTTGAGTAACACTTCTAACATCTCTAAAGAAAAAGACTCAGAAGCTATGTAAGTTGATATTTTTTATTTTTATATTTTATTTTTATGTAGTAGTTTGGAAAATCCTATCTCAGTCTCAGATGTTCCCTATAATAGAAGCCACAGTTCTCATCTTTGGGATCAATACATTTTGTAAGCCAGGAAACGTGACAGCATTTCTCCCAGCATACAGTGGATCTTTTCCATGACACAGTGTATTTTCACAGAAGAGATCAAATCAGAACGTTCTTCCCCAGACAGCATGTTGATAACCTAAACTTTACAGAATCAAATCAGATTCCCCAAACTTCCGTCTCTTCTCTAAATATTAAAGTTTAGATCTTGGTAGTTATATTTAAAGTTATGTTGATAATTTAATTCTCTTTAATTTGCACTGGCCTTTAATTACATTCAACCCCTTTTCAAATACACCTGTGAATCTATGTTTAGAAATGCACTGACAGTTTCCATTTTCTGTTTAGGTCTCACAACCAAAGATTAAGACCATTTCAGTTTGCATTCATGTCTCCCACCCAATTGGTAAATGAGGCACCTGTTTTAGAAAATTCTTTGTCTGAAGTAGAACAAGAGAGCAGGTCTCCTGCAGGGCAACAAGCACTCAGGATAAAGACGCTTCGATTGTTGTGATCTACTTCATCTTGGTGATCAAGGGCTTCTTTTTTTAAATTCACAGAGTCAGGTTTAAAGAACTACTAACATGAAGTGTTCTCAAAATGCAATTGATTAAAGTGATATGTACTTCTCTTACAGAGAATTTTGTCCAAAACTTTCAAATAGCGTAATACTTAACTGCCTGAATGGATATAATAGAAGTATTATGCTAATTTTACAGAACAGTAATGAAGGCTGTTACAAAACACAGTGTTTCAATCAAGAGTGAATAAAAACCAGAATAACAGCCTTGTGTTCCGTACTTTTTTAAAGTCAGGTAAGATCCTGGTCCAATTTACAATACAGATGTACAGATATTTCTTCCAGTACAACTGAAGGAGTGATGTGTTGCAGTGAGGTGATGGGAAGGAGGAATAGGCAGCAAGGCATGAAAACCTTAGGCCAATTTTGTCATCAAAGACTTTGTCCTGTAAAGCCAAAGCCTAAGGCGCAGACAAGGCTAAGATCCATAACTGAATCATTGATACTTGCAAGAAACATGATCTAGCAGAATACTGAAGAGAAAGTCCGTGGCTTTTTTTTCAGCTTTAGTTGTGCTTGTATTTGTAGTGTTTTACTAGATCAGCACCTCTAAAACTTGAATTCTATTAACAGTTGCAGGCCCTGTTTAATTAATTTGTACAAAGAATACACCGAGAATAGAGTCCCCAAAACCTTTTCAGGGGCTATGCCAGTTTACAGAATTTCCATTCATTCCTAGATGTATATTCCTTCCCCTGTGCTGCTTCAAGCTACTAAAGTAGCACTGAGTACCCACCCCCTCAATAAAAACAGCTTTGTTATCAATGAAATGTCGTATCATTTTTAAAAAAGATTTCAGGAACGATCTGGGGAACCAAAGACCGGTAATATTGGCATCTGTACTACAGAAATTAATATAGTATTCTAAAAAGTATTGTAGGTCCTTGAAGAAGAAGAATGTGGACAAGAAAAACCTGATAATATGGTTTTCTTAGACTTCCAAAAGGTATTTGATAAGGTACCTCAATGAAGGCTTTTGAAACACTTAGCTGCCATGGTTTCTATATAAATAAATAGTTGTTTAGAGACAGGAAATAAGGGCAACAATAAATGGTCACAGAGGAGGAATATTACTAGTAGAGCCTTGCAGGAATCTGTACTGAAGTCACATGTTTTTCAGTAGATTCATAGGTGATTTGGAAGAGATGTTTACAAATGAGTAACGAAGTTTTCTCATGATGCCAAGTTATTTCAGATGCCAAAGATAAGGGCTGACTCTGAAGAATTGCAGAAGGACTTTACAGTACAGAATGACTAGATGATAAAATTGCAGATGTAATTCAGTACTAATAAATGTTAAATATTAATAAATTAATAAATTCAGGAGAGAATAGCTCTAACTCCAGCTTCAAAAGTGAGAGATGTTAATTGCAGATTTCACTTTCCAAACATGGATGAGATTTATCTTTATTGAATGAGAAACACAGTTTCTCCTCATAGACAGGAGTAAAGAGGAGTAGTAAAGAATCTAGTTTCTGTACCATTTGAAACTACCTGAGATGACCAGTTTTGAGCGCAATAATCTAACATAACCTAATTGCAATCACTTGTACTGGTTGATGGAGCCTACAGGGGAGAAATGCTTTAGTATTTAAAAACTGAGACTTTTTTTTTTTTTTTTTTTTTTTTTTTAAATTAGAGACATTTGCTTTCTTTAAAAGCATTTTAAGTCTATAAAACCAAGTTTGGTTAATTTTCAGTCTGTGATGTTAACAACCAGAACTGGTTCTCAAGAGCTACAGTCAGTCAGGAGGAAGATAACAATTCCATTAAAGGTTTAATTTACTTTCTGTAGATGACAGAAATTAATTTACGTGATTTACAGAAAGAAAAGGACTACAGCCCAGAAAAGCATATTTATTCCATAAAAATATTTCATCATTCTGTGAAATAAGGAAGTATTTAATGACTATTAAATACTCTTAAATACAGCGAAGATATCTAAGGAGAAATATAAATATAAATGTGTTTAGAACAACTACTAGCAACAGGTTCAAATTTACTTATCTAAATGCAACCGTGACACTGATTTGACATTAAATGGGAATTAACTACACTGTTGTCCAAGAAAACAATCCACGTTTTACACGCAAATAGAATATGAAGAATAAGAAAACAGAAATCAGTATAATTTAGAAATTTATTAAACATTAAAAAGGACTCTGTAGGTGACACTGAGGGAGGACTGCTCTGTGCATTGCTCTGTATCTGACTCACAAAAAATCTGTTTCCCTTAATGAAACATTTTCAACAAAGTTTAAGGTATCCTTGATCTACTGTGTCACAGAAGGGATTTTTAACAGCACGGAAAAAGCCTCAAAAAGGAAAACATCAATGTTCCTTAGGATGGAGATTATTCTTTTTGGACTCAATCACAAGTGCTGGTCTGCTGACTGCAACTCTGTAGAAACAATACTTCCATCTAAGTTACAATTTAAGTGCAAAGATGTGAGCTTTATTGGCTTCTAGGCCTAAGTTCAGATTGCCTACGTGTCCATTTTAGGATTCACAGCACAGAACAGAAAAGATTCTGGCAAGTGGGCAATCCAAGATGCTTAAGTGTTTAATTTCACATTATTTTCTTCATTAGCAAAGCTATATCAAGATGTTCCTACTGATCATCTCGACTCCAGCTTCTGTGTTATTGCGTACAATTCCTTCATTTGTGACAGTGCAGCTATAAACTAGACCATTGAAATGATCTGAGTTTAAAAGTAATGCCACTCTGAAAATATTTTGGTTTTATTTCAGGTTTGTAGTTGGTGGGTTTTTTTAATACATCTAGACATGAGATTCACTGAGTTGCTCCAGAAACAATTGCATTAGCAAAAGTCAGTTGCAATGAACTGGAGTGTGGGAGCTGGAACAATTGGTCACTTTGTGTGCGAAGGGGTTGGAAAATCCTACAGCTACATTGCCAGCAAAGAAGAAGTAAATGGTAGCATGCTTGCTGCCTTTGAAAGGAGAGGAGGTGCTTCCACACACTGTGTTGGATGTCCCTGATGTTACTCATAGAAATATCAGGCAAAGGCGTAGAAACCTCCTGCCCCCTCAGTGTTTTTGTCTGCATGTGTGTCTCATGTTGAATCTGGGGAACTCTGCGGTCGGTCAGGAATCTCAGAGTTGCAGAAGCCTAACGAAAGCAAGAGAAAGGTCTTACGGCTTTTCTGACCTGGCATTTGTTATGGCAAATGTAATAGTAAAAGCAATAATTTGCCCAAAAAATGAGTATCAAAAGGAATTTTACATTCCCATAATGACCACACAGAATTTAGAACAGGAGTTTTCCATTGACAAGCACATGGTACAATGGGCATCTCTCACCCTCACACCCCTGTTCCCGGCTATTCTTGGCTGGCTATAGATAATGGTAGGCCACAAGTGAGTTTTAAGATACATCAGTGCATTATTGAAAGACATAGTAGGGCCAGACGGATCCCTCTGTTCCCTAAAAATAAGGAAACTCTCACGTGACCTACAGGTAGCTTTGCTTGCCACCCCAAGGGTGCGTGTCTGGGTTCTGTTCAGCTCTCTGCCACCAATGCAGTTTGTGATGTGGGGCAGCATTAGCCTCTTTACCTGTCTGCAATATGAAAATAACAATACGGATCTTTCTGGCGAAGAAGATATTCTGCTGTGTGTTGTGCATCAGAACTTTCGCAATACCTCTACAAAGTACTTTGCTATTGGCCATATATCTCAATTTATGAGTCTTTTCTCTAGTTTAAATAACTCAGACAATGGGTTTGCCTACACCTTCTGTGAAAGGGAGTAAAAAGTCTTAACACCTTAAGGTATTCACATATTTTCTGATTTTGCATTTTTTCATTTTTAGTTGGATTCCTTACAAGTTTGACATATATAGGCAATTTGTTTTTCCTGGGTTTTGTGCCATGCAGTGACTATATTTATAAACTATTTTATCATGTTTTGCCACTGCAAGGTACAATATATTTTGAATTTTTATTCTGAAAAATCAAAATATATTTTGAACATTTTTCTCTTTGAGAAAACAATGCCTCCAACCTGAGGTTTTTTTTCTTCCTCTGAATTTCCAAAAAAAAAGAGTGCCTTTCAATGTGACAAACAAAAATAAGCTATTATTTTTCAACTAAATAGCATTCTTCCATATTATTTTAATCATATTTCAGGTATTTTAGGAAATAAATTGGACCTGTTAATTTCAATTATCTGCCTTTTGTTAGTCATTGCCTGTTTGCATAACCAGAAGAAAATTTGTTGAAAGGATTTGAGCTTACAGTAACCCAGAGATTCATGAAAAAATATAATTTTCATCTTTAATGATATAGTGTTCAAAAAGTGTGAACTTTAAACAAGGATGGGCGCAGGATAGATTTCTCCTTAGATCATTAAAATACAATACAGTATTCTAATATTTAATTTAAAATGCTTTTAGAGAGCAGCTCTTTACTAATATTTTCCTCTGATGAACATGCAGGAGAAAAAACTGCTTTTAAAAGCATTCTATCTGTAGAGTTATTTTTCTGTCTTTCTTTTATCCCTTTCCCCTCCATCATATATATTACCTTGCCTAACAATCAATTGATTCACACTTTCACAGTAGAAATATGGTAGTGGTCTAGAAGAAGACTGGTTAATCAGATATAACTCACCCAGTGGGACACTTTAGAGACAGTAATATGTGTAAAACATAGCTGAGTTTATTGTGGATGCAGCTGAGTCACAGAAATGTATAGCTCTGACTATACTGCTATATTACACAGTCATAGCAAATTTAAAAACGCTTAGAAGTACACACTTTCAGATTCCTTGCGATGGCAGTGTCTTTTTTTTTTTGATATTAATATGGCTTTAATTAGGAAGAAGCCTTTATCATTGATAATACTTAGACTTTTCACACATTAAAGCCATACAGAAGCTTTTTTTAAATAAAAAAATAAGCACTGTACAATAAAATAAAGCAGAACCAACAACTAAGTTTAGCTAGCAGATTCTTGAACGTGTTCCAGCATCATAAATTATGACTTGATTTAAAAGACTATATATCAAACCCACATAAATATCCTTACCTAGCAGTCTCTTTCTAATGCTAGAAGCTGTGTAGCAGCTAAAGCTTCCAGGTAATTATTTCTAAGCTAGATTCTGGTCCCAGCAAGACTTTCAAATCCTAACTGAGTAGCTGCTGTCATAAACTTGCAGTCTTTTCTGAAGAAATTATTTCAGCTTTCAAAAAAAATGATACTACTATAAATATATTTGGGTGGTGTTGGAAATAAAGATTTAAAGAAATGACACGATTCCTCTCCTTATGTGTTTCCCTTTTAGAGAGAAAAAACTGTAACATTGTTTTCATAACCTTTCACAATTGTCACTTACAGAGCAACTATTCTGAATATTATATATTCCTTTTGACATTTTCAAAATCTATCGTAAGATAGAGATAATGACATCTATAGTTAATCTTTTTAAAATGGAGAATAAATTGAATTAAAAACCCCCACAATTCTGACCCTTCCAACACTATTATTTCAGTATTATCAGGGTCCAAACTACATTCCCTTTTCCTTTTTCCAAAACTGTATTTGACTCTGTTTATTCTGTATCACAAATACAATGACTCTGTTTTGTTCTGTATTAGCATGGATGCTGAATTATCTCAGGAAAATAGGACAAAGGGCAGCAGTGATACCATTACTGATCAACGATAAAACAGAAGCCAAGTTTAACAAATATGAGCATCTATTAGTATAGGTGTAGCATGCAGGCTTGAGAATCATAATACCCAACTAAAGAAAGATGATGGTTCAGAATAATATCTCCTCAGTGTACTGACCTAAAGAAAGAGGAAAGGACAAAACAATATATCTGGAAGACTAGGTATTTCAAGAAAAGAAGTTTTAGTTTTAGTGGTATTACACTTGTATTAAAATAATCTATTACCTTTTACCTCATTTTTCTACAAAAATCTATGTTTGAATATACAAAAACTTCAAAATTAATATTTTTTAAATGCCAAAATTTTACATACAGCATTAATTAGTCAGGCAGAGCTCCTAATTCAGATAGATACATGTATATGCAAAGTAATGAGAACGATGATAGAAAAGATAACTAGTGAATAAACATACGACAACTGTAGAATAAACAAAGGGACAAAAAGAAACATAATTCCATAAGTTCCATCTGTTGATTTCTTCTGTCATTTTAGATGAACTGGTTTATACAGTAATGGATTTACATAATAAATATACAATGTCAGGTAAGAAAATGTCACTTCACATTTCCAAAGACCAAGAGCCACATTGTAATAAGAAAAATAATAACCAGACAGTCTATTCTGGATTACTGCATGCACCAGGTGATTGAAGGCATAAGCCTTCTGGCCTTATAACTTACAATTTACTCACGTTTGCAATAATCTCCATGTACAGCCTGTCATGTTTTATTGCTTAATTAGCAACTTGTCAAAAATCTACACTATATAAATGCAATTTTAGGGATTCTTTTTTTCCACATGTTCACCTACTTTTTATTGGGATAATGAGCTGAGGAATGACAGGAAGAATCTTGTTTCCACCATGTTCCAGCATGTCATGTATTCCTTGGCGAGCAAAAAACTCATATGGAAATGTCATTTCACAAAGCCCATCAAAAAACAAAGGCAGATAGTAATGGTAGTCCAGCTTTTCAATCTCTACCTGAAAATACAAAATAAATAAACAAAAAATGCAATTTTTCAATACTAATACAATGTGATCAGGCCAACAGATAATTCATGCCATCTACATAGGTATGTATAGTAAATAATAATTCATTTTGTATTACTGCAGAATACCCTTAAGTCTCAAATATGGTTTATGGCCAGATATTGAAATCTAGAAATATTAGACCTAAAGAAAAGAATGAATATGCTCCCATATATTTTCACTTTTTGGTAAGTCAGTACCAGATTCTGATATTCTTACTTATACACCTTACTTTGTAAAAGTTACCCATACGAATCAAGCCAGCCATTTTAAGAATAACAGTCTGTTTATTTCAGAAAAATCTGATCTTTACATCTTCACTTGGGTACTCAAAAGAACAAATAAGAGAAAGAATCCTGTAACCAACAAATATCAGCACGGTACAAATATCAATATTTATATAGAATTCCAAACTTTCTAGAATATTGACCTAATTTTGTTTCCTATTAATTTCAGGAGCAGAATTCTAAAGAAATTCCATAGGTCTCTACTGTGAAAAAAGGCAGACAAATTAGGTACCTATTTCTAATAGGAACCTCCCTCCCATCCTAAAATACAAAGTGTGCTAACCTTCCCAAGTTATAGTCTTTGTGAGGGATAGTTTTCTTCCCTTTTCCTTCTTCTACCCATCAGCATGCTGCTGTTACATACACTCAGGATAGCTAGAGAGAACCAGAAGTTGTTGCTTTCAGCCTGCCAAAGCTCTGAATACAGCTAAGAAGCGACTCAACAGCAAAGCACTTTCTCTGAACAGAATAGGATCCTCAAAATCACCTGGAGATCAATCCATCTCTTTAAGCATCCACTTCCACCTTTAAAACACTGCTTAGCTGCTACCCTATTTTTCCAGTGAGATTATATTTTGGAATTGGGTAGATGTTTCCTCCTTCACACCTAACAAGCTTTGTCACATAGACAAAACCGAACCTCCCTCCAAATATCAAAAAAAATTTATCAGGTTAAGCAAACAAACACGCGGCCCTTGATTTTGGGGCCAGTAATCACATTCTCACTTGAATTGTGGAAGAAAAGTCTGAAATAAAGCAGCCAAGAATTGAACTTGGATTTTACACTTCTCGGGTAAAACCCATAGTCAGCAAGTAGCAAAGTAGCAGACATACTCTCTGTTTGCAGTCATGATTCATTTTCCTCCCTGCTTGACTCTGAGCAGATCTGAATCCTGGTCTTGTGCATCTTAGCTACTGACTTGACCACTTCAATCTTTTGTGTTGAAACTGATCCATCCATGATAAATGAAAATTAATTGGAACAGATACTTGAAAGTAAGTCCTTTATGTTTGCTGTGAGGATCTCACTATTGGCAGACATAGTGCCAATTACATACTTACATAGCCTCACATGCACTGATTGTTAATGATGTCCTATAGGAGACTAAAAAGAACAATTGCGTAATACCTATTCACCCTCACAAATGAAATCAAGTCCCTGTAATGAACCATGCAGAAGAAGGAACAAATGAAACACACATTTCCTATTTACACAACACCATATATGATGGCTTCTCTGTAATTTTTTCTCATTGGCTTTTTGCTTCACAAGGAAAAACGCCTTTATCAGATGTCTTTAGGGTCAATATCCCAGGGTTAATTTGCGAGCAAGTTCAAAAATAACTATACCAAGCAACCATGTATGAAGATCTTTACAAAACGAGAATCAGAAGATATTTAAATTCCTAAATTGATGGGGTTTGTATTCCTTGAGGACATTCAGCATGCTATGGACAATACTTGTGAGATGGTAAAAGAAGTCTGCCCCCAAAGTCACTGAGAACAGAAGACAGAAATATAGCAACTACAAACTTCTGGTGACAAGCCTAAGTCAGAGGCCAAATTGCTCATTACAGCAAGAAACCTGTATCAGGTAAGAAATGGCCAGGCCATCAAAAAATCATTGACAAAAAAGCAGGACCATGAAGGAGCAATTTTTTTCCTGTTCTCTGTTAATAGGACAATAAGATGTCCTTCAATATTTTTCTTTTTAACTTTTAATTTGTAGTTTATAAGATTATTAGATTGAATTTTTTGGTTTTGAATGTTCCAGTTTCAGAAAATCGAAAACAAAACCTACAACAGCTACTTGTGTCTAGGGAAAGCTTTAGATGTGAAAAAGAGAGATACAATTAGTAATGTGTGTGCTTTTTTTTTAAACTGGGGGGAAGTGTTTCACAAGGAAAAACACCTTTATCAGATTATGTCTTTTTTTTTTTTTTTTTTTTTTAGAATCCATTCCTTACATGGGTTTTTGACAACTCTTTCAAAATTACAAACTATTTCCATGGAAAAATATCCTTGATGGATACACATCCATGTCAGATTATTGAATCGGGATTTGCAGCTATTTTGCTCAAAACACATGTAGTAGAATGTCTCATTTCTTTTCTCCTACTCTTCACTAATATCTCCCCTAACTGTATCTACCAGTTATCTTTCTTCTCAAAGATGTGGTATTTCTGATAGTCTGAGCAATTTTTCTCACCTGTTCTTTGCCCTTGAAATATGCTTTTTCTGTTTCAGATATAGAGAAAGCTTATGTGTTCAAAAGCTTGTCAATGTTTTTCAGTGATAATAACTGGTCAATAAAAGATATTATCTTTATCTACCAATTCTGTCTTACAGTTATACATCACATATACATAGGAATGATATATTACCTTTAAGGTGAATATGATTTCTGGGTTTAAAAACAAATCTGATTTTTACACGACACAAAAGCTTTACTATGAAAAAAATTCTCTACAAAATATAGGTATGACAAGCTGTAGATCGTAAAGTATTTGTGTGTACTCCTCACTTCTCAATTAGTTCCAAAGCCGTAAGTGGTTGGCAATGGGCATGGCTCTGAAAAGGACTCTGATTTCTAACTCGTTTCTTGAAGTGTCAGCTGTCCATGCATACAGCCAATTTTTACTTAGCATTTTGTGCTCTATAATAACTCCCACAATATGGAAGCCAGAAATATTTTGCCTTACATTCTATGGTGTGAAACCCTTTCCTTCTGTGTTTACTATTTAGCTTTTCAAAGTGGCTATTATACAGCTGTTCATAGAAAAATGTGATTTTTCTGTTTACGCCCACAGAATTCTTTTGTTTTTCACATCCACCCACAAAAAATGCTGATTAAAGCTCAAATTCTTGGCAAAACTTGTCCACATCTGACAATAATGCTGCAACTATGGATTTTAAGAAGAAATCTTGCAATAATTATCATGAACTTCTGTACTAGTGGTTTGTAAGTAAGTTCTGAGAAGCCAGCCTCTGAATTTTCAGTAAATAGGCCAACTAATAAAAAATGATATATTACTATAAAATATGATCACACAACAAATACATCTGTATTATAATCAGTAAAATCATCTGTTTCATGAAACTTCCATGCTACTTATGTATACTACAAGGTCCCTAGGTGAAAAAGAAACAATATACAGTTTATAATTGTTGTTTTATCAATATGTATAACCAATGCACAAGACGGGAGGAAACTAATAGCAGTATCACAGTTAATTTGTCCAGCAGAAAAACTATTCCTATGAAGGAGCTTGTAGTGAGAGGTAAGTCTGCTGAGATAATGTAAACCCAGATAAAGAGTCTAGGTTGTAAATAGTAAAATTAAGCTGTGTGGCTAATCTGCCTGTTAGATGAAGAACACAAGCTATGTGAGAGAACTTAAGGTATAGAAGTTTGACAGTAAGGATGTTATTGGCCTTTCTTAAATAATCTGGTAATCTATAAGGCAAACCTGAGTTTTAGAAGGTAGTCTTTAAGATACATAAACAACTTAATTTTCCATCTCATTTCATACAACTGATTACATAATATTGTATGTCTTTGATATGATTATCCAAAAATTGGATTTGATCTCCTAGAAACATTACATCTAACTGTTTATGTACTCATTTAACATCTTTATCTAAGGCACTAAAATTAGGTGCAGTAAAAGAAACTCTGGAACTGTTGGTTTGATAAGGACAAGCAGGATTGTAAAGGTTTTGTAAGGATTCTTTGGTAAAATAATAGCTCCTTTTAAGATCTGGTTTTCCATTCTATACCAGCTATTTCATCTCTATTTTCTAGGTTAATGGAAAGAGAAAAGCGTAAACATTCTTGAATAGTCTCAGTTTTGAACTTCCTTTCTGATTTTTCTTCCAAGATTTCTTTCAACTTTCTTCCAAGGTTTCTTTTTTGCTTCCAGTATCCTCTACCCATAGTCAAGATGAAGCCTGTGCATTTCACAGTTTTTGGTTTCTTGCTTTTAGTGTATTTGCCTCTTGATTCATAATGGGATGATAGTTTTAATCTTCACTATGGAGCAAGTAATGCTCACTAGTATTTTCTAGACTTGATTAGATCGAGTTTTTAATATGGTAACTTTGCTTATGGTACTTATGGTTCAAAGCTCCATTTCATGTAGTCCCTACAAGTTTTGCAGCAAGAAATTATTCTCTTTTTAGTCTGCTGTATTTCACCTTTCAATACATACTGCATAGGCTCATACTCCAAATATTCTCTACTGAAAGAGTTTTAGTCTAAATTATTACTCGTGTCCTATCAAAAAAAAAAAGTGAGGGAACTTGTACCTACATTTTACATTCTGCAATGAAATGATAAAATACTTATCTAAAACAAGTGGAAGATTATCAAACTCAAAGAGAAACAGATAATGGCACGGGAGAAACGAGATAAGCACCCCAACAGAAATCTTTTAACTCAGTCAAACTGAATTTAGAGCCTTTTTAACACATTCTGTAGATATTTAACTTCCCACAAGAAGTTAAATAACAAAAGAAAATATCTAACTCCCATGGATAAATTAAAAGAAGCAATAATAAGAAATGTTTTTGGAGTGTTACTGTACTGGTTATCTGAATTCATCTCTGAAATATCACTTCATGTGAAAAAAAAACTAAACCAAAAAATACAGAAATGTTACATAGATAATAATTTTGAATTTACTGCATTCCCTATTACCTCCATGTTAGTTACAAGAGTAATGCTGTCGTCAATAAAAACAGTTGAAAAAAGCTAGGGAGAGATATTGTTCTATTACATTTTATATAGCAAGATATAATTCAGTTTTCCATAGTATTCTCTATATCTTGATGTCCTATTGCTCTTTTAAATGAAGTTGGAATACAGTAACATTTAAGTCTGAAAACACTGAAGAGGAGTATGATATGAAAAGGTTCCTAACTATGATGTGCACCTTAAAGTAAATGTAGTTCTTTTCTCTTTCTCATTTTAGGGGCATATAATTGGTAATTATTTTCTAGCTATTATTCCTGTCTGCACAATGAGGTTCCTTCTACATATAGCTCCAAAATGAAGCAATACAACTGTTTATCCCCGCAGACTAATTGCCTTGTTTGCCTCTTTCCCTCATTTTTCCACTGCTTTCTCTCAGCTGACACTGCTGCCTAATCCATGTGGATTCTTTTCAAATTACGGGGAAACACCGATAATGAAATACATCCACTTAACTTTTGGCTCATGCCTGATATGTATGAATGAGAAGCATGACTGAAACAGAAATGGTTTGATCAAAATTATTTGGCAATATGGCAAAACCAGTCTATTCATAACCTACTATAAGCAACAATGGCTAGAACAGGATATGATCAAGACCTCTGTAATGTTACTGAAAATCAGATACTCAATTTTATGTCATTACAGCAGACATACTCCACAGACACTACTTGGAGAACAATTGCTACTAGCAATGGTGATGGTCCTGCATATGATAACCAAAACATTTTCTTTTCAGTTGTCACACCTGAAGGTGACAATCTAATCTTACTAGGGTTACTGAGGTGAGGAAAATGAATAGTCGAGAAGAAGGTCATATTATTCCCTAAATAACTAGAGGATCAACGATTGGGTGAGAAATGGGGGCAAGGAGAAGGAAGATATAAATTTGTGTAAACTCCTCCCCAGCTAGAGAGAGGGTAAAAAACAAACCTGAAATCTCTTCCTATAAATGCAACCTAAGAATTAATTTTTATTTAAGAAATGAATTCTCAGCTACATGTGTGAATCTCTAACAGTCTGTGAGCTACGCCATCCAGAAGATAATCTAGGACATTTCTGGGGGGAGGGGATTCTATCCTTGCATTTTCATAAATCTTTTTAATTGTACTGCCTGGATTTAGATTTTATAAATATACACTGCTGATAATACAGATCAGGCAGGTCTCACCAATATAGAGGAGGGTCAGCGTATCATACAGGAAAAAACAGGATGATTAAAAAAAAAAAGGATTATGAGATATAGGCCTTATAGTATGACATGCAATGTTAAAGTGGCAGACTAGTAGCAAGGATTTCTGCTACAGTATAGGAGTTCATCAGTGTGATATAGTAAGACAGGAAAAAGAGTTGAGCGGACTAATTAATCATTATGAGCCACAAAGATGATGCAGATACGAAAAGGGCAAATATTATTTCAAATGTATATTTCTAGTATAGATAGAAAAGAAGTAATGCTACTACATAAGGCAGTTGTGAGAGCTCATCTGTTATTATCATCAGTTTGCCCTAGTATAAAATATCCAGATTTTATTCCCATTAATTCTTCATTGGAAATAACAGGGACAAACTGATATATAGGAATACCCCAAATCGAAAAAAGTAAAGGAAATTAAGTGGTTTTTAACATGTTCTTATTTATTTGGATTCTGATCACATTAGATTATCTGAGTCAACTGATTTCTAAGAAAGCATGTAAAACATACTATTCTAATACAGCAAATAGCTGTAGACTACGCTTAAAGGATTGCTCTCTTTTAATTGATGGGAAGCATTATAAATAGAAGATGAATGCACCCTGAGAAAAGTGCTCTGTAAACATGACTCTGACAAATGTGGAATGTACTTGAGAATTGTTTGTGTAAAGCAAATAATGGACCACATGATAACCTCAGTGGCAGACAAAAGTATCTCCACTGCTTCAGAATGTATGCTTATCTAGTTACATTCTTCTTGCTGCTCAAAGGCTTGCTGACACCTTGTTAGACACACCCAATTGTTCCACTTTTTCCTTACATGATTTATTAATATGTTGTAAGCGTTCCACAGGCACAGTAAATGTGAAACTTTAGATTAAGATAGAAGGAGAGGCATTATTTCTCTACATCTTGCTAATCTCTCTTACTTGCAATTGCCTAATATGAGCATGACATAACGTGCAAAGATAATCTGCACTTATAATAGCCATGCAATATTATGTGTATCATATACACCTACTTTGAGAGGTGAATGGGAATGAATGACTCCTCAGGGGTCCATAGCCCCATGGTAGATTAAGTTCTACCCTCAGCCGCAACATCTTAGAAATCTCCCACAGCTGCACTTAGGCACCAGCAAGAAGCAGAAGATGATAAACTCTGTTCCTTCACTATGGAACGCACAAAGGATTATCACTGTGAAGAAGAAACTTTCAATTTTGCAGACACTTAATTAGACACCAGTGGACACCTCTTCTCTGAAAAGGAAAGCAAAGAGGATAATACTGTCCCAGTAATAGGCAAGGCGAGGAGGCTAGGTAGAGATTAAACCTCTCCTCTCCAAGGCAGAGTTTGAAGGTAGAAGCACAATAAGGAGGTGGTTGCAAGACTCTCCCACTACCTTTTTGAGGAAGACATATTGATCTTTGTTTATTTACTTTGTGCAATATGGAGTTCATTTTAAACTTTCTCGGAAGAAGAGTGGACCACTTTGGCCATCCCAACAAAACACATACAATGCAGTATGCCAGCATAGAACTAATTTAAAAATGATTTTTTGGAAAAAATATTCATCTTTTGCTCAAAGAATGTATGCTACCATTTTAATAAGATGAAACCTAACACTCATGTTATTTTTCAAGAATTAATTGTGAAGGTAAATCAGGAGAGAGTGTCAACTGATTCTATCCCATAGGGAAAGCTAGTGGCCAAGTAATTGTTTTCTTATTTTTTGGCATTCATTTCCTTTCTCTTTGCCAATTATTCATGCAAAGCTGTCTGTCAAATTAACTTGAAATTATTTGGTTTCAATAAAAATAACACAAAACAGAAAAATTAGAGATAAACAGAAACATTGGGACAAACGCACATAGAAAAAAGTGTCTGTGGGAAAAGTTAAAAACAACTACCTGATAGTTTATTTTGTTTTGATAATTAAACCATAGCATAAAATACCAGAAAACTTTCTACAATGTAATGCACAACTAGAATTGTCCATCCACCCAATTTTGTCCTAAGTTTCAGACATACACATAGTGAAAAACTGGCAGTTTTATGGCTTTAGAAATTGTGGAAGCTTATAAAACATGTCATTAAACATTATCATTTGCATTTTCACACACAATATTGTTTTAAAATATAATAAAAATGATGAAACCAAATGGCTCAAAGGCAAACTAGAATAGTGATTTTTCTACATTGAGAGAATTCTATGAGACTGTTCCTATCACCTTCTGACTCTTGACATTTATCTTTAGGCAGGAAAGTGGGCGGAAAGGCCGTAATAAACAGAATAAAATAATGGTACTGTGTTCACTCTCCCCAACAGAAAAGAAGAAGAGCTATTTCTTCAAATGATTTAAGGTGATTCTATATTAATATCTTACTTTGGAGACGTTATGCAATTTCAAAGTTGTTCCAAACAGGGATTTGCAACAAAAGCAGACGTGCAGCAAATATGTTTCTGTATATAAATGTAATTAAGCTATTTTGGTTTTTTTAAGCCTTTCTCCTTAGTCCTTTATTCTAAGCAAAGTAAAGAGGTTACTGATGGTTCCCTACAGGAATAGACATGTTACACTGTTGCTCACAAATTCCAAAAATGCATTGCCATAGGGGATTTCTGAGCATTGTCAGAGAAAAAAAAATCATACCTACCATACACCTGTTCCAATCTGCAAGTTTTTAGGTTTTATTCCTATACCACCAACATTGGAAAAATTCTTCCTTCACATTTTATTAATCTCCAAAGATGTAACTGTATATTTGTGGATAACATTATTATTAAGCAAGGAAAATTGTACGAAACAGGAAGCAAGACATATTCCACAGTCTATTCATTAATTTCTTACTATACAGTTAATCTCACTGATTTCACACAACATTTGGATAATTCTCTTAATGCAAACAACCTACTGTTCAGGTTGATTTTTTAAAAAGAATCTACACTTCTCAGAAGTATAATCAGAATCCTACATGCACGAAAGCCCAGTGACTTAACTGGTTGTCTCATAAGTTTAGCAAGAACTGAGAAGCTGGTTTACAACACTAAATTAAAGGTTTTCTATATATCTCTTGCTCTTATGAAACAGGCTTGCTAGACACACAGCAGAAATCTGTAGACTGTACTCTGCAGATTCAGCTTGTTGAAAGCAATCTAAGGCACAGTTTTAAGAGTTAACAAAATAATAGATAAAGGATATCTGGCTCTGTAGATATTGAATTAGAATTTCAAAAAGCTTTCAATAGAGCCCTTTTCAGGAGATTATTAAGTTAGTAGCCACAGGAGGCAAAATGAAGTCCTTTCATGAATTAAAAGCTGGTTACAGTAGAAGAAGCAAAAAGGCTAATGGTGGAGTGCTCTGGGGATTAGCAGAAATGATGCTGCTTAGTGTATTATCACAGGCCACAACAATTTTAAATTAAAAAATATTACTCAGAATGATAGAAATTATGGAATATTGCAAAGAATTGAAATTGGCTGACAAAATGAAATGATTTACCAATGTGGTAAAGACAAAGAGATAAAACCAGTAAAAACTCTAAATTGCTTTTGCAACTTATAATGCTGCAGGTTCTGGTAATGCATTGACTAATATTAAGGTCAAATCATGTTGATAACTATGCAAATATATACGAAAGGTGGTTCTTATTTCAAAGACTTGCAGTTAACAGTCTGGTCTGAATTGTAAGAAGCCCAGCCTAAGGCAAAGGTCAACAACACAGGCGGCATTAAGAAAGATTACTTTCAAATATGGGTACTTTCTCGAATAACAGTTTTTAAAGCCATGAAAAAAATGAATGCTTTTTTAAAATTTATTTTTTGTGATACTCTCTTTTCTAACTGCTACCATCTTGAATCTTCTGGAAGCCATAAAACATTCTGAATTGTGGAATACCATTTTGTAAGAAGCCTTAAAGTGATACATACAGTGCCAGCCAAGGAAAGATGATAAAGATTTTTATGGACTCTAATAACACAATCTTCTCCAAGAGTTTCAGGGGAGAAGTTCATTAAGTAAGTAAGTTCATGTAAAGAATGAGGCTTATTTGGGAGGAAAGTGAGAACAGTGAGAACAGTTGTCAGTCTCTACATCTGGAGATCCCCTTACAAGACTTGCTCTCTGCTTGCTCTGTCAGTGGAATGAGTCCTACCTTGTATGTTCTCCTCTCTGAGAAGAGCATTCCAGGAGGAAGGTGTTTGCCACAGAAGGTCAGGTCATCCTCTGGTGACTCATTTTGGTTCTACTAATGCCACATTGGCACTGCAATGTGCCACATTGGCCTACTTAGGGGTTCTTGACTGGAGCTAAACAAAAGTTTCTGCTAACTGAACAGAATTATCTGAGCTGTCACAAAGAGGAGTACTCCTTAGAGAAGGCTGGTGGGCAACTTCACCTAATTTTGGATTAATTTAAGTTTGCTGCTTTTGGTTATACCCCTTCCATGATTAATCCAATGGGCACACAGAAGCTGAGATCTACAGTATTTTAAATGCATATAGTAAAATCTAAATGATTTATAGTACGGATTCAGACGATGGAATAATTTGTCACAGCAAATTGTGTTACAGAAAATACAGCAAAGCAAGTCACTACTGTCAGCACATTTGCTGAACTTACTTCTAAAAGGACATCAACACAACAAAATCAGTTTAAAAATCAAAACACTGACATCTAGTCAATCTCTTGCCAGACTTAAACTATTCCATTTTAAAAATCAAGTCATAAATGTAAGTTAGATGCACAAACTACTGGACATTCCTCAACTTCCTAGAGGCCCTAGCATAGGACTTCTAACTGAACTTTACTTTCATACTGATTAAGTTTAATTAAAGAATAAATATGTGTAAAGGTGACCCAATTACTCAGGTCTTCTAATTGTATATCTCTAGAGCTAATATAACTAAGTAACAAACCAAATTTCAACTGAGTTCAAGAAACATTTAGTTTGCAACCAGCACATTTTGCTCAGTATATGTATTTTAATGGTATTTCATGTAAAAAGGCATCACGGTAATATTTAATACTATTTAGGATATTACATATGGTGAAATGTATAAAAATACTTGTTTTTCGTGAGGGTGGATAAGGTTACTCCAGTAGCTGGTATATTTTAAGATGTTGTGCTGGGATAGAGTTAATTTTCTTCACAGTAGCTCGTATGGGGCTATGCTTTGGATTTGTGCTGGAAACAGTGTTGATAATAGAGGGACGTTTTCGTTACTGCTGAGCAGCGCTTACACAGAGTCAAGGCCTTTTCTGCTTCTCACCCCACCCCACCAGCGAGGAGGCTGGGGGTGCACAAGGAGTTGGGAGGGGACACAGCTGGGACAGCTGACCTCGACTGACCAAAGGGACAGTCCATACCATATGACGTCATGCTCAGCATATAAAGGTGGGGGAAGAAGAAGGAAGGGGGGGATGTTCAGAGTGATGGCGTTTGTCTTCCCAAGTAACCGTTCTGCGTGACGGAGCCCTGCTTTCCTGGAGGTGGCTGAACACCTGTCTGCCCATGGGAAGTAGTGAATGAATTCCTTGTTTTGCTTTGCTTGTGCGTGCGGCTTTTGCTTTACCTATTAAACTGTCTTTATCTCAACTCATGAGTTTTCTTACTTTTACCCTTCTGATTCTCTCCCCCATCCCACTGGGGAGGAGTGAGTGAGCAGCTGCGTGGGGCTTAATTGCCAGCTGGGGTTAAGCCACAACAGATGTGTGCGCCTCTTTAACATCTGAATTCTTCACTCTCCTGGAATAGATTATAGACACAAGAAAAAACATATTTCCAGCAAGGTGAAGTCAAGCATACATAAAAAGTGTCTGACCTACCTCATGGCTTCCTCAGAGCCACAGGAACTAGATTAAGCTCTGTACTGACTAACAGAATTTCTTAAAGGGGGAAACTTTGGTTAAATCCTTACTGATGTTTAATACCAAGGGATTTTCAGAAAGTGCCAAGAAGCTGTAAGGGGTCTGTGGCATATGTTGACAAAGTAATTGCATAGCTGATTGTCTTTTGACTGACAGCTCCTGAAAGTCATCCCGCAACTTTTAAAGTGATTTAGTGGTACATCCGTTTGGGAATCTGTTCCACTGGCCCAATAGGCTCATTTTGGTTCACTTTCCCACGTATGAAAATGACATTCCTCCCCAGAAAAGATCGTCTGAACATTTCCAGATAACCATCCAGAATCCAGAAAGATACTAAAACGTATTGGGACAGTTACCACGAATGCTGTATATCTAGGGGAGGAACTCTTGCATCTTACTAACAAAGAAATTCTGCAATCAAATCTTCCTGAAACAAGCTGGAGAGAGCAGGGCCACAATGTGTGAATCTTCACTAACTTCAGGAATAACACAGAGGGAAACCAAAACATTCTCACTGCATGTCTGAGGAGCATGGACCAAGAGCAGTTTTGGAACAGAGGACTGTCTAAGAATAAGAGGTCAACCATGAGAAATCCTTTGTCCCATGGCCTCCAAAAGTCCAAGAAGATGGCTCTGAAGTTACTTCACACTTTTCAGTCATGGTCTAGTGGAATGAAATACCTGAGACAATGCGCTAGCAATGCTGAGAGGTCCCCAAAGGTAAACTGCAGACAGGTGAATCAAATATTAAATGAACCAATTCTAGACATTGACAGAGCCTCAGAAATGGAAGGGAATACTGCACCATCTGCTGGCTGATACCAAACACTGTGAAGGTGTTGTCCTCTCTATTTCAAGAGTGAACTACGAAACAAGATAGCCAGGATATTATTGTAAATTTCATGGTCAGATTTTGGAACAAACAGATTGGGCTACCATAGAAAAGTTAAAATCCTCCCCTTATGAAAATCAGTGTTATTCCAAATAAGTCAAAACTCAAGACTAGCACATAATTTTCAGAACTGATAATCTACAGCATGACTAATAGATGTTTGCATAAACTATAGCTATACTTAAAACCAAAACAGAGCGGGAGTCATTCTCTGACCCTGACACACAGTAGTGTGGAAGAGGTCATTTCTCTACAGCTAAATGCTTTGATGTACAAAGCAGGGTGGTTGCCTTTAAATTGTATACTGTGAATAGTCTCAGTAGTTGCTTACCCTGAATCATGGATGAGCATTATCTAGAAAAAGAAGCCCCAGACAAAGTCATACCAGGGACTGTGCTATCTGCGTACTTAACAGTGCTGTGTCAATGCTCAAAGCCATACTATGACCCTGTTAGTTTTCTAGGATAAATGTGGAGGGTGGCATGACTTACAGAAACGGAGGTGGAGCGAAGAACACAAATACATTTGCAGAAAATAAATCAACAGAAGTCTGCTTGCATAACTTTTTAGTATTATATTAAATATATCAAAACATTTATGAGCAAAATGTTTGGTACAGATGTATCACTCAAGACTATTAAGCAAGTTGAGTTGAACAGACAATATTACTCTCAAAAAGTTAAAAATAAACCCTGCTTTAGGAAGAGATTACAGTCGCTTGTGGCATCTGACATGGGTGTCTGTGAAATGAGTCATTGAACACAACTGTTACATTGATGGTGTCACTGAAAATGGCATTTCACAGTTGGAAAGAAGTCTTCAGATGACTTTCAGTCAATACATCCATATGACCTTCACTGGTTTTTTTGGAGATCGTATGTTGCCAACAAATTCAACAGAAACTTAAATATTGAAATTATTCATTTGCTTCTTTGTGGAATATTCATTTAACTGTGATCATTTATCCAGCTATAGTCATTTGGATTTCAATGCAAAATGCCATGCCAGCCCAAACAGTAGTTTTCTTCAGATATTGGATACAATGTTAGTGTTGTGATAACTGAACACACCCATACCAATCAGATAATTCAACGTTTATACATATGATTTTTTTTTCTTTTCAAACACTTTGTTGGCCATAGCTATATTCATTCACAGTTAAGTAGCACAGATAAATAAGTAATGTCAGTAAGTTGGACATAAAAATTAAATGGACTAAAACCAATGTCAAATATAAAGGTAAGATTACAAGCTTAAAAAACACCTACTTGGTTCCCAGGTCATATGAAATAAAACTGTATAATAGGGGGAGAAAGGAAGTTAATGTAGGTAAAATAAGCAACTGTCTTTGGTTTGGTTTACACTGTTTTGTGTGTAAAAGTCCTATATTGGACTACTTTGTCATGTCAGTACTTACACTTGATTTATGTGGACATATGGTTTTATGCCCAATTTATAGTTATGTTCTCAGTTCTCAGGTCCTATGTATTTTTGTTTGTTAAAAGGGTTTTAGAGTTTGGGGTAGCCCTATTAATGCAATCATCATTCCTATGTAGTCTCTAAAGGGAAAAGAAAGTAACTTTGAGAAGCAGAGACTGACAACTAAGATCTGGTCATTATCCATTTAATTAATTTTTCTCAAATACAAACATCCAGAAGTCATTAAATCCTAACAATATAAATTCTGCAAATCCATGCAAAGTAAATGGAGGCTGTTCTTTTTTTTTAAAGTAATCTTCAAAATAAAGTTAATGATGATGGTAAAGACCTCTGACTAGCAAGGCAAGATCACTGAAACCAGTAGAAAAGCTCACTGCTACAGTACAGATCCTAATGGACAGATAAAAAAGGTCTCAGGATGGAAGTAGACAACCAAAGAGAGCTAAAAAATTAGAATTTTTATTTGAATACTGGGATATCCTAGATAGGTTTTTAATGTGAGAGTCGAACTTCTCAAAAATAGATGAAAATGCAAGAGTATGTGTCGATAGAGTTGTTCGAAATTCAGGCACTGCTGACATCATCAAGTGCAGAAGCTTCACAGATACTAGTGTTATGAATATCTCCTAATGAAATTATGGTCTGAATAAGTTGCAGTATAGTCGGACTGGGAAGAAATGCGTTAAAAATTCTTTGGAAAAATAGTTCAAAGGCAATACATAGGAGGCTAAATACACTATCACTAATCAATTTGAGTTGACTGAATTTGTAGATATACTGATCTGCTGAGCTAATATATTACAGAGTGGTTTTGTAGACTAGAGCTTGATAAGACACACTGTATAAATAGACTTCACTAATACAACAGGAATCTCAATTTTTTAGAAACCTCAGGAGACAATGATCATGCAATGAAGAAATTCCTTGTGCCTTTTCTTCCACAGACCTATTTCCTTAGCAATCACTATAATGTGGTGTGTTTGCCATGCAGTATAGTGTAGCCTTAGCAATCTTACTAGGAATTCTACACTTATTTTAGAGAAAAAAAAAGAATAAAAAAGCAGACAGGCTACCACGGACTGAGTCCCAAAGCAGTAGCACTACACTTGGGCTTTAATCACTCAAGTTATCCCACTGTCTGCTTAGCTATAGTGCTATGCAATGCAGAAAAGTGTAAATTATGATCCATTTTTTTAACCATTATACAAATATTTTCAATATTGGTGTATTTTATTAAAAGTTCACTAAAGCTTTTGCGTATCTGTATCAATTTTTACATTGTTTTAATGTTACTTCAGTAACTTAATTTGCTGTCTGGAAGATGCAGTGAAATAAGTGGGTGTGTCAATGACAGATTTTTCTACATGACTCTCTCCTTGGACTAAGCTGAGGCATTTGCCCAAACCATTACATTAGCACTGTCTGTATTGTCTCAGCATTGGGCCAGAAAATTAATTTTGCTGTGTAACAAGCTAAACACAAAAGCTTGTCACTACAATTTTTTCACAGATTTTGTTTTTTGGGAGTATGTTTTATGTGTCAATGAATGAAGTCTTACTTGTCAGCCTACTGCAATAAGCTTCCAGGCTGCTTGTAAGCTCGGTTGGGATTGAAATGTACTATAAAGGCTAATACCAACATATATTTATATGAAATGTAATATAAATGCAAAAAGTGGAATAATAGATAAGATGGAAAACAGAATCTGATAAAGATTTTTATTAATAGCTGTCGAATGGGCTGTGGAAAGTAAACTTGAAAACAAGGTGCATAGACATTGCTGGAACACTATAGAAAACCTATGACAATATTCTTTTTTATTATTTCCCATACCATCATTAAGTATCAGTTATGCCTAACAATACCTCAAGAGTCACACAGTTATCCAAATTTCTGCAGGAATCCAACAAAGTTTTAAGTGGGTAATTACTCATAATCCTCTTAATTAATTTTTAAAAAAAGTAACAAATGTTTTCATTATTTGAATACTCTAAATTATATTTGATAGACTATTCAGTGGCTGCTACAGTACTTACAGCTTTGTTCCTATAATATGAAATTCAGTAAGATCCATTAAACCTTATGATATAACAACTTCATCTAATCCCACCAGACAAGCATTCAAGATGGATATTCTCACAGAATAATGAACACTAAAAATAATTAAACATATTGAGATTTAAGTGATCATAATCAAATTTCAAACTTAATACTCTGTTAAGATTGATGTTTCTGTTTTTGTCTCTCATGGCATTATCATTATAACAAAAGATGTCTTCTTGAGAATACCTAAAGAGACCAAAATAAGATTTTTAATATTTAGATACTAACAGTTTCCAGTGTAAAAAAAAACATTCTATTCCATTTTAATAATTGAAAATTATCTCATATCATATGCCAGGTCTGGAATTTCAATGGAGAATTAGGGGACATGGTGTTAGGGCAATTCTCTATGGGAATTGGAGACAGAAGCTTGTTTTTTTATAACTGAGCCACTAGTTCAAGCTTCAGTAGTCACCTGTGCAAATTCAATTGATGTTCCTAGTTCATCATCACAAGTAAAGTGAACTTGTCTGGCAGTCAAAGGATGATAAGTATTGACCTGTCATTTCAGAGAATTAATTTACTTTCTAAAACCAGAGGCCATGTCTCCATTTCAGACAGAGGCAGAATGGTTAGGGAGTTTGGCACACGCTGTAACCCCAAAGACTGTTATTTGTGCACGTGAGCACTGCAAAGAGGAAGGAGACAGTGGAAAAAATGGAAAAAAAGAGAAAGTGATAATAGCTAGCAGGTTTAAAAAAGAGAAATGTAATTCTGTCATTCTGAGTCAGAGCAGCAAACTCTCTCATGTCTCATACTGGCTAATACTGATACTTCAGAAGAATGAGCAAGAAATGCCTGTTAAAAGCATGTTTCTCTCCAACACTGAGAAACGAAGCTTATAAGCAGGATGTGTATATCTTTCAAATTTTCAAAATTTTATTTAACCAACAATTAAAGTTCTGATTCTTGATATGAATAACTTCGTAGCCTCAGTGGTTTCCTGTAAGGATACTTTTCATTGCACAAGGATTTCTTATGCATTGTATAGTCAACATTCGATCTTTTCTTAATTTCAAACTTGTAAGCATTGTAGTTTCTCTCATCACTATTTAGAAGTATTTTGTCTGCCAGTGAAGTATACCCTCAAATAAAACTACAAGAGAGAAATTTCAGGCCTGTGACAGTAATACCCAATCCTTCAATTTCAAATCACCAGGTAAACTTAAGTTCTAAGGCCTGTCCAGTAACCACACAGAGGCTGTGACCAAGGTGGGGTTTAAATTGCATGTGAAACAAGAATAGCTTCCAGCTCCTCAGCACAGGGTAATTCTTAGCTACTTCCAGACTCCATGTTAGGGAGAAAGTATGAGGACACGTACCATTTTCTCTCTCAACTTCCATCCTTCTTCAGAGAGAAAGGCAGCTAAACAGGAAGGCTGGAAAGCATTCCCTGCAAAGGCAGGTCCCTCAGTGTCCCAGGATATACTGTGGCAAGCGCCTATTTCACAGTTCAGAAATAACCTAAGATTGTACCATCATATTCATGATAGTTTCGTTCAGTGACCAGTGAAGTCTATGGAAATCCTTGTTGAATCCCAGGTCAGAACCTAAGTCCTCGGCTTATTCCAAGGGCTCATTAGCTACACTAATTTTGAAATAATGGATTATTGTCATGTATTACCAAACTGCTGAAATATCCCGATGTACCAATTTCACGGTACAAAGGAGACAATTTTACATGAGCACTAGCTCCATCACGGTTCAGTCCAGGATCTTTTACTGAAAACAGATACGGTGTCTAATAAATTTCATTTTGAGAGCGCTCACACTCTTTGTGAGACCAAAACAGTAAGAACTCACATTCCAACTTCTCCCATTTGTGGCATAACTGCTGAGTAGGACTAGCTCTATCAGAGCTAGTCTTTTGGAATCATTTAGCCAGGTCTAAGTTTCAGGTACAAAGTTTAAGGCCTGTTTTTTAATTAAACTCTGCATGGTTGATACTGCATTGATAAATACATTTACTCATTCGCAAAAGAAGAGAAAATTCTTGAACAACTAATCCTTCTGAAGATAACAGGCGAGAACATCGAAACTGAAGCTATTTGTATTGTTTCATGTTTCCTTCACTTACAGTTTCCTTGACTTCCTTATCTCCTATACATTCTTGGAATGACAATTTGAAGTCTTTAAAAATAGATCTTTCCGTGCCACAGTGCCTTCAGCTCCCAACAGTATTATTTTATCGTTTTATCATGAGTATCAAAAATATCTTAACTACCATGCTTAGGAGGTTAAAAAAAAAAAGTCAAGGGTTACTAAAAAGTACATCTCAAGGCAAAACCGACTTCTGCTTCTTCATGTAACTTTGGTCAAATACATCCCAAGTAACCTCTCTCAAGAGAAACACTTATAACTAACCTCTTCATAACCTTATGGGCTCCTCACACACAAGAGTATGCTTATCTTACAAAATGTATTTACCATTCTGGGAAAAAAATATTTCTTGCTGTCATGCCAAACGTATTCACTGCAATCACACTAACACTTCAGTTTTGAATTCAGACTTCCTGTCATCTTCAATATGCCAAAACATTGCTGTTTAGCTCTAACACCCAGTAAAGAAGATACTTACCAGAAAAAAAAAACCACAAAACAGAGAAAGGGAATTAACAAACTATCTGTTTGGTGGTAGGGTAGATTTTATATTACAGACAGACAGAAAACAAAGCCATACTTAATCCATCAGTTTGCAAACAAAACAACAAATAACTATAACATCTACACTGAAGGGTAAGTTATCAAAAAAAGCTTCTCATTAGTTGTCAGCTCAGAGTAACTTCAAAAGCAGTCCCTGAGCATCCAATAATAGCTTTCTGACAACCTCCTTATCTCTTACAAGCTGTTGTGAGAGGTGAATCAAACCAGCATGTCATGAAAACTGCTTTCTAACAGTGTAAATCAAAGGAATCACATGCGTCTGATCAGTTAACTACTCCTTTTCAGATCATCACAACAGGTTAAGTTTCTAACATGAAGAATATCATAGACAGACAATCTACTTCTGTCACCTGAACCTGGGTGTTTTACTGTAACAAACACCATGGAAAAATATTAAAGATGATTTAAATATACAATTCAAAACTTCAAACCTTTTTTAACTGAATTGTGATTTCACATTTCCACATTTAAACATTACATTTTGAAAGCAGAGTTAGGAAATTATCTTGGACTAAGCTTTCACTTTCCAGTTCTTTCATGTGACATACTACTACTATCTGCATTCACATCTGCTTTGTAAACATATTTGTATTGACAGCTTCCTGAACACATTGCCTCGATACAAACTCAGGCTGTGAAGGCTGAAATTACTTAAGTATGTGTTGCAGAACACTTCAGAACTCAAGATAAAAAGTCATATACTTGTGTTTAAATATTTTCACTTGTAGAAAAGTAGGTGGTATATGAAAGTTTCATTTTACCTCATCTTTGTAGCTTTTAAATTTACCTGAACATGTAAAATATTATGTATTTTTTTTTTCTTCTCTGCTTATATAGAGAAAGAGAATAAGGCATAGGACATTGGACAAAATCTTTCTGTAAGTCCAAGAGCAATGTGACTTTTGAGTAATAATTATGGTACATTCCAGACTATACAAAAGAAGACCATTACACTGTGGAGCCCATAAAAGCCCATGTGTATAAGTATATAGACGTTTATATACATTCCTTCCTTTTTTTCAACAGTGCACAAAAGAAGTAGGCAGGGAAAGGAGTTTCACCAAGATTTCCGATCATGGTATAAAATACTCTCCAAATGGCAGAGAGAGTAGGAAACCACTGACATGAGCAAAGTGGAAGAAAACACCTAATTTGTTGAAGAAGAAAGTTTCACATCCTCAGCCCTGCAATCTCCAGAAAATCTTCATTAGCTGTGGCACAGTTCTAGAAATGCCCCTAATAAGATCCTCCAGTTTTATTCAGCCTGCCCCAACCACCCACCATATCCAAAGGATTTATCTTTAATTCATCCATTCCCATATAGAATCATAGAACCATTTAGGTTGGAAAAGACCCTCAAGATCATCGAGTCTGATTGTTTACAGTATTAACTGACAGAGAAAAGATCTAGATCCGGTAGTACACATCTAGCTGACTAAAGCATTAAAAAAATTCCTGATTTTTCAGGAACAGATTAATTCAACAAATTTTATTCCATGCATTGTAGATGTAAATATTAGGTGACAGGCACCTGATTGTTCATGCCTTCTGAGAGCTGATATTGTCAGCATTATTTTTTATGCTTTTGAAATTCAAGAGATTTTAGAGAAAGGTGCCAGCTTCAATGCCATCAGTAAAACTCTGCACAACTGATTTCATACCTTGCGAGTCTCATCCAATTTTTCCTTTAATTCACTTCTGTTTGTGGTTTTACAGCCTCTTAATAAAATTCTTCTAAAACTACTAGCATGCAGACAGTGAATGTGACAAGACAAAAATTAAATTGTGAAATTAATACTTTCAAACATCTGAAACATGAGTGCCTGAAATTAATCTAAAAATCTGAAGAGCTGAAATAAACAGCTTTGTAAATGTGATTCCCATATCAAATGAATAAATTTGCTGATGTTGTTAAAAAAGAGGTTTCAGCATAGCATAAGATTTCTGTAACTTCAATATGCATTTGACAGTAAGCCTTTAAGGGTCACAATAGTTTTAAAAAGCAAATGTTTTCTTTTAATTAGTATTAACGACACTTAAAAGATGCTTCTTTATTCACTGAAGAATCCATATTCCAGTAATTTAATAAGACTTTGTTACTGATAAAAAAAGGAATTTGTATAATATGACCCTCTATCATACAGGTCTGAGACAAAAAATCCATTCAAACGTAAGAATAACTTTTGCTGTCATAATATTCTATACCTGCAGATACACTGTGTCCTACAATGACTAGTCTTAAAAGGCTTAAAAGAATCAAGAAAAAACCGCGTATATACACATTTCCACATGCTGTTTTCTTCAGTTGCTCTTATGTTTGATAGTTTTAATAATTCTTTTAACTCATAGTGAAGTTAAAGATGAGGTAATAGGTTGGATCAAGCCTTAGAAAAACTCTTATTTTTAACTCATTTCTTTCAAGAAACTGTATGATCTCTGTGGAAGTAACAGCTTTTCTGACTATTGTTTTGGGCAGAGTATGTTTCGTGTTTGTGTGTGAATGAGGCAGGTCAGCTTTTGAAAGAGATGATAATCAACTTCTAGAAAAAGGACAAAAACTCTGGTGTATATGTTCTAGCATAAAGCTTGAAATTAGGCTTTTAGTGCAGAGTGAAGGCTAAAAAAGCAGGTGTCATGAGTAGAAGCTGGTTTTATTTGTTGAATTCCCCCAGTGTTTAGGAAAGCAGGATTTCACACTTTCTTGTAAATAAACAAAATTGCATTAAAAACATGAACTTCGTTAACAGTTTTTCCTCCTAGCTGGAAAGATGTTTAAAACATTTAACTCTAGTTAATCACTTTGGTCAGATTATATAACAAACAAATAATATGTCTAACTGAAAGAGAATTGTGTCATACATAACATATAAATATACTTGAAGAGGAACACAGTAAGGATACTCATAGGCAAATGAAATAGCCCAGTGGTTATTTTCACATTCACATAACACTGTACTGCCATGCAGTATACTTATCAAAGGATTCATATCAATTCAAGCTGAATAGATACAATAAGTCTTTGAGTAAGAAGATACAAAATGTTCCTTTATATTATGCACCATCTCTCGTTTTAAGTCAGCTTTTCTCTGTATAAAAAATGGTTTTTTCTGTCCAATCACCCCAGTGAAGCCTTCCACTTTTTTTTTTTTTTAAATTCACATTTCTTAGGCTTGTATAATGCAAAACCCTACTCACTAACTCTGAAAAGAAAACAACAACAATGCAAGTTGATTTGGATCACAAATAACAGCTGGAAAAGGCAGACAGAAATAGGAAGTTTCTTCCAGCCAGACTGAGTGGCCAGATTCAGTCATTCTACAGAAATGATCCCCCAACGCAGATTTGTCTAGATTCAGGGCTAAACTCTGGTATGGGGGAGTTGTGTGTGTGTGTTGGTTGGTTGGTTGTTTTGGGGCTAAACAGCAATTGGAGTGAACCAGGATACACTTGAAATCTAGAAAGGCAAGGAAAGAAAAGACCTTGACTAAAAGAGGACCAATAGAGGTCTGTCCCCTGGCTATAGCCAGATATCAGCAAAAACTCTCAGAATATATGGGCATTCAACTAGTTAATTGACAGTGAGTTGGACTTGGGCATGCAGATCATGAGGGCTATAGAACTTGCTACAGAACTGAAATCATTCCGTGTGAAAAAGCAAGCAGCTACTAAAAGAAGATACAAACGTTTACTACTCTCTATATAAACTACTGTTTAACAAGTTTGATGGAAAATGTGACATCATTACGGTTTATCTGAATACTTAGAAAAGCAATATATTTGTTTTCCAAACAAAATAAATTTACAGCGGGGATCTAACTACTGAATACATACTATGATTTATTACATAGACAAGAACAGATACTGCTAGAAATAGAATAAATTTTCCATCAGGCACATTAAAACATAATTTCCAAAACTGTTCTCATATGGAGCAATCTCTACCAAAAAATTCATAAAAATTGTTTTGAAAATTGGTTCTCTGGAATTCAAGCAAGGGGTTTGAACAGACAAGAAAGTAAGGTGACTTCATTTCATCACCCATCTATTTTACTCCTGCAGAAAACAATGCATTAATTCCAGGTTTTATTTTTGGTCCTTTACTAAGGTTTTGGGTCAAAAAAAGGTCAGTATGTAATGAAAAATACAGTTAAAAATATAAATATATTTGGCATTTGAACATATAAAAGATCTTTGACTTTTTCATTAACACTACTTGGATAGCATAATAGGGGTCATTTTATCTTAATTGTGGCAGCCAAGAGTGAAAAAATCTACAAGACATCTTAGACGAAGTAAGCTTTACACTGAACAGTTTACAGAGCACAGGACTAACTAGCATCCTACATTAACAAGCTGGGAAAACATAATGACAAATAGAAGTGAAAGTTTTAGGGTTACATAGCCAGTTCTTTTTTTTGCTCTCCAAGCATAAAATATGGTTATGCTTCTTCAGAGACATGTCAAATTCACAGGTCTTCAAGCTTTCCCTATAATAATTAAAAATTACATTGACTTTAATTTCTCATTGCTTTATGAGATAGTGCCTATATTTTCCTAAGGAAATATAATTCTCTAGTGCAGTTTGTTTGGATTACTTCTGAAAATACAAAAATATGCACTACAGAATGAAAGCTGCTTATGCAATGACCTCTTAGTATAGAAGGTGCCATCTCTTCCTGTTTAAACTTGGATAATTGGTGTTCATTGGTGGGACCACAGAAGAGACAAAATAAGAGACAGCAAAGGTTGTCAGTCAAACACTCTTACAGTTACAGGCAAGCAGTGAGACAGACGACTGATACGTGAGTCTAAGCACCAGTCACTGAAAAATCTGCAGGTGACACAAAATTTAGCACTCTTAATCACTGTCTGCAATTTCACACAAATCAAGTTTTAGGTGGAACAGTGGACTTTGATGATGCACTAACTGCCAAGAAATATATAAAATGACTGAGAACATCCCACTGTCAATATGCTCTTTCATCTTTTATTGTTCTAGGCTAAAGAAAACGCCTAGATTTTTTTTCTCCTAAAATAGACTTGATATATCCTCACCCATTTCAGTAGTCTTCTCTGCACTTGTTCCAGTTAAAAGTAGTATCTTCTGGAAAGAGATTCTGAGAACAGAATACAACCTGGTCTGTGAGGCCTTAGCAGTGCCTTATGTAATGATTGTTTCTTTACAAAAACACCCTGCACATCCCAGAAATCCACTAGCATTTTGGAATTATGCTGGCAGTTTATAGTCACCACAAAATCATGCAACACTTTCATCCCCATTATTTTCCTTGCTTTCTCCTGATGAAGAGTCCATTGTCTGAAGCTGGAGATCTTACTATTCTATTTCATTTTAGTGTAATTGTTTGAGTTTTCAAGGTCACCCCAATTTTTATGGTATGATGATCTGGTCTTCCTCAGTAAAGTTGAAACCTTTCAACTTTACATTATTTAGAACTCTGTAATTCTTCTCCCTTGGTTGCTAGAGGACTCATTAAACATATTGTTCCTAGGTCTGATACCTGCCAAATATTAATAGAAAACTCTTTCCATCCCAATAATTTTCAATTTACCAATCTCCATTTTACCCATCTCTTTATCAGCTTTGAGATTCTTGTATTAATCCTTAATGCCACATTAAATAAATATGTATATATAAAATAACCAAATGCAAAAATAAATGTTTTTTTGAAACAAGACTATATCAAAAGCTTTACTTAAATCAAGACAGACTAGTTTCATTGCATTACACTTAAACCAGAAGTTTTTCAATTAGAAAAAAATGCAGTTAGTCTACCATAATCTATTTTTTATAAAATCATGCTTTATGTTATCATCTTCTCTATTTTCTTCCATGACATTGTCAAACTGATTTAGTTTAGGGTTAGTGTCGAAATTCTAAAAAAACCCCCTGTTTTACTGAATCAGTCAGTTTTCAAGATTTTAGTTTGGCTTCCTAGTATGGTTTTAGCCATACAATCTGGCTACTCATTGTGTTCTTAGTTTAGCCCTGCATCAACTTTGAAAGAGACAGATCAAAGAACAAATATGAATAACAGATTAGAAGTGCATATTCACTAACATTAGAAAATGAGGAATCTGTTGTAATTTTCATCCCTATAGAAGATTTCTCTTTGCCTCGGCCGCTTCAGACACCCTTTTACTTTCCCTAGACTGAACTGCAAACCTCCTGTTTACAAGATGAATAATATCATGGATTATAGCGTCTGAAAATGTACACAGCTTTAACATTCCAAAACTGCTACTATAAGTAGACTTATAATTATTTAATCAGTAAACAAATATTAGTGGTAATTATAGATATATACGTATAGCTATATACAGAGATAGTATCATCATCTGTAGTATTCACCTATCTTTAGTGATAACAGGTTCTAAATTAGTCCTACATGAGCAACGGCCTTCTTCCTGAAGCTGAGTTATATGAAGAAGATATCAACTGACCTGTTTAGACACTTCTGCAAGTATGATTCCTGAAGATCTACTGAAGTTTTCCATAAATATCATTTTGCAAGGCTGATTTGTCCGGGAAATGTCTCTGACCTCTAATGAATATGATCACTGATGAATAGTAATTGACTAACATTTTCCTGCTTCATAACACTTAACACAGAATGCTGTATGAAAGACCATACAGGCAGGAAATAACATTGAATATATTTAGCAAGGGAATCCACTCAGGTTGGAAAAGTGCTTTTCCTTTGTGATGCAAAACTCAAGCTTTAGCAAAGGTATAAAATCACTAAATATGATAAACTCCTTTCTCTTATTTGCAATGTACAAACAAATTTTAGTGGATTACCAAATCAGTTGAACGTGTACTTTCGAAGTCTGGGCTAAAGCTGCCACAAAAGACGCACTTAGAAGATACCAAAGAAGGTGGTGTAGAGCAGACAAAACAGACAAAACAAAGCTATATTAGACTCTCTTCCTGCCACTGTTTGTATCATATTGTTGAAGACGTAAGGGTGAAAGACCTGCTAAGGACATGTGATGTTGTTATACTTTCTTAGAAAAGAAATTATTTATTTTACCTCTTTCCTTAAAAAAAACCCCCAAAACTCACAACCTGTCATGGTTTAATCCCAGATGGTAACCAAATACCACGCAGCCGCTTGCTTACCCCCTCCCCTCCCTGGTGGGGTGGGGAGGAGAACTGAAGAGAAAGGAAAACTTGTGGGTTGACATAAAAACAGTTCACCAGGACATTAATAAAAATATATTAATAATGATAATGATAATAGTAATGATAATAATAATATATAAGGATAATAGAATATATATAAACCAAACTATGCACAATTTCTCACCACCCGACGACCGATACAGCCCGTCCCGAGCAGCAGGCAGGGAGCAGGGGTATCCCCCCCCAGCTATCCCAGAACAGCAAGTTCCAGAGAGAGCAGGCGAGGGAACAAACAGCCAAACGAATGAACGACAAGGTCTGAATGAACCAAAAAAAGGGAAAAAGAAAGGAAACTGGCCCACCAGCCGACCCTCACTTACACCGGGCATGACGTCTATGGTATGGAATACTCTCTTTGGCCAGTTTGGATCAACTATCCTGTCTCTACCCCTCCCAAGTTTTTGCACCTGCACATTAGCAAAACCCGGGAAACTGCAAAATGTCCTTGATCGTTTAGCAGCAACCAACATCAGTGCACTATCGCTGTTCTTCACATACTAAATCCAAAACACAGGAGCTGCTGGAGACAAAACTAGCTCCGTCCCAGCCTAAACCAGGACACACCCCTAGGAATTTACTTTAAAAAATATTAAAATAAACTTATTTCAGAAAGTCATTAGATTGAAAAGTCAACAGCTCAAAAAACATGGATTCAATTGTCTGTACAATGTTATATTGCCCCTTTGTGTATCACCTTCACCACTGCACTCCTGTTTTTCATACTTTAAACCTGACATTCAATGCAAAGAAAGAAGGTGCAAATGATCAGAATTTAAGTTATTCGGGCAGCTGTAAGTCTGGTACTTCCTGACGTTCAAGTTCTTTCTTAAAGCTACATGTCAAATAATGCTCTTCCAGCATAGCTGTCATATGTAATCCCATGAGATGACATTATTAAAATTTTTATTATGCATTATTCCATATTGTAGTTAGTCATAAAGTTCTTTGATTATCTACATACTTAGAATGGACAGTTTACTAAAAAGGACAACATATGTTTATAAAAAAAGATCATCAAGTATCACTGCTGTGTCATAAAATATAGGGGTCATTATGAATCATGGAATAGCCAGTTATTTCTTTACATTAACTATTTAAAACTTACACTAAGCATATAATGTGATTTTTGTCTTAAGCTAAATTATCTATGAGATCTGGAAGACAACCTTAACCAGGGGACTGTCGTGAAGTAGTAGTGAAGACTGTGAAGTAGGTTTTTGTCCTTTTTAGACATTCTTTCCAATAGAATAGAATAGAATAGAATAGAACAGAACGGAACGGAACGGAACGGAACCGAACTAGACTATTTCAGTTGGAAGAGACCTACAACGATCACCTAGTCCAACTGCCTGACCACTTCAGGGCTGACCAAAAGCGAAAGCTTGTTCTTAAGGGCATCATCCAAATGCCTCTTAAACCTTCACAGGCACGAGGCATCAACCACCTCTCTAGGAAGCCTGTTCCAGTGTTTATGAGTTATGCAATTCTTCACTCATCTTTGTTTTCAACGGTGATGATACAGTCCTAAGTTAATAGAAGCTGAAAATAAAAATTCTATTCCACTCAGTGCTAAAAGCAGTTTGCAGCATAAAGGAATTTTAACAAATGTGAAGAGCAAAGAGATTTTAAAACATTACTGTGTTGATCTTCTTGTTAAACAAAGGACTTCTGGGAAGGGACACAAATCCCTGTACTGAAGTCAGTATTTGAAACGTCTCTTAAGTGTGCAGGAACACAGCATTAGGGGCAAACACAGTAAGTTTAATGCACAGATAGGTGACATCATTTTATTTCTACTTCCAACAGCTGAGCTGGAATAAAAGGAAGTGTTAATCAGTATCAAATACCTAATATGTAAAAGGTATTAACACTGGCATCAGATATTGATCGCCTTAATTGATACAAGACTGAAGAACTGTTGGAAGGTGTGGAGTAGGAGAAAAGAGGAGAATGAAGAAAAAAAATCAACTTCTAATCACAGTGTTTTCCAAAGAAAAAAATATTTTTTTTGTGATAGCACTCCCTAGGTACTGCTTAATAGTAGTAGGAAGAATTAAACAGTTTTGGTTATTCATGAAGTGAATTAAAACTAGTTCTATGAGACTGTTTTGAGACAAATTGTATTGCAATTTTTTTCCAAAACTTTTTTTCACTGAGATCTAGCAATATTCCTTAAAGCTGGTCACCTATAAATGAATTAAAATACGTTTATTTTTTAAATTAAGACTATTGTCTCTCCATACCTCTTTACTTTTCATCTCTTTCACCAGCTGCCCTTTCTGCCTACTGAAACACCATCATTTCCACTGCTTGCAAAAATTTCAATTTTATCCTTTTGAATAAAGAATGCTTCCAGGGATTGACATTATTTCACATCAACCGTTCTCCAGAAAGGGTTAAAATGCGTTCTTCAACATACCTGCCTATAAAGTTGGCAACACATCAAACATTTCTTTCCATTTGGGTTTTTGTTTGCATAAGTTTTGTAACAAAGTCATTATAAAATATACTAAACATATCAATTAATTGCTAGTGAAAATAAGACTTGAGTTTCTAAAAGAAGATATTAATTTTTCTCTTTACTATAAAAATCTTTATTTAAAATTCACAATTTAATTTTAACTTTGAACTTCTCTTTAGATGATTATTTGGCTATATTTGTTCTCTTATCTAGTAAGAAGACAAATGTTATCTCTCAATCCTCTAATATTATATATGACCATCTGGCCAAATTAGGCAAGGAAAATGGAAGACAAAGGCTGTAGATGTTACATACACCAGAAGGTCTTTGGTACAGGATACATGCATCTGATTCATAATTAGTCTCTATGGAGCTCAGTGCCAAAAAATACCACAATATCACACTCAAAGATTTCAAATAAGTATACCTCAAGACAGACAGAAGCAAAGAGATTAATTAAGTGAAAAACATAGCTAGAATACTCTTAAATATAAGTGAAGTTTCAGTTGTGAAAACTAACTGAAAGTTTTAAACTTTAACTCTGAATCTTTCCTTCTACTTTCAGGACATAATGGTAAATATACCCAAATTGTAAACTTCTGCCATCCATAAAACATAGAGTAGCTTTTATTGTGCTTGATCACATTACAGTGCAGCTGTTTTCTATTCCAAACAGAAAAAGATGAATTTAAAATGAAGTTGTTTGCTTGAAATAACTTAGTCCCTGTTTTTAATTGTTTTGACGGTAAAAAGAAATTGTTATACACACAAATGAATATCATGCTTTGTAATACTGGTATAAATGAATAGCACTTGCTAAAGGATATATCAGATGATAGACACATTTTCTACAGCCTTCGTTATCACCAAGCATATTTCAGAGCTGGAAAAGTGTTCTGTGGGCATCTGTCTCTTTATTTATATGCATTAATGTTTTGATCCATTATAAAGGACCTCTAAAGGCACGATGAAAAATCCTGAACAACGTATGAACAGGCAATCACACTACCCCTTAAAATGCAAATAAATAGATCCAGGAAAAGTAGAACAGTAGTAGATTATTAAAATAATTTCTTCACTTGAGACAAAATGACAGAAAAATGAAAGTTTAAATGAAAGTTTAAATAAAGTAAAGTTTAATCTTTTCTCTCATGAAGAGCAAAAGAAAGTGTGGGACTCATTGCCTGTTAGGGAATGAAATGAACCATACAAACTTCACCAAACCTTTCTGTAAACACTGGGCAGTTGCTGCCACCAATTCAACTCCGCTACCAATTTTTCAATTACCAAAGGTAAGAAAGATAGAAGTTGTTTCAAGTTTCATCAGGAATGGATAGTGTTTCCTAACATGTCATATATGAGGCTTCAGAATAAAAGAATGTTTGACAAAACTAATGGGAGGGGATTTGAAGGAATTTGCATTGGTTGGAGAAGGAACCTGATGTGAGAAGTTTGGGGAGACTGAAATGGGAACTTTGATGGAATTATCTTATTTTCTCAGGATTGTGTGTGTTTGCAATTTGTGGGAAATACTGACATTTTCTGTGATGCAAAAATACCTTTTTAATCCATAAGAATGTTGTTTAACAACAACAACAATTGTTCCTAGTTGCTAATTAAAACTAACATTCCCAAGGAAAACAATATTGCCAGCAAGTAACTGTGGACTTCGGAAGCTTCAAGTCCCTATTTCTGGAGCAACGAATATAGTTGTACGGTTTCAATTGTCTTTGAAGATTTTGCAACACAGTCCACATGACATAGACATGTATTAGAGATGTGGGAGCTGGAATATTGGGCTTCTCAGTGGCTTATCAGGAAACTGGATAGATTTATAGTGGGAATTTGCTGTGATTCAAAAGTTCATTTTGACAATGCTTCCACAAAGTACTTTTGAGTAAAACTGGAGTTTTTTTCAGGCAAAATTCATTTTTTTAGGAAAATTCTGTCAATTTTATTTTGAAATACCTTCTGCAAATCTGAACAATCAAAAGCTAAGCTTCAAATATATGCTTAAATCTGTACATAAGGGAGTAAAGTGTTATTGTCACCATAATACCACATTCAGTTAGGCTCATCAAATATGAAGCAGACTGAAAAAAAGGGGACACATTAACAGGTTGCTCTCCTTTAAGGGTTCTGTGTGAAACTTCTTTCTCTGGCCAAACTTTATGCTTAGTTAAAAACTCAGTTAACTTTGTGAGCTGTATTTTAAATATTTTCCTTCTGGTCCTGCTTCTGGGGTCATACAGTACTTCTGTAAACATAGTATCTGTAGAAGATGTCCTGTTAGTGACATGCCTCACTGTGTTCAAGTGAGGCTGCTTTCAGAGGATGTTCAAAGTTTATGGTCTATCCTGTGAACCTCAACAAGATATTGTAACTGTTACTCAAAAATACCATTTGGCTAATGATGCTCAGTTGTTGATGACCTTTGCTGTATTACTTCTGATATGGAAATGTGTTCCATCTTCTCTCATAAATTGGAAACTTTAATCGAGATTGGAGATTATATTCAGAAAGCAGAGTTAAAGAAATAAAAAACAATTTAGAAATTTACATGAAAGTATTCCCAAAAATGTCACATTCTTCTTGGGTAATTACTTCTCTGTTTCCTAGATTATAAAGTTCACCAGAGGAAAAAATGTGATCTGGAGTCTGAATTTCACCAGTTTTCATACTTCATCAATCACGACCCCCAATAATACAGACTTTTCAAGGCATATGCTTACTGAAGTTATTCAATCTTTTTTTCTTTGTGGGGTCTCTGTTGCTGTAACTGAAGCTAGGTAACCAAATTAAAAATATTTTTGTCACTAGTGTCAGATATGACTCAAATGCCACAATAGAAATAGATCTACCAAATAAGGAGTTGATATTTTTATATAATCACTTCTCAGAGTAGATGTTTATTTTGATGCTGTCAAGATTTATTTCTACTTTATATGAAAGATGTTTTGCGACAGGAAAAATACATAGCCTAGATACTGAACTGCAAAATGATTAAACAAAATATATTTATATTTCTACATATACACACACATACATTTATTATACACATACATATATATGTATATAAAAGTAAGTCCTCTTCCTTTGGCAAAGGTAATGTCTCAGATGAGTAGGCAATTTTCTGACTATTCAGTAGCCTTATGTAAATATATGTATCTTCACTATTTCTCAACAATTTCAAAGATTACTTCAAAAATAAAACCAGTATCATTAGATTTTGACAAAGACTTCCTGCAGCTTCAAAAAAATATTTTTATAATTTATTTGAGAAATTGAATGAGATTTAATGCAAACACTTCAATAGAGTGTCTTTCACTGAACATTCTCATGTTACGAATAACATGATATAGCAATCAGGATATAACTATCATACGTGCATTTACATTGGCTGAGAGAAAACACAGCAAATTCTTGAGTGGAATAACTCATTTAGTAAGAGTTTATCTTATTTTCTCCACTTCTCTGTATTAAACCTATGTTTATTCCACTTAATTACTAGAATAAAAGATTTACAGGCCCAAGACAAGAACCGAGGTCATCCCTACACTTGTACTTAGAAAACCCCAGATGACCTTCATCCTCAGCCCCTTTCTCCTGGGTGGGTTTTTGCCGGGAATCTATTTCCTCTTTCTCTTTCTTTTTCTTCATTGCTTTTTAAAATGCAGTTTCAAATCTGCTATTTTCTACAAACCCCTTTTCTCAATTTCTGCTAATCCCTTTTTACTCTCCCTGCTTTTTTCTGTACAGCTTTTTCAATCTTCTCTCCTCTCTAAATGTTCACCTCATCTACTTCTACTTTCTCCATTCAAATCATATCAGCTTTCCCAAAGACTGGAAAACTGGAATGCAGAAATACAAAACAATATGCATTGTCATACCACTTCTCACCTTGTAAACCGTTATACTTTCTTAATCCTAGGCCTATAACCCTGCTGCAGCTTCATGTCTTCAAATTAATTAATGTACCTCACTCAAAACATTCTAAAGAAACAAGTACATTAATGAATCCTTTTGTTACGTATTACCCTGCTATTAAAATTACTTCCTTCACTTGCATTTCAATCCATTTGATACTTGTCCTCTTTTCAGAAATTATTCTACAAGCTTTTTTCCTACCTATGTCAGGCTAGCAATTTTAGCTGAGCTTTCCAGCTTTAACAATTAATGTATGATACATAAATTTTCCTACCAAAATATTTTTTTTTAATGTTACCCCCAGAAAACCCACGGAATATCAGTAGGATGTTCAATAGGTCGTTCATATGTTTTATCATATCAGTTACGTAAGATGGAAGAAATTGCACCCTTTACCTGGGTGAAATACAACCGGTTCCATATTAATTTCATGATGGTTGATTTTTAATGGAAAAAGAAGATTTAAAGAAGGATAAATGCTTTAGGGTCAAAAGCCAAAACCAGAAGACTTCTTTTGGTGCTTTTTATTGGTTTATTTGTTTGCCTTTTAAAACTGAGATGGTTCAATTTCAGCTGACCCACCATAGCTGCATTTTCTCAGTGAACGTATTTACAAGTCTCTCATGTTTTTCAATAGTCTAGCAATGTGAAGTAATGCACGTATTCTGTTGAACATCTTCAGTGACCTAACTCTTCTATCTATCTATCTAATCTAGTGTATCTAGCGAAACACTGTGCTGTGAGGTACACACTGAAATACTTAGGCATTAATCTTACTGACTTCAGTGAAAATGGTTTATCATTAGGAATTCATGAGTTCAATCCAAATATTTTGTGGCAAAAAGCACCACAAGCAAAGAGTACATGTATTACTGAAGAGAAAGAGACAGACAACTGTAAGTTCACTATATTGGATTTGGATACAGAATTAAGAAATACCAGATATCTAGGTTTAAAAAAAAAAAAAATTAAAATCTCTGTTTTCTACTGAATTCCTATGTTGGGAGTTTATGACAATTCTTCCCCACAGTAAAATACATTTTAATCTTCTAATTTAGTTGGGTATCTGAGCAATAGTGCCTAGTAATTTCTTTCTTAAATGTCTGCCAATTTTCAAATATGTATTCAGGTCTCCTTAATAGGTTTTGTTTCTTTTATTTCGGGCCATAAAGTTCCATGTCACTGTTTATTGCTGTAGTTTGATCTCTCAAAGAAAATACGCAAAATTATATTGGCATTGCTAGTGCTTTCCAATATTTTACAGATAAGGCTAGGTTTAATATTTGATATAATAAACATAAACACAAACTCCAAACATCTTAAAAGAAACTTTTAAATAGAAAGTAATCAGAATATAAAAGTCCTATCAGTTTATTAGGTAGATACTGATTTAAGCAGTGACTGCAAGTCAAATATACATTTTTAATAAAAAGGTACTTCAGTCTAGATAGCTTTGTGTCTTATTCAAATTCAATATGCAACTATAAGAAAGAGAACAGTCCCATGATTGTTTGATCACAGACCACAAAAGAATTCATCAGTTTATTTTGACTTAAAAATACTATTGGAGAATTTTTCTCTGACAAGGCTGATTTAGATAGTAAACAATGATCTGCATTCATTACTGCAGGAAAGATATCTATGAGATCTAGGTTAAAAACTAATAAATCACTTTTTTATTGCTTAATGCAGCAGCTGAGAATAATAGGAAGTTACAGACTTGCAGTTTTACTGTTGGAATGTTTCAGGTCTTTCTCAGAAATACAAACACAAAATCCACATACCCTAAAACATATGCTGTTTTTTTCCCAAAAGAACAAAGATTCTAGGCATTCTTTGATAATGATTCTATGGATAATAATAAACACATAATAAAAATAGGTGCTAAAGAATGTTGTTACTTTAGAAAGATTACAAAAACTGAAAATTATGGTATGAATTGTGTAAAGACCTGGTTTCCAATACAAAATGGTTTTCCCTGTATGGTAAAGCACTATTTCAATTTGCATATAAACAGACTTTTAGATGCAGGAGCTCCAGCAGTCTAATCTGCTTAACTCATAATGGACTTCCACATCATTTTCAGAAAAAGAGACATCCTTCTCCTACTGAGTTCCTCAAAAATTCTACAAAATGGACAGGACAAAATGTTAACTACAGCCTGTGTCCTGCTCATTACCGAAGTAACTGAATGAACACATGACCTGAAATGTAATGAATGTTACTAAATGCAAAGCAAGCCATACAGGTGGAAAAAAAAAAACCTCCTCCAGCAAATTGGCTAAATGACCTCAAGAAAAAGGCCAACTCATCAATCACTCACAAATAAATAAAAAAGACTGTGCTCATTAGGGAGCTGTGTCTAAGCAGTAAACAAAAAGTTAGAATTTAGAAAACATGGAATAGAAAGAAGTACAGAAAAAAATGTAATGCCAATCATGTGGAATATTGTAGGAAGTAATGATCACTTCCCTTCAAAAGAAACTTCAGGATTAAAGAGAGTTCAGAGATAGTGAAACAGTGAGACTGGTTAAGGATTCAGGCAAAAAATCTCAGGAACTGAAAAACTGTGATTGATTACTTCAAAAAGGTGATGAATAAAAATGATTCTATTGGAAATATATGAAATAATGAATGGTATATGTGAAGATAGATTGGGAACTTCTGTTCTTCCTGCTGCAATGAACAGTGGAGCAGTCAGTGAAATTAAGAAATGGAAAAAAAAATTTTTTTAAACAGTCAATGTTTATTCATAAGTTGCATAATTAATGTATGGAACTCGTCATATAATGTTGTTGCAAAAAAAAAGGGAGGCTCAAATGACGGAATAATCATTTGACTATCTTACTGAAAATATATCAAATCATGAATTTAATAATACAACACAATAACACAACAAAAGACATAAAAGTCAATCCTTTAAAAAGTATTTTTGAAAGTTAGGAGTGTGGGATACCCTGTGCTTCAGAGTTTTGGTCAATTTGCAACTAGAAGAAGAAATTTTCAGATAATTCTACATTTCTGCAGTGGGGCTTCCCTTACTTTCCATTGGCTCTGGCTGAACCAGAACCCAAAACATAACAGGTCTGGGCTGGCCTTTCTCTGATCTAGTATAACAATTCCAGTGTTTAGTAGTTGTGTGAAGTAATGCTACAGTACGGACAAGGAATTTGACAAAGAAAAAATGCTTCAGGTAAGGTAATACTGAGTCGTTGTTTTTCATGTATTCTTCAAGGTATTTAGAACAAAAAAAAGCTGACCTTCTGAAAAGTTATATGAACTGTAGATGGTTGTCACCTAGAACCTTATAACTTTTCATTTAAAAACGCAATACAATCATTTAGAACATCAAAAATTACTAGCAGGAGGGAAAATATATATTCATGAGGAAAAAAAGCAAACAAAAAGCCAATCATTGCCTGGGAATGAACTTTAGTAGTAATTATGAGTTATACTCCATCTTGTGCTGCTAAAGACCAATATTTTTCTTTGAGTATATGAAATTATCAATTGTGCCTTCCCAGGAAAAAAGGTTCAGAGTTTACCCACTTTACAGTATAGTCCTGAAATATATAAAAGTAGAGTATCTCAGTCATTTGAAATACACAGTACCTATCAATAGCTGAACTGAAAGGAGTGGAAGGGTTTATACATGATACAACTACTCAATACGAACTGTCCATTACTGAAAAGAAAAATACACAACTAAGAAAAGAAAAACAGTATTCTTAAAAGATTTGATATTTAGAACTATGAAAGACCAACTTCAATGTTAAAATATACATTAATGACAATGTGGCAGTAGAACAATTTAAAGAGTAAAAATTAAAATTAAAAAATTTCCTAATTAGATTTCAGCTGCCTGGCAGTCAGTGATAGAAAGGGTCCTGTTTTGTATTTTTTAGTTTTATTATCATCTATTAAACACAATTCACACAGAGATGGATGGCTACATTTTCACTTTAACTGAAAGTACTAATTAGCAACAAACATTTTAGCCTGTCTGTCTCATCTTTTCATTCTGTCAGTACAGTCAGAATTATCAGCAGTTTTCAGAAAGTGTGACTTTCACAGGACTCTCTTCTACCATTATATGAAAAGAATACACTTCCCATTAGTCTGTGTGATTTTGAATAGTTTTAAAGTTAGTATCTCTTCAATTTTTCATTTTTCTCCTCAAAATTCGGATTATCTTTTAGAGCTTAGAGATAAGCAAACTACAATTTTGCCTACAACACATTTCTCCTGTACAAGCTGACAGTTTACATTGATGGTATATTCTATCTGATGAGATGTGCCAATACTTTTAAAGAATCTGTGTGCCATCACAGATGGATCAAAAATTTTAACAAGAATACAGCAGAATGGAAAACTGCCCTGCAGGACAGAGGGGGCCAAAAGAGCTGGACGACCGTTTCAAAGCATGTCAACCTCTTCAAAGTCAAATAAGCATGGCAGAAGGACAGCACAGATGAACGCAAAATTCCTGTCTGAGCTCAAACATCAAAAGAAAGTACACAGCAGATGGAAGCAAAGATGGACTACCTATGATGAATATAGAGACCCATGATGACTACTCATGATGAATATAGAGTGTGCAGACTTGCAGTTAGGAAAAACCAAAGCTCACCTGGAGTTGAAACTAGTGAGAAATTTGAGGGGTAACAAGAAGGGTTTGAACAAGCATGTTAGCAGCAAAAAGAACTCTGGAAAATGTGGGCCCAACATTCAGTAGGACAGGGTAGGTAGGACCTGTAGCCAGCACGTCAAAGAAGTAATTCTCCCCCTCTATTCTGTACTTCAGAGACCACGTCTAGAATACTGTGTCCATTTTTGGGATCCCCACTGCAAGAAAGACATTGATATCCAGCAGAAGGCCATCAAGATGGCCAGTGGTCTGAGACACATGACATAGGAAGAGAGGCTGAGAGAACATCTGTTCAGCCTTAGGAAGAGAAAGTTAAGTGGGAACTGTTGTTGTTGTTAACCCACGAGTTCTTGCTTTTCTTCGTCCCAATTCTCTCCCCGTCCCACCGGGAGGGGGGTGAGCGAGCGACCGCATGGCTCAGCCTCCGGCTGGGGCTAAACCACGACAACATCTGTTCAGCCTTAGGAAGAGAAAGTTAAGTGGGAATCTTACTGCTGTCTTCAGCTACATAATGCAAGATAAGAAAGAGCCAGACTCTTCTCAAAGGTGCACTGCAATAGGACAAGGGACAATGAGCACGAGACACGACATGGGAAATTTGAACTGGATACAAGGAAAAAAAAATTCACTGTGATGATGGTCAAATATTGGAATAAGTTGTCCATGGAGGTTATAGAATCTCCATCCGGGCAGATGTTAAAAAAACTCACTTGGGCACAGGTCTGAGCAACCTGACCCAAGTTGTTCCTGTGTGGGGGTTTGGATCAGATGACCCCTAGAGGTCCTTTCCAATCATAAAGCATAATTTATTTTTATAACAACTCAGTATGAGTAATGGAAGTTTATTTATTAAATTACACTTATCTCAGCCTGTATTTCAGCATTGTAAGAGAGAAAGAACCCTTTCTAGTGCTTACCTCCCCATGGAATATAGAGTTGCCTCCTACTTTGCTGCCAATGTCCCAGTGAGAAATTGTTATAAAAACTGTTTTTGCAAACATGAAACCATACTTAATATCACTTTTTTTTTCTTAAGCACGTCATTACAGGTAACATTGTAAATTCTAATTCAAATTTTGAACCATTTTCTTCTTCCAAAAGTTTGCCAAGAATTTAGGACAGAAATGATAAAGACTTTTCTTTTCAAAACTTTTAACTTCCATGCATTTTTTAGAAACCATCTTTTTTCAGAAGTTTCTAATTGCTAAATCTCCTTGTAGAGGTGACATAATGCCAGAATAAAAATCACTTTCCAATCAAAAATGTCAGACAATGATATTCTATTTACATAGTTCTTTTCGTAAGCATTGAAGACATGCTATTCTTACATCTAAGGAAATATAATATCTGTTTCATCATTATGGTGCAAGTCCTAACACTTAAGCTGAAGATATCACGTTATTTTTTTTTCATGAGATCATACTGATCATCAGAGCATAAGATCATGCTCTGTCTGTAAAGGTATGTTTGAAATCATAAACAAATGGAGATAAAATTACTCCAGAACTTTGGACAATACAGAGGATGCAGTAGGAGGGACAAAAGTTATTCCCAAGCTCATGAAGCTCCCGTACATTAAGCAACCATGCTTATTCAAAGGAATAAAGCAGAACAGAAACATGGAGTAGTGTTCTGTTTTGTTTTGTTTTGTTTATTTTTTGATTTTGCTAGGGAAGGTCTTCAGAATCACTAGAGATTATAAATACTGAACTTGGAAATTTTGGTCTCTGCTTGATAGTTAGATCTTTTCAAAGTAATGAATGAGATGAGTGGGAGACTGAAAAATAGATACCTTGGAAATGTGGTGGAAAGAGGAAAATCAGTGAGAAGTATTATCAAGGTACAATTATAACTGAGTCCTGCTATTGGAGGGCTGCTGTTACATGTTAAAAGAGATCAAATACAATGAAGTAAATGTTAACTGTAAGAAGATATACCAGAAGCTCTAAAGGTTTAAATGCTACATTTAATAATCATTTATTTGTATCAAAGCTACTCATAACAATTCATCTTAAAGGCAAATACAGCTATGAAATTTCTGCATCACCAACTGTAGGGTGCATCCTACCCCTTAAGTAGATACCAGTAGCAGCAGAACAGAACATGACAGATGTGACAGCATTGGAATTGGTAAAATGGACAATAAAATTAATGGATACATATATAAATACGATTTATTTATGGAAGGATCTAAAGAAATCTCAAAAGCCATATAACAGCCAAGCCATACGACAGCCATCAAGTACATGAACAAGGATGATTCTGTCTTTATATCAGTATTTCTGGAAACCTTCAATAAAATGGTGTATTCATACCTGTGAGACCCTAGTGTAATATCTCTGGAGTCCACTACAGAGAGTGAAGAGAAACATAGGTTCTTTCTGGAGGTGATTCTGGATAGGAGTGAGAAAGGCCTATGTTAGTGCATTAGTTAGGAGGAGAAGTATGCCTTAGAAGCAAATCTCCTGATCATCCTCACTTATATCATAACGTGGTCTTGAAGTGTTTGAATTGGATTCCTTTTAGATAAAGTTAAATCAAAAGATGTGCTCCAAGAGCATACTTAGTCTGTTCCAACTGCTGATGGGTATTCAATCCACAAAATCAAACCACAGCTGTTCAGAACACATACACTATGGATGCAGAGTTATCATTACTAACTGTTGTACAGACCTGTTTCTATTGCACCATACTGTTTGCTAAGGCGGTGATAGCTTGAATTTGTCCTCAGCAAAGTTTCCTCTTTCTCCATTGTCTACAGAAGATGCCTACAACGGATATTTGGCTAAGTTAGGCGTCTGAAATTGCAGATGTGCACAGACCCCCAAATCCACCACAAGATCCTTAAGGAAAATAAACAGTCATAAGGTCACAAGGAAAATCCTTTCATAAATTGGTAACTTGTTGAAGCATAGTAATGAGGGATAGAACTGAGCAGTCAGTTTCCAAAATGTGGAGAAGTTACTGGTAAGATTCCAAAGGGATATGTGCTGGCCCATGCTGTTCATTACGTTTAAAAATTGACCAGAAAAGGGCGATAGCATGACAGATTGAATTCATTATAGGTAAATGCAGAATAATACATATGAGGGAAAACAATCAAACAACCCTAATTATACCAGTGTTCTATTCAGGAAAGAGATCTTGAAGCCCCTGCAGACAGTTATCTGAAAATGTAGGTACAGTGTTTGGTGACAGTCAGAAAAGCAAATAAAATGGTTGCAATTACTACTAAACATTAAGTACTGGTCATAACAAAACTTCATTAGGTCAGATGGCAAATCCATGATGCTTGGCTGCTGCAAAATTTTGTAGTCATATGGTTTTAAAGAGTGTGTAAAAGAAGTTGAGAAGATAAAGAGAAGGGTAGCACAGACTACCAGAGGTACAGAATAGCTTTTCATATTGGAAAGACCTAAGTAGGCTAGAACTGTTTTATTTAGAAAAAGTGATGACTGAGCAGGATACATCAGAAATCATGAACAGTATAGGTGGAGTGAATCAATAACAATACTTCAAATTTTTTCATAATACAAGAGAAAAATAAACAATCAGGCATAAATTTAAGATCAAAGGAAGCATTTTTTTTATACAATACATAATGAAATTGCACAGTTTATTGACAAAGTATGTTGTGGAGTTCAATTAATAAATACATTTAAAAGGATTAGGAAAGGTCCATCCAGTCTTCCTACGTGCAAAAATTTGAATTCAACTTCCCAATTAGGAAGCGGCTAAGCCACTTACAGTTGGAAACTGGGAGGATATATGGGGAATATAGAAGAAATATTTATCCTGTTGATGATCCTTTCCCTAACTGTTTCATCTGAATTGCTGTTAGAGATGAGACAAACAGACCTTTGAATGAGTATGATAGTGTCTTGTTCTTATGAATAATGAGATACAAAATTTTCTTGGGCTCAGAATTGAAGAAAGAATATGATCACTGGAATCTGAAATCTACTTTGGGTAACAACAATGAATCTACATTTTTAATATTCACTGAATTCAAGTGTAATCTTTTTGTTCTCATTCAGGGCTGGTATTGTGCTTATTAAAATGAATGGGAGGCTTTTTATCAACTTCAGTAACAGGCCTGAAATTCAGTTTGAAGTGACATGTATAATTGTCAGTCAAATATATGAACTGAATATGAAAAATTAAAAAGAGAAGGTCAATTCTTTCTCCGTGTAATTTAGTAGCAGAAATAAAACAGGTAATACCCCTGCAACTAGGCAAATGACATCTATTTACATGTCAAAGGAACTTTAAAGATACAATATACCAAAATGTGGATGTAGAAACAGACTACCAAGGAAACTTATTTACCTCTCTCCATAACAGAAAACACAAGCATCACTTCATTACCATGTACAGAAATGAATTGCAAAATGAAGGAAAATACTGGAGAAGAAATGATGGACAAAACAATGAAGAAATTAATGATATTAGAATACTGAATTGACTGCAAAATTCATTAACAGTAATATTTAATACATGGGTTCTTTTCATTTACAGAAGAAAGCTTGTCAGACTTATTTCAGAAGTAGACGTATGATTGGCAACTATTTTAACCATTAAGAATATCCCTACTTTAAGATAAACAAAGCCTATTTTGTAAGAATAATAAGACTTTTTAAAAAACAATGTGACATTGCTTAAGGGAAAATTTTAGGTCTGCCACTAAAATCTCTCTCACTTGGTATTGAACTATTACATGGTATTCATTACATGTTCACTCACTGCAATATGAAATAAGTCTTGTTTTACACAGTTATATTTATCACAGAAAGGCATTAGAAGCATCCCTACAATGCATATTCTCATTTCAAGAGATTTTTTTGCATTGCTACTTTATAACTTTCTAAAGGAAGTAAATGGGTTTGTGTATTATGAATAGTAGGCAGTGCCGGCTTTCTCCAACTACTCATTTCCGCAGACCAGTACTTTTTAAAATCCTTTCTCCTGTCAGATATGTATTCCTTGACTGTTTTAAATCTCATTAAAAGCATTCTGGCCTCCTGAGTTTTCATTAAACAACACACATTTTAAAATGAATTATAGAAACATTATAAAATGAATTATATATGTATGATTTTCAAGTGTCTCTATTTAAGCTTTCTCTTAGAATTGTATCATTCTCTATGTTATGACCATTATTATCATGCAAATATATCTTAATCTGTTGGTTTAATGTCTGAATAGACTATTAGACTTGTACTATAAACTTTTTTAAAGTCGCATGGAAAATGTTTTACATTGAAGAAACTGATAGCTATTTCTGGAAAATTACTGTTTTAAAAGTGAAATGCAAAAGTATTTTCCTAGTATAGGTCTGCTTTCTTCTTCTCCCTCACCAGTCAATGAGACCAGTTTCCATTTAAAAAGTTAATGCTTCTGGCAGGATTTTCTCAGAAGTTTCAGGAAGAGATATTGAGCAGAATGGAGAAAAAAAATGCAATATTAAATTAAGTATAAAAACAGTTTTGTGTTTTAAAATTAATTCATTAAAATGTTCTTAGCAGAGTGACATATAGTTCTGGTTTTGATTGTAATGTATTAGTTTAGCTTCTAAACTATATAGTAGTAATTACAAAGATAGTATTTATTGTCATATGACAGTTCTAGCTTATCACTAAAAATATTTTAAAACTATCGTAAAGAGGTTAATTAAGCCATGCCTGTGTGCTTTTACATGGCTGTATTGTTTCTGGCAACTGATTTGTCATGACTCGGTGACACATACGTCTTCAGGTCAATTAAACTGTATCAATATAAAATCAATAATAAAATCGAAGGAATCATAAATACATCCTGTAAAACTTCCAGCAAAAATAAGGTGGGTTTTTTTTTTCAGTACTTGTGTTTAGATTGCATTTCTTCTAATTCCTGACATGGTCCTAAATATCACTGCCCAGAGGAATGCTTGCCATAAGATACTCTTACTGGAGCAGCTGTAGGTTACCCAGCAACCAGTTCATATCAATTCCTGTTGGGTCCTCTGTCAAGAGCAAGAAATCAGTTATTTGCCTTTCTCTTTCTTCCCTTCTTTTAAAATCTTCCAAAGGGAATACTGTTGTTCCATAGTCATAATGCAGAACCTACAGACGCTATACAGATCAGTTGACAAAAATTGTGTCTAATTACAAACAAACAAGTAGTTCAATCTTTTCTGCCTGAAGATTGCAACAATGTTTTCCACAAAAGCCCTGACAGTATACGTCATTAACAGCCTTCGAATAGTTTCTTGCAACATTACTACCTAAAGGATAAACAAAGTCCTTTTTAGCAAAAGGATACAGGTTTAGCTGTTCTGATTATTTTATACACTAAATTGAATTGTTTATGGCATTCTAATATACATTTTATTACAAATTAATGGAACACATATCAAGTTTTAATATTAAAAAGATTATCAAATAATCACTTGTCAAAGTATTTGGAGAACTTAGTTTTCCTACTTTGTTCCTGTCATAACTCCAATTTTGGCAGAGATATATTTATAAGTGATAGGCTGCTAAATTTAAAAAATGCTCATAATTCCAAAATAAAATTAAATATTAATAAGTGACATTCCATTTTGTAGCTCTCACCTCTGCAGTAAAACATAACTTCTCCTATTTTTACTTTGGCTAGTTAAGTGATAAATATTTTCCAAAACAAAATTGTGGGGAAGATTTTTTTTTTTTTTTTTTTTAATTTAGCCTACAATTAATGAGTCTGAGCTTTCTATCAAATGCAATACTTCTTTTTGTATTGTACAGGACAACCAGGCGATCAGGCCCAGTCAGCACGGGTTTATGAAAGGCAGATACTGCCTGACCAACCTGATCTCCTTCTACGACATGGTGACCCGCCTAGTGGATGAGGGAAAGGCTGTGGACGTTGTGTACCTAGACTTTAGTAAAGCCTTTGACACCGTCTCCCACAGCATCCTCCTGGAGAAACTGGCTACCCATGGCTTGGATGGGCGTACTCTGCGCTGGGTAGGAAACTGGCTGGATGGCCGGGCCCAAAGAGTTGTGGTGAATGGAGTTAAATCCGGTTGGAGGCCGGTCACAAGTGGTGTTCCCCAGGGCTCAGTACTGGGGCCAGTTCTGTTCAATATCTTTATCAATGATCTGGACAAAGGGATCAAGTGCACCCTCAGTAAGTTTGCAGATGACACCAAATTGGGCGGGAGTGTTGATCTGCTGGAGGGCAGGCAGGCGCTACAGTGGGATCTGGACAGGCTGGATCAACAGGCTGAGGCCAATGGTACGAGATTCAACAAGGCCAAGTGCCGGGTCCTGCACCTGGGTCACAACAACCCCAGGCAACGCTACAGGCTTGGGGGGGAGTGGCTGGAAAGCTGCCCGGCGGAAAAGGACCTGAGGGTGTTGGTTGACAGCCGGCTGAATATGAGCCAGCAGTGTGCCCAGGTGGCCAAGAAGGCCAACGGCATCCTGGCCTGTATCAGAAATAGTGTGGCCAGCAGGAGTAGGGAGGTGATTGTCCCCCTGTACTCGGCCCTGGTGAGGCCGCACCTCGAGTACTGTGTTCAGTTTTGGGCCCCTCACTACAAGAAAGACATTGAGGTGCTGGATTGTGTCCAGAGAAGGGCAATGAAGCTGGTGAGGGGTCTAGAGCCCAAGTCCTATGAGGAGCAGCTGAGGGAACTGGGGATGTTTAGCCTGGAGAAAAGGGGGCTGAGGGGAGACCTTATCACTCTCTACAACTACCTGAAAGGAGGTTGTAGAGAGATGGGGGTCGGACTCTTCACCCTAGTAACAGACGACAGAACAAGAAGACATGGCCTCAAGTTGCGCCAAGGGAGGTTTAGATTGGATATTCGTAAAAATTTCTTCACCGAAAGGGTTGTCAGGCACTGGAACAGGCTTCCCAGGGAGGTGGTGGAGTCACCATCCCTGGAGGTATTCAAAAGACATTTAGATGGGATGCTAAGGGATGTGATTTAGTGGGGGACTTGGTAGTGATAGGTTAATGGTTGGACTTGATGATCTTGGAGGTCTCTTCCAACCAGAACAATTCTATGATTTTATGATTCTATATCAATAAATAGTTACTGATATATGTCAGTCCTGGAATCTTCTGGAAATTATAATTTATAATGCAGGTATATTGTCAACAAAAAAAAATAATAGAAGTTTAGATCCAGTAAGTACTGAATACTTCCTCTGACTGTTGTGCAATTTTGAAAAATTGATATCAACAGAATGAGGAATCATGACATGTCCCTTCTCTGCAACCACCATATTACTATTTTATTATTACTTAAAGTTGCTTCAAGAATATTGTTACAGAGCCTGTAAATCTGCAAATGTAGTTGGAGTAGAAAGATTTTTGCCATATCTTCTAGACCACTGGGTAAAGCTGGAAATTATACAAAAAATTCTCATTCTCAATAAATCTACAGATTAAAACTATAGGCATTACTTCCAAGTATCTGTCTTGTATTAGCTTGCTTCATGATGGCAGAATCCACTCAGCAACAAGAAGCATTTTTTTGTGTTACAAGTGTAGCCAAACTTCTGGAGAAAAATTGTCCTGATAACCTGTTGTTAATTACAGACGTGCTTCAAAGCAAATAAACATACAATTAAATAAATACATTAGAAGAAAAATTTGCATATTTCTAGTAAAAAGGCTTTTGTTTTGCACTCCGACTGGCAACAAAAAGAAACCCTGAAGAACTGAATAAATACAGTGCAAATAAGAAGTAATGTTTTTATTTTCAAAACCCTTTGAGATAACCATACTTATGGAGCCTTACACAAAATAATTTATTTTATTATCTACAGGAATTTATTATCTCTAGAAATTACAATTTTGACATATAACCCTTCCATAAGCCTTTCAAGTGGTTGCTGCCATGCAATTTGGAAGATTATTCCAGATTTTCACTTCTGACTAAATTTCTAGCCACAATTTATAACCATGTATTTATTCTGAGTAGCCATTTTTCCTCCTCAAGTTTTGTTTTGCTCAGCTAAATATGCCACTCTCCTTAAATATCTCTCTGTAAAACTGATATTTCATTCTCCTAGTCATCCTGGGAGTTCTCTACACCTGTTTAAGTTAATCTCTCTTGAACACAGGTGACTGGAACTACAGAATATTCCAAATTAGGTCTTATCAATACCTTGCACAATGCTATATTTCCTGTCTCTCCTAAATGCACTAATGCATTGCAAAATTGCATTAGAGTTGCATCATACCAGTATCCCATAGCCATCTTCTGACATTGACAGAACTTTTTTATCTTCTGTTTTATGTCAGTTAAGCACAAACTCCCACTTATATCACTGAGAAAAAAAACCAACAAACTTTGTATTACTAGTACTCTCACTAAGGCTTGCAAATACCTCAAGAAAAAGGAAACAATTACAAAGTATAACAGGTCCCAGGGGAAAAAAAAAAAAAAAAAAGGCATCATTGGTATTGCGATTAGACTGAAATGAAGAGTAAACATAATGTTACTGTAATAGTGAGAAAATAATTATGAAGGAAATGGTTGGCAACATCAAAGATGTAATGATTAACTTTACTCATTACTTGTAAAATATCTTTCATATACTGCATTACATAATACACGCTAACCTACACAGATATTAGAGTCCCTAATTCCTCCTACTCTACGTGTCATTGAGATAGGCAGGAGTAGTATAGACAGCAAACTGATATAGCTCCCTGAGTCATAAGTAATTCTGTCACTGGGGAGCATAGGGTACTGTTCTAACCTCAGTATGTTTTCCCAGATACTTTGTCAATTAAGTGCCTCCTGTTCCAAAAAATGAAATATCCAAGCTGATGCTTGTGGGAATAAATTGTCAGAGATGCCATTAGAGCAGCTGAGTTTCCTATATCCCAAAAGTTTCTGACAAGCAGAATAAATTAACTAACTCAGAGTGCCTAGATAAAGCACCTATAGCTGTTGGGTTTTTTTTTTTCTGGGCATGGATCTAGTTTATATCTGAAGTAACTTCATATAGCAGTTTATGCTTCACTTTTATGTTACAGTAACTCAATTAAGAATACAAAAAGTCACTGTGAAGCTATTTATTAGAGAAGCTCTACAAACTACTCTTAGATTTCATGGAGGATATATAACCAAATGCAGGGAGACAACAAGCTGAAATCTACAACATTCTGTAACACACTGTTAACAGAAATAAAATCAGATTTTCTCTACACTTACTTCAAATAACATCTTACATAAGCCTATTTGCTAAATTCATTTCTTGATAGAGCTATTTAGGTTGCCTTACTACAGCTCCATATTGTTACTATGAAAAAACATTTCGCTGAGAAAATAATGGTTTTATAGGCAATATGTAGGTCATCCAAAAATGAATGCCAATTAAACCTTTATATTGCACCATACCACTATGTTTCATATTTTAAATAAACTCTATTTTATAGACTAGTAATGCAGATACACTAGTCTTAATTTTATTCTCTCCAATTATATCGTTTCCCTTTAGGACTAACATTACAACTACTGATATCTTAAAAGAATTTTAATGATCTTCTAAAAACTGAACCAAATACAATTAAAAGATTTTTTCATATATGTTTTTAATATGATTTTCACAATCTAGCAAGGCTAAAAGATATTTTAATCCATTGGAACAGAGCAGATGATAGATAGCTATGGCTATCTAACAGCAGAAAACCCTTATTCCTACCTGCCTGAATGAGCTATGCATTGTTGGAATTCTTTGATATAGGAATAGTTGTATCCTGTCTCGGTTTGCACATCAGTGAAAGACAGAGACTCCTTTCTTGGAGAGAAAAGGCTGAAATACTCTTCTTCCCACCTCTGTATTTTTATCAAAATAAGAAGTAGTGATTTGAAGATGCACAGAAGCAGGGACAAAAGTAACTGGTCTCACCAGGGGGTAAATCCACAGGTGAAGTTACTGTATGTGCATCACATGCAGAATTTTTCATAAGATTTTCAAGCTAAACACATGGCCATATTCAACTAAGATTCTCATTTATATTATGTCAAACGAGAGACTGCAGCTAGGCAAAGTGATGAGTTCTGCTTTTTGTTAGATTATGTACTGTGCGTGTTACCAAGCTATGAATTGGATTACCTCATTACTTTTAGGCTATCTAAGTGTTTGGCAAATGACCTAGATGGCTTTAATTTGCTGGACTTCTGGAAAATCAAAGGAAAAGATTACACAAAGGCTTTCCATACAAAAGCATAGGTATTTAAGACACATTAGATGCAATCAAGGGAGGTAAAAAGCTTTTGAAGGACGCTCCCTGAACAATTTTGTTAATGGAGGGAACTGAAGTAAACGTACTAAATACAATCAAGGCCTACATAGGACATAGTTTCAAGAGATGACTAAAACAATGTAGCTGCCTGACATAGATGATGAGGTGAGGTCCCACTTCCTCCTCTCTCTCTCCATCTCTGTGTCTGGATGTGCACTACCTTTCTGTCCTGCTTGCTTTGGTATTGTCCTGATACCTTGCTGATAAACACAGCTGATAAACCAAACCAGCAGAATACTATGTTCGCTGTTGGTTCAGTGAGCAACACTGTGTCTCAGGCTTAGTTGAGCAGTAGGACCTACTCAAGGGAAGCAGCAGGAGCCAGCAGGGGCAAATTATCATTTTCGCAGCAGCAAGCTATTTTGTTGGCTCAACCATTTCATGAAGCACTATATGGATCACGGCTTATCCAGAGAAGTCTACAGCCTGGGCCTGGTTGAAAGTAGTGGTTCCATGATCCTTAATGAGAGGTTTGTGGACTACTGGATCATTCATAATTCATAATATGACAGAATCCTTACCAAATCAGTTAAGGGGTGTACCAGAAAGTTCCTATTTATTGCCACCAAGGCCTCCACACAGCCAAACCACACTATGAAATTCATGTGTTTTAAGACAACTGATAATGAAAGACGTACAGCAACTTAGGTAATACATCATTGCGTGGCATAAACGTGACATTTATTTCAGAGGGATCGGGTACAAAAGTTTTACTCCTTAGTGGCAAGGTTATTAACAAATCTATAAGATCATGTGAATCAAGCACCAACAGAACCCTCAGTCTAACTTGTTAAAGTTATTTTAGCACTTCAAATCTAAGCTTTATAATTTCTAACACCGAGATCTCACAAAATACCAGCAATTAAAACTGTCTAGTCAAAAACTGATATATCCAGTAAAATTCTGAACCTGTGCATCAACCTCATCAACATTTTTGGCAAGGAAAAGATATTTTGTGTACTGAAAGATCTTTCTAATAAAAAAGGGCCTTTGGAGAAACTGCTGACTTGTCTAAATGACAGAAAAAGACCCAATAAAACTAGAGAAGTCTTATCCATACAAACATCAATGGTCCAAAACAAATGCTATTTACTTTATGGTTTGTGGTTTTTTCGCATGGCAGTACAATAAAAGGAATTTATATAGAATAAATAGGTTTTCTGAGTACATAATACCTTCATACTTAAAACATGTCTATAGACACAGACGCAGATAGCTTTCTGAGAATGAACAGAAATATTCTGCAAACCTTAATATGAAGAATTATTATTGTTTAACATCAAATATACACAACTGGTGCTCTTAAAAGTTCAAACCCCAAACGGCTCCTCTGAAAGGTTATGTCAAAGCAAAGTTTCACTGAAGTCAAATATACAGGTGATTACTTCACATCAACTGAATCTACAAGAAAAAAATAGTTCCTCAAATGTTCCCTAATGTACTCAAGCCAGGTTATGTGTTACTTGCATAATATTATCTTCAGTGTAGTTCTTATTTATGGACAAACTAATCTAAGGACTTTTGATATTAAAATATTGGCTTATGTAATAGAATGTTTAAAATAAAATTTGGAATGAGTACTAATATATCAAAGAAAAACTGCCCTGCCCTCAAAGTTTCATTGCCAAAAGATTAGACTTCATTTGACTTTTTATATATATGCTGCTAATATTTCTTTATTCAAAAATAAGGTAATAAAAATTAAAAAAAAATAGGACTGTTTAGTATTTTATTTACAGTAGCTTGAGTACAACTGTCTTTTAAGGCAGATTTAAAATCTGCAGTCTTTGGAGGCGATGTCAAAATTCCCATTTACTTCAATAAAATAAGGTTCGGGAATGAGGTCAATAATAGTATGACAACTTAAAGAAACTTCTTCATTTTTCTCAACGTAGATAATGGCACTGCTAGCAAGGCAAATAACAGCGTGTTTATTTTTCTAACATTCCATCTACTTGCCTGAAAGCCAGGTTGCAACACGATTGTCACAAAGGGAAAGTCAGAATATTTTGAAACAGTTGCATTTTGTCCAGTGAAAGTATGAGCAAAAAGGAAGCATTCTTACTCCTTAGACTAAGTCTATTAAAAGAATGCAAAAGAGAACAGAGCGTGCAGATCATCTGGAGAATTCAGAACTTAAAGTGATTAATTAGACCTTATTTTGTCTCGAGCAGATTTACTAAGCTTTTTTCAACTTATCCCCATTGTTTGTAATTACCAAAATCACACCTCCATTGGCTAGTCTTAGTTGCTTCATGCATGAACAGCAATCTGATTGAGCACTCTTGTTAGGATTTCATTCGTCATTGTAATTAGCCATAATCATAGCCTTCCTGGGTGCATGAGAATGTGCAAACGACCGATTCACAACCCCAACCTATTTGAATATGAATCTTCTCAGTAAGTAGCAATAAAATAGGGGAAACAAAGCAGTTTCTCTAGGGAATTTTGTAAAGCATCCCTGTCTCTAATTCTCCCCCCTTAAAAATGTGTCTGAATTCTGTTTGCTAAAACAAGGCTTGCTTAATGAAGACAATGGCTTATTATTTCTTTAAGTGGCACAGCGGGGCCCAAGTATTACAGGCCCAGCTCTTTCAGCCTCTGCCAAGGACACAAGGAACAAAGGGGCAGGCAGTAACCGAGGCAAATAGACCTCTCCTTACACTGCAGTTTGTGAGCACTTTCCTCAGAGCAAGACCCAGGTCTCGGCTATTCTGGAACTCAAAGACAGGGTCTTTTTCTCCTCGTTCCTGTAAATGACTCACACATTGCAAAAAAACCTCATCGCAGCAGACGCAGCCCCAGACGCGGGGAGCCAGGCAAGGCGGAGGAGGGGCGGCACGGCTAGTTCCACCCCAAACGCATTCATAGTGAGCCACCTAATGGTGACAAAATGGTTGCTCCTTCCCACCTCCCGCCCAACGTGGCTCTGGGAGCCAGCCTTGCGGACAGGCGCCGGGAGACAGCCGCGTTTATTCCCTGCCAAAGCAGCGCGCCAGGTGGGAAAACAGGAATTTTGACGGCTGCCGCTCGGGCGCGATGATCGAGTGGATTCTTTAACATGTTCAGCAATGTTTTGGGAAGAAGACGTCTCGGGGGCATATTAAATGTCAATTGTAAAGAATTATTAGTTAAGTTGCCACGCAATTCTGGGCTGAAAGGAAATTTTGACTTGTATGATCCCCAAAACAGCCTTTCTTGAATACCAATTGATTTTTTGTTTATTGAGGAAATAATAATATGTAAATACAGCCTGGGATAGCTTAGCATATAGGCTTGCAGCTTTGTTAATACATTTAACTCTGAAATCATATTATGTTTATTTAACGCAATATGTTAAATTAGTTTATTTTCTTGCTACAGTTTCTTGTTTCCAGATCCTCCAACTTAATAGCACGACCGTGCAATGATATATTATTCACACAAATAATTTATTCAGCTAACAGTATTATTAATAAATAATGTTAATTATATATATAAACTATAGATTAAGTAAAAAATTAAGCAGAAAGTCCCTTCAAATGAGCATGAAACTAAATTCACGGTATTAAACTTAATTTCAATGGAAGATAAAGATATAAAAGATTTTTACGTATAGGTCTCTCTACCTATATAGCAGAAATGGAAGATCCAAGTGTTTCCCACTTACAGTCTTGAGTCAGCGATTGTTAATTGTTGGAATTAACATAACACCCCCCCCCCCAAGTCTAATACATTCACGAAAAAAACCAGAAAACTCAGGATTTATTGCAACTAATAAATCTAACCAGATTACATATTAAATAATTTTGTAGATTGATCTTCAGTACTTTTAGAAATCTTGCTGGGGGTTGACGCTTGTACTATGTCTGAGGAAACAACTAATTTCAGTGCTGAGCTATGCCTTCTGGGAGACTGGGAAATCTATGGTCAGACCATCCTGAAGAAATTGCAGCATGGAAGAGATGCAAATTAAATCCTGCTAAATGTTGCTCTGCCATAGTAGCTCAGAAAATAGTTCCATAGCAACCATTTCCCTGTCAACCCTTACAGTCCATGCTGAAGAATCTTTCCCAGGTGCTGAAAAAACAGTACTGTTTTAATTAGAATAGCAAGTACTTTTTAAGTAACAATGTTCAGCAAGCTGCCACATAAAGGCCCCTAGTAACAGAGCGATTTATGTCCTCTCAGTCTTTTCCGTTACCTTAGAACAAACAGAAATCAGGGAAGCAAACAGGACAGACTCAAAGTTTTGTGACGGTAGCTGTTGCTGTTGCAGTTGCTCTCCTGTTTCATCCCTTTGCATACATCTCGGTATGTTGCCTGTTGCTGCAAACACTCTATAAGGGTATTCGTATTCTGAAGTCATCATTAGAAACCTAACAAGATTGCAGGATCACCTCTTGCCCTTCAGTAAACAACCATGCTGAATAATCCCCTTACCTTAATATGCAAAACACTTAACAATAGAGACAGGCCATTCAGAGAAGCGGTGCTACTTCCTTTGGTTTCAGTTTTGTTGGTCAGTTGAAGCAAACAAAAGAGTTTCTGACACTTCTACAGCATGCCCCTTCAGTAACTTTTGGTAAAGGAAATAAGCAAAAGAGATTCTTCTCAGTTCAATGAGATTTATGTCACTCTTTACTGTTTAATTTAGATTTTAGGACTTCATCCTCCATATTTGACTGCTGTTTTGGGTAATCACTAGTGAAAAAACACTTTGAATTCTTTATACCAGTACACGTAAGAACATATGCCATTGAAACTGAAAGGTAATAAGTGGAAGAAAATCTTTTAGCTCATTACATAAAATATAATTGGTTAAATTATAGCAATATGGAATAAGATGCAAACTATTAATGAATCATCATTTTATTATAACCTATTCCATATACATTTATCATGACAATATTTCACCAAAATATTTTAACACTTTTCTGCATCAAAAATCATCAAAATATGAAGAATGAAGTTCACCTCTCCTATGCAATCTAAATAAAAAGTGTGTAGGGTGGGATTTGCATATTCCATTCCAGTAAGATTACATTAACCATTAAAACAAAAATCTTGGCATGTTTATGAGCTCTTTGGAAAAGAGTATCTTAAAGTTATTCCTTTTTCTGTGGAGAAGTTAAAGGATTCTTCCTATGCCCTATGCTTAACTTTGCTCAGAAAGATGAAATACTTGTTATGAGTGATATTCCACATCATCTTCTCCCTAAATATTGAGATTCTGCTGCAATGGATGTCAGCTTGTTAAGAAACAGTTTCTGCCGTCTCAGTATGTTTTTCCATGATATGTATGATAGATTTGCTTTTGCTCTACTGTTGTTTTTCCCACTACTGTGTGGCTACTGAAAATTTGTGAAATGTAATGTTTCAGTTGCTATTAAAAGATATTCTGTAAAGTTTATTAACAAAGACTAGGTTAAAATGAAATTTAGATAACTTTGCGTTATTATTCTGTGATATTTGTTATATGAGTCCAGCCAACTGAGAGCATGCAGCCTTACCTGGAAATCAGAATAGAGATGATATTCTGAGCTAGCTATAAAATACATATATTTTTAGGTAAGTATATATATTTTCATAAATATAAGTATTTACATGTATGTTTCATTATTTGAGTCTCTTCTCAGTTGCAATTATTCCAGACAAACTGTTCTCCCAAACCACGGATTCCATGGGATTATATTTATGACCTAAACCTTTGAGTAGCCCTCTGGTTGCATAAACACAATGCTGCACAGTTTACTTTGTACTCTGGGTTCCATAAACATGAGATTTTGTACCAATTTTATTTTTTGTTGTATACTAATATCAGACTTTAACTAGCTCATTTTCCATCATGTTTCTATATGGCAATGCACTTCACCGCCCAGTGTAGACAAGGAATAGTGATTTAGCTTAGCTTGGTGTCATGCAGAGGTATAGCTAGAGCTGAAGCCTTGATTTTAGGTTAGCCACTTCCAGCATGGTTCAAGACAGCAGTCACTTACGTAACGTATTTTCTTTTCTTACTAAGATGCATCCAATAGAGAATAATTAGTCATAAACAAATGTATTGGTTCTTGATTCTACTGAAATAAAAAAGCAAAACATTCCTACTGATATCATGGAAGTAAAATTAGGCTTCAAACTATTAAAAGGCATGGATAATAACTGCTTACTGAAAGGTATTTTCTTCAATACATATTGATGCATAAGGTTTCATAGCTCTATGAAAAGTTTAAGATATATCAATTTGTCTTTTAATAGAGAGATGGAAAGATTTGATTTTGGTTTTTGAGTTTTTTCTTATGTAAGAGGTAGAGGGTTTTGGTTTTTTTCTTAAATAAGATAACCCTGTATTTATCTATGTAGAAATATTCTTTTTTTTTTCTTTAAAATATATCTAGCAAATTCAGTATGCTAGAATTAGGTTACAAATAGCTAAAATATGGCATTACAATAGAAACTGGTTTAAACCTTCATTGCAGAATACTTTCAGTCTGTGTCAACACTGCACAGTGTAGGATAGAAAAATATTATATATTTATCTTTAGGATAAATATAGGATAAATATAGGTAGAGTAGGTAGGCAAATATTGTAATCAAAAATTACAGGACAGTTCTGAACTTACACCATTGAGCACTGTAATCTTAGGAAAAGTAATTGTTACACTTGCTGCACAATCTAAAACCTGATCTTTGTTTTTCACAATAATGCCATAAAGTTTTTAACTATAGAATCAACCTTCCTCCCCTCAACAGGATTGATTTACATATTCTCTAGAAGGATCCTACTCAGAGAAGAAACATAGTGTAAGTTTATTAGCAGCTTGGTGTCTACAAAACCTTTGATTCTTTGGCTAAAGAATCTGTAAGATGTGCTCTTACTACAAAATAAGAGGAACTTCAGGAAAAGAAGGAACTGATGCAATTCAAAGGTGCGCCGGAGGGCCCTGTATGCCCTCTTTCTGCCTCTGACAAAAAGCTAATGTCTCAGGCCATACAGTATTTTACTTTAAAATTTTGATATGTCCACTTAAATGTCCACTCCTTGTTTTCCAGGGATCATACTTTGGAGTCCTGGATCTGACTTGCAGAACTGCCAAGTAGAAAAATAAACAGGGTTTGGTTGGTTTGGTTTGGTTTGGTTTGGTTTTGAAAGGAAAAGATTGTTTCAGGTCTGGCTGGAAAGTACATTTTCTAGGTTTTTAACTGAAACATTTGTTTCATTTTACTGAAATAGTATACTTTGATTCTAAGCAATTTTAAAACATTTAATTGAAAAATTTGAAGAATAGTTTTTAAAGTCTTTCAAATAGAGCCTTCATAAAAATTGTGTAAGTCAGCAGGAGCTGCATTTTGAACAGATAAAATAAATAAAATTAAATAATCTGGTCAGGTCTTAGAATAAAATTGCCAGATTCTAATTAATCACTAGATTATTAAAATAATTATCAGGGTTAGGTTAGAGTTAGAAATCTAATATGAAGTCTCCCTCTGTGACCTTTCCCTTTATCAGCAAGACAGGTTTAATAGCATAAACTGTGTAAAATAAACTGATGAACATTTATGAGGCAATCTGATATTACACTGAGAGCAGAGCACTATAAAAAAGTGCAGATTAAAAAGATATAAAACAACATATTCTTCACGCAATGTTCCTAGGGACCACTGAGCCGATATTTCATATTTTAAAATTTTATCCATGTGTAAAATGGATCTAAGATGTCCTCCCTCCCTCCCTCCCTCCCCCTGCTGCTTCTTCCTACTCTACCACCATGGCTCACACTCCTTTCAGTTGCATCAGTACAAATGGCTGTGTGGCTGCACTCAGTTTACTGTAATGACCTGATTTAAAATAAAATGAAAAGAAAAAAAAGCCCAAAACAAAACAAAAAATGCACCACAAACGTATTTTTTACTGGTTTTAAGATCTACTATTTTAGTGATCTGATTAATAGAAAGAAAACTTAGTGCAACTGAGGCAGCACTGAACTGTGGCACAGGACATGAACAAACAGATGGAACTTTTTAATCTGGTTCTGATGCAACAGCAAGTGTTCATGTAGCTCTATCCCAAGTGAACTATCCATCCTGCATATTAGATGAAGTCAGACTCTAAGGGAAAAATATATGATTCTGTAGTTAAAGAGCATAATAATAAATCAAAATATAGTTTTTGTTGATTGTGATGGATGGAGTTTCCTAGTTTGTTAACAAAGCAAATGAAAATTTAAGAAGATTCATGTGGCATCATACCAACACCAAGAACATTTATCAGCAAGGACAGAACATGTAATCCGAAACTGTGACCATTTCCATATTAATAAGGATATGTTGTTGGTCATCATCCTTGGGTATGGAAGAACAGAACAGTATCCAAACACAGAAATTTTCCCAGAAATCCAGTGATATAATCAGAACTCAGAGACCTAAAAATCCTGAACATCATCATAACTTTCTCCTAGTCTTTCTAGCCCAGAATCTCCATTTGAAGAGGTCTGTTTTTTAAAAAAAAAAAAAACAAATTATTCTTGCAAATAACACTACAGGCAAGTAAAAGGGGCCAAAATGTTACCAGCCTGGATAACTATGCCCAGGTATCATTCTTAAAGGGCAGTTGGATTTATATTGCTTACTTTGGTCTAGCCTTAGTAAAGGAACAAGCTGCAGCCAAAGGAGTGCAGCCAGATCCAAGAGCCTGGAAGGATTTTTGGATCCCATGGGTTAGATACCATCTGCTTGTCCAGCACCACATCTCTGAGGCTTTCCAGACATTTCTATAGTTATGTAGTTTCTACAGTTCATGCTTGAAAACTCATCTTTACAGTGATCATTCTAAATTACCAAAATTAACCAAATGTTAACAGGAGGAAAGAACACATAGATATTTAAGCACTTGAAGACAGTAAAACAGTAAAGATAAATGGAGAAATGGGAGGTTCACAGAATTGAACTTTAGTTTCTTTAACTACAAAATGCCATACTGCCTTTCTGACTTATTGGAATCTTCATATGAGTAAAATTATCCATGTATACAAAACTTCTCTGGAGCAGATCCTCCATTAGCCATCCTTAAATTTCCCACACTTTTATATAAATGAAAGCAAGCTAAAATCTAGTGTTCAAATTTTAGAATTTCAGTTTTCTACATTCACATTTATTAAAAAAATAGCTTCTTTCTGTCTAACTCAAGTTCTTCTCATTTATTTGAAATATTTTTCAACCCTACCTCAGTAGTTTATGTACTTGCTTGGAATATTTTCTCCTTTTTTTTTAATTGAGTGAACTTTCACAACAGAAGGATATTTCACATCTTTTGCTTTCTGATGCTTACTATCCAAAAAGGTTTTTAAACTGCAGTATTGAACCCTCATGACTGCAATAGCAGCAAACAATTCCAGGATGCATAGCTTATTTGTGTATATATATATGTATATATACACAGACACTTGTGCACACACCCACACCCACAGACCTTGGAGAAGATATTTTCATAGCAACACCTAAAGTGACTATTGACTTTCCTACAACATGCGGATTTTATATTTTGATTTTACATCCCCCCAAAACATTAAAGGTAAAGCCTGATATTAAGAATGATGAGTAACTGTATAACAGAGCTTAAGTTTAGAGGGACCTTTAGAAACTTGAAGACGAGGCAAACCGGAACATTGTGACACTCAACAAGGAGAAGTGCAAAGCCCTGCTGCTGGGATAGAGCAACTCCCTACACCAGTACAGTTTGGGAACTGACTGGCTGAGTAGCAGTCCTGCTCCCTTGAGGGCTATGGAGATTGCCATGTTGAATAACAGCCAGTGGTGCTCCTATCACAAAGAAAGCAAATCACATCCTGGGCTGCATTAAAAAGAATGTGGCCAGCAGGTAGAGGAAAGTTAAGATCCTCCTTTAATAGGCAACGGTGAGGCTATATGTAGAATACTGTGTCCTGTTTCCTTGCCACATCTTAAGAAAGATGTTGAGGAACTGGAGAGGTGATTCAGTTGATGGTTACCAAGACGGTTACCAGATAAATTAATTATTATTTCATATATTGCCTCTAGGTTTTGGTATTCAATAGCTCTGTAGGAGATCAGTGAGGTATTTTATATTTTTTCCTTTTTTTTTTTTTTTTTAACTTAAAAAGAAAACAGATAAGCCTCTCTAGTAGAGTCGCTTTTAGAACCTAATACTACATGACAGGTACTGTTAAAATTCTTCTACTTTCATTTAAATCACATGAAATCTAGAGGCCCAAAGCACTTTGTACAATGTCAATAGACTAATCATAGTCATTTTAAATGTTTCTGGCTTTCCTGCATCAAAAAGGGATTTTCCTCAGTAAGCCACATCAATTTCAAAGTCTTCAAGAAGAATCAGACTGACACAAGTTTAGAGAGCTGCTACAGTGTGTTGACTGTAGGATCTAAAGCTGGAGGTATTTTTACATTTAGCATTTAATTATGGTAAACTGGACATGAATACAAATCTCAGACATGAAATGCATGAATGCAATTGTAAATTTACCAGATATGGCTAGAAAGTGATAACAATTATGTACTGAATAAATATATAGGTATGTATAAATACTGCACATGGAAGAAACGTGGTTTTAAGTTAAAGGAATGTTAAGAATATAATGGAACGAATTAAGTCCATTAACAGCATTTAAAGCCATACCATTATTTCTGTGCCTCCATTTCTTTACCTGTAAAACATCTATGTTTCAGAAGCACTGGGAAGTCTTACTCATTAAGCAGTAGTATGTTTTGATGTTTTCAAAAGAAAGGTAATGTAGAAATACAAAATAATAGGCTCATCCATCTAATTTCATAGAATCACAGAATAATTTACTTTGGAGGAGACATCTAGAGATCGTCTCTCTCAACCCCCTGCCCAAAACATGGATAACTATTTTTCTACTATCCAACTGGAATTTCCCTTGCTGCAAATTGTGACTGCTGCCTCTTCTCCTTTTGTTGTGCACCACTGAAAAGTATCTGGCTCTGTCTCCTCCATAACAGCCCTTTAGGCGTTGGAAGACTGCAATTAGATCTCCCTTAGCCTTCTCTTGCCCAGGCTAACCCAGCCCAGCTCCTTCAGCGTCTCTTCATATGTCATGTGCTGCAGCCCCTTGGTCATCTTGGTGGCCTTGCTGCTGGACCCTCTCCAGTATGTTGCTATTTGTCTTCTATTCCTGTGGGCTCAAAACCAGACACAGAATTCCAGAGGCAGCCTCATGACTACTAAGTAAAGGGAACAATCCTTTCCCTCAGCTACCTGACTTTATATTGCTAATGTCATCTAATACATGGTTAGCCTTCATTGCTGCAAGGATGCACAGCTGAGTCATGATGACCTTGCTGTCCACCAGGACCCACAGGTCCTTTTCTGTATAAGTGCTACTAGCCAGTCAGTCATACTTCAACATCTCATTTCATTTAATTTAACCAAAAAGAAATCCATCAAATTTTGGACTTCAAAAATCAAACTCTCTTGGAGTGAATAAGCATAAACTATAGTAAGACACATGTGAAAAAAAAAAAAACAAAACAAAACGCCCCCAAACCAAAGAACTAATACATAAATGTATAAAGACAGTGAGAAATACGATAAAATGCCAGGACAAAGTACTTGTGGAAACTCAAAATGATCTGGGATCTCAGATCATCATTTAGAAAGACAAGTAAATACCATCTTTGTTATAGTTTGAAAATATAATGTAAAAGCAAGATACAAATCCAAGACTTTCTGTTTTATAGCAATAAAAATTAAGTATCAACAGCAGTAAATGATGGGGGGGGGGGGAGATAGAAGATTCTGGAATAAACTCACAAACTAAACCAGATGGTGGGAGTTTGAAAGGAGTACAGCGTGGCTAATGTGCTAGAAAACATTCACACTGTAATTCATAGCAACAACTGGGCCAAAGATCTGATGAACAGGAAATGTAATAACCTTCCAGAAATTATACAAGAATAGTTATTACACCCCTAGTTGGTAAAAATATTGAAACTTTAAAGAAAAAAAAAAACCCAACAAACCAAAAACTCAGATGAACATTTTACAGGATATAGAGATAACACTTTTTGCTAAGGAGGAATGAATGTTTTGAAGTTATTAGAATTCTTGGAAGGTGAATAACGTTGTAGGCAACTGAGAAACATTTGATATTATAAGCTGCACTTTAATTAGAAAGCCTTTCTTTAGAAGGTCATTAAAATGGCTTTGTCATGGTTCTTTATAAAAAAGTAGCATTTAAGTAGCATTTATTCGAGAATAGGTTAAACATTTCTGTGAGAAACACCCAACCCCCCCTGCCGCCCCCCACCCCCCCCCCCCCCCCCCCCGGTTTAAAGTTAGAAATAAATAGAAGTAAAAAGTCAGTATAGTTAGAAAACATTTGGGACACTAAATCTATGCTTATATAGATTGACTTAAATGGGAATTTGTGAACAAAGAAATCTGGCTATTTAACAACTTTACCAAGTATTTCGAAGTATTCTGCAACAAATCTGACCAAACAACAGGACTCAGGCACTATGTTTTGCTGAATGACTGTAAAGGACTCCAAACAGATGCACGATATTTCTTGGTAGGTTCTAGGTAGGTCATGGTAACTTCTACTGGTTTCATGACATTTGATATGTATGGTAGGATATGGAAGATCTGAATCAAATCTCTTTCATATAAGGTCATATCAGATCAGACATAGCTACTTTTAAAAAATCCCTCTGGAAATAAAAGGCTGTAGGTTTTATCTAGATAAAATTTTAGAGGCTTATCCTGTTATGCCACCATTTTCATTATCTGCAGGTGAGAATGTGCATGTAAGTGAAGAGATTTCTTAGCTGATATGACAATATTAATGTTTTAAAAATAAAAACTTAGGAAAACCATTCTAATGTGCTCGTGCACATTATCTCCTATCCTGTGTAAGGACAGGGGAGTAGTTTTGACTTCCTTACAGAAGTAACAGCAGTGTAAAAGGCTGCCACTTTATAATGAAATATACATGGGTACAGAATTAATTATTCAAGCAGAGAAAACATACTTCACTCTTAGAGAGAACTCACTTTTACATTCTAAGGTTTATTAGCAAAATTTGATAAAACAAAAGATTAAGAGGAACAGCACAATTCTAGCAGTCCCAACATGTATTTGCTACCCTTAAATTTTCATCAAATAACCCAATGCTAATCAATAACTGGAATTCTGGACGACAACTGGCGCATATCTAAAAATTAAGCCACTTTTTGGAGGATTATTCTAACCTGATAGTCACTATGCTAGGTGATATCACCACATTAGGTAATAATATTTCAAAAAACTAAATTAATGACCTAGGATCCTAAATGCATAAATAAACAATTACCTGGGGAAAAGGTATAGGGCTGAAGTTCCTGCTTTCCATGATTATTAGTACTGATGGTTACTAGCTGTGTCTAACTAATGCATCAGGAAGTGTCAAGCAATTGGACTAGATGATCATTGTAGGTCCCTTCCAACTGAACTATGCTATGCTATGCTATGCTATACTATGCTATGCTATGCTATCATGTGAGCATTCCAAATCAACTTCATGAGAAGTCAGTCAGATAGTTTAAATCACCTTCTGAGGTGGTAAATCCATAAAAGTTTGTCTTTCCATGACCTTGAGAGTAAACAGATTTATTGTCCTAGTTATCTACAACTCTGTACACAAGAAAGCATAAATATTACCTTGTTGTCTGTAATCAGAAATGTCTGGGGACAAGAGATCTCTGACAGACTGATGGCAAGAGCTATGTGAACAGGAAGTTGTATTCACTTCATCTTTTCATGCTTCTGCATAGTATAAGGACTTCTATTGTAGCTGAACTGAATTTTATGGCCTTCTTTTATTATCTCACAGAAATAATATATCAAATTTATCACAGCTGATGATAAAGATATTGCAAATATTTTACTATCTATTTCTGATTTAATTTGTGAATGAATGAATAAGTTCAAGTTTAAAAATGAATAAAAATACATGCATAAATTCAATAAAGATCAAGGTTTTCCCTTATCGGATAATATTTATCTAAAAAAAAAAAAAATTCTTTCTTGTTTTGGGAAGGGTTTGTAGTATCATGACTGTGGCTATATGCTGCTTATAGTTTGTCATGAAAGAATAGGGCAAATTCAGTAATGTTACTGAAGAGTTTTAGACAGCTATTTTCCCCACCTCTTCAGAAAAGCATCAAAACATAAAAGGAATGAAAAATAGTATAGCAGAAACAAGAAATAAAATACAGGTTTAATTCTACGAGAAAAAAAACGAGCTTTCCTCATCTTTAGCTTAAACTAGAAATTTCCAGTTAAATCACAAAATTGCCAACTATTATTTGAGCTCAGACTGAATCAACCCCTGAGAACTGATGACAGTGAGAATTTCAAACTGGCAAGTTTAACTCTGAAAGGAGGAAAGTAGTCTTAACATCTGTGACATGCAAATTCCCAAACTTATGTAGACTATGCCATTTTGTATCAACTTATAGCTGCTCATGTTTCCATCCAAACTGCTGCACAAGAACAGAAGGTTAGACTTTGGCACAGACATAAAAAGGACTGCAGTTTTCATTGTTTTCACCTGGTTAATACGTGGAGGTTTTTTTCAGCAAGCATATGAACTGATGATTGGTGAATCTATTAAGCAAAAAATTCATATTAAGATCAGCTAATAATGCATATTGTCTTTCACATTGGGGAAGAACAAGGTAAGCGACAACTCAAAGGAAACTGAAATTCACCTGAGTTCAAGTGTGAAACTGACACTCCAGCTCGGGCTTTGTTAAAAGGAATGTTTCTGCCTCAGTCAGAGCCTTTATCCGGGGCCCCCAGTTTACCAACCCAGGAAAAATAAAAGCAGCAAGGTTCCAGTGCTGTTATTAAATGGCAAGGCAAAGCAGGGGCCTCCCATCTGAACTGGCCTTTTTAAGAGTCTGAAAGGACAAGACAAGAAGCACAGAGTGGGAGCATCACGTACTGTACGGGCTCATAAAGGTATTTATGATTTCTTAAGTGTATGACCACTAGCTTCTGACTCTAGTAGACTTTGGATATGAACAGAACATACCAACACGAATTGTGTTACTTTTTCAGAGCAGAACTGTACTTCAGTGCATGTAGCCTTCATTATAAGATGAGATTCACTACATTACAATACAACTCACGTTCCTAAAGAGATATGTATTTAGACTGAAGTTTAGATTACACTGGAAGCAACACCCTATTTTAGCCTCATTCTAGCTTGAGGAAATTTTCATCTGAATATTCATACCTCTTTAAAAATCATTATTTTTGATCTTCTGAGATATTATTTGTCTACCTTTTTGTAATAATTCTTTAAATAAGGCATGGATTTACCTGCACATGATATTAATTAAACTATAGAAAATCAGTTCCAATGCATAAGATTTAAATTAATTATTTTTAGTATAATGTGCCAGTTAGGTTTTTTTGGGTTTTGACTCTGATATTATACATACAGACTTCAACTAGGTCCTACAGCACTTAGATTGTTTCATTATACAGAGACTATTTAGCTGATATTCCTTTAAAACCAAAGTAAGACACATTTTTTGGTGTGATATTGAAGGAAGTCACAGGAGAGAAAACTAGCAACCCACAGATTCTGTCACTCAGTACAAAAACTGCAGTATTTATAATTCCCTACAATTGCCTGTTTCCTGCGCATTAATGTGCAAAAGCTGAAAGCCAAGGGGAACTATCTCATTTACATATTTAAGATAATTTATTTTAGCCCTGATAACTTACCACATGCTACTACTACTGTCACATATCCACACTGCTATTTGAAACATAAATATAGACTCAGGATTCAAAGTTTTCATGAAAAAAGCACAATTCAACCACCTCAATAGAGTTTTTATCATCAGGCACATCTAAATGAGTTTCATTTTTAATTACAGGACAATTAATGTCATAAAGATTTGAAACTAGTACTTATTAAGTAAGTTTCATGATTATGACTGAAAACAAACAAATGTAAGTATCTTCTTCTCATTTTAGAGGTAGGTACACCATCTCACTACCACCACTGCTACATAGTATAAGCAAAGTGTCACTTCAGTGGGTTTGATTAGAAGGCATTAAGTACATGCTTAAATCTCTGCAGGAACAGAGCTCTTTCATGCCATATTGATAGCTATTTTATTGAACCGAGTTGCCAACAAGTTTCAAAGGAAGAGGGAATTTGGGGGAAAAAAAAAAGGTTAAAATTTAAGTCTTGCTGTTTTAGGAAGTTTTCATGAATCTTAATCCGAATGATTTCTATGATGCATTTACACACAATAAAACATGTAAAAAGCATTCCTTATTCCAGTATAAAGCTTAAATCAGGTCCTGCTGAGTTGTCCTCATGAATAACCTCATATGAAGACAAACTCTTTACAGATAAGCAAGAGGAGATACAGATGAACAAAACCAAGAGGGAAGAACGTAAAAGGACAATAAAACTAGGTATTAAGGAAACAGATATTATTAATTAGCAGAATAAGAATGTGAGGAATAAGAGCAGTGCTGAGCCCGGATCAGAACTCTGCAGCATAGTAGATGTGAATATGAATTTGATGTGAAAGGTTCGTAGAGGGTAGTGATGAGAAAATGACACTGAAATGACGATGAACTGATTTATGCTTTGGAAACAGTATAGGAAATGAAATGGAACTGAGGGAGATAAATTTGCCCCATGCACGTGCCTAACATATAGTGGGCAACAAAAATGAAACAATGAAAGGGTAGCAAAATATATAGTGTTTATCACAAACCTAATGAGAACAGACATCCACTATAATACATTTCTAAAGTAGAGACATTTGTTGAATATGTTTTTGGAATATAAGTTTTCAGTGATAGCGAGCTTTTCTCTATTCATTTTTATTAGAGACATACAGTGTGAAGTTTTCTTAAACATCTCACATTTTCCTTTACACAATTTACAGTTTTATAAAGCTGTATTATAACTGTTCAACACATCTCTTCAACACAGCGAAATAAGATGTTTACAATTTGTATTTAATTGTCACAGTTTATTAGCTCTACATTTTCATCATCTTTAGTCAGTCAATAGCATATACAACATACGAATACTCAGTATGCATGTTGGGTACTGACTTAAGTGTTTGAGATTCCATTTATACAACAGAAATAATTCATAAAAGTGAACTAGTTAATCATCTGCACTGCTCTGCTTTTCTTTATTGAGTTATATGATGTTCAGAAGGTATACTCATCTATGTGAGTTAGGTCAGGATATCCATGGCTACATAACATCAGATGATTGTGGAAAGCTACAAAGCCATTTTTTTTCTTACAAATGCTACAGACACCTCAACAAGCAATAAGCTCACACTTGTAGAGGGTGATTCTTCCTGCTATTCACATGTACTTTTTATACTACAGCTCTCTGTTTTTCAAGGCAAAATCTGCCCCCAAATTTTCACATTAAAAGACTCTATTTGCATAATTTCTACATTACCCTTCTTAAATTAAAAATGCATTTAACTATATGCCATTTTTTACCTGAAATTATAAAAAAAAAAAAAAATCAGGCTTGATAAGACAAAGTAGTGGAAGAAATTATTCAGTCTCTGAGCCTCAAAGTAGAATGGTCACAGTATCTGACTACCAGAAATGAAAACATCAAACACACATTGATTTTTATGTTGTCAATTCCATTTGTTTTGTCACTTGCCAGAGAACTCTGCAATATTTGTGTGAAAGGAGGAAGGCTGACAACTAATGGACAGAGAACAAGCCATCCATTAATTGGGATAGGGCTCAGAAATCTGAGTAGATATAGAAAATGCATCAACACTGTGTTTGTGGCACTGAACAAAACTTTCTGACAAACAACAGCAGATGCTTCTGCTTGCAGCTTGAAGTGGAACAAGTCCTGGCTCTTCTAGATGGCAACCTTTGTAGCTAGGAAAAGCTTATTCTGCCTGAAACACAGAATAACAACATGTCTTGGCTATATTACTTACTTCCCTTCTAAAAAGAAGACAGGTAGCTGAAGGAGGAGGAGCAATTTGGTTTTGTCCTATATGTCAATCTACCAGTTTCTGAAGCTTACATCATTTGTGTCCTCTAGTGTCCATAGTAATGTGAATTGTCTTTATCCAAGTGCCTAGCAAATCATTGTCACATAGCAGCAGTCGACCTTTCTTTTCAATCTATGCACTTTTCAGGAGTTATAAATCAGTTGACTTTCAAGCTCGATGAGATGGCATATGCCCTGGTTTGAAGAACAGATGGAGGCTTGGGGGAAAATTGTTTCTGCAGGCTTGCTACAAGCAGCACTGCTCCATAAAAGTGAACCATTCGCACTAATTTCTCACATAAATTATACAGGCAGGGAGCACCAGCCCATTCAGCAGAAAATCTTTCATCTAGCTTTCAGAGGTCATTTAGCAAATTTAAATTAAAGTTATTTCTGATACATGGCTGGGTTTTCACTCCATACGCTTTCAAGAGATGGCAATTTACATCAAATAAAGGAATGGCTTTAATTGTGTATGCAGGGAAAAAGGAACAGTAAATTAACTGCCACAATATGACTGTTTTCTAGAATCCTGAGAGAAGTTGCGACTATTAATTAGCCACAGAGGAATTAATAATTGAAATGTGGCAGCTATGTACTATAGGAATCAGGTAAACTGTCACTACTCTTTGCAAGGCCTGTTTTAGACTCCAGCTGAACACTAGTCCCCAGATTCAGCACTGACGTTGTTAAAAGAAAGGAGATCTCAGTCATTTCCAGGAAAACATTCTTTACTTTTTAAGGGAAACATATTATTCAGCTGTTAAGCAAACGTACATGTCATATTTTTAATAAATATGGTACTTTATCTGAGCATGGCAAAGAGAGACATTTCATTAGATTCTTAAATTATAAATAGGAAAGAAATGGAAAAGACCAGAGGACTGTAAAAAACCTAACTCTAGAAAGAATTACATTTTTGTGAGCCACAAGTGGTAAGAAAGAAGAGATTGCCTTGAGTAACCTCTAATACACAATGTGGCATAATTCAGTGTTTCAGCAGAAATATTAGTTTAAATGTACAAACTAAAAACAACCGATGGAATAAGTATTGAAATAGTTACTTTGATTTTTACAGGATTTCATAAAAACATAGTGTTTTGCTACAGTGTTTTGAAATAGCATTTTGATAAGATTCTTTTTTAATCTCTAACATCACAAATTTCTTCTAAGACCTTCAGACATCTCCTTTTCAGACGTGATAAAGAACTTAACAGAAAAGAGTAAAGTCATGAATGATTTGCAGATCAGTATTAAGAAGTAGTGAGCCATCAGAAAAATGTATATTGCAGAGCCATTGGCTATTTAAATTTTTAATGACTGTTTTAAGCATGCAGTTAATTGATGCACTATTATTAAGAAGTGTTTTTCAATTGAAAATTAATTCTAGTATAGTGCTTTTGAAAAGCAAGATTTGAACAGACTAAATTTATTTGGAATTAATGTTACTTAGTGGGGGGATGAAATCAATGGAGAAATTTCAAACTTGAGAAACCTATTGTTCCAACACTTTCTGTGACTATATGTATCATGGAATGGAAACTGCAAGCACCCAGAGTTACTCAACAACTCAATGTTGCCTTAATCGAAGGACATCAGCTTGGTACCCTATTTTAGTCTGTAAACGAAAGATGGTTAATCTCAGCTAACTCACATAAAATGCGAGAGTTAGTATAAATAGTGACTTTTGAAGAAAAAACCAACTACATACCTATTGAATATAAATATAAAATGAACACATTATTAAATATAAATGTAATTAGATACAAACTAACACTTCATAGATGTAAGAGAGAGATTTAAGTCTGCTGTTATCAAAAGGATGATCATAACTTCTATAATTTTGATAACTCAGGACATTATAATTTATAGCTGATCAGAAATGGATTCCTGTGAGTATTATCAAGGACTAAAAACCTAATAGATCAGTAGGAAAATTGATAATATCATAGGGAGAAAAAGGGACAAGATAATGAATAATATTTATCTATGGCAATAAGGATCCCATTCTAATGGAGTCAATAGGAATTTTGTTGTCTTATTTGCTAGAAAAGATATTGCATTTATTCTGTAGCTCTTTTGTATGATTCCAGGTCATAGAGTGGGTATAAGTGTAGTACATACACGATATTGCTTAAGAGATTTAAAGGAGTTTTAATTTAAATGAAAATCAGGTCATAGTCATTAAGATGCCCAGAGAAGCTGTGGATGCCCCATCCCTGCCAGTGTTCAAGGCCAGGCTGGATGGGGCTTTGAGCAACCTGGTCTAGCAGAAGGTGTCCCTGCCCGTGGCAGGGGGGTTGGAACTAGATGATCTTTAAGGTCCCTTCCAGCCCAAACCATTCTATGATTCTGTGATTCTAATATGTGGCTATTTTTTAGTATTATACATTTTAAAAAGGAAGCTAGAACAGACCTGTGATATTGCAATTTTTAACAATCTCTGAGAAAAAGTCACGTGCACATCAGCAAAGACAGCACTTTTGATAGTCATTAGTTGGGCACTAGTATCACAGTCACAAAGAATAATGAATGGCATTTGTCTATACACAACTGTTTATGAACAGTATTTGCTTGTGCTTGCTTCAGTAAGGCATAGTATACAGATTACTAATAATTTCTGATTTAAGATGATGCAATAGAGCTATTGCTACATTTTTAGTTTAAAACGGAATAATTCTTTCTTGCTACCATTCCACATCTCACATTTGCTGTATTACTGTCTACATAGAAAACTGAGGTTTTTACTGGTCTTTAAAAAACAAAATTATTATTTTCCAAACTATTCCTTTACACTAAATCTGTTAATATAATTGTTTGGGGGTTTTTTGTTTGTTTGCTTGTTTTTTTTTTTCCAGAGGCAGCTTTTAAAATTGTTTTCCCCAAGACTTTATTTCTTTACCTCAACTCATATTTCTAGTCTCTCTAAATTATTATGTATAGACTCTGGCTTAAGAATTTTTTGCTTTCAGTTGCCTTCTCTTGAATCCACACTGCAATTTTCTGTTATACCAACACAGTTGTATTGGAGACAAGCTTAAAAAGGATCACTGAAATGATTAAAAAAAAGAGCCCTATGGGGAAGATAAACAGAAGTCTATTGCAGAAGAAACTCTGAACTATTTCTTAAAACATTAATGAAGACATTAAACAAAATGGAAACTAACACCACTCTGTACTGTACCCATTGTGCGTAAGCATGATACATGGCCACTCCTCTTTGTATATAATGTTGCAAGCAGCTTTCATTCTGCATGACAACACTTGTGGGGGATTTACAAGTTTTCTTTAAGATGACAGTGTTCTCTCAACATCTTTTATTAAGAGGATATTAAACATAGTGTAACAAAGAATGGAAGCAGAAAAAAACCTTTCTATATATGAAAATAAATCTGAAAGAAAAGTATTATTTTTCATAGGCAGTTTCTTCTCTTTGCTTTCAGATATCTGAGGCTGTAATTCCATGAGCAGCTAAACTAATCGGGCAGTTCATTGCTGTCAAAAGAAAAAAAAGTTTTGAGATCCTTCAGCTCTCTCCCCGTCTTCACTGTACTTCACTACTGTTTCACTCTCCTTCACCAACACACAGCTTTAGCACTCGTGGACCCTGTTGTAACCAAAGTTCACAGGACTGTGAACATGTTGGTAGTCGAGAAAAAACACATCCACCTTTTTTTCCTTAGCTAGTGAGATAAATTTACTCACAGAGGGTTCTGATAAGCATCAGTGCCAGTGCCAAGTATGCCTTAGAAATGGAGAGCAGAAGAGTTGAAGGAAAGTTGGACCTTCCCCTTCTGATAGCAATAAGCTATTAAAACCCCTCAACTTCTAGAATTACATCTCACCTCTATAAATTGCAAGACATCAGTATAATAATGGAGTTATTCTGTAGGGTAAATGAGCTCCCTCCAATTATTTTTAATTTGGTTTAGGATTTGAACTTTGCGAAGTGTTACCTAAGTTTACTTAATACTACATAGGGAATAACATACAGTGTTTATTCATGTGGTTTAATGGCAAGACAATGCCACAAAAATGAAAAATACTGAGAGATGTTACTTGAGAGCTCTGCAACTGAAAACTTGTCTCCATTCCAACTATATTGGTTGATATAGAAAAATATGTTTTCTCTCACTTAAAACTTATCCCTCAAACAAGCAAAAAAGGCTGCACTTCCAGGAAAAGAAAACAAAATTTAAACCCCAGCTATTTTATGGAGAAAACTCCAAAACAAAACCCAACACCAAAAGGAAACAAACAAAAAAACCCAAACCAAAACAAAAAAAAAGATTTTTCTTGGTGTTGGTATAGGTACCAGCTTAATCATAGCAGCTCAGAATTTTCTATAAACTAATATACAACATGCTGATAAAATCAAATGAAGAATGAGAGATGCTAATAAAAATTGAAGTTCTGTGGCATGTTCAAATTATTTGGAGTCCCTATTACCAAAAGCAACCTTCAATAGTCTGCACAAGGAAAAAGTGTATGCACAATTCAAATTCGTGATGTTAAGGGCAAAACACTTTCTTTTACCACTGCATCTACTTTCTACCACCAACACGTAATTTTGCTGCCATAGCTTACACTAGCCCCTGAAAAAAACAAGCTATGCAGGAAAGAGAGGATGAAGAGAAATTAAAATGGTAGAAGTCACATCCTTAGTGAACATAGCTATTCTGGAAAAAAACATAAACCCCAAAAGATGGAAATCATGTTCAATCATGTTCATTTTGACATTTTGCTTGAGAAGTTTGCATTTTTGACTTTGGTTTTCATTTCTTTGAAATTGCTAAAATTCTTCTGAAGAACAGAAGCTTTTTCACCCCCTGCGTAATGACTTTCATAATTAACCCCACTCCCCCCCCCCCAAAATTTTTCAAACTTTCTGATGACTTCCTGTGCAATAAAGAGAGACTGCATTTCAAACACATTCTTAATAATTCAGAAATACTTTCTCGGTTTTATCAACTTTCTTAGTCAAAGGTTTAATTGCATTCTGACCTTTTTTAATTCAGTAATGTATATTTTAAAATGGAAGTCCTTTTCAGAGCTAGACTATGAGCTTTTATTATTCGTAGCTTGGTATGAGATTGTGCAAAAGAATATATTACTACATTTTGAAATAAAATTGTGATATACGTAGGCTAAAACAGAACTGCAGGATCCCACATAAGTAGTCAAAGGGCTTATAAATACTTTAACACATTCTTTTTCTAAAAAGATCACTTTCTACTACCATCTAACTCTACATTAACAACAATTTATGTTCCAAACTTTTATGTTTGATTGATATACATCAGAAACACATTTTCAAATCATATCATTATTATTATTCATTCTCTATTAGTGGACAAAAACAAATGCTTCAAATTTGGAAAGACCCTTGACCATTTGTTGAATAATTCAACCAAAGAAGTTGTTTATTTCTAGATCTCAAAAGCTATTGCTTTATCATAAAATATGAGTATTATATATTTTCAGCAATTTTAAGGCACTAATATCTATACAGTTCTATTTAATGACCACTGAGGCAGCATGAAAGCAAACAAAGGATTTAAATTAGATATTAAAATATTACATTGAGTGTATGTTATTTAGCAAAGAATTCACTGACTGCTAGTAGATCCCCTGAATGGGGATGAAAAGCCTAGAATTCATTTTATATGGATTCTTTCACTTTAATTGTAATCAAAGACAGAAATTTGTGTAGTGAGTTACAAAGATGGTGGGTTTCTTTTCACAGACATAATTAACAAGTCATTGTCTATATTCACCTTTTGAAAATGACAAAAGCACAACTTTTCTCCAGTTTTGAAAACACCAAGATTAGGAACACCAAGACAGTCATGTCTTCTTCTTTTAGAAATAAACGAGATTACAGTCTCTAACACCAGACAATTTTAGTTTGGTATTATCAGAGCTTTTAAAATTTTTTTTTTTTTTTTTTTTTTTTTGTTTTCCCTCTGGATGGTATTCTTAAAACCAGGTTCAATTTCCTGTTCTTGTATATAATAATTTATATGTTGTAAATATATTTTATCTGTTCATCTGTTTTCTTCCATTAGTTCAAAACGTGTTTATCTGAACTTGCATTAATAGTAAAATTTATCAACCAGCATGCCAATATTACAGGACTATTCAAAAAAAAGTCTTTCTAAACTTAAAGACTTAGTCTGAGAATTCACATAGAAGACATACCTTGCTATAATGATCTTGTAGTGAGATCTAATTTGCTTTGGTCCCTTTTTTAAGAAAAGCCAACAATGTAAACACCATGGTTTATCTGCACAGTTTAATCTTGTCTATTTTTAGGATTAATTTAGCGTAAGAATGCCTCTTTCTAAATTTAGTGTATTTTGGAAATAATTAAGCTAAACAACAACAACAAACAAAGTACTATTAATTCAGAACTAAAGATTCAACACATGCAGTTACTCAGAAATCGTTCTGAATAGTTCCTGAACTTTAAATTTATATCTTATCTAGGTCTACAACCATAGTTATACGTAGCCAGCCCTTACAGGACATTAATCATGGGCTTAAAATTAGGAATATGTAAATATGTTACAAAATCAAGGGTCATTTGTACATTTTTTTTTTGGTACATATTAACACGATTCATGGATATTAAAACATTTCAGATTCTTCTGTTCTAGGTGAAAATGACTGTATTCTGTCCACAGAATTACAATATAATGAACAAGAGTTCAAAGCGTTTTCAAAAAAAATTTAATATGTCTGACAATTACAGTTATTTTGTTTTGTTTCAGTAATTGTAAAAAAAGAAACAAAGAAAAAAAAAAAACCAAAACCGAACTGCGTATTTTGCCAGAAAGAACAAAATCCTGTAGTATTTTCCTTTGTCAGAACAAATCATGTTTCTGAGACCCCCTTGCATTTTGTCTCATGCACCACTTAGTAGACAAACCAACAAGAGTGAAATGAACCATGATATACATTACATCTAAACAGAGAAAAAAACCCTTTTACAATAAAACATTGATATCGTGCAATTATAGTAGGATTACAATATCACTGTTACCATTTATTTCTTCTTTTTATCCTGCCACTAGAATCATGATTCATGCAAATAAATACAGCTCAACCAAGACTTTATAGAACATTTTGCCTAGACACATTTCATTATTAAAATATTTTTTCATTTTCATGAATTTAAGCAGTATTGAGTAAAATGTATTTCTAAAAAAATTACTTATTTAATCAGATTTACAAATAAATATAATGAACTGATGAAAATTAGCCAGTAGATGTATGTTGGATATTTTGACTATCCAAGTCCTTAAAACAAGTGAAAAATACAGACCTTACTTTATCTGCACCTTTAAATATTAGCTAATGATGAACAACATTCTCACCCTTTTGCAGCAGTGGGCAGCCTCTAAGACTTCAGTAGCTAGCTAATGTAAAGTTTGAACTAGAAAAGTCCTATTTGCCTGCTTCGTCTACTTAAACTGCACAATAATCAATGATGGTTGCATGCCAAATTAAACAATAGCTTCAAGTAATTCTACTGCCTCAGTATTGTTTTCTTGAGTGCCTGCCACAGAACTCAATCTGGATTGATTTGTGACTAAATCAAGTGGCATGGAATAAGGGAAATAAGGTTGGACCCTGCCATGGGCTAATGTAAGAATGGAATAGTCCACTACTATGCTGCCTTCTTGCATGCATGTTGAAGCAGCAATAATTTGTTTTGAAAGAAAGGATTAACAGCAATAGCAAAAGCAACTGTTGCATGTCATCTCAGTCCTACATTTCACTAGCTACATGCCAATGTTTTACTGTAGTAGGTGGACACTAGGGAGACATTAGACCTATAGGATTGCAAATTGTGTTAAGAAAAAATACATGCTGGATCTTTGACTAGAGACTGCTGTTGTGACTGTCTTAAGGTAGTATGTTTTCAACAATTCAAGCTGTCAGATACAGGGAGCAAACACTTACTGTAGACATTGAGCTGTGGTTGGAAGGCTTGTAGATAGCAAGTAAGCAAGATGTCACAGAATCATAGAATATCTGAAGATGGAAGAGACTCATAAGGGTCATTGAGCCCAGCTCCCTGCTCCTCACAGAACTATCTAAAACTTAATCATATGACTAAGAGCGTCGTCCAGATGCTTGTTGAACTCTGACAGGCTTGGTGCTGTGACCACTTCCCTGGGGAACCTGTTCCAGTGACTGACCACCCTCTCGGTGAAGAACCTTTTCGTAATGTTCCATCTGAATTTCCCCTGACGCAGCTTCATTCCATTTCCTTGTGTCCTAACTAAGCAGTCACTAGCATCATCTAGTGGAATGCTAGTCCTTATGATGGCGGTATATGCATCAAACAGCAATTAAAATGAGGTAAATTGTCTGTACCTCTCCGTCTGACTTTGAGAAATTAGAATTTACAATGCCTCAAGACAAAAACTAAATTCTGCAGATTTTTGCAGTTGCTTGCAAATCACCTTTGGGTCTTACCTGGTGATGAAAGATCAGACTGCAGACTTATGTTGTAAGCCTGTGAGTTTTAGTCCAGAAAGGGCATTTCTAGGGTCGCCTAAAGACCAGTTGCACTGCAATCTCATTCTGATCATGGGTAAAATCTTGTTGGATAGAGCATCCCTTTGCTGCAAGAACTATTAATTGTTCCTTGTGCTGATTCAACACTGCTATGGGCAACAAAATAGTAGCACAAATCTCTCTTCTATACTTCAATAAGCAAAAAAGCTACCTTAAAATCTAGTTACTAACAAATTACATAGTACCACTTACCACACTATAGGTCTAATCCCGTTGGCTTCGTTAGGAGTAGAATCAGCTATAAGATTGCAAAATTCCTCCTTTTTGTGTTGAATTAACATAGCTATACATTTAAAACTGGTATCATGTTCTTGACATGAACAATTTAAAACATTCTACAAATCTGACATATTTTGCTCATGCATATCATGTTCATTTTCTGTAACTATCACAGCTTCCAGCAAAATCTTATTCTAGTCCAATAAATAACACAAAACAATAAAGTAATTCATGATAACCAAAATAATTAAATAGTAGGAGCAGGTTAAAGATCAGCATTCATTTTTCAAATTAAATTTAAAAGTCTGTGGTAGTTACTTAGAAGATTGGCAAGTTTTACAAATAACATCACCAAGCCTTTTAGAGAGGAACACAGCTGCATTAGAATGGAGTCATTAGGCAATACATTTATTTTGAAGCCAATTAACCTTTTGTCAGAGAAATGTCGGAGCTGTAATGGTTTCAGCAGTGGAGGTCAGCCTCTAACAGGGGCACGTATGACAGCGATTACGCTGTCTGACATATGCTGTAGACTGAGAGTACAGCTGTGGAATGAGAATCTGCCTTCGTTTGTATTCTGCTCTGCATTTTCAGGGAGCAGGCAATCTTGACCTATCCATTTAGGTAATTAAAGCTTCTATTTGGAAGTGTCCTGCAGGAAGGTGAAATTTGGGGGAGATAAATGGCTGCTGCTCACTGTATCCAGCCACTTCCATCATTTGATGGACTGCCTGAAACAGGCTGCATTGCCAGGTCCTCATAAAAATAGAGATGAATTGGGCAGGAGATAATTCTCTAAGGCAAAGCAACTCTGTCATCTTCCTTTTTGCAGCATATAATTTAATTGTTAGCCAAGGTAGACAGCTGACTCAGGGGCCTTTCTCTAATGGCTTCCCCACCATCTTCCATTTGCTAAGAAATTATTTCAGTTTATTTACTTAAAAGCCAACTTTGTTTGACAATGAGAGATGTCACTTCAATAAGCTCAGCTGGCTGTCACAGCTGTGCCTCGACTTACCTTCCAGGCAATTTTGTTTCCTTTAGTATCATGCTCAAGGGCAATTGGGAAGTCTCCTCGCTCATAAAACTTGCGAAATGCTGTGGGCTTTGTTGGTCTTTCTTTAAATGCTCCTGCAAGTGGGGGCCCTCTTACCTTAAAAAAACAAAACCAAAAAAACCATAGTTCAGTGGTAACATATTTTTAGAAAAAGCCTAGTTTATATGGCTCAAAATAGAAATAGATAAGAAAGAAGAATAACATTGATCTCCCAAATTATTGTTTGATTTCTTTACATGCTATACTTCACTTCTTTGAAAGTACACTTTGGCAATGATCTACAGGTTTTGTTAACTGCTTTTTTTGTTGCTACTTTCAGATTGTCCCATAAAAACTGTTTGTATTTCAAAGTAGCTATCTCCATTACTGCAGCATGTTTAAGCAAGAATAAAACACCAAGAACATATTCATGTTATGTAGCAGAAGTTCTTGGAAAATTAAGCATTTCTCCTTGAGAAATATTTTTCTATTTGTTTCTTTATAGAAGGCTTTTTTGACTTGGTTTCCATCTAATACAACTGTCCTCACTTTCCATTGTCTTTCTCTGGCCATTACCTAATCTCCTTCACTATATCCCTTCCTCAAATGCTATGGATCTGGCTTTCATAGGACTTCCAGCCCTTCAGTATTGATGGCTGAAGCACTGCAAGAAATGAAGGAAAGTCTTCTCTCAGACCTCTCCTCTCTGCCCGTGTTGCCTTGGAGGAAGAAATTTGATTCAGCTCGGCTTAGTTCCTTATCTGAGTTATTGCTAGTCAGCATATTGTGTAGCCTGAGTGCCCGAATGACAGTCCAGTTCCAAAATGCTCACGCTGGAACTTTTTTCTCAGCCAAACATAGTAGTAACAGCAACTAACAATTGGCACTAAGATAATAGAATTTCAAGTACTTATAAGAAATCTATTGTTTAAGCTAATTAACAAAGCTAATCTCAAAGGCTAAAAGAGACTGAGCGCGCTAAACTAATCTCAAACGTCCTTGACAACTGATTCTTCCCTGAGAAACTCTTGTCTTTTTTTTTTGTTTTTATAGCCATACATCTGGGATAAGAACTTCCTACAATTCTCTGCGTATCTCTTTTTTCAAAAATGCCTTTATGACTTGCTACCATTTATAACATAGAAAGTGTCATTTTCAAAAAAAGGTGAGAGCTTCAAGGATCATAAATCATACCCAGTATTTTATATTGTTCTATTTGTCTCTGTGTCTTCAGTGACCCTTAACGTTAGTGTCTAGCAGTACAGACATTCAGCTTTCCAGTGACCAGAATGCAAACATGTAACATCCGTTGCTTCATTTGTGCTATTCTGTAATTTAACTGTGCTAACTACAGATCTGAATCTGACCCGGCACTTTTTTCCTCCAAAGTATCTTGACATCATTTTCCACTGACTGAGATAGACAGGTCCACTAGTGATACGCCTACATTGTACTTTACTACAAATTGCTTAAACTAGGGCTACTAAACTGTGACCTATTGTTGCATATTGCTGTCACAGATAGACCATGTCTAGCGAAAATAGATTTGACATGTATAGCTGTAACTTTGCTTAGTAAACACATCTGCAGCAGTTGAGAGTAATACTCCAAGAAAAGCATTTCTAACCAATGTAAATAAATCTACACTTATTGTTCTGCAGAGGAACAATTCGTTCTGTGCCACTAGTATAAGTACTTTCACTTGTCTTTAATTTTTTTTTTTTTTTTTTTTTTTTTTTTTGCATTTCAGGCAAGTCTATGAGTCACTGCTCATTTGAGGACACTAGAAAAGCATCTATGTTCGTTTTCTATATTTTTCACACACAGGACCTTCACATGTCCTTTAAAACATTATTTTCTGTAAAATATTAGGAGTCACTGTTCTATTAAATTTTAACTTAAATTATTGGTAAAGAATATGTTGTCTTGATTACATGAGGTACAATCTTAATTATTTTTTGCAGACTATCATCATGCAATCCCAAACTACATCTTATCTGAAATCAAACATTTTCTTCTTCCCAACTCATGTTAATAAATTTGCTATGAACCTTTTTCTACTGCACTTTTACAAATTTTCTAGAAAATATGTTTGTGTTAATTCGACTTCTTCCTATTCTTTATTCAGGAACAAAGAAACTAGAAGGAATAAAAGGATCTTGGTTATCAAATCCCTTCCTCTATTATTCCTCTAATGTTCCTCTATTGTATATTCAAAGTCTTTCAAAAATTGATTACAAATCTGTTTATTTCTCCCTTGCCTGTTGAAAGGCTGTTGTCCATTACCCTTACTTCAGTGGTTAGAAACCACATCTTAAATAGCATGCCTACTCTGATCTGCCACCTCAGAAAAAGATATGGTAGAATTAGAAAAGGTTCAGAGGAGGATAATGACTGAGGGTATGGAATGGCTTTCACAAGTGTCGTGGTTTAGCCCCAGCCGGAGGCTGAGCCACGCGGTCGCTCGCTCACCCCCCCCTCCCGGTGGGACGGGGAGAGAATTGGGACGAAGAAAAGCAAAAACTCGTGGGTTAACAACAACAACAGTTTAACCAAACAACAAAGGGAAAGAGAACAAAACAAGCGAGAAACCCCAACAATGACAACAACAGCGAGTACTTAGCGGTGCTTCCCGTGCAGGTCGCTCCCGCCCGCAGCCCGACGCCCAGCCCGCTCCGAGCAGCGATCCCCGCCCCGCCAGTCACCCCCTCTAAATAGTGAGCGTGACGGTCACATGGTATAGAATAGACCCCGGCCAGCTTCTGGCGAAAATTAACCCTATCCCAGCCGCAACCAGGACATTATCCACCCCTTATTCTATACCATATATGTCACGCTCAGATCCTACACTTTCCAATTAATCACCACCACTTTTCCTGATATATATATATAGATATACACACAGACATCATTCCCTTAGTCTATGGACCATCCCTTTGAAGTGTCCATTGAGTTCATTTAGTCCATGACTTTAGGCTCCATCTGTCAGAATAGTCTCTTGGGGCAGGAGAGATGATGTGGAGTTTGCTCAGTCGGTGAAACAGGGCTGGGTCTCGGCGTGGTGTGGCAGGCGACACTGGAGGGAGGATGGTCTGTAGTGTTGGATTGTTGCATCTGGAACTTGCAGTCACGGTATCTGGCTCGGCTGCTGCATCATGTCCACGGTCTGTGGGTTGAAGATGCCGATCTCTTGAGGAAGTTGATGGGCGCCAGTTGCTAAAGCCAGTTCTGCTTCCATTACTGCTGCATTTTGCTCAGTTTTATCAATAGTTCATTCATTGACTATTCTCACCCAAAATCAAATCCCCTCGAGGTACACATCGGACTTCCCCATCCTTTCGCATCACCCACCAAGTGCACCCAGGTCCTTGAGCAAAAACAATCCCACGGATGGGTTTGCCTTTGCCCGAGGCAGGAGTAACCCAGACTGTCTTCCCTAACATATTCTTCATGTGCACTACAGGAACTTTATCCCCTTCTACAGTATGTAAAGGCTTTGATTGGGCAGGGCCAGCTCGATTGGTGGATCCTCTAGTGTTAACTAACCAGGTGGCTTTTGCTAAATGTGTATCCCAATGTTTGAAGGTCCCACCACCCATTGCCCTCAGTGTAGTTTTCAGTAGTCCATTGTATCGTTCAATTTTCCCAGAGGCTGGTGCATGATAGGGGATGTGATACACCCACTCAATGCCATGCTCTTTGGCCCAGGTGTCTATGAGGTTGTTTCGGAAATGAGTCCCATTGTCTGACTCAATCCTTTCTGGGGTGCCATGTCGCCATAAGACTTGCTTTTCAAGGCCCAGAATAGTGTTTCGGGCAGTGGCGTGGGACACAGGATATGTTTCCAGCCACCCGGTGGTTGCTTCCACCATTGTGAGGACATGGCGCTTGCCTTGGCGGGTCTGTGGGAGTGTGATATAATCAATCTGCCAGGCCTCTCCATATTTATATTTCAGCCATCGTCCTCCATACCAGAGAGGCTTTGACCGCTTGGCTTGCTTGATTGCAGCACATGTTTCACACTCATGGATAACCTGTGCGATAGTGTCTATGGTCAAGTCCACCCCTCGGTCACGAGCCCATCTGTATGTTGCATCTCTTCCCTGATGGCCTGAGGTGTCATGGGCCCACCGAGCTAGGAATAATTCACCTTTATGTTGCCAGTCCAGATCCACCTGCGCCACTTCAATCCTAGCAGCCTGATCCACCTGCTGGTTGTTTTGATGTTCCTCAGTGGCCCGACTCTTGGGCACGTGGGCATCTACATGACGTACTTTTATAACCAGCTTCTCTAGCCGGGCAGCAATATCTTGCCACAATGTGGCAGCCCAGATGGGTTTGCCTCTGCGCTGCCAGTTGCTCTGCTTCCATTGCTGTAACCACCCCCACAGAGCATTCGCCACCATCCAGGAGTCGGTATAGAGATAGAGCACTGGCCACTTCTCTCGCTCGGCAATATCTAAAGCCAGCTGGATGGCTTTCACCTCTGCAAACTGACTCGATTCACCTTGTCCTTCAGTGGCTTCTGCAACTCGTCGTGTAGGACTCCACACAGCAGCTTTCCACCTTCGATGCTTTCCCACAATACGACAGGACCCATCAGTGAACAGGGCATATTCCTTCTCATTTTCTGGTAGTTCATTATATGGTGGGGCCTCTTCAGCACGTGTCACCTCTTCCTCTGTCGACATTCCAAAATCTTTGCCTTCTGGCCAGTCCGTGATCACTTCCAGAATTCCTGGGCGACTGGGGTTTCCTATTCGAGCTCGTTGTGTGATCAGTGCGACCCACTTGCTCCATGTAGCATCAGTGGCATGATGTGTAGAGGGGACTCTCCCTTTGAACATCCAGCCCAGCACCGGCAGTCGGGGTGCCAGGAGGAGCTGTGCTTCAGTACCAACCACCTCCGAAGCAGCTCGAACCCCTTCATATGCTGCCAAGATCTCTTTTTCAGTTGGAGTGTAGCGGGCCTCAGATCCTCTGTATCCCCGGCTCCAAAACCCCAGGGGTCGACCTCGAGTCTCCCCTGGTGTTTTCTGCCAGAGGCTCCAGGTAGGACCATTCTCCCCGGCTGCGGTGTAGAGCACATTTTTAACATCTTGCCCTGCCCGGACTGGCCCAAGGGCTACTGCATGAACTATCTCCTGTTTAATTTGTTCGAAGGCTTGTCGTTGCTCAGGGCCCCATGTGAAATCATTCTTCTTTCGGGTCACGTGATAGAGAGGGCTTACAATAAAACTGTAATTTGGAATATGCATTCTCCAAAAACCCACAATGCCTAAGAAAGCTTGGGTCTCCTTTTTGTTAGCTGGTGGAGACATAGCTGCTATTTTGTTGATCACATCTGTTGGAATCTGACGACGTCCATCTTGCCATTTTATTCCTAGGAACTGGATCTCCTGTGCAGGTCCTTTGACCTTACCTCGTTTTATGGCAAAGCCAGCTCTCAGAAGAATTTGAATTATTTTTTCCCCTTTCTCAAAAACCTCGTCTGCTGTGTTGCCCCACACAATGATGTCATCAATGTATTGTAGGTGTTCTGGAGCTCCACCCTTCTCCAGTGCAGTCTGGATCAGTCCATGGCAAATGGTAGGGCTGTGTTTCCACCCCTGGGGCAGTCGATTCCAGGTGTACTGGACACCCCTCCAAGTAAAAGCAAACTGTGGCCTGCACTCTGCTGCCAAAGGGATGGAGAAGAACGCATTGGCAATATCAATGGTGGCGTACCACTTGGATGCCTTGGACTCCAGTTCATACTGAAGTTCTAGCATGTCCGGCACGGCAGCACTCAGTGGTGGCGTGACTTCATTCAGGCCACGGTAGTCCACTGTTAATCTCCATTCCCCATTAGATTTCCGTACTGGCCATATAGGACTATTAAATGGTGAATGCGTCTTACTAATGACTCCTTGGCTCTCCAGTTGATGAATCAGCTCACGGATGGGAGCCAGGGAGTCTCTGTTAGTGCGATATTGCCGCCGGTGCACCGTCCTGGTAGCAATTGGCACCTTCTGTTCTTCAGCTTGCAGCAATCCCACAACGCAGGGATCTTCTGAGAGGCCAGGCAGGGTAGATAGCTGTTTGGTCTTCTCTGCATTCACCGTGGCTACACCAAAAGCCCATCGGTATCCCTTTGGGTCCTTGAAGTACCCTCTCCTGAGGTAGTCTATGCCAAGGATACAAGGGGCCTCTGGGCCAGTCACAATGGGGTGCTTTTCCCACTTGTCCCCTGTTAAGCTCACCTCAGCCTCCAATACTGACAATTCTTGGCATCCCCCTGTCACTCCTGAGATCCAGATGGGTTTCGTGCCCCTATGCTCTGATGGCATCAGACTACATTGTGCACCGGTGTCTACCAAAGCCCTATACTTCTGTGGGTCTGATGTGCCAGGCCATCGAACCCACACAGTCCAGTATACCCGGTCATCCCTTTCCTCCTCCTGGCCGAAGGCAGGGACCCTCTATTCCTGTTCCTCGTCAGAGTATTCCCTGTCTGAGCCTTGCAGCGCCAGACCAGAAGGCCCCTCCTCAGGATCAAGGGAGGTGATTTCAGTTCTTCTGTGTTTGGGAAATCGCTGATTGCCTTCGTGCATCTCTACAGCAACTCTGCTGACAGACTTCTTGGGTGGCCCCTTCTTAACAGCTGTCTTCCCTCTCAGTTCACGTACACGGGCTTCCAGCTTAAAGGTGGGTTCACCGTCCCACTTCCTCATGTCCTCCCCCTGGTCACGCAGGAAGAACCAGAGTGCTCCACGCGGCGTGCGTCTGGGGCTCCCTTTCCCTCTGACTGAGGCAGGAGAGGACTGATTTCTTGGGGCATTCCTGATAGTCAAGGCACTGGCCCGTAGGGATGAGGCGGTACAGAGGTTTTCTTCAAAGTTTTGGAGCCAAGACGACACTCTCTCCACAGTTGGCGTATCAATATCTGGGAAATACATCGCTGCCAGGCTGTTAGAATATGACGGTGGGGCGCTCTGAATCACCTTCCTCCACATAGCCCGTGTGCACAGGACATCGTCTGGATCTTTGGAGACCTCATCATTGTCTAGATCCCTGTAGATGACTTCCAGTACCGCTAATTCTCTCAGGTACTGGATGCCTTCATCTGCAGTGGTCCACTTTCCTGGGGAGTTCACAAGATCTTCCTTGAATGGATACCTTGCCCTCACACTTGAGAGGAGTCGTCTCCAGAGACTGCAAATTGCTGCCTCTCTTCCAATTCCTCTCTCAATTCCCCGGTTCCTAGCAAGGGATCCCAGCTGTTGGGCTTCCTTGCCTTCCAGTTGCTGACTGTCGGCCCCACTATCCCAGCATCGGAGCAGCCAGGCAGCAATCCGCTCACCTGGCTGGCGGCTGTAATCTTTCCGCATGTCTCGAAGTTCTGCTGAGGTCAGGGACCGGGTAGTTTCTGCTTCCTGTCGAAATTCTCTCACTCCTTCCTCTGATGTCCTTGTCGAAGGACCGGCTTCGTGATCTGACCCTTCCTCTTCTTCCTTTTCCCTTACTAATCGAGGGTATGGACCCGTTGTCCTCCTTGTCCATTGCTTCTTTTTGACTACTGGGGCAATTACTGTAGTTGGTGGTGGTGTTTGGGTCCCTATCTCAACCATGGTGTCCTCAGGTGCAGTTTGGGTCCCTGCCTCAACCGGAGTCCTCTGGGAATGCTGAACTGCGGCTCGATAGGCACAAGCCAGGCCCCAGTACAACGCTAGAAGCTGGTGGTTCTCATTGGGATAGGCAAGGCACCCTTCTATCAGGTGGCGTGTCAGTTTGCTAGGGTTGCTCACTTGTTCAGGTGTAAAGTCCCAGGCTATGGGAGGTGTTAACCGCCCTAGGAACCTGCCCAAGTCCTTCCACACACCCTGCCACCCTGGGACCGGCTGCCTCAGGTCACGCTTCAATATAGCCTCACCCAAAAGTTGTCTTCTCTTCCACCAGGACGAGACCAGATTCCACAAACCCCATAATATGCCAACAATATTAGTAAGTAATACCAAGCAGTTCACACAAGGGTGAGCAAAGACCTCAGGAGCCTGTGTAATAAGCCTGTCTACATTAACCCTGGGTAGGGAGAGGGAGATGATGTATTCCCTCATCCTCTCCACCAGATAGCTCCCCCAGCACAGTGAGACCGTCAGTGCCAGAACAAACCACATTCGCATTAACATGTTGCCAAAAGTCAAGAGATAAACAACGCAACCAGCAAACTTTTTTTTTTCGACCCGTGCAGGAGCTTGTCACTTAGTAATTACTACAGTTAGAGCACACTTAATACAAAAGTGCTGTTGTCGTGCCCCACGTTGGGCGCCAAAAAAGACTGTCGTGGTTTAGCCCCAGCCGGAGGCTGAGCCACGCGGTCGCTCGCTCACCCCCCCCTCCCGGTGGGACGGGGAGAGAATTGGGACGAAGAAAAGCAAAAACTCGTGGGTTAACAACAACAACAGTTTAACCAAACAACAAAGGGAAAGAGAACAAAACAAGCGAGAAACCCCAACAATGACAACAACAGCGAGTACTTAGCGGTGCTTCCCGTGCAGGTCGCTCCCGCCCGCAGCCCGACGCCCAGCCCGCTCCGAGCAGCGATCCCCGCCCCGCCAGTCACCCCCTCTAAATAGTGAGCGTGACGGTCACATGGTATAGAATAGACCCCGGCCAGCTTCTGGCGAAAATTAACCCTATCCCAGCCGCAACCAGGACAACAAGAAAAGAATAAACTGGAAAAATGGTGACTAAGGAGGAATAAAATAAAGATCTATAAAATCATGACTTCACGGAGAGGATGAATAAGGACAGATTTTCCACTGTATCCTTCAGTAAAAGTACAGAGCATCAAAAAAATCTAGAAAATGACAAGTTTGGAACAAACAAAAGCAGTTGTGTATTCACGCAGCAAGTACTGGATTTATAGAACTCCTTGCCAAAAGTCAGTGTTGGGAATCCTAAAAGTTTCTGCACATTCAAGCTGTGACTAGAGAAGCTGATGGAAGAGAAATCCATTCGCGTTTACTAAATCCACATTATCAGTGACCAGAAAGACAATGAGTATCATCCTTTTTCACGTGATACAGTCTGCCTGGTAGATCTCCTAGCATTACATTTAGTCTCTCATGGCCACATCACACTGGTATCTCATAGTTATCCTTTGATTAACTGCCACAGCAACTATCTTTTCCAGTTGATGAGCTCTATGTTAATAACAGAATTTCTTGTCATTAGTTTTAAGTGCATTATCTTGTACTTTGCACTATTATATTTAATTCCATTTCTATTACACCAGTTCTCAAGGGCTTCCACTTCCATCTGTGTGACACTGTGATCTTCATCTGTTTTAATAACAACTCCAAACATTATGTCAACTATAAATTTCATTATACAATCCTAATTTTTTTTTTTTCAAGGTCACTAGTGAAAATATTAAATAAGGTTAGCGCTAAAACCACTTCTTAAGAAGTTCCATTAATAAATTTCATCTGTTATCATATCTCACATTTCAACATTACATATCATTATTGTCTTCATTTCAATATGCAGTTTCTTACCCATGTTATGCATCTTATAATTCTTGTACTGTGTAACTAGCAAAGCAGTGTGTATAGCTAGAGAAGTAGCTTGAACATAGTCTAGAGAGAGAGCTGGGTTTTTTTTCTTTGTCTTAAAGGTGTTTTTCTTGTGAGTTTGATCTGTAATAGGCATAGAGACCTTTTAAATACCAGGAAGAGCAACTGACTCCAAAGCAATGAAATGATCTAGACAGGAATGAGCCTAAGATCTGCCTGGGACAAAGAAATATCACCAATCAGGAAGAGTGGAACTGTCCCTGCATTGAAGAAACGGAACCTTGCATTACTGAAGACTACTATTGCTCTGCTTTAAGTTTATTACATGGAGGCAACTTGTTCCTTTTGTTTGCATCTGATAGAAGTAGATTATGAGACATTCGCTAGAGTGGCTGCATTGAGCTAATACTGTTTACCTGTTGCAAATAACTTCCTTTTCTTCCTATCTTTATTACTAGGGAGACCATCACTATCATATTTGCTATTCTGAGCACTGTTCTTTTATGCAGACCTCTCTTTGGGTCATTCTAGCCATGCATCTTCAACAGTCTGCCTGAAGAAAAGTATACATGTATAATTTACTTTTTCACTTCGTGATCTATTTTGGTTTATATATTTATTTTCCTATACTTAGATTTTAAGTAATGCTTTTTGAGATCAGACTTCTTTTTGTTTCCTATTTGCAGACTATCACAATGCAGGAATGCTAGTTACAGATTCCGATAAATTGCTACAAAAAAAGTAATAGAAGAGCAACAATTAAATTCTGGAACAGAGTATCCACAGGGAGAAGCTGTTTCAAAATCTTGAGGCTAGTCAAGTCTCCAGGAAACAAAGTCAACTTTACCTCTTTTTTGCTTTTCATACGGAAGATCTGTTTCTCACAATACAAAACTGTTGAATAGTCTTTCCTAACAGCTGAATGGCCATTCTTAATAGCTCATTTCCTCATGCAGATTTAGCATTTCTCCATGTGCAACTCATTAGGACCTTCCCAGCTGCAGTGTGACAGTTTCTGAAGACACATCTGGTCCATGCTTTCAGGGAAATGTGGAAATCAGAGGGATAATACCTATTGATCCTGGTGTCAGTTGAAACAACCTGATTTACCAAGCTGCTTAATAAACTATGCTTTTCAAAATCTTACAGAAATGTTATGGCTTGAACTTTTAGGGTAAGACTAATATGCTTTTACCGGCTCATGGGAAGCTGGTCACAAAGGGAGCTCCTAGAGGTTGGCATTGGGTTTGGTACTGTTCAACATCTTTATAAAGGATGTGGATGACAGAACTGAATGTTTGCTTACCAAGTTTGAGGATCATACCAAACTGGGAGGAGAGCTACTATACACCAGAAGGAATAGCCACCCTGCAGAGAGGCCTTCACAAACCAGAAGACAGGGCCAACAAGGACTGCATAAATGCTATGTCTTGCACATGAGATGATAGAATAATCCCAAGCAGCAGTACAACCTTGGTGGGATCTGACTAGTTGAGGTGTAGCTTTGCTGAAAAGCACCTGGGTATTCTCGTGGACAGCACTAAACTTGAGTAAGCAGTGCCTTTGTAGCAATGAAGGCAGAACGAGCCCTGGGTTGCATTGGTAAGGGTATAGTCAGCAGGACAAGGATTTCCACTCTACTTGACATTTGTTAGGACACACCTGGGATATTGTGTCCAGTTCTGGTCCTCCTGGTTCATGACAAAACCTGAAAAAAAGGGAGAAGGTCTAGCAGAAGACCATGAAGATCATTAGAGGTCTGGAGATCTTGACAAAATGTTCAAGAAACTGGATGTGGTTATCCCAGAGCAGAGAAGGCTCAGGGGAGAACCTAATCACAGTTTTCCAGTTCCTAGTAGATATAGAGAAGATGGAGGTATTCTCTTCAGAAGGATGCGCAGGACAAGAGGCAACAGGTGCAAATTTCTTCAAGGGAAATTGTGTCTGGTTACAAGAAAAGAGTTCTTCACCATCAGAAAAACTAAATGCTGGAATAGGTTGCCCAGAGAAGTGGTGGAACCTCCCTGAAAATATTCAAGATTTGGCTTGGCGGAGACCTGAAAAAACAAATCTAAGACCCAGCTTTCAACAGAACGCTGGACTAGATGATCTCCAGAGGTCCCTCTCAGCTGAGGCTTCTCTGTGATTTCACGTTGCTGAGTAAAATATACCAAAAGAAAGCACACAATTCTTTTCCTTGTGATAATGAGTTTTGTCTTACATTTTATATTGTTATAATTACTGACTACAAAGGTCATTCTGAAAGTATTCCATATATTCTTGGAAAACCAGTAACAAATACTATCATCTTCTTCAACCTAACAAAAATATTTCATTGCAACATAGCTAGAAATATTAAGATTAGAGTTCCAGTTAATTAAAGGCTAATATTCATGATGGCAAAGTATATGAAGCAATAAACAGCTTCTGAGGTTCGTTAAATGCCAAAGAGAAGTTGAAGAGTTTGATAATTGCAAAACTAATTTATTGTAATTCTATGCCTTTGAACTATATGACAAGATAAAAGATACAAGCCATTAAGCAAAAGAAAAAAAAGGAGAAAGACCATATTTCTTTCATTGACTCATGGGCATTTAAAACCATTGTATCAGGTTGCATTTGTAGAATTTTCAGTGATGGCACATTAGGAAAATGACTAAGAAAAATTATTTGAAGGCAGATTTAAACAGCAATTAATTATTTGAAGACTGAATTTTCCAAATTTCCTAACTGAGTGTCAAACTGTGTGCATACTCAGCGACCTAAACACACACCTGCACAGGACAACTGGTGATTTTTATGAAAACTAACACTAGTTTCATGAGCAGTTTAAGCCAGACAAAAATTGAAACTGACATGGAGATAAGTGGTCTTTCCTACGTCACGCTCCTGGATGCTACCACAACGTACTGACCTCCATTAATGACAGAAGCTTTCATGTAGGTATTCAGAGGACCGGAACAGGAACAAAGGGATGGTTTTGTTTTGGTTTGGTTTTTGGTGTTGCTGTTTGTTTTTTTTTTTTTTTGTTAGGTTGATTTGTCAAGTATTAGATCCTTAAGGTCGTTTACTGCAAAGATGAGTGAACACTGAAGTTGGCACAAGGGAGGGAGCAGTGTGGAGTGGGACAGGAAGAAATAGGTGACTGATTCTTCAAGGACTGGTACTGAATTTATATTGAACATTGTTATATTCAAATCAGAAGTCAATAATTGTTCAAGTGCTGTGTGGAAAATAAAAGCTGTGATCACACATTAAGTTGTAAGGAATCAAGACATTAAGGGACCAATGTTTTTACTTCCTAGAAGCAGAATGGACTGAGATTCTACTGTTGTTATATAATGATTCATATATTAAAAAAAAAAAAAAAAGACCAGTGACATTGTAATCAAATTTAATGGTTAAAGACATATCTTTATTTGATTAACCCAGGCTAATCCATTTAGATGACAACTGGGAAGAATGAAAAAACTTCCAGTTTTTTGTCTGCCAGGTTCCTTACAGGAAGGCTGGAATTTAACCAGATCTTTTTGTGTTTTACCTCACAAAGATATTTCATTAAATTTATTTTTGAAGCTATAGGGATCAAAAGTTATATGACCACTCAACTGTCTTACCTAAAAAATGCAGTCTTCCTTGAAAATATAATACCACAGTATCATCTTGAAGAGTGAAATTTTCAGAAATAAAATCAAAAATCCTATTTCTTCATATTCAAACTGAAAAATGTATTTGTATAAAATTGCGCTGTATCCACAGAATGGAGTCTACTAATGCATGCTACTGCCTTAGGGCAGATGTTAAGGTGATGGCATCAAGGAAATGTTTGTGTAACCACTGACAGGGTCTTCGTCTCATCCTCCTCTTGTACTGGTGTTAAACTAACACTCTACTTGGCTCATGCAGCATAGTCCAACTGGCAACCCACTGATTTCCCCACAGGAAAGATCACCATTCATTTCCTTGTGTACTGGAAATAGAAGCTGCTGCCAAATCCTAACATAAACCTCAAGTAAAATGCAAGATATATTAAATAAGTCAAATAAATTACACTATGCAATGAAGAAATACTCAAGCTAGCAGGAATAAAGGCCAAATAATATACCTAGCACTATGCAGTGCCATGTTGACATACAAAGCTTTACTAGAACCGTCAGCTGCAAGGTCCTCACCCATATAGTGTGATAGAGCTCTTTTGTGGTTTAACCACAGCCAGCAATCAAATACCATGCAGCTGCTCACTCACTACCCCCCCTTTCTCCCCAGTGGAGTGGGGAGGAGAAAGAGAAAGAAAGGAAAAGTCATGAGTTGAGATAAATACAGTTCACCAGAACAGCAAAGAAAAAGATAATAATAATTATATTGTATATTAATAATGATAAAATAATAATGAATTATAATAATAATAGAGTATACAAAATGAATGATGCACAATTTCTCACCGCTTGAGAACCCAATGACCGATACAGCCCATTCCGAGTAGCAATCATGGGGCAAAACTGAGAGTAATATTGGAACGATCCCGAGCAGTGATCTTGGAACAGCAAAGTTCCCCAGCAGCGATCTGGGAACCACAAGTTCCAGAGAGAGAGCGCAAGGGAACAAACAGCCGAATGAATGAACGAATGAAAGCCCAAATGAACACCATCCAGCCCACCAACCGACCCCCACTTATACACTGGGCATGATGTCTATGGTATGGAATACTTCCTTTGGCCGGTTTGGGTCAACTGTACTGGCTATACCCCTCCCAGGTTTTTGCACCTGCACATTGGCAAAACCTGGGAAGCTGAAAAAGTCCTTGATTGCTTAGCAGCAACTAATAACATTGGTGTATTATCAACATTCTTCACATACCAAATCCCATACTAAATCCAAAACACAGTAGCTACTGGGAAGAAAATTAGCTCCATCCCAGCCAAAACCAGGACAAGCTCTTAACTTGGCAGACCAGGCATCGGCACAACACTGCCTAGTTACAACTCGTGCCCAGAGAGCAAGCCTAGGTGCAAAAGCCATGATCCCCAGTTTGTGGTTCTGGAGTTAGTATGCACATAGGTACCTTATGTGTTTCTATAGTTGTAACACAGACAAGCCCATCATCAAGACAAGCCCAGCAATCACATATGAGAAAACATCAAGATTTTGGCAGTTACCGCCCAACACAACAAAACAATAGCATGATAATAGTATTTGGTGACATAGCCACAGATTTTCTAATAAACATAAGTAATAGTAGTAGTAGTAAAGACTTGGAAACACAAATCTTAGCAAGTGTTAACAATCAGAATCTGCACTGGGCATCCCCAAGAGTGTCTACTCTGACTGGCAATAAGCAACAAAGCCTGTACTGCTCTGTCTTCATTTACTGATCCTAATTTGATTAAACTAACATAGGTGGTTAATACATTCTACAATCATGTTTTGATTTTGCTATGCAGACATACTGCAAATTGAATGAGAAACTTCAAATGACAGGAGAGGCACAGTAAGATGTCCCAATAGGTACTCTTGAGTTCCACATTAATTCCTTTTATTTAATATCAATATCACAAGCACTCAATATCAAAAGAACAGGATTCATCAACATGTATCAGACAAAAGCTTTTTATATCCAAAAAGAAACAGGGAGATCTTTCTTCACTTGTGCCACTCTTGATATGCTTTAAATGGTGCCACATCTAGTGCTTAAAAGCTGCTTCTGGGGCTACTGCACAAATCTGGACAACAGATCAAAGCCCATCTCATAGCTTCAAAAGTCAAAATGAGAGAAATCAATTTTAAGACCCCAAAATGAAACTACTGATAGAAGGTCAGCAAACATTACAAATGCTTCTAAAGCACCAGAACTTGAAAGAAAAATCAGACATGTGATTTTGTACAAAGATATTGTATCTCATTATTGCCTTGAGACACTACTGAAAGTAAGTCATATGCTGCATACAGAATTACTCTATTTCATCACCTCAGAAATGTTATTTTTGACTGGGGAAAAGATAAGCTGTTTCGATAAGCCAGATATGCCTACGTTACAAACTGCTCTACAGCACTTTGCTCCCAGAAGGTCCTCCATCTCTTATTCTCTGTTGGAGTACAGTCTAACTATTTCATATCATTTAGATTTCTCTCCTGATGCTTGCCAAGCAATTTTCTTTAATGCAAAGGGAGAAGAGTGACAACTGCTAATATATTTCCCTCCTTTTCCCAGTCTACACATTAATAGAGTCTTTTTTTTCTTGTTTTATTAGTTTCACAAGGCTTTCCGGTGCATCAATTCCACTAAATCTGGGAGCGTCCTAAATTTTTCCTGGTTGTGGAAATTCTTCCATCCACAGTGTAATGTTTAGAAAAATATAAATTCACTGTGAGTACGTTTGCATACATGTTTCAGCTGGGATCATAAGTGTGCTTCTAAAGTGGAACCCAGTTACGGTTCACATCATGAAGCAGTTTCTAAGAGAATGAACTGGAGTCCTTTCAGACAACAGTCAGTCTGAATGAGGAAAATCCCTGAAATGTGTAAAACATCATATTCTCAGCATCAGCTCTTTTCCTTTGGTGATCCTCTCCTATTGGCCTGCACTGCTCCCTGAGGTAGAAGTAACCACAACATACTTTATGGCTACATGTGTATTTTTGGATGCCAAATCAACATGTTGTAGTTCTACATACTACAAGTTATAAGAATGTTGCTGGCTAGGAAACAAAATGAAACATGTGGCTTCTATTTTTTTTTTTAATAATACATATAATTCAATTACAATTTGTCTGATTTCAGTAATCTTTAGTTCTTTATAAAGCTCCTATACATTATCATGGCATATCTGTGTGTATTTCGAAGTAAAGAACAGTTGGTAAAACTGTAAAATATTAGGAGAGTTATTCTCAGCCTATTTTGTACTTCCATCACACACACGTGTATGAAGGTCCATGCTAGAATACATCTAACACCCTAACCTACTATTGTGACCCTGACAGAGAATATTTAGGGAAGTGAATAAAAGCAAGGCCCTAATATAGCAATCCTGCTTCTTGTTATTCTAAATTGCCGAAGTCCTGCCCTCCCTTCCAGTTGGATCTATACTAGCTCTTCTCTTTCTTACACTAATTTTGGTGTTTGCCTGATCCTGCACTGAGCCATTTCAAAGCTCTAATCTGCCAAGAAACCATTCACATTATTCTGTTAAAATAGTTTTTTGCTGGAGAACGTACTGAAATGGTTCAACAGAGTTGGAATGTCACTACAGTTGCTGAAAGTCAAGGAGAGGGAATGGCATGCCCATGGTAGCTAGAATTAAATTAACTTAAGCTGCCATAGAACCAAATCTGATAGGAGGTTATTTTTTTTCCCCTGGCAGTTATTCCACACCTAGGAGATGGTAAATAAGCCTCATTATGTGTTTTGGTAAGTGTGTTTTCTAATGCTGACATCTTGTGTAGGTCTAATGTGTTCCATTGGAAAGCTTAATTCCAAAAGCATAATAAAAAATTCTTTCAAATTATTTAAACATTATTTTTTTTGTGTGAAAAATAAGTATTAGATAGGGAGAATAATAGGTGAGATGACAATATGGAGCCTATGATAGCAACTTTCAGAATATATTAAAATAACACCACTCTATCTCCTATTAGAACTGTGCAAATGAACTTATCTCCATATCATGGAAAAATTAAAAATACAGAAATTTCTCTTTGCTCCAACTGGGAACAGTGTCGAAAAATATCCAGGTTTTTCACAAAACAGAACAGGGCCCCATTGGGTCAGTCAGCTTTTGAATCACTGGTTTATTAGTGTTTAAGACAGTCCAGGTGAATCACTTACCATCTGAAGACATTGACTCTGAAAGGCTGGATTGACCTGTGAGCTAGCAAGAAACTTGCTTGGGTCATAACAGAACATTGTTTAAAGGATTAGACACTGGACCGAGAAGATAAAATCATTGCAATCTAATTCTGATTGTGACAGACTCCATCCATGGTTTTGGTGAAACAACATTTTGGCACTAATTTCCCATTTTAGAACTGGATTAGAATTACTTCCCAACCTTATAAAAATCCCAAAAGTCAAATGGGGTTGTGATGAATTAGCTATCACCTTTCATAAAGTCATGCTTCAGGTCTCTATAGAATGCACCTGGAAACTTTAGAGTCATAGAATCATAGAATTATTCTGGTTGGAAGAGACCTCCAAGATCATTGGGTCCAACCATTAACCTAGCATTACTAAAAGTCCCCCACTAAATTGTATCCCTTGGGGCCTCATCTAAACGTCTTTTGAATACCTCCAGGGGTGGTGACTCCACCACCTCCCTGGGCAGCCCGTTCCAATGCCCGACAACCCTTTCAGTGAAGAAATTTTTACGAATATCCAATCTAAACCTCCACTGGTGCAACTTAAGGCCATGTCCTCTTGTTCTGTCGTCTGTTACTAGGGCGAAGAGTCCGGCTAGAGGCTTCAGATAGCAGAGCATTTACTACAGGGCCCTCATCATCCTCTCACAATTAAAAAAATGCACAAAATCCCATCCTATGGCTATCTTCAATAGCAAATTACTTGATTGCATCTGAAGAGATGGAACAGGAACACTAAAAACAACAGCTAAAGAGGAAAGAAGAGGAACGGTGGATTCCTCATTACCTCCATTACCTATCCTCATTTGCCCACCTTGAATAAACAGTACAATTCTATGTCCAGACCCCATGTGTCCTACAGTCCTGTATATGTTTACCCACCTACTACATTTTAAATCTGAACAACCAAGTGGTAGAACTGAATACTGAACCACTGGGAGAAGCCATTATCTATTAAAAAAAAGTTGTGAAATCAGAAGCCCCTGAAATAGACTAAGAAACTGCTTAAAAAGCTACTACATATTTTATTCACTTTATCAAGTACTTATTTATTAAACACAACAAAGGTAACCTGAGCCGAAAAAGAACAAAAACTTTGTATCTAAACAGCCAAAGCACTTCCATTTTCTTTCCAACTTCATGTGTGACTTGCTTCCAAAAAACCAAAATATTAGAAGAATGATGGATCTGAAAGTGAGATGACACTAACAGCTACATGTAAAATTATCCCCCCAACTTCATCTCTTTCTAAACGTAAAGGAAAATAACTGTTTTTAATTGTCGACTTCTTTGGCATCACTTGACAAGGTAAGTTTGCCCACTGTTGTTCAGTTTGAAAATTACTGCTGAAATATTTATAAAGCATTTAGTAGTTGCTTACTTAGGAACTTTTCCTTGTCTGTCTTAAACAGATAGCAAATCTCACTTGTAGGAAATAATTCCTGGTGTGCTATAACCACGAAATTCAAATATAATAATATTTCAAACACTATTCACAGAAATAGGAAACCTTTTATGAAACCTGATGATTTTTGAATGAAAAAGAAAAGATGTTACTTCAACCAATATAAGAATATGAATAAATCCATCTGCCCCAAAGCGTATTTTATTTTCTTTTCAAATTTTTTAAGGTTCAAGTTCAAGCCACTACATTTCTGTTATAACTTTGACCATTAAGTGGATTGTAGGTCTCAGCTTACTCTCCATGCAGGTGTTAGTAGGCTGCATTTATTAAGCAAATTGCCAACCTTTCTTGATAAGCAAAACTCAGAAGACAGTTTCATACTTTACTTTTTGAGATCTTAAGCCACAGAAGTGAAGGCCTTCAACTCATGATGAGAGCTATATCCATGTTTGCTCTAACTGTAGCAATAAATTGCGAAATCTTGCATTTTAGTAATAAACTTGAAAAAAACAGTATTTATCAATAACAGGATGAATTTTTAAGATTCCCCCCAAAACAATCTTTACATCTGTTACATATTTTTCTTTACTCAAATTACTTTATGAATAATATACTATGTTGGAAAGAAAACACTTCTGCTTTAACATAATTCAAAAGAACATGCCTGACTATAAGCATCTGATGATTTCCACTGAAATCAATATATCCTTACAGCCACAATTTACAGTAAAATTCATATGATGTGATAATATTTTTCTGATTTTTATATGAATGAGAGCAGCTTCTTATACCATTATGGATATTATGATCAATAACAGCAGAAATCAGTCACATGAATTGATGCCACTGTCAAAGAGCCTTTCAACAAGCACTCAGAATCAGACGTTTGCCACTGGACCATCTGTGCTTTTTGCAAAGTACATCTTATACAAATATTAAACTGCCAGTGACAATATAGAGAACAGACTTAGTGTAGTTGATGTGTCACCACACTTACCTGTAGTTTAACCAGCTTTCAAAAAACGGTATATCAATCAGAAAGCATATGTGAAAAGCCTTTTTGTATATCTGAGTGGGGTTCTCGGTTGACTTAGTGGACTGTTTTAAGGCTTTTAGGAGAATCTTAAAATCTTAGGAGAATCAGCATTCTTAAAGCTTATGTTCTCTACATAGGAGGGGTTCTGCCTCTATCTGTTAAAAATTTGTCTCCATATAATACTTGAGTTATCTTCATGCTTCTTTCTTTATCTTTATCTAGTTAATTGAAAGCCAGTCTAGCACTGCAATTTATTTATTTATTTGTTATCATCATTAGAAACAAACACAGAAACCCTACACACACAAATCCTTCACTTCTGTTCCTTTCTTCTAGTCATATACTTGCAGCTTGTCAAGATCTGGTTTGGGATGTAAAGTTTCATCTATCTATCTGAATATTTTTTCTACTTATCTAATTGCCTTAGTTCTTTCAGATTCAAATCTATTCCAAATGATCATGTAAGATATTATTGGGACAAAATAGTAGCAAAAAAGTTTGTTGGTACTGAGATTAGAATTTAGGACACGATGCAATATCTATTCTATTGTATGGCAGTTTTTCTTCCTTTCTCTCAGAGCTAATGTTGCTTATGAAGGTATGTATTAACCTGCTAAGATATGTATCTGTCCTTTTTGCAAGGACAACAGATCAATGGCTTTCTTTGATGACAAATTCAAATCATTCCCTCACAAGAGGAACCCTAGGAGGAAAAGAATAGTTGTTTAATTCAAATTGTATGCAGCTGAAAAGTTTTTAACAATCTCTATTTGTCTGCTTTGCATATAGTTAAAAAAATTCCCCCTAGGAGAGGTAAAATTTTCCTTGGTGAAAAAGAATCAATTTTGTCTCATATCAGAATTCAAAACAGTAGGATGCAAGTGAAGAGGACCTCTCACAGAATATGTCTTCACAGATATTGACAGTGGCTAGGTTGTGATTGTGGACGGACAGATGTGTTTTTCATGGGTCCTAATGCTATTACTTTCATAGATTTTGTTATTCAAAATACTTTTTGTATTTGCAAATGCAGGATTAATAAACAACTTTTTGTAGTCATCTATATTCTCCAAAATTTTTGTGTTTTTTTTTTTTTCCCAGTCTCCATAACCACCTAGACTTACTGTTTGTTTGCATCATGTCTAAAAAGGTGGTGATAAAATTTGAATATGTTAATAATTTCAGCACAGCTGGAAGACATACTGTCTGTTACTGATGTCTACTAAATCTCCATGGAAATATATTAATCTTGAACAGAACATATGAAATATTTAAACAAAAAACTTCGAACTTTCTATTCTGTGGGCTCTGATCACCATTTCTATTTACTGAATATAGCTATTATTTCTGATACTGAAGCTCTTATGTAGCATCTTTAATCCATACAGCACTGTTACTATGGGCTAAATCAATCTGTCCCACATTCAGGGCAGGGAGAATTTTGTGGTCTCTTTGATATCTGGAAGATATGGGAGACCCTTTTGCTAACTTTAAAAAAAAATCCTTAAAATGAAGTTATCATCTTCATACTTGTTAGTTTGGCAATCATATGTTGACTTTTGTTAATCTTCAGTGATAAGTGCCATGCTTTTCTTTAATAATTCCTCTATTTATGTGTGCCGTGACTTAAGAAATGGTTTTAAATTGATTTAATCACTCTTTGCCTTGAGACCTTTCCTGAAGCCTCCTCTTCTTTTGCTGAAATCGCTGAATTTTCCTCAGAAGTATCTAAAGTTAATGAACTGTGAGTTCTACTATCATTTTTTAAAAGATTATTTGGGCAGGAGCTGATATTAACTGTTTGGACATCATGATGTCTCAAGTATGTGGTAAAGTAGAGCTAGATTAATTTTTCTTACTGAATGTCGAAGTTCTTTTATTTTTTTTAATCTTAGTGTTGTTTTTGTGATCCATTATTTCTGTCATGTTATCAAAAGTGTCTTGAAATATTACAAATCTCTCTCTTTTCAGTAAGCTGATTAGTTTTAGACTGGAGAGTACTGACAGGGTTTTTGGGGCTTTTTTTGCCATTTTGAAAAGAAGTCTGAGACCCAGATTCTTTTCAGCGTCATCATCATTCACTGATATACACTGTCCAACTGCTTCAGTTGTAATTTCCTCAGTTTCTTTTCGCATAAGATAATTAGACCTTAAAATGTCACTTCAGCAGCTTGCTAGCCTTCCTGTCCTATATGTGATTATAGATTCAGCTAGATATAATTTTTTCATTATTACATGTATCTTTTATTCCATCTAGACTTCAAATAACACAGAAGATTGACCTAAGTTTTTCTATGGTTCACAGGAATCTTCTTGGAGATATTTTTTTGCATAGGAAGACATCTTCTATCTAGCTAGTCAAAACACAGTTTTTGCAAATTTTTGGTGCTCATTTCATTCTTTGCACTCCAAGAATCCCCACAACAGATGTAGAGCTTTTTTCTTTATCTTCCAGCAAAATATGACCAACTGTGTATTTTCTTTTCGTCATCATGATTATTTCCTCTTCTTATAGTCCTCATCATCTCAGGAGCTGATCTGCTAGGGTGCTGACAGGAGCAGAATCTTAACCTCCTCCAGTTTTGAGCTTAGCAGGAAGCATGAAAATACTCACAGGTGAAAGTCAAAGGACAGAAACAGTATCTTCAGTACATTTTATTAGCAAACTACCTACATATACTACCTACATATATACATTATAGCTACCTACACAGTGAATGCATAAAACTTAGCGGTAATTTTATTTTTCCTAGTGATTTGAAGATTCTTAAAAATGAACAAGGATTTTTTTACTTAGGAGAAACTGAAAGGTATGCACAATGGCGTGCACAAAGGTATGCACAATGTGCATACCCTTTCCAGAATAAAAGTGGTTCTTTTAGATGTTATGCTGGTTTTCAGTCAAATTATGTCTAATTCACCCTACTTTTTTGCGTTGTAACAACATCCACATTCATGCTCAATTCAGTTTAAACTGACACCTTCAATTTACTGTGTATAGACTCCTTACACAACAAAAGGGCTGGTTCTGGCAGAAAAGGGAGAATGCCCTAGGCATGGGACTACACAGTATTGGGATGCTTTTTTCCTAGCTTCTTCTGATGTAGCTGTACCACTTTTATATGCTACATACGCTATTCTGAGCAGGGACTGGAATGAAGGTATCTAGGTTCAACAGCGAGTGCCCTAATCTAGTTATTTTTATCTTCTTTCTTGTATATTTTGTATACAAGTAGTTCCTACAAACTTCAACACTTTCAACATCTACTACAACACACTGTGGTTCTAGAACCCTTGACAATATTGTTTTAATGATTAAATAAAGATTAAGTCATACCCCAAATGCATCTGTTCCTGTGCTAGAACTCTGTAAAAATCTAAGGTTTCCATATCACCGATGAGTGTCTTGACCTCCAGGATACCACCATAAAACAACAATATTTATTGAAAAATATATTCCTGAAATTTATCAATGAACTAAAAAAAGAAAATAAATTAAGGTGGAACTGTGAAGAAACTGCTCCACATAGTATCTAGAAAAGAGTGTTAATAATAAAACTATTAATAAAACTCCCACATAGAAAATTGTCTCAAAATTGTACAGATAAATCGAAATGAAAGATTATTGGCTCTATATGTTAGTCAAAAGTAATTGTTCCAAAAACAAATAAACTATCTACATTAAGAATTGAAAAGTATACATTATAGACTAGGGTGATAAATAGGTTGATTACTAATGTTGATATTTAGTAATGGGAAACTTTCAGTGGGCATTTTTTATTTATTGAGTCCTAACTCCTTAATACAGATACCAAGAGACCAGAGTGCATCAGAAAATCTAGTACCATGAACAAGAAACTGCTACAATTACATTGACTAATGTAATATAAAAACTCTTCTTTTGAGTTTCTGCAAACTTCTTGGAAAGTAGGCACAGTCTCAGGGAATTGTATTATTTCTACACTTATGATGGGAAGATTGTTTCCACTCTAATATAGAATCATTATCACCACTTCATAAGAACAATAAAGAAGAGAAAATATTTTCTTTAAATTGATGTTTAGCATACTTTTAGCCTGGTATTCTAAGGAAATAAACTAATCAGGCTTCTATAAGGCTGTATACTCTGCCTTCTATAACTTTTGATTACATTGATCAATTGAAAAAAAAAATCAAGAGTTTTAAAGAGATACAATTAGAGTCCTAGAAGATTTGTGAAAACCTGCAGCCAGTTAAAGAAGGCGGACCTCAATTAATATTCTACTGAGGGAGGGGTGGTAACATGAATATATCAGTTAAGTGTTCTGTTTGACCTGTTGCAAGCTACTCTGCCTGCCTGTACTATCTGTCCAGTTAGCATGTCTAGCTCGGAAACAGCAGCAGCATGTACTTCTCCCCCAGACAATAGTTAGCAGGTATAGGAGGGTCTGGGAAAGGGGGAAGAGAGAAAACAGGTAGAATTCATGCCCAGGGAAAAGGGTATGAGAAACAGACATCATTGGGAAACAAGCCTTTGTTACTTTCTTCACTTATAAAATAATTTTCCTCTTTACAATGTCCTACTTACTTTTGTCTTTTTAATAATAAAAGGGCCACAATGAATGTACTTATTTTTATCAACCGATCTTAATTTACCCAAGGTATCACTGTATTGTGTAACTCCATGCAGTTTAACATCCATTTTAAGAATGTTATAAAGTCACTGAATGTCTGTAAAAGCTTGGCTAAAGCCCTGTCATACCTTGCATCATAGCTAAAGGTATGAGTTGGTTTGATAAAAAAAGGAAATAAATGAGTTTTAAATATCTCCCTTTCCTCTAAGGACTATTTTTAATGCTGTAGCTTTGATAAAGATTCGATTCCTGGTTCTACGATGAGATGTTTCCTCTCTCTCTGCTGTAACGGTGATCATTCTCACTAAGCTCTATTGTCAAAAACATTTGTATGAGGTTTTTCTTCCCTCTTCTCAGAAGGCAGCTATAGTTCACTGTACTTTAACTCCATGAATATTTTAATATTGAAAATTAACACCTTTTAACTGTTTGGTTTTCAGGATGTATCATATGGACACAGGCAAATATTCTCCATGGAGACAGAAGTTAAATCATAACAAAAGATTCTTGGGACTGTATTAACATTTCTGTTCTTTCCTCCACCTTCCTACCGCTTAAGGACTATAATCTCAAGAATATGCAGCACATGCACTTTGAAGAGGACATGAAAGTGTAAATCAGTGGTGACCAAGAATGCAAACATGGTACCAAGAGTATAAATGGAAGGCACTGTAATGTAAGGTTTTTGTCTGGTAGATCATTAAAATTTAAAACTATTATTTATCTAAATTTTGATGTAGTCACGTAAGTTATACAATTCAATTGCTAGAATAGTGTTGGCATCTATAGACACTAGCTAATGTTGATTATTCTCTGTGATAAGGTAAAAAACCCATCCACCTGCTGGTAACTAGTCATTAGGATATGCACCTATCCAAATTAAGAGTTACAATATCTTGCAATAACTAATAAAATGCCTAACAAAATTAGAATATGCATGAAATAACATTTACAGAAACACTTCACAAATCTATGGCATTGACTGAGGATTACATTCATTTGTAAACTAGAGAGTTCACATGTACTTCCACTCAAATAACAGTAATTCCATATGTGTATGGAATGACATGAATGCTACTAAACCCCAAATAATGATATTTTCAAGGTTTAAACAAATTTATTAGTCAAAGCTAAGAAATACAAGTAAATGATAGAATAATAACATATAACAGAAAATAGACACATCTCATACTTAAGATTTCCATTAGTAACAGAAACTGAAAAGATGGTATGCTGTATCCTGAAAAGAAATCAACTTGATCAACTTGAAAGATTCCTTTTGCCTGTCTGCTTAGTTTGCAACGGAAGCACGAGTACGATAGAAACACAGAAACAGTGTTATAGCATACAAAAGATGAGTAACACTGAGGGAAATATTTAGCTACAGTTCTAATCTAAATTATATCTTTCTTATTTTTCAGGTAGAGCTCATATTGACTTCCATATTCAGGAGGTCCAAGCTTCTACTATAGCTTAAGAAAAATCAGAATACGCCTTTCTATAAATACTAAAAGTTAAGTAAATGTTTAGAAACATTTTAGAAAAGGTGATTTCTCTTCTTTCCAACCCATGCAAAAATAAAAAACAACAAAAGCCACTGAAGCAGATATTTGTGATGAAACAATAATATCTTTGTATGCATTATGTAATGGAAGAAAAGTATTTTCTCTTAAAATCAATCAGTATGTGCTAGATTGGTAGTCAGAAAAATATTAATGTCTGAATGCTCCTTGGTTTTGCATGAAAATAGTTAGTATCTGGCATTCTCTTCCCTCATGTATAATCTTACAACTTTGAAAGTTTTACCATTAATGTTCATGGGACAAAGCCAAATCAACAAGACAAAGTTAAATTCTTACCAAACCAACAACCTTTTCTTTTTGCACCACCCTGGAAAGTTTTAGCATCCTATTTGCTCTGAAGTCCAACAGCCAGTGTGTGACATTTGGCTCCACTTCTTTTTCTTCTAGCTGGCATACCTAGGCCATATCCTATCAATTCCATGTAAAGAACATCATCTGAAAATATCTTTTGGTATTCTTCTATCCCACTTTCAGTACTGTGATAAAAATACATAAGTAACATGTTTTTTGCACTCTCAATTTCTCTTCTCCAGGAATAATATAATATCCACACACACAGATCTTTTTTTCAACAGAGCTCAGACTATTTTAAAGAAAGGCCAATACAGCCGGTTTAGAGGTGAGATCGAAGAAGGCACAAAATATTTCCAGTTCTGCCACCGGGCTTTTGCATTAGAAAGTCAGTGACTCTTCAGTTCCACTCAGTGCTGCAGCCAGCAGTTCCCAGACTGAGGCCAGTCATAGCCACGCCACTATCAATGGCTCCAAAAGTACTGACAGCAGTAAACACATCGGCAGCAGCTCCAACTGCTTCCTAAATTACAATGTGAGAAATTCTGACCAAGTACACAGAAAAAAAAAGTTTTCACAGTTATGATGGTCAAACATTAAAACAGGTTGCCCAGAGAGCTTGTGGAATCTCCACCCACTAGAGATACTCAAAACTTCACTGGGGACAGGGTCCTGAGCAACCTGGTAGACTTTTAAAGTTGCATCTAAATTAGAGTTTGGCCCTGCTTTGACCAGTGAGATGGACCAAATGATCTCCAGAGGTCCCTTCCAACTTAAATTATGCTATGATTTTGCTATATTTCTTGTTTAGAAGTCCATGCCTCCCCTAAATAAATGAGTCCTGTAAGGTTTTTATTCTCTCTCAATTTGTTTCAATTCTTCTAATGCTCTTAAAAGTCATTGCACTTATTCTTGTCTCTGGCAATGCCCACTGGTATTATTTTGTTGGATCTGTGCTATCATTGAACCTTTTCAAGAAAGGCTTTTGATAAATTGGTTTTCGCTAGTACCACTATGCTCATCTTTTCTTGGTCCTTATTTTACTCCATTCATTGCTTCTTTTGTCCAAACCATGTTTCTTCTTCATGGTGGTCGTATCATGAGAGGAGAATGAGCCATAAACTGAAACAAGACAGCTTCTGCCAGGTTGCCTTGAGAGAGGTTGTCCAGATTCCACCCTTTGAGATTTTTCAAGATCTGACTAGATAAAGCCCCTGGCAACCTGGTCTAATCTCACAGCTGGTTCTGTTTTAAGCAGAAAGTTGAACCAGGGACCTCCTGAGATCCTTTCCAACCTGAATGGTTCAATAATTCTATATTCCATACTACACCATATATGTTAATTTCCCCTACTCCAGCATCACTACATTCGTATTCCTCCTAGAAAACTTTACATATTGAGTCTTTCAGCAGCTATCCATATGGAGTAAGGGGAAATGAAAGTGTATGCTGAAAGTATCTTGACTAGAAACTAGCCAAACAACATATTTGTCTGAACTGTGGTATCTGACCATGTCAGAATAAACCCTTTGGACTAATGCTCTGTTTTCTTCTGTCAACACAAGATATCAGACACAAGGGTATTGAGCCAAATTATTAGCACTAATGGCAATTTATATGAATAAACAGATCATGAGCAGACGAGGTTAGGTAATGAATGAAAAAGTTATTTTCCTGTAACCGATTTTCTTTGTGATGATTTGCTGATATGTATGTTGTAGGTGTTTGTAAGACTGAGCAGTGAAATCCAGACAATTTTTTGTCTCTGCAGTTTCTCTGCAGTGAGCTCTAGCTCTTTTTTAAATGCATGTTCATCAATGATGCAGCATGTGCTTTTTTCTTTTTAATACTTCTCAGCCCTTGAATTTTAAGATTCTATCAGATTTGACAGAAAAGGGGCTGTGAATAACACATATAGTTGACATACATACTTTGAAGAACAGCAGTTACAAGTAACATAAACCTTTCTTGTCTGCTTTCCTACTCGTTGAGTTTCAATTTGTGCTCCCCATGAGCCATTGTTTAGTTGAAGGAGGGTTCTAGAATTCCTTGCTGTATATAGAGATGAGGGCAGTTCTTTCAAATCCAAATTCATACTTGGAGGCTTTGGCAATGCTTGGTAAAATATGAATAAAAGTTCAGGGTAAAACTCCGCAGATCTCAGAGAGAGAGACATTTTCCAGCAATGCCATCAGAGTGACTTGAGTTCTGGTGAAGCTTGCAATGGTGACTGCAAGTGACTGTAATTTTACAGGTTCTTATGCAGTTTGCTGTCTGAAAAGGCAGTTAGTGCAGTAACAAAGCCAATCACATACATAACTCAACTTTAAATACGAAATAGGGAGTTCCTCTGAAGAGAAGGGTGAAAAGACCATATCTCTAGAGTATTTCAGTGCACTGGAACCTTTAAAACATGACAGTGGATTGTTGGAGACCCCAAAGCAAACTGATATGTGGGTTTATTAGGAGGGTGTTTTAAAGGTAATCTTGTAACTTACCTTTTTCCTGGATAACAACAGGAAATTAAATACAGAACTTACGTTTTAGCAATTCAGACACTTTACAACTATTTCCACTGTTAACTCATTGGGTGCATCTATATTAAAGTTTTAGTTCTGATCAGAAAGTCACTTTTAGAAATGAATCTTCCAGTTTGGGGGGGTTGGGAGGTTTTTTTGTAGGTAATTTCCCAAATGGCTTAATAATATTGCAGAGTTGTTAAACCACGTTTGTTGTCTTTATTCTTGAGCAGAGACAAACAGTATAGATTACAGCTTATGACAAGCACTGTGTTGCGAAATAACTGTGATAATGTATCACTGATATTGACATAACTAGTAGGTACTGGTGACAAGCTGCTACTAGGACATTGTATCTGATTCTGTACATGTTTATATATAATGCCTTCTAGGGCACTGTTATATTTGTAAACTATTAATGTCCTCAGAACAAGCATATATGCTCAGCTAGGTTATGCTTGTAAAACATTATCAGAAAGCCACATCTTAAAGGCTGCTGAATAAAAATGGGATTGTAACAGCCCCCCCACCTCCAACCAGACATGAACAAGTATACAACATATGCAAAACATATAATTTATAGTAAATTTGGATATAATGCAGAAATGCAGACCAATGAAGAAAAAGCCAACTGTGTTAGTGAACGTATAAATGTGACGCCAAATAGACCCAAGGGGGCCCCCCTTGTGAGGGGGAAGAAATCATCAGCATAAACATCACATTCCTCCTATCAAAACCCTGGGATGCTGATGACTTGCCATAACCCTTTCTTTAGAAAAGAAATAGCACCATTGACCTCAGGGCCCAGACATGCTTTAGAAGGGTGAGCACAGCATCAGTGTAAGGCATAGGTACTAGAAAGCTTGTGTGTATCATTTTTAATAGTTTCATTATCGGGCATAAGCAGTAATAATTGGATAATTTGACTGTAAATATCTTCTTACCTAGACCGATAATAATTTTTTTATCAGACTGTTAAGACTTTAATTAGATGAATCATAAATTCTTGGTTTCACACACACAGTGTGTTTCTGTAGCGCACAGAAATTGCTCAGGGTGTTTAGTCTGGTAACCTTGCCCTTGAGGCTTTGCTGTTAAATCTCAGTGCAACAACTGATGGAGAATGCAGGTGACCTAGGCTGTAATTCAGATGCAACAGCATGTATTTACCATGCTACTAGAGATAATCCTTGTTTATTAAGCTTTTTTAAGAGGTTTAAGTGTTTTATTATTCAACTTTACTTTTTGCCAGAAAATTCAGACTCTCATTTCCTAAGCCTCATCTGGACTGCCAATCGCTTCAATTATTTGTTTGGGGCTTCACTTCCTAACCCAGGTACTTATGTCTGCTATAATTTTGTATGTCCTTGCAGCCTCTCAGACCAGCATCTCTTCGTGAAGAGAACTAATTTTCAAACTACCAGTTTGAACTTCAAGACAAAGAGATCATACTTTGAAGACCATGCCAATCAAAGTAATACCATTTCTATTGTTTTTATCATAAACCATAATATTTTTAAATAAATCAACCAATAATTAAGGAAAACAAAATTCCAGTAAAAGTTTCAATTTTCAGCATCACAAAGCATAATTCTGCTGGGACGTGGTAGACTCTTCAGATAAGAATGAAAAGATAGAAGAAACACGGTTAGCATAATCTAGTTGTAGATGGAGTTAAGGGAAAAGGAGCTAATCTTTTAAGTGCCAAAATCCAGAAATAGGAATTATTTTCCTCACCATAAGTTCCAAAGGATTCAATTAAAAAAAGATATGAGCTTATCAGAAGGCAGTTCTCGCATGAACATAAATGAACAAGAACTATGGCTCTGAGTCATGGAAGTTTCTGAAATGGTTTTCCTTCAATCTCACTGTGTCATTTTCCCACATACAATGCAAAAAAAGAGAAAAAGCCCCCGTGGTTATGAAAAAACTTTTCAAAAATGGAGCAAGGAAGAACTGTTTAAAGAAACATTGAAAACAGAGTTCCAATAGATGTGATGTTCCCCCTCAGTTCAGAATCTTTATGACGATGGTTTTTTTCAACATCCACTGCAATTTTGTCAGTGGCCGTTTAAACAAATCACCTTTCAATGTCCATCTTCAATGCTGGATATAAAAACAGAAACTAGGATGGGGACAGTGCACTCTGCCCCATCGACCCCTATACTGGGGTCCAGTACCCCCGGGGTACACCACTAGTGACTGGCCTCCAGCTGGACTTTGTGCCATTTATCACAATCTTTCAAGCCCAGCAGTTCAGCCAGTTTTCAATCCATCTCACTGCCCACTTATTTAGTCCATACTTCAGTTCTACGAGCATGTTATGAGGGACAACATAAAAACTCTTGCTAAAAAGTCAAAATAAACAACATCCACTGCTCTCCCCTCATTCTCCAAGCCAGTCACCTATTGTAGAAGGCTATCATGTTGGTTAAGCATGAGTTCCTCTTTATAAATCCATGCTGACTACTCCCAATCACCTTCTTGTCTTCCATATATTTGGAAATAGTTTCCAGGAGGATTTGCTCCACCACCTTCCTAGGGATCAATGTTAGGCTGAATGGCCTGTAGCTCTCTGGAACCTCCTTCTTGCCTTCCTTGAAGATAGGAGTGACACTGCCTTTCTTCAAGCCCTGAGGAACCTCCCAAGATTGCCATGACCTTTCAAAGATGATGAAGAGTGACACTGAAGTGACATCAACCAGGTCTCTCATGAGTATTGGGGCCTGCAAATGTGAGGCTTCTTCCAGGTGTCTGAAGAAGGCCTCATCTTCTTCCACCTGGTTAGGCGGTCTGCAGTAAATACCTACAACAAAGTCACCTTGTTTGTCCTCCCTCTAAACCTAACACATAAACTCTCCGCTAGCTCATAATTTGTCACAAGGCAGAGTTCCGTGCACTCCAGCTGCTCTCTCATATAAAGGGCAACTCTCTCTCCTCACCTTTGCAGCCTGCCATTCCTGAAGACCCTGTTTCCAACCAAAAATAAATTTAAGTGGAAACGGCATAGAATTTGTTATGGTCAGAATAGCAGGACAGGTTTTAACATTGGCTCTGGTATCTTCAGCAGGGTAACTGTTCCAGCAACCATTTCTATTCAACAGCTGTGCTTTTCACTTTCTGAAGTTCATGCTGTGTTGGTCATGATTCAAGCGATCATAGCTCCGAACAGAAGCTGGTGACAAATTAGCCAGCAAGTTCCATAGTGATACCACCAAGGCCCCCATTCTCATCGTGATGTAATTTTTGTATAGTACCTATCATAACACCTGTGCAGGGCCCCATGAAAACAGAGGGTGAAGCCACGGGGGCAGCTGGACCAGCTTCACATCCAGCAGCTCAGTGTCCTTGAGAGAAATCAGCAGTTACACCATCTTGCGGCTGCAACCTCTCTAATCTCAGTAAAAGACTTTGTCTAGGTTCCCTTAGTCCTAAAGAAGAGGCAAACCCAGTCAAGAGTAAAAAGTACAGCTGAAACTACAGCAGAGTGACAACTGGAAACTAGTAGTAAAATGTTAGGCTTCATCCATCTTTTCTTCTTGAACTCACTCAGCTTACCACAAGGTAAGCACAAGCATGAATTCTTTGCTTAACAGAGGATCAATAAAAAAAAAAATTATTGTTGCCAAGGATGAACTACTCAGCCGTATAAAACCTTCCCATCCTTTAATTCCTGATCATTTTCAAAATCTAATGACTCATTATGATGCAGATTTCAAAAAATCAAACTGAATAAATGGAGGATTATGCATTAAATAATGGTTGTAAAGATACTTAGATTTGTAGTAAATGACTTTGTTTCTAACCTATTACAATTATTTAATTTTTTTATCAGCTCTGTTTTCCTTGACACATACAAACAACGCGTATAAAGGCTTGAGGTGTACACAGAATCTAGCAATAAGGTTTGCAGATAGGGTGAACATCTTTTATTAGATGAATTGGTATAACTGGCAAAATCAAAACAGAAGCCCTCCTTCAGGTCTGTAATAGAAACTGCAATTTTAAAGTTAAACAGAAATTAAGAATAATTGCTGACAATTTAGTTTGATATATATCAGTTGCACCATCTCGTAAAGAAAAGATAAAGTTGGGTAACTGTGAAGTAAAGATGTGGAAGACAGGTGAGCAGTGACTGTTATTTAGTTATCATCAGACCTACTAACATTTTAAGAAAGCATTTTCAGTAATACAGTATTTGACAGTTCAGCTGTCAACTGAGAGCAACTAATAGCAACACTGATGGAAGTCAGAATAAAGTAAGTACTGCAGATAATCATAGCACAGAAGAAAGTCATATGACTAAACTAAAAAAGAAAAAGGATATATTTATAATGTCTTTACTAGTTTATTTCAAGGTCTTGCAAAAATTAGTGCCTTAGAACCATGTAAACAGTGCAGTAGGATTGTAGCAATCAAACAGAATGCATCAGTCTAGGACGTTTGATGACACAAGGAAATATAAAGCATTTGTTATTAAAGAGCTTCAATATTTTGTAGCTTCCCAAACAGGTAATAAAGCTACAGCCTCAGTAAAATTCATAGTTCTTTTAAGACTGACAAGATCAGAAGAAAACCCCAGATGAGCTACACATAAATGATTAATCTAGTATCAATCATCATTTCTTCTGCAATCAGGCAAAAGCTAAGGGTAGATCACACATTTATTTTTCTTCAGAATATACAGTATTTTAATGGTAAAAATAGATGTCTGTATTTATAATTCGAGTATAGTTGAAACATATTTCAAAAATAAATAGTGATTTTGCCTTTTAAAAAAATGATATTAATTCAGGACCAACTAAAATGGGTGCCACTAAATGAAAGTTTTCCCCGCCAGCTGAGGCATTTTTTTCAGAAGGATGGAACTTACTTCTAAAGGAAACAAGCAGAACACTTCATAACTGTCTTTCCTTCATCGAATACATTTCCTCAGATGTAGACAGATGCAGAAGGAATGAAAACTTTGATAGGAATTTTGAAATGTCATAATTTATTCAAAACAATATACTATTTTAATAAGAACGTTAATTTTAATGCTGTTCTTACTGTGAAGAATACATTTACCTGCTGCTGATTTTTAATTTTACAGCTTACAAACATTTAGCTCAAATTTTCTATCTTTATTTTCACATATTGAATTCTCTAGAAACCTATATGGAAATGGTTTCTAATAAGAAGGTGTATGGACAACATTTACATTTCCAGGACACTTTCTTTCTGTGAAAAAGAACTCTAGTCCAATGAAAAATTATTTGCTACACAGCTGACTAACAACAGATCTCTTGGTGAATTTATGTGGTTATTGAGAACAATGAAAATATTCAGCTGATCGAATATTACATTTTGCATTTTATATGCCAAAATACTTGCAATCTCACATTTTATTGTCCAGTATGAAATAGTTGTAGTCTTAAGTTCCTCTTTGAAGTCTTGAGTACAGTGTTTCTACTCTGCATTGTATTTTCTTTTTCAAAAGAAATGATGGCCTTCTGCTAGGCAGTTACTGTGTTGACTAAGATGGATTGAAGAGACTATTTAGAAGGCTCACCTAATTGAAACTGTGTTTTAGCATAAAATCAAATATTCACATTAAAAAGTCATTGCCAAGTTGCTGAAAATATTTGTTCAACAAATCAGTACAATAAATAAGATTGAGGGAATTCAGATATTCTCATAAACACTTTTGGAACAGTAGAACGTAAATTCATCTAAACTCATTGAGTGAATTACTCGCTATTAAGTATTTTCTTTATTCCTGAAAAAAATGAGGCTCTAAAATTTCAAGTTTATGTAATCAGTCACCTTTTGCTTTATATTTATCAATCAAAAATACTTCCACCTAGTAATAACACAAGGAAGAAACTAATCATATGGTTACTGGTAAGATCACAACTTTTAAAAATCTCAGCAAAAGATGCTTCAGAGGACTGTACAGCGATGCCACAAACAGAAACTGCAAAGATGCACAGGCAGAGCATGCAATCAGTTAGAAAAACTAATTTCCTAAATTAATCCAGATTGTAACTGGCATAATAAAAACATTGATGTCAGAAACTGGAGTTTGCAATAACAAAGGGACTTAGAAAGGATTAAAGAGGATATAAGAGATTATCAGACTAATCACAGCTGATATTGGCACAAATCAGATATCAGAGGCCATATTGTATAACCTTTAGATGTATCTTCTTTAGAAATATCAAGTCCTAATATCTCAAAAAATAAACAGAAAAATGTATATTCATAATAAAGACCAGTATTTTGAAAGCCTAGTAATTTAAATAACTGCCCTTTTGTGCAATATGTGAACATACATATTGAATATCTCCAAACATATATATTCATCTTTCACATCTGGAAATTAATTTTCAATACTGCCATAGGAACAAGAATATAATTCAAAATAGGAAACTTTTTTAGCAGGTTATACACACTAGAGCAAGTTTTCCATTACTTTTTGAAGATTAAACTTTTACAAGATATCTTTTGTGTAACATGGACAAGACAATAGTACAGGAACTGAACATGATATAAGATGATACACTTTTGAGAAGACAGCTTTCATGGAATGTTGACTTAACTCTCCACCTAGTGTTTAGCAATAAGTAACATAACACTCTACTTTGTAATAGTTTGCAATTATGTAAAAACTCTGTCAAATAATCTCAAAATGGAAAAACTCCCAAAAATTAAAGAAAAAAAAAAAAATTCTCACCTTCCCTCTGTCACGAAACCAGATTAGAGATTGTCAAGGTATATGTAAACCAATAAGTGGAAGGAAAAACTCTACTTCTCATAAGGATTCCATTTGTCTGAATAGTTCTTTGAGTATTTCTGACGGCACATTCCATTTTAAGAAAGGATCTGCTTAAAGTAAACAAGAATGCAAACTTGTAAGGATGTCACCATAAGAGCAAGTACCTTGAAAAAGCAGAACACCATTAAACAAAAGCAATTTTACCACATTAGGATATAGGGCATAAAATGCTTAAAATTCAGAAGGTACCTATATCTTAAGAATATTTTTTCTAACAAGCTGAAATAATCTGTAACAGTACAGATCTCGGACAAAGAGGAACAAAGAGGAACAAATTGTAGAGTGTTATGTTAACTACACATATGTTAAATACAAGTTGAAATGTAGATGTAGAATCTAGTTTCCAAAATCAAGAATGAGCCTGGAGGATCTGGTGACTAAATCTAAGCTAGTTGTAAAATGATAAGACTTATAATGATTCTCATAGAATCATAGAATCATAGAATTGTTCTGGTTGGAAGAGACCTCCGAGATCATCGGGTCCAACCATTAACCTATCACCACCAAGTCCCCCACTAAATCATATCCCTTAGGGCCTCATCCAAATGCCCCTTGAATACCCCCAGAGATGGGGACTCCACCACCTCCCTGGGCAGCCTGTTCCAGTGCCCGACAACCCTTTCGGTGAAGAAATTTTTACGAATGTCTGATCTAAACCTCCCCTGGCGCAACTTGAGGCCATGTCCTCTTGTTCTGTCATCTGTTACTAGGGAGAAGAGTCTGATATCTCAGACTTCAAAAATTTAGGCAGATGCTTTTGTAACTAGGGTGCAATGTCGATTCCTTGTACACAAGATTGGTAACAGATTAATTTAAATGTATCTTCACAAAATCTGATGCCTTACACAAAAGTAGACCTTAAACAAACCAGAGACTAGCAATTTTTGTATCAATTTTCTTACTCAGATAGAACAGTGCACACACGCTAACAACCCAGGTACTATCCAAACTAGAAAAGACAGAGAAATGAAAAATAGTATGATCTTAGAACAAATAATTAAATGATAGAAATGCTCTAAGAATATATGACTGTGAATACTGGACATTTACCAAAGGTAAAATAATCTTTGAATGCCTTTGGTGATTGTTGTTAACATTATAGTTAAGAAAATGATTGTCTTTATGTGTAACAAGGCTACTTTTCTTATTTGCACTAGTGGCAAAGAAGAATCAGACACTTCTACTGAGACTTGGCTAATTTTCATGTATCATTTCAGGGGTAAGAGAAGAAACCTCTTGGACTTGAAGGAAAAAGTCAGCTCTGAAATTTAAAGACAAGAAGATTTCATTGTCCCTGAATAAATCTAGGTCTTAGAGTAAATACAGAGACTGTAAGCTGACCAAAGATGACTTTATGAGAAAGCAAGCAAGCAAGCAAGCAAGCAAGCTTTTATGCCTTGCTAAACTTGAACTATTAAGATGAAATATATCTTCTCAAATATAACATTCTTAAATTAATTCCTCTTAAAGGACAACACAAATAATTCAATATTTTAACATTTTTCAAAATGTAGATAGAATAGCAAATGAAGTGAGATCCTATACTTCAAGTATATAGGACTGATTCCTGGTAAACTCCCTGCATTCAGAGCAGAGTTAGACAGTAGACACAGAATAATCTGTGGCACCAGATCATACTGATTCACATACACTAAACAGTTATTTCGTAAAGTATTGCTAAACTTTGGTTGCACAGTCATTACCAAAAATTTATGTCTGCCCCAGGATGAGCTGAATCACACTGTAGGCAGGCAGAGTTGATAATTTTTCTAACTCAGTATGTGTCGTAAATTCTATGGATACCTCATTTTTTTCTTACCTCATTTTTTGGTATACATCTACATTTGGGCAGATGAATGTATTGGGAGCCTTGTGGACGACATTGCGTGCAAGGAGTTAGTGATCTCAGCAAACCACATCTGCTCTATTGGGCCTTATACTTAAGGCTTGAGAAGCCCGTATGTTAGTATGATTACGCCACTGTAAGGGAATCTGCTGGAGTGGTCCAGGCCTGCCTGTGCTATGACAGAGATAACACTCCAGCCTATCGGGAGAAGATACATGATTCTATTTGCTACACAAAATAAAAGGCACGATGGTATGGGTGGGAAGAGGAAACTCTCCAAAGACATAATGTGCGCAACATGCTATGGGAAAATCCATCTGGGGGTCAGTCCACTGCTGCACAAAAGGAGGGTTCCCGGCATCTGAAAGGATGTTAAGATTTACTTGCTATCTATATTCATCTTCTTATTCTTATTAAAATAGCTATTTTATTATGTCCTTTGTTATCAGACCTTTCTTACTGAGATCCAGAAAGAACCATACACCCTCTCCTCACCCCCCCTGGGGGTTGCAGGACAACAATTCTCATCCCAAGGGTCATTAGCAGACAACTGTATTATCAAAATCAAGAGTGCCTAAATAAAAAAAAAGCATTCAATCATCAATTTTCTTTAGATCACCATCGAACAGAGTCTACTACCCAAAGAATCTGGAATAAATTTCCAAAGAAGTTTACAAATATTTTTAAAAATTAAAAAAAAATCAAAGTAGGTACAGTTAGCCAATAGGATTGTAAAAGCCAGTGCAAAGAATATGGTTGCATGCACATTTTTTTGTGATTTTGCCAGTTTCAGCAGATTGCAGGTAAGAAGAACAGAGAATGCACTCAAAAAGCTATAGGTTCTGTGGAGATCAAAACCATATTGAGTACCTGCGTATTGAATTCTGAAAATCCAAAATTAGAACAATGACAGGTAAAACTTATTTTCAAAACTACTGAAACTGTCAACATCTAAAATCTTATCAATAACTACAGCTCAGTGACAAAACAGCTTAAATTTTGGTCAAATAAAGGTTCAGCTTGCTTAAAAGTGATGTACAAAGAAATTATTCCTCAATAACTTTAATAATATATTTTCATATTTTTTCCCATGTCTCCTCTTTTAACCCTGGAAGAGAAAGATTATTACCCAGCAGGTCAATCTATAAACTGGATTAGACATAGTAAAACTGCAGACAAATGGAATGAGAGTAACATAATCTTGCATAAGGACAAAGACTAAATGCCATTTTCACTGATGTCATTTACATTTAACTGTATGCATGAATCTCATCACACCAGCTGATGAACTAGATAACCTTTCCATGCATGATCTTATTTTGGCTGATAACACAGAATCTAGTTTTCAGAACTATTCAAAGTACTGCTTCACATTTCTTACTTTACCCTTTCTTATTCATTATCTTTTCTCAAAAACTTAAAACATTTCATCAAAATGGAAATATAATCTGTTACCAATTATCTTTAAGTGATACATATATTTTCATAGCTTTTCTGTAGTTTTCTGAGAATATTCTTCCAGAACATTCCTCCATGCTCTCTAGTCTTCTGTTTCAGTGAAATAACTACCTTCAAATATTTCTATCATCACATGCATAAGATGATACATTTAAGATTTTTAAAGGAACAGATACAAACAATAACCTTGAGTTCTCATTTTGAATTGTGTTGTACAGTGCCATCAGCAGATCCTGTTCTAGTGATAATGTGATATGAATTTGCACTAACATCATCAAGAATAGTACAGTCACGGATATTTATCAAAGATTTAGAAGCTATATAGACAAGGCAATCTCAGAAAACAACGAAGTCATCCTTTCTCTGGCTTGCTTTGGTTTGACTTATAGGAAGAAACTGATCCAGAAGGGAAATATTAGTAAAGTTTTATGTTGTATAACACCTTAGCATTTCTGAATGCTACAGAATAAACTCAGGAACATGACATAAAGAATATTTGATGTCAAGAAAGGAACTACTGTGAAAATTAAATACCTGACCACAAATCTTTGCCCCAATACAAATGCAGTAGAAAGTTGCAACTAATTTGAAGAAAATCTTCCCCTAACATTGAAAAAGCTACGATTGCTTCTGAATCAGCAGTTTTGTAGTAATTATTACTGACTGTTGCAACCAATAGGACAGCACATGAATGAAGCTGCCTGAAATGAGGTGTTCCAATACACACACAAGGTTGAAGAATTGTGGTATGATTGGTTTGTGCCTTGTCTTCTCCTACGTCTTCATTGATTCATTGGTTTCATGGGGCTTTCTGTACCCAAAAAGGGAAGAAAGGAGCATAGAATATTGCAATACTATTGCAATATAAACCTGGAAAATTATTAAAACAGCTTAAAGACATCATAATTAATGAATAATAAATTACAGTTTACTGGAAAAATACAAGAACTAGAAATGTTCAGGGTGATCTTTTGAAAGCAGCTCAGGAAAAGGATAGCAATACTATTATGCTAGAAAGGAATAATAGCTAACCTGGGGTTATTCCCAAAAATCTAATCAGGACTGGGAGATAAAAGTAAAAACTAACAAAATAAACAGATTAAAATTCTTCTAATAAAAGTATTTTTAGAGAAAAGATAAGAGCCTTAACTAAAATGACAACAATATTAGAGAAAATACTGAGGATGTTAACCTATTGAGAAAGAGATGATTTGCTAATAAAAAAAGCTAAATCAAGTTTTAATAATTTATCCACAAAAAAGTAAATATGGGAAAGAGGTATAACATAAATCAAATTCATGTCTATGTAATAATTTTTCCTGCTTCTAGCTAATGACATTGAAAATACTGCATGGCGTCCAACACATTGGTTTACGTACCCTAGTACACTAGGACTGGAAAAATAAAAAAAGGAAGTATTTAACTAGATAATGAAAACTACAGAGAGTAAATAAGAGAGTACAGATATATTATATACAGTATACGTTATACTGTAAACTATATCACCAAAGAAATACGATGAATGTAGAATTTTGTGCATGGGGGTGTGCGTGTGAGAAAGAGAGAGAAGGGGAGAGAGTGCATGCACACACAGTCTGAACATTTCTGTCCAATACACCTGAATAGAACACCCAGCAAAAACTGAATGTATTACAAAGAAGAAAAAAGAATCAATAAATCCTCTAGAGGGTACAGGAACAATTCATGATAAATATCAAGGGTTTAAGAAGAACTAATCCTAATAGACTTTTAAAAAAAAAAAAATTGTAGATGTGATTATAGAAAAGCCTACACTGTGCCTTAACTCCATTGCTTGAAGTCGGAAATCATGCCTGCCAGTGTTTCTTTGAGGGACCCCTGTCAAGTGCAAACTTCAAAAGTGGCTTTGCTATCACAACATTCCTACACAATGGGATGAGCTGATCCAACATCTCACTGCCGCTTAAAGGTGGAGCTTCCTTTTTCTCCGCTCCCTGCTACTAGACACATACTCCCAACATCTGACTTTTTACTGGCTGATGTGAGAGTGCTTTGAGTTGACTCATCTCAATAATTTGGTAGAAAACTAACCAAGGAGAAAAAAGGTGATACTATTTTGCTGGGTTAGCAAGCCAAACCAGCTTACGCTAGCGTCAGATGAACAGGAGAGATGGTGCAAGACAAGCTGCACAATGAGGAGCAGGGGAGAAAAAACTGAGAAACAGTCAAGACTTCTTCTAGGCAGCAGCAAAGTGTTCTATGAGCTCACCTGCTCATGGAACCATACCTGCAGGAAGGAGGATTTACTGCTGCATTTGGAGGAAGCTGGCGGAAATGGTTGCTGCAATGCACACATGCATTAATGAGTAGAGGGATGTCTCCCTTCACTCTGGAGTAAGACAACTACAAAGAAATTCAATCAATGTAACACTTTTGAGAGTTCAATAAATCATCTGAATGCCCCATTAAATCCTATTCAAAATTGCAAATTGCCTTAACTCTATCTACGCTAGTAAATATTAAAAGCTGGCTAAGTAGTTCTGAAAGAAATTTCATTGAAGCAAGGGGAATTCAATCCAGTGGGCTCTGGATCAAGTCTGCAGGGTACATCACTAACACTTATCTATAGTTGGAAATTTTCCAAAATATTTAATATGCACTAATTAGTCTAGAACAACTGCTTCTTATAAGCTCTTTCTGCTCCACTCCGTATGGAAACACATCTAGGAGAAGAGTATGCACATAGAGATAATTATTCTAGAATAATTATACTTTGGAAAAAATCTAAAATGCACACAAAAAAGGAGTACATATTCCCTTTACATATGTCCTGCAGTATAATGGTTACATGTAATGCAAGAAATTATCTTCATGACCTATCCTCAACTGCTGATATTATATATACGAGCAAAATATTTTTCATATAGTCTCTATAAACTTTGTTTCCATATTAGTCCATTATATGCAAGACCACAGCCCATTGCTGCTTATCTGTTATTACTTTCATGCTAGTAATAGATAGTTTTTTGGAATTCCTGCATTTCAGCACATAGACCTTACACTGCACATTTGGCCTGCATCTCCTGCTTGCAGATTGTATAACCTTACACTGAGCTGGATAAAAATACATTTTGTCAGAACACTTGTAATAGCTCAAACAAGCCATGTAGGGAAGCCTCAGGAAATCACACAACTAAGCAACTTAATCAACAGGGAACAGCACATATCTTGCCAAAAATGACAAAATTTGCTTTACAGCAACAGAGTTAAGTTTTGGAAATTTCAAAGTAAGTGTTATTTTTCATTATTTAAATTGTTTTGAAATTAGAATCTTTAAGAACTATAGTATTCACTCTGAGATTTTTTCCCTCAAACTATCATTAGAAGAATAACACAGACTCTTCAAACTTTCCATGAAATTAAAAATGTATGAAATTCAACTTCTATGACTACAGTTGAAACTTTTTACATTAATTCCAAAAAAGCTCTACTACATCTAATCTCCACAAAAAACGTCAGGCAAAACCCACCCAACCAAAAAAAAAAAAACCCCACCTTCTTAAAAAGAATGGCTGTCTGATACCTCTTAGTAAAACTCAGGTTAAAGGCTATATCTGTGGTAGATGACCTTCTTTCATCATCAGAGTAATTCCTTAAAAAAATGGCTAACTACATAGATCTGCTTCCTGTTAGCTAAATTCAGGTGCAGGTACAAGGCTCCCTTCACTTTTTAGAGCAGCTTTACTTATGTTCCAAGAAAGCAGTTGTCTTTCAATGAAAACAATGGACCTGAAGATACACATTGTAAATAAGCCTATACGACAATTGCTTGCAATGCCCTTACGAAGACTGATGCATTTATATATATTATAAATTAAAGAACAATCTTGCCAGGTAGCATATAGACTACATGGCTAAAAGTGTTTTTCTTAGTTCATTTAAATTATAAACATTCTTAACTTTGTTGATACATAAAATAAATCAGATGATAATATCTCACCGTCTTCAAGAAACAAGGAAATGCGAAGCGTATTACAGACTATAACAGCAAACACATATCAAGTGAACAAAACAGATTTTGAGCCAGTTGGCTGAAATTACAATTATTTTGTGCTTTTATAAATTACTCCATATGAAGATCTCCTGAGACTTTAGAAATATTAATAAAATGTATTTCAACTTTGAAAACTTGATTACTGCCACTCATCTTATCTGGAGTGTCAAGACAAAAACAACATAGCTGCACTGATCAGAGCACAGATTAATGATTTTAAAATGTTTACCAGTAGAAGTTAAACTAAAACAAAACACAGACAAGATTTTAGAGCCCTTCTGGAATTTACAGGCTTACTAGTTTAAAGAAATGCAAATCCTTTACAAGCTGACTGGACAAACTCTTGAAAACATCAAAAGCACATGAAAAATATGAAAGCAATAGTGTATTTATTCCTGAGGAATTTTTAAGGTTAAAAATTATACTTAGGCAATCTTATGCCCAGTAATTCTGCAGAATTAAGAGTTATGTAGTAAGCCCCTAGCTCTTTAACTAGCAATAAAAGCAAAAAAAAAGACAGGAAAAAAGGTATGATCAAATACAGGCACAAGTTAAACCAGCTATTTTAAAATTTCATAAGTAAGACGACACTGGAAACTGTTCTAAAAGGTGAAAGCTGCTTTGATACTAGAAATCCATAATCTTTTTTCTCCATCAGCCTTGGTGGACATTTCAGTAATATAATCAGTTTTTTGTTCCTACTATTTGAGGATACCCAACTTAACATTTAAATCCATTAAGGTCACCAAGTAAAAAATTTTAATATGTTTTTCCTTCTTATTACCCATTCAGTAATACCTTAAACTTTCCATTTTCAAGAACTGAAATTGTGTTAAGTAGAAGAGTCTACAGATCCTTTTTACACAGGAAATTACAAATGGAGATGAAGCTTAAACCTAATGATAGGAAAAACATGGCTTGGTGGTGCTGGGTTTTTTTCATTAGGATCAAGAAGACAGATCTTTTTCCCCAAAACTGACACATCAGTTTGCCTAAAATTGCCCACACTTCCAAGAACCTCTTCAACTCCTATAAAGAGTAATGTAATATAATGTCTGACTAATCCAAATAACAATATAACATAAATGGAATTACAATGATTAAAGTTCAACTGATGCAAACTCTTAACTTTCCAGAAGGAAAAAAGACACAGATGAATATTAACACGCACTGTAATTTTAATCAGTAATATGCAGAAAAGGTTGTGACTTTCTGATATGAAATAGTCCTTGACTTTCATAATTCTTAAGCACTTTCTTTTATCATTTTGCTGATGTATGTTCTATTTTAAAATCGGAAGGATAATGGATGTGCTTCTTAAAGAGTAAATTGGGTTTTATATCAGAGACCTGTCAGCACCACGACAGGTTGACCTGACAGTGGTCTTGCATTTGCAGCTCTCCTTCATGACTGCTTTTCAAGGTGATAGGTCAATCTTAAGAAAAGTGCAGATTTCTTGATCCTTCAGGAAACATCTTAGAGTCATAACATTCACTGCTTTTATGATCTTTGTAACAGATTAAAAGCAGAGCTATCCTTTGCTGTCACATATATTTTTATTAATCAAGGGCATTTAAGATTTGGGTAGATAATGTAAATTAAAATACATTTAATTTTTCTACTGCCTCTAGGACAAACATCAAAATTCAGGAGAAATGGGTTATCTCTCAGTGTTACTGATAACTGCAACACAAAAAATTAAACCGCACTTGTTTTTACTGAATGAATTATTTGATTTCACCCATTTTTAAATAAGTGCATTAAGACAGCGTCTTAGCATAAACATTAAGACTTTCCTTTTATTTTGGATATGAAGTTTCAATAAAATAATGAAAATCAAAGCTTGGAAGATAAATGGCTAAAGGCAACATCAGTTGTGACAAAGTACTGGAACACCCTGAACTCCCATCTTTGTTCAACAAGTGCTGATCTGCCACAGTACCTCACCGTACATATTAATTAATTTATTTGCTATGCTGATTACTCCAAGCCTAATGGTAATGGTTTTTAAACAAAATGATAATGTTTTTTAAATATACTCACATTGTAGAAAGACTGTTTTGTAGGTATTATTAAATATAATATGATTGAGCAGATCCTTGAAGACTACTGGTATCAGCACTGCTCTATAATACAACATAGATGAAAGGAAAAAAATACTCAGAAAATTAAGAGCTAACTATTACAGAATCTGCTTTCTATTCTATTTTGCAGACTTCCTTGTTTGGCTTATATAGCTGTGGCAATATTTAAAATCTACCTTATATGGAGCATGTTATTTTGGGTTGTTATGGAAATTTTCCATGAAAGATTTGTAAATTTCTAAAAAGAACAGACGCAATCATCTAAAATCCACTTTTGAGAGCTTACCATATTCATTCACTAATTCTAATGTCTACACTGGAAAAGAGCTCTTAGTTATGACTGTATGACCATTTCATAGTGTTATATTTACCAAATTTGTATTTATAAGAATGAAATTAAATATACTAGAACTCAAAATTTAGAACACAGGAACCTGACCAAAAAGCACAGATGATGAAGCACTTGGTGTAAATGCATATCGCATTTTTGAGAAAAGAATGATGATTCTTTTAGCATCACATCTGCATGTTTCTACTGCAATAACTATTTAAAAGTAGTTTCAAATATGTACTTGAAATTCATAAAAATAAATGATATGACAAATGCAGTACAGAAGTCACTGCTGACTGTTCTGACATAACATGACTCTTCCAACAAAGCCCTAGAAAGGCATATATTCTCAATTACATTTCTGTTGGCAATCAATAGAAAATGCTATCACACTTTATTTTGATAACTGATAATGTAAATATTCACAAGTAATTGTGCTGTGAAAACTATTTATCAGTATATTTTCAAGTTAAAAACAAGAAAAATGGATACTGTACTTAAATTACATTTTTGACATTTTGTCTTGCACTGTTAAGTATCTAACAAAGAAAATATTGTTCTTTGGTGCTGAAAATACCATAGTAAACCTGTTATATCAATTTGGCCACCTTGTTCAAGCAGCTATTATAAGTTTGCATTTCACTAAATGGTAAATGAATGCTAGCACTGCTTTGAGATGAGATAAAAGAAACTTACTTTGAAAGTAGCTCAAGTAACATACTAAGTAGATTTGCTAGCATCCACTCCAGGATGTCTCTAAAATTAAAAAGCAGTAAGGTGTGCAGACGCTGGGAATCAAACATTTATACTGCCACAATTTACTTCTCTGGTAACCTTTTCTATTACTGTTTTTAAGATATTCGTGTTTCCAGAATCATTCTTTAATTATGCCCAGTATTTTCACCTGCTTTTCTTAAAGTGTAATCACAGTAATTTATAATGTTATTTTACTTAACCTTTAAAAAGTTGTTAATTATTTCTGAAAATTTAGATACCAACACTGTTATGAAAGGATAGGGAATAGTGCAAAGACAGAGGTAAATATATCTACTCTTCTAACGAAAATGTTTTTTAGTATGTTCAAAGCTGCAGTGTCAAAACAGCCTTATCCTTGGTGCAATGTTTCCTTTTCCTCTCTTGCTTTATGTCTGGCTATGCTAAGCTGTTTCCATGCACTAAGTAAACAGAAAACTATATTCATTTTTAGGGAAAAGAGAGGTTTATTTTCTTCCAATTTAGCATGCTAAAACAGCTCCTCCCAAATGTAAAAGCTTAAATCTTTTCATTCTGGCCACTTTCCTGTTTGACATGAGTATCAGAAAGCAATAGGAAAGGTTAAGGATATATATGTATATATGGATGCTTTTGTGAGAAGTGGACCTGAATTGCTTCAGCTTAAGAGAATCAAATCTAGACATTCCACTTGTTAGCCAAAATCTCTAAACATTAGTTTATTATATAGAGAATAGCAACTGTAGCAGTGGCACAGGAGCAAGTCCTGACTTCATTTGTTCAAAGAATACTGGTAGCTGTTCATTCTCTGAAAAACTCTTCAATCTTTTGACTTCAAGTGAATGAGGGTACCTATCTGCACATCTAAGCCAGAGATGATGAATCTAAGTTGATATGATACTGTATGACACCATATGTTTCACATTTCCTATTGAATAGACACAAGAGGCACCTCTTCAGAACAGAAGTTTTGTGGACTATCTTTTTATGGCACTTATCCTCAAGATGCTATATAGTGACTAAGCTGCAGATTCCATATTCCTCCTTGAGGAACAAGAGCCTAAAATTGGGATTGCATTCTACACCCATTATTGGGATTTGCAAAGCCTCTTGATGATTGCAATGCCTAATCAAACAGCCGGTACCTAGTTTAAGAGTCAACCATAGAATCACAGAATCATAGAATGGTTTGGGTTGGAAGGGACCTTAAAGATCATCTAGTTCCAGCCCCCCTGCCATGGGCAGGGACACCTTCTGCTAGAACAGGTTGCTCAAAGCCCCATCCAACCTGGCCTTGAACACTGCCAGGGGTGGGGCATCCACAACTTCTCTGGGCAACCTCTTCCACTGTCTCACCACCCTCAGAGGGAAGAATTTCTTCTTAATATCTCATCTAAATCTACCCTCTTTCAGTTCAAAGCCATTCCCCCTTGTCCTATCACTACATGCCCTTGTCAGAAGTCCTTCTCCAGCTTTCTTGCAGGCCCCCTTTAGGTACTGGAAGGCTGCTAGAAGGTCTCCCTGGAGCCTTCTCTTCTCCAGGCTGAACAAGCCCAACTCTCTCAGCCTTTCTTCATAGCAGAGGTGCTCCAGCCCTCCGATCATCTTTGTGGCCCTCCTCTGGACTTGTTTGCAAAGCAAAACCACAGTGTTTTTGATAGAGAAATGTTATACAATCATCATTACAGGGTAAACCAGACTCAAGACAAGGACTTTATTGTTGGCAAAGTGCCAATCAGTTGTATTTCTCTTGTGACCGGATGAGGAAAAATAAATCCCAGTAACGTATGATTACAATGACATTTTATATTTGAGAATACGTCATGTTATGCCACACCAAATTAACAGGAAATGTTTTAGTGAACTGTGTATTTTATGGCAGCTTCCCAAATACAAAAATCTATAGGAAATAGCATTAATCTTTTATAGGTTTGCATAAATCTCTACCAGGGTTATTCCAGTTACGCTAATCATGGAACTTTGAGTAGAATGGTACCTGTGGTAGGAAAAAAAATCCTTCTCAATTTTCCTTTTCTTGCTTTTCTAGCTCATTAAACTTTATAATTATGTCCTGATTTACGTTTTTTTCATCGACGTAACATGCATCTTAGTATAGGATATGTAATTAGCCTTCAAGAAGCTTTCAAGAATAGATTTGTCTGGATGACTACTATTTGAAGAAATGCTATAAAACAGCAAGCTGAAATTAGATCTACAGAGTAACTGAAGTTTATTCTTTCTCATAGACAGCTAAGTGAATAGCTTATTAAAGATCACTACATTGAGATATTAGAAGTAGCAGAATTCACAATGAATGGAATAATCCTTTTTTTTCTGACTGACCACCTAAGAATGTCATATCAAAGCAAAAAGCTATTCGGACAGTTAATTCTTTAGCACCCTCAAAATAGCAAGTGTTCATAAATGTGAAAAATATTCATTTAACAATGTTTGCAAGCAGATTTATTCTGAACGGTTTAGAGATAGTGGAACGGTAGAAAAACATTTCAGGGTTTTTTTAATAATTATTATTCTTATTTAACAAAGCAGTAGTATAAACAAGCCAGTGATTCAAAATCAGAACCAGTAATGTCTAAATCCTTGAGTACGCCTAGTTAACTTTTGTAACCTTTATATATTAAGACAATAGCATGTGCTCAAAGAGCTGTGCATGTTTTCCTTCTCCTGGGAAAATCAGGTATGGATACTTAATTGGTAGTGTTACTATAGAATCACCAACTAGAACTTGAAAGGTACAGAAATATAAATATATATGCAGCTGAGTTATATTCCTTTACGACAGCAATTTATGTGGTAATATCTTAATTTAAAGAAATTACTCAAAAAATTGGTATAGGTGCAGAAGTATAACATAGAATTAAAAAATGAGGGCAGAAATTGAAGGGACATTATTCAGATAAAAAAACCCCACCTTATTTCCAGGTACATATGAACCAGTATATTGCTTTTTTCACACGACAGCTTGTTTTGAAACCTTCTAATTCTGGTCAATTCTAAACAGTTGAAATCAAACGTTGAGGTTCTTGTGAGATTCTCCTGGTTTCGGCTGGGATGGAGCTAATTTTCCTCCCAGTAGCTACTGTGTTGTGGATTTAGTATGGGATTTGGTATGTGAAGAATGTTGATAATACACCAATGTTACTAGTTGCTGCTAAGAGTTCAAGGACTTTTTTCAGCTTCCCAGGTTTTGCAATGTGCAGGTGCAAAAACCTGGGAGGGGTATAGCCAGTACAGTTGACCCAAACTGGCCAAAGGAAGTATTCCATACCATAGGTGTCATGCCCAGTGTATAAGTGGGGGTTGGCCGGTAGACCGGATGCTGTTCGTTTTTGCTTTCATTCGTCCGTTCTGCTGTTTGTTCCCTCTCTCTCTCTCTCAGGAACTTGGGTTCCGAGATCGCTGCTGGGGAAATTGCTGTTCCAAGATCGCTGCTCAGGATCATTCCAAGATCGCTCTTGGTTTCGCTGTGTGATCACTGCTCAGGACAGGCTGTATTGGTCATCAGGTCATCGGGCACTGAGGAATTTTGCATTATTCGTTTTGTATATTCTATTATCATTATATTTTATTATTATTAGCATTATTAACATATAACATAATTATTATTATTATCTTTTCCTTTGCTCTTCTGGCAAACTGTCTTTCTCTCAACCTTCGAGTTTCCCTTTCTTTCCAATTCTCCTCCCCATCCCACTGGGGAGGGGTGGCGGGGGGAGTGAGCAAGCGGCTGTGTGGCACTTAGCTTCTGGCTGGGGTTAAACCACAACAGAGATGTTTCTTATTATCATATGAATAATCCTCCCTAGACCCACAGATACATATATATATATATATATATAAAAAAAATCATAAGCTGAACTATTCAGAACTATTAACTAATCTTACTACACTAGCTCAAGACATCAACAATTTTTTTTTCCTAATAAAACATTCCGATGTGCCTGATGAGGGGAAAAAACAAAAGTTGAAGTTAGAATTCTCAAAATAAGTTGATCCAACATTGAAATAATTTACATTTGGAGGATAAAGATATAACTAATGAAAGATTAATCAAGGTTCAGTTTTTCAAAAAGTAAGGTATCTTTTCTAAGAAGAAATGTTATTGCTTCATGTCCATTTCAGTTGCCTCTATTTAGAATTAATATTTTTAGAGAAAGTTTATTTAATCATATAGTTAGCAGTTCAGTCAATCAAAAGTTTATGTAAGAATTTTTCATAACTATTTTTAAGCCCCCATAAAATACATTTTAGAGTAATATATTCATAGCATATAAACTGCATATCAAGTTTTAAAAATCAACATTTACACAAAGCATATAATTTAATGTTGTAAGTGAAGATTTCAACAATAGCTTTTTTTCACTCAAGCTGTCATATGAATATACATTGAATAGTTTTCCATTTACAGAGAAGCAACAGAAGGAAAAACTATTGATTGTAACAATAATTACTTATTGCCTCTTCATAGCTAGAAAAGCAGTAAATATCCACACAGCATCCTGTGTGAATTATTTATGTGTATGTCTTAAAAAAACAAATGCATTTTAAAACAATTAAATGTACTTTGGCCTTAACAAACTTGGTGAGAAATTGTACAACTCTCCTCTGGAGAAAAGGAGGCTGAGGGGAGACCTTATCGCTCTCTACAACTACCTGAAAGGAGGTTGTAGAGAGATGGGGGTCAGACTCTTCTCCCTAGTAACAGACAACAGAACAAGAGGAAATGGCCTCAAGTTGCGCCAAGGGAGGTTTAGATTGGACATTCGTAAAAATTTCTTCACCGAAAGGGTTGTCAGGCATTGGAACAGGCTGCCCAGGGAGGTGGTGGAGTCCCCATCTCTGGAGGTATTCAAAAGGCGTTCAGATGAGGCCCTAAGGGATATGATTTAGTGGGGGACTTGGTAGTGATAGGTTAATGGTTGGACCCGATGATCTCGGAGGTCTCTTCCAACCAGAACAATTCTATGATTCTATGATTCTATACTTTAACCTCTGGGCTCCAGAAGAAGCATTTGTACCCTAGTTTTTCTGCTTAGTTAGCCCTTTAGAATGTTGAACAATCCTTTAAGGGCAAGTTTAAACACTTCTACAGCAGCAATATAGAAAACCAAATTGTTCTAAGAATAGGGAGACTTCCAAACTGGAGTTTCCTACTGTTTTGTACTCTCTTCCATAGCACCCAACACCACAATAACCTCAGCTCCTTTAACATGACCTTGCCTTGCTCACAGTAACTTTAGCTTTCTCTCTCCCCCTTGGGAAACTAGGTTTAAAACCAGAAAAAATATTTTTGTGGAAAAAAGGGTGGATCAACAAAAAAATCATTTGGAAGCATATTTTAGAGAGCATATGTGAGGAAGAGTGTCACGTTCTTTAAATATGTGCTGAAGGTAGCTCCTTCTGCACAGATGAAGAGCAAGACGGAAGTCGAACATCCAGCAAGTTGGATGGGCAGGAGGAAAATGCTACAATATTAAAAACTGTCAGAAGGGCTTGAGTCATAAGAAAGGACAGGTAACCCACAGAAGCTTTTCTCTTCTCAAATTGCCTCTTTAGAACTACTGAGAAAAAATGGAACAAGATCTGTGAACAGCATTAGCCAGGAGAATTTACAGTGTAAACAGCATGAATCACAAAGCTAGTCACACAAAATGAAAAAATCTTTATGCTATGAAGAATTCTGCAAGCTTCAATGGAATGAACGTGCAAAATCATAACTATTATAATCTGATAAATATAACTTTAATCTGCATACAGTAAAGGATGCAAATATAAGGGTAGTCATCACCAAAATGAGTTTGAGTTACATTATTTTTATATAAACCGAACTCTACCATGTTTTCTAAAATTTGTCTTGTTCATAACGCTTAGCAGCTTAGAATTTTACAACTAGAAATTCTTGTCTTCATTGCATGCATGGAAACAACAATGGTAAATAAAGTTAGATATATAATTTATTAACCACTATTGAGTATCGTAAGTATTTTATGATGAAATAAATTTTAGCATTCCTGAATAATAATTTCCCCAAATAACTGAAATAAAATGCATCTAACATACATACATTTCTAAAATATTAATTTCCCAGATACTTGCTTATTATATTTTGTCACATTTGTCTGCATACAGTGATTGAGCAAAAGATTTTAATGTTGCAAATTAAAGTAGTAATCTAAAACCAGTAGATTTAATATTAAACACGCAATCTTATTTCTGACCCTTCTGAGCTTATCTTGAGGACTGAATAATAAAAATTAGTGTACTATAACATTATTAAAAATTATAGCATACTATAAATGCACAAAGAAGCAGCAATTAAGGTATCATGGGCAATCTGGAATCTGGCATTTCCTAATTTTGGTGTGCTTTACAACTAATATTTGTTCCTGTGTAATCCCCCCTATGTACTCTTTTAAAGGAAAAAGCAAACAAGCAAACAGTTCCACCTTTGGCAAATGAAACAACTCACTCCACTCTCTTTTTCTCCTCCACCTCTCATTATTTTTGTTGGAATATTAAGATACCTTCATGACCATATGGTGCCTGTGTCAGAGGCAGAGAAAGAGGGAAAAAAGAAGGGAAACTATATGCAGGAGCAAAGTGCCCTGGACATGGAGAAATATTGACTGGGTATGGGAACCAAACTTTATTTCTTCTGCAGACAGTTTTGTCAGGGGTAGGATAAAGCTGAGTTGTGAAGAGGGGACAGCTTGGCTTGTTTCGGCTCCTGTCCCATCCCTTCCAATATACAGCAGCTCAGAATGCTCTCAAGCATTCACTTTGGCAGAGAGGCCTGTCTGCCTCCAAATTTTGATGCAGTATTATTCTGGTAGTTGGCCACAGTTCTTCTGCAAGTAAGAAAGGAAATCTGAACATTCAAGTTTATATATCAGCAAAAGCTGAAGAGAATTTCACGTTACAAAAAACACACCATAGCCTGAAGGGCTTATTTACACCAAATTAAAGATCTGCTGCAAACACTGTAAATGTGACAGCTTCTCAAAGAAAAGAATGTAAGACTCTATTAAAATGGAAAAGGTTATGCCATCTAAGTATTAGGGTTGCTAGCAACGCCCCTATTAGCTACCAAGCTATGCTATGAAGGCTGTAAGAGGAGGGAGCACAAGAAATGCTGCCATTATGAACTCTTACTTTCAAAAATTTGTGACTAGGAAAAGCAATCTTTGGGCTAAATTTTCTCATACTAACACTATGCTAAAAGGTTGAGCTCTTTAAAAATACTTAATAATGATCTCTGCACATCTATATAACCTAATTAGTTATGCGAGCATGGTAACAATGATAAATTGGCTTTAAGATTGCATACACATTTTCTCATCCATGTATCTGAAAATGTTTGGTTTTTAAATTATCACATATCCAAACGGTATGAAAACAGAATTTGAGAAATGTATCAAAGCAACTGAATATGTGTGCAAATACAAGAACACAAAGTTATTTATATTTGTACAGGTCTCTGTATCAAGTATCTGTGTAACTACATGTATTTACAATTCAGCAACATATTTTGTATACTAATATACATCATATTAAACATAACTAGACGTGTTAAAAATCTGATAGATTTGTGTTGTGAAGGTGCTCCACTGTGAGCAGAAGAATTACCACAGCACATGTAAGCGCACTCCGTACCAGCTTTAGCCTGTTCCAGAGGTAGTGGAACTGTCAGTAGATCTGCAGTTTCTGGCACAGAAGCGTTCACCCAGATTCCCCAGTACTAATCTCAGTGGATCCCCTGTACTGAACTTCATGCCACAGCAGCATAAAATTTTACGTTCCTGCTCATGCTAAAATCAGACATATGCCAGGAATACAGACAAATCCTAAATATCCCAAACAATTTTTAATTTATACCAAGATCTTTGATGGCCTGAGTTCAAATGATGATTCCATTTTTCTTCTAAATATTATTTCAAATGAAATTAAAATATGATTTTCCTCTAAATTCTACCTGATTCAACCACATACACATTTCCTTTATGCAATGGGATCTGATTACCAGAGATAAAGTACTCAATGCGAATCACACACTGTGAAAAATGTTATTCAGTATTTCATAGAACACACTCACTCTGCAAGAATTTAATAACAGAAGAACATCTTCAGGATGCTAGTTATTATGAGGTAATAACTCAGAGAATTAGTAACACTTGACTTCTGCCATGTAGCTCTAGGGATGCTTTGTTTAATTCACATTCACTGTAATTTGTTGTTCAATTATACCCCTGCTCACTTGTAACTGCAGTCCTTTTGGTCAAAAGCGAGCCAAACGGCTACTGACGTTACAGACTGACTGTCTGCAAACTAAGCTACAGAAGACAGAGGAGTTAGTTTTGCCACCTATACACTGCCACCATCTTACTATAACTGCCAAAATAGTAATGAAAGATGGCTAATATGATTATATAGCGCCAAAGTGCTATACAGAAGACTGCTACCCTCTAGACCTCAAGTCTGATTATTACAACAAGACTATAACAAAAAGTCAGACTGTAATGATAGAAAAAAGTAAAGAAAGAGTAAATAATTCTTCACCTAGGCTAGTTACAGAATAAATACTGGTTACCAACCTTTTCAACATGTTTTCTCTACTTACGTTCCTATACCTGATATTTTATAAAATACTAATGAAATTATGTTCAGAAAGATGACAAAAAGCAAAAGGCCAACTTCCAAAAGAATAAAATCAACAGAAGCCAAGATGTACAATAGTACATGAAGCTTGAAAGGTTACATGTATAAAATAGTAAGCTTGCTTTCATTAAGAAGAATGAGGGAGATACCAGAGTCACTTTCTAGAGTTATCTTCCTTCCATGGAGTTTGGTTTACATGATGTCTAAAGACTGAGTCTTCCAATGATGTTGGTTAGTTTATTCATCTAGCTTTGTTCCAACCTAACAATACAACAGTATATTCAGTCCACATTTATTCTAATCACCATCAAATATAATTACAATAATATAGCTAAGGAGCAGCTAGCCACCTGTCTTTCTCCACACAGAAAAGCCAGTCATGAACAAACTTCTTCCAACTTAGATTCTGGAGTTCTAAGTGAAAAAAAAGCTTGTATTCAAATAGTACAAAACTCAGAAAGCATTTCAAACACTGCATTGTGATATTTATTAGTGCCATTAGTATGCTGAAATTTTACTTGTATTATATAAACAGAAATCTACATAATCTAGAAATGTATAATAAAATTTGTGTGGCCCTGTTAACAGTAATTACATTGCTGCTCCTTCTTGCATCATGGAAATGTAATCATATAATTTTTTAACTTGATATTTTATATAGTAAATATAGAAAGGCCTGCAGACTTTCAGGAGGAATAAGAGATACAAGATACACTGATTATAGAGCAATAATGGTAATATAAAAAAATTAGATTTATAGTCTTTATATTCATCACATTGGGATAAGATATGCAATTCATCTCTTCAAGAAATGGTGGAGAATCAGATTTTGAAATTACAGAGTATAAAAGAAGTATGACAGTTGATTCTTATTCTCAAGGAGCAGGGAGTTGATATAGAAATGAGTTCATGCATGGACCCGTGAGATGAAGACATTCATAAATATGCCGTGTGGCATCTAATGCCATTTGGTAGCCTCCATCCCATTCACTTCCACCAAGTTCCATGAGGAACTGACCACAAAGAGGGTGGAAAATGGTGGGCTGTTGGGCCCAAAGGATAGCAGTTCACCAACCAACTGGTTAGGGGTTACATGAAGCATTCTTCAGGGCTCAATACTGAGCTACTTAACATCTCATTAAGAAGCTGGACTATGGGACCGAATGAGACTTTGTGAATGACATAAAATTTGGAGGGGGGCATTCAGAAATATCTTGGCAGGCTGGTAAAACGGGTTGACAGGAATTTCACCAAGTTTGGCAATAGTAAATGCAAAGTTCTGCACTGGAATAGTTCAGGCCAGGCACTGACTGGCTACAGGGCAGCTTAGCAGGAAAGATATTGGGGATCCCTGTGAACAACAAGTCGAACAGTTGTGTACTCTTGTGGCAGAGATGAGGCAACTGCACTCTGGGCTACATCAAGAGTGTTGAGGGAATTCAATATCCTCCTTTATTTGATATTTGTGAGACTGTATTTTGAGGACAAGGTCACATTTCAGACTCCCCAGTACAAGAAAGACATTGATATACTGGAGCAAGGCTGGTGGAAGGCCATCAATATGAAGACAGGGCTGGAGTACATGATACATGAGGAGAGGCTGAGAGAAACAGTTTGTTCAGCCTTAAGAAGAGGAAGCTTAATGGGAATCTCATTGCTGTCTTCATTTACCCAGCATAAGGGCACAGTAGAGATGAGTCAGGCTCTTCCCAGAGATGCACAACAAAAAGAAGAGGCAATGGTCACAAATTGCAATAAAAGACATTCTGACTAGACAGTAGAAAAACCTTTTTCACAATGAAGACAGTCATTGGAACATCCAAAGATGATGTAGATTCTCCATCCCTGAAGACAATCAAAGTCCCGCTGGACAAAGCCCTGAGCAGCCTAATGTAACCTGAATGTAATCTGAATCTAAATCACATTTTTTAAACCAACACGAAAAATGAAGTGTTAATGCCCAGGCTGAAAAACTCCTTTTAGTCTGAAGGCTCTGTCCAGCTACTACATAATATAGATTTTTATTCTTGGGAAAAACGATCATAAAAATAATTAAAAAAACCAAACCAACATACTCTTCTACAGAATTTGAATTCTCTGCCAATGACCTAAGTCTGGGCAGTTGGACTTTCAGACTTGGTAACAGCTTTCAGAGTGCATTAGTCTTGCTTGCGAACTATTTCCTCCCTGGCACAGCTAAGAGGAAGGTATCCGTGCTTACTTCGTTAAACCTATCAGTAGTGTTTGACACTGAAGATCAGCATGTGCTGCTGATTTGCCTGGGAGACTAGCAGAAATGAATCAGTCACCCTGAACAGGATAGGTCAATTCCTATCAGTCAGCTTCAAGACAATTCTGATGGGTGGTTTCTTTCCAGCCCTGAAAGCCTTTATTTGTGTGATGCTGTGAGGATCGGTTCTACCTCTTGTTTTGTTTAACACAAAACTTTATGAGAGATCTTGAGACAACACACTTCTTCAGTGGCAACAGAAACTACTAGATTCCTTATTTTATTTCATTCCTGCAAACACAGATGGACTGCAGACCTAAGGCCCTTGTGAAAAACCTGGATGTATTGTTAAAAAATGTCTGGAATGAGAGAAAGAAAGGTGTGGTACTGGGAAAAGAAGACAATTAGAAGACACTCAGGGCCAAACACTGCTGAGAGGTTTGATGAGGTACATGTATATCTTCCTTGTGACTGTGCTGGAAAGGAGACAGTTTATCAGGAACACTAGGATGCTCTGAATGCCATAAGCAAGACTGAAGAGCTGGCCAAAACTAACTTACTTAGGCCCCCCTGATTCTTCACTGAGCATCAATCCACAAATAGTGCCACCAGGCATACATACATACACACCCTCACCTTTTGCTCTCATATTTTCCAGTTGTACATTGATGTTATTATTTACACGTTCACTTTCAATCTGGAATATTGCAAACACTGTAGCTGAGGCTGACATAAATGACTCAAAAAATTCAGTTTGGTCTGTCATTGTCAAGCTCTTTATATCATACTTCAAAAATTAGGAGTTTAAAGGATAAGCATGTATATTTTAGTTTTAGATAACTAAATACAAGGCCTTCCATACTAAGCACCTAGAGTACTGCTTAGCAGGTTCATTTAAATCTTAGAAAAAAATCACTTAAGTGAAAATGGGAAGATTTTGTCTTTTTTACATTCCATTAAGGTTTTTGTATACAAATTCTGAAAATATCAAAACTTCTCCTACTCAAGTCTTTAGCAAAAGTATAATTTTTTTTCACATTAAGGAGTTGTTATATTTTGATAGCTGAATTTTGGTTGCGGCACAGAGACAGTAATTCATACTGTCTTGAGTAAATAAACAGCATAAATGCAGGGCTCATAGCAGAAAAAAAAAGGCTTATTGATACTTGTTCCATACTCTATACTCTTCATAGTCAAAGTCCTCAGCTATCAGTTTCTTTTCAATTTTTGGTAGCCCACAGAAAGCACATCTAGTCATTAAAAAGTAACCTTTTAATATAGGATGTGAATCTATTTAGAACACTAAATAAAAATATTTATATACTCTGAGAAAATTAAATTAAGTATCCAATACAAATTCCTATGCCAGGAGTAAAATCCTGGCTTCTTGAAAACTATAAAAATTGCCATAGCTTTCACCAAGACATTTCATCTAGTACCTTACGATAAAGTAAAGTTGTCACTAAACATTTATGTTCCGTAAGTCTATTAACCGAACTCACAGATCACTGAATAAATGCTTTTTTAAAAAAATGCAAAAGAGATTTTTATCAATGTGGTAAGCATTTATTATCCCGTGATACCATCTTACCTCTATCATTCATACCATTTTAACTCTAAAACAAAGTAAGTGTTCTAATGGTAATTTTCCATAAAATGCCTATTCTTGGAAGAATTCCTTTTATAACTCTTCCCAAGATACAGTATTGTGCATAACAGCTGGGAAATTAAGTTGTACTTCCATGTTATAAATTGTCCTTTACTTACATAAGTAGCAAAACCACTTTAATCTCACAGGTTTACTCATATAGATGACATAAATTACAAAACCATATCTTATCTTAATGAACATTGATAAAACTCTTTTTGTCTTATTCTCAGTTACATGTGAACAGACACTTGGTTTATACACAAAGCAATTGTTTCCTCCATGCCTTTTATTTTTATCTACCACTTCATTCTATTTTATTTATAAAAACTTATTGTTGCAAGTCTGGTTTTCATTAATACTACACAAATGTTTTCTATAATAAATGCTTCAATATACGTCAGAATGTTTAGACTTACTGGTAGCTTTGCAGTTGCAGTCCTTGACTGTGTCTTTGCAAATTGAAGGTATTACCATGATTGCTAACTACCTGTGTTTACAAATGTATGCTATCAGAAGACATTTAGTAAAGTTTGAGAAATGTTTCTTAAATAACTCATACCTTTTCATTAAATTCATGTTTCTAGTACATGAAAATCAGGAGGTTAAACAATAGGACCCAATAAACAATATACTTACTGCTTAATTACAAAACTTAGTAACAGATTCTTTAACCTTTAGCCACGTGGAATAATAACACCTACAGGCTAAACGTAGAAGCCAGAAAGGTAGCCAGAGGCTTATCCTCTGTCACTATAGGAAAATAACTTCTACTTTCTAATGAAGTGACAAAAAGGATCTGCTTCAGATATTCTGATTCTACAAGAAGTTCTGTATTGCGCTGCTGATGCACCCTGCTGTCAACTTTGTTGATACTGCCAGTCACTTCACTGGAAAACCACTGAAGTCCCTAACGTTCTTGTAGTTCCCAAACTGAAGTCTAGGCTCTGAGAGAGAGTTTATTTTCGCAATAAAATTATGTAACTCAGTTATTAAGGGTTCAGACATTTTGGTTCATCTTCAAGCAATGGCTTCTGATTGAAAGGAACTCAATCTTTTTCTTGCCTGTACGATTCACTTGTGATATTGCAATAGTTCAATTTTATTTAGTTCCTTTGTTATCACATTTTTTTTCTGGTGAATGGAACAAATGTATATGGGTACCCTTTCTAAAATAGCTTCATAAGGAAACAAGGCTTATACATCCATGCTGTGTGTACACTTGCCTGCCTTCATTCCTAAAGAATGTGTATCCGTTGGTCATTTACAACTGAATTTGAGAAAAAGGCAGATTTCAAGCATAAACAGTTGCCTTCATGTTTTATGGAAATACCGGAGAACAGAGAAGAGTGCTCCAATCAAGAGGCTTGTCTCTCACATTATTAGACACCAAATACCTTGTTAAATATCAGCAGGAAAAGCTTAATTTTGATACTAATCAACCAGAAAACAAAAAATCTGCAGGATATCAAGGCTTTGTTAGTTTGGATGCTTATTGAAGTACCTAGTGCAATCATTTATTTTCACTTTGTGTTTTTTCATGTAGTAGCATAATCTTCCAGTGGTTAGGCTGCGAATGTCACACAGCTTTAGAGAGTTCTTTTAAAAACACAAGAACCATGACAATATTTATGAAGGTCTCCCTTAAAAACACATCTTATTTCCTTTCTTTGGAAAAACATGATCCAAAATGATTGTTTTAATTGGACAGTTTCTAGCTTGCAAGAAAAGAAGATGCCATAATAGCTCCTTCAATGGATACCTTGTGAAATATTCTAAGAGTGGGTTTATGGGACCCTGAAGTAAATTCAGCATACATCTAAAGCACTCAATTAGACAGGGATTGAGAAGATCATGAAACAGACTGGAGAAAGGAAGAATAAAGAAACCTGAAAATACAGGCTAAAGGAGACAGTATTAGATACTACAGAGGATGACAGAATCCGTCCATATAATGAACATATTACACTAAGTGGAACTTTTTTTAATCTCCCACTAGTTAATAACCAATATTTACATTATAATATTTTCTAGAGACCTCATCAAAGACTGTTGTCCCACTGAGTTATGCATGATACAAACCCAAAGTGAAAAATACGGTCTAACAGTTGAACACCAGCCCCCAACATCAGGGCAATTCAAAGAGCTTAAATTAGGCTCTGAACCCAGGCTCCTTCAACTGTTGGTGAAGAGAATGAGACACTTCAGCAATTCCAAAACCTGAAGTGCTGGGAGAGATGCTGAATACCTACAGGATACTGAATACAGGGATGTATGTGAATTTCCATTCCTCTTGGGAGTTCAGTCACTTGAATCAAGACTATAGAAGTGATATATCTGCTTACTGAAAATGCAGACCATGAAGTTCTTTTCTGAAGACTAAAACTTGCTTTTAGGAAGGTCCCCTTAAATAATATTTCCATCTTTTGTATATTTATTTAGGAGTTAGAATACAAGCTCAGGAGGTTGTGACTTTGTTCATTTCTCTTTCCAGTTCACAAAATTTCGAGTCTACAACTTTCACTTCCCAGCAGCATGTCCTTATAATCCAACTGCAAAACTATCTTTGCCCAGTAGGCCACACAAGAGTTAAGAACACAAGAGTTAAGGCTTTAGAAGAACTTCTAACACAAGGGAGTCTACCTCCAGTCTGCTAGGAAGAGCATTCAGTTAGGAGTCAGCTGATGTGCGTTTAGCCTCTGTGAAGTATGACCTCTAACCTGTGCCTTCAAGCAGAAAAGGTCATTATGTACATCTCAGCTAGAGCTGCTTTCAGAGGAACTGTTTTGGCAATCAGGACAAACATTTTGCTTGTAGTTTACAAGTTGAGAAGTGCTTAGGCATGTAGTTGGCTAAACATTGGTGCTAAACACGCCATCAAGCAAGCTTTTTTGTTATCAATGTTAAAAGAGTATTAACTTAAAACTAGTAAAAATGAAGAATATTTAATATTATAAAAGAACAAGAGCTCATAGTGTTCCACTTGCTGGAAGCAAAAGAACAAATAGGATAAAATATGGGGAATAATCACCTAGATCCTACTTAAGGATGACCTGATAAAGAACAACTTAAGGAATATCAAAGAGGGGAATAAATATAGAGTTAACTGATTTATTAGTAGTAATTTAGTGATTACCTCTGCAAATGTATTTTAATGTATCTTCCCAATACACACTTTGTTATTACGGTCTAATGGAACATCATTGTGCAATAGAGGAAGAATTGTTCTATTGCTACTAAGGGGCCATTTGTTTTCTCACTTAAGCTGAAAAAAATTTCAATTCTATCTGTCTAGTGACAGGGAAAAGGAAAAATGACAATCTGAACAGGAACAACCCTGTTAAAACCCAGTAATTTCCTCAACAAAATTTATATCCAAAGGTCCGAATGTTGTATACTACTGGCAGGCACAGTATTGTCAATGGTTGACACACAGTTAACATTTCTGTTACAAAGATTCCTTTGTCAGATAACAGTAGACGGAAGAGTTTGTGAAATCTCATGCAAGCTTAAATGTGTAACTCGCTGATTTTGACTGATACAACTGAAAAATTATTTTGCCTTTTTAAATTAAAGTGCTGGATGTCACACAATTGTAGTGCATTGTCTGAATTCTTCATATTGGATGAACAATTGGATGACCAAAAGCCTTCAGACGCTATCAAATGAAATATTAAAATTTGATTGTTGTCCTGAATAATAATATTGTAATACATGTTAAATATGTCCAAAGGCATACTAGAAGCTCATAAAATAATCATGACTTAAACAGGTTTTGAGTAGAAATCTGAAGTATGCCAAAACTTTACTTCTGTGGATTTTTAAAGATAGTATCTCTCCGTAGGTGGTTGTGTAACCATAAAATATTTACACAGTGAAATTTGACTATTTTGTGGTAATTATATATAGGTCTGGACTGCAAATTTCTAATGGTATTGCATTGGTTAAGTTAAGCATTGGCATAATTTACAGATATAATGGACTTTCTGACACCACCATTACCTTCAAGTTGTATTACTTTCTAAAAAACCGTATCTTCTAGCTCAACTAGAAGTTACACATTTCATGCAGAAATCACTTTCTGAATTTGACGGACTATATTATGCAGGAGATCAAATCAAGTTGTATTAATTGTTCCTCTGACCTTAAATTATTAATCTAAAACCTGACAAAATAAATGAAGGGCACACAAATTAGAAGGGCAGGAGATGAGCTAGTAAAACACTGTATAAAAGATGTAAAACAATCAGCTAATACACGTACACTTCCTGTGAAAAATATTTTTTCAGTCATACCTTACAAAGCTGCAATTTAAAAGTACAATGAGATTCCGTAGAGATTTTTTTACAGTAAAAATTATTATCTAGGGTATTCTAATAAGGTCTGGGTAGAAGCTTTATAAATACATTCTCTAAAAGGTTTCTAGCCATGTGGAACTGCCCGCCCCCCAAAAAACCTACCTGTTGAACATCATTGCAAGAGAAACCCACTGATATGAAAAAACGACACATCTGCAGGATAAGTAAAGAAAGTCAGAGAAAAAGTGAGCATGGAGCAGTAGATAAGAGTGCAGAAAGAGGGAGATCAATAGACCTGCTTTGGGAAGTAAGAATGTACGTTTTCAGTTTCTGTGAAAAAAAAGGTTTATCAAATTCTGTCTGCCAAGGTCAGTAAAGTATGCATGCACCTTTGCCTAACTAGTTTTAGCTGAGAAGATATCCAATACAAAACACTGATGTCATGTTAAATCATTAGCAATAGGACAGTAAGAAAAGCCAGGGCATAACTTATTTTTTCTAAAGATTTAAATGTATACCACCAGTCTTTTCTAAATAAGTATGCAATGATTAGTCTTGAGACAGAAAACTTGGATCATAAAGTATCTCCTCTAATTTTATGCAATGAGACTTACAATGAAAGGAAACTAATTCAAAGCTTTTGGATTTTTAGAACACCTCTAAAATATTATTATAAAAAGGAGGCTGCAGTGGCTGCACTTGGGGGCGCACACGGGAGTGGGAGTGTGCATGGGGGTGTGCACCAGCCTCGCATGCGTGGCCTTGCATGAGCTCTTGCACGCTCCCAGCCTTGCACAGATCCTTGCACCCTAACTCCCTTGTAGGGATGCTCCTTGCACAAGCCCTTGCACACTCATTCCCTTGCAGGAATGCTCCTTGCATGGGGCCTTGCTCGCTCACTCCCTGAAATGTTAAAAAAATATGTAGGAAATAATATTTCATTCCATAAAACATGAGCTTAATAATATAGCTGTCATTAAGACAAATCTCACACGGAAATAACAGAAAAGAAATCCTATCTGAACAATTATTGAAAGAATGAAAGATCTGCTAAACTTTAGAAGACTTAATACCTACAGATATTTTCAAGAACAGGTGGGAAAGTCCAAGCAACTTATGTAGAAGTAGCTCATTCTTTCATATTATAATGAGATGCACAGTGACACAAAAATTATAATAAAAATGTTCATGTGATAATGGCAAAACTAATGGATGTCTTAAGCACACAAGACAGGCAAGAAAATACTGTACCCTTTGATCTGGATTTACATCGGGTTTTGTGCAGAATACTATGTACTGCCTACAAACCACACAAAAAAAATCTCAGTAATATGCTTATGACTAATGAAATAGGCATCAAAACATAAGTTTAAAGACCTGTTCTTCCTCCAAATGGTTGTTACACAGGAACTTAACAGTATGCCATGCTTACTTCAAGGCATTCAAGAGTTTTCATTGCACACTCATTTCTATGGTGTATTTTATAATATGTTTTAACTTTGTCACACATTGTGCAGAACTTTTGTACTTACTGCAGTATATACTTGTTTACTCTAGACAAGTGATAAAAAGTCTTCCATCACAAAAAAAAAAAAATACCCAAACCCAAACAAAACTAGTCTGGATCCTGAATGGGCTAATGACATTAGCTTTCAATTAAGGCATGACACGCTATCCACGTACTTCTATTATCAAACTGAAAACAAATCTGTATTCACTCTTGCTGTCAAGATCTTGACATCACCCTTTAGAGAAACATGGATGAAGAGTAATTTTTTTTAATAAAAGAAAAATCTTGCTTTCAAACACAAGCACGCAAGCTGTTAAATATACATTAAAAAATACCATCATAAATGTATGAAAAGCTAAATTATGTGTTTCCTATCCTATTATAATTCAGGTAGGTTTTACTATTGCACGAGAACCCTGTTTTGTGAAGTAAGAGGCCCAACTGAAGTTCTATAGAAGGTCCCTCTGACTCTAGAATTACATTGCTCTCAGGAGCAAACCTGCTGCTTACACCCATCAGAGACCAAAATTTGCAACTATAATAAGCATAATATTTGTAATGTATCCACAGAGCCAGAGCGTAACTATTAAACACAAGACTTCCATAATGAAGTCTTCAGCACATTGCAACCACATACTGGACCTTTATAACTTCATCTTATCCGACATGTAAAAATTATGTATGACAGCAGAAATTATGTAACTATGCTATCAAAATGAAAAGCTATGCCAAACTGCTTATATGAATGTCAAGTATATCAAGGAATCAGCTGTTGCTGGGAGAAACCACTCAGTCTTCCACCGTATATTTTCCATCACATTGTCTAGAAATTTTATCAATTTACCAACAGTATTGTTTGCTATTGTTTTTTGGCTTTGCAGTAATTGTCATTTCAAAACGGTTAAGAAAACTTCATGAAAAAAAACAAAACTCCCTGACCCCTTGAAAACCTTACCAGATCATTTCAGTTAAACATAGATCAGGCATATATATTAACTGGAAGAATCAGATGATAGGAAAATAAAGCAAACTTCCTTTTCCCTGGTATGGACTCCAGCCCTCTCTGCCTGCAACAAGGCAACAACTGGCTTCAGCACACCAGTGCATAAGCTTGGGGAGTACGGCCATAGCGAAAATCATATTGGGTTAGTGATTACCCAGGTCCCTGCTGTGGGGAGTGACATTTAGTTCCTCTCCTGTTTCCTCAGCGTTCTCCCACTACTTTCTCTAGCACAAATGCCACTATGCTACCTCTCCTGTCTCCTTCACCCACTTAAAGCTTCCAATGTCGTTTAAATTATAGTAGTGACAAGAGGAGACTGTGAGACAAGGGACAGCATCCAGAGGTTGACAGCTACAGACACGTCCTGCTGCTTCAACTCCTCGCAGCATTCATTGCGTACTTGGCACCAGTACTCGCTGCATACTTGTTGGAGCAGACCATACAAGAAGAATTAGCTGCAGCAGGGATCTCAGCTGATAAGCACGTGTTGCTGCTACCCAAGCTCTGATGCAGGCTTACTCAATTGCATTTATAAATTCAACCTTACATTTATGATGTAGTTCACTATTATAACCAGAACAATATGGTGTTACATAGTTTTTCTGAGGGTCAGAAGGGAAACTGACTTATCAGAAAAATAAAGTATCTTCTCAGTTGTAGTATTTATTACTCCCCTCATATCACACCTTCAGAAAAGCAGCAAAGCTATTAAAGCAAAAACTCTCAAATGCCTTTTTCCTTTTTCTTCACCCAGTTCAAGAGTCATTTAATCATCACTAATTTGTCTGACCTTAGTAGTAGCAGAGCCACGGAGTGGCCACAAATCACCCTCTTATGGAAGAAGAGGTAGAATCATGGGAAAACTCAGGTTGGAAAGGACCTCAGGAAGTCTCCAGTCCAACCTTTCTCCAAGCAGGATTATCTCTGAGACCAGACCAGGTTGCTCAGGGGGCTTTTTCCATTTGGGTCTTGAAAACCTCCAGGGAGAATGCACAACTGTGGGAAACTTGATGCACTGCTTGACTATCCTCATGGTGAAAAAGCTTTTCACCATCCTGAACACCTCGTTTCAACTCACATGTTCTGTCCTCCCATCGTTCACTAGAGTGAACAGACTGGCTCTACCTTCCTGAAAACCTTCTCATAGCTGTTGGGCCATTAGGTCTGTCTCACTCCAGGTATCCTATAGCATCTCCGGTCAACTAACAGGGAGAAGACTAAGATAAAGGCTGAAGCCTACATAGAGGCTAGGATTTTTCTTAACTGGAATGAATGATATCAAGTTGAAAGAAAGAATATGTACATATGGTTGTTGGAAACTGTTCTGGAGTCTGGGTGCTGAGAAAGGTATATGGCAGATGCTTTCTAAATAATCTCTTTCACATTTTCTATTGGCTAGCTCTAGAAGCATGCCCAGCTGCACGTGGGAAACGCTGACTTTAAATAATTCCCTACTTAGCAAGTTGATGGCTTAAAATCTTGTTCTGTTCTTATTGACTATTTTCTAATACTTTGTTCTGAATGCCTACACTTGCAGTCAAACGTCTGAAAACTGAAAAATGCCCACTTCATTCAGTGGAACACCAGACGAAGATACCCACATACGCAGACCACTGCAGGATTTTAACTTGTATAAAATCTGTAAACATGTAAGACCTTTTCTCTCATATACTTAAAAAAATTTAGTCTGACATTTGCTCTTTTATATTAGTTTCAGTTCGCAAAGTTTAAAATAGTTTAATTCCAATGCAAGAATTGTCAGAATTTGACAACTATCTCTGTAATTGTCTCCATTTAGAATATTTTATTCATTAGTTCGTAAAAAACTGATTAATAGAGGAGTCTTGAAACATCACTGTCATAATGTTTTAAAATCAAATTACATTTACCTCCTCTAGGTATGAAATTTAAAACCTTCTGAGGTCTTTTTCTGTGTAAAATATCATGAATCAAATGAAGTGATTTAAGACAACAAGAAATGTCAATCAAAAACATGAAGTGGAGTCTAACTGATAATTTACTTATTATCTATTTTAAGACATATGACTGAATAATAAAAAAAAGATTTACTGGAGAATTAAGCATGTAACAGATTTTCATAAATGAAACAGCATGATTTCTTCATGCTTGAGGATATTAAACAAATATTATCATCTTAGCACTGCAACTATGAACAATATCAACTTTTCCCCACATTTGCAACAATTAAGGGCTGATTTTAAAGTATTTTAAAATAACAAGAGCAGTATGATTAAGCCACGTAAGTTATAGCTGGAAAACATCATCTGAAATACAGGCTTTTAGAAGACATTATGGTCTTAAGCATTAGTATTTTTCCTGTGTATTCTGCTTTTACATTATACTTTCAATGTGGTCATTACAGTAAAAACAAGCATGGAATTGGAAAGGAACATAACTTTATGAGGGGAAATAAAAACCTCCTTGTGTTGAACCTTTTCATGGTTGGATCTAATGAAATGGAAGTGCCTCATCAGTTCGGTTGCATTACTATGTGTATTGGCACAAAGGAGGAGGCACAAATATGCAGCAGAAGCAGGCAGGGCTGTAGCAGCCACAACTTTTGTTAGCTTACACTGTTACTGAACGGTATGTCAAGTCTGCACTACTGTGAAAAAAAATGCTGAGCTGCTTTTAATCTAGGTTTTAACCAGGACCCCAGTCTAGTTCACTGCATGGCCATGCAAAAGTTTATATTGCACAAAGAATAAATGTCCAGGGATGAACACCACACCTTTCAATTGTGGTGCAAGTTTATGTTGCTTTAATGCTTGTGGAATTACTCTGCTGGAACTCAGTTTCATAACTGGTTTTAAATGAATTAAGACCGCAATGTTGCTGAGAGGGACATTCCCACCCACACAGCTTGTGCTGACAACATATTCCTGTTTTCCCTTCTCCTTGCATATCTTAACAGCTGTTAGAGCTGATCCAACCTCCTCTGTAGTTACAAGAAACACCAATGTAAATGCAAAAGGAGAGACGGAAGCATGCAGTCAGGACAGGGAGGGCAGGACAGAGGAGCCTGGTCGTAGCAGGAGCTTCGCTTGCCTCAATGCCAAAGACTGCAGTTCGACGGTATTAGCTTAAACAGGCTGGAGTATTTTTCAGCAGGATCAGTTCCCTGATTAGCTAATGTTGTACAAATGTGGGCACAATAAGGGACAGCAGTAATAAACAGCCTGAAACAGGAAGAAGATAGGACTGCCTTCCAGAGCACTGACAGTTGAAATTGACTCACAGTGTTTGCTAAAGTATACTCGTAGATTGTACAAAATTGCTATTGTTAAACCGGAGCAGTTCCTTCAAGATGGACGTACTACTGCCCAATAAGCATTTATCAAAACATTCCTTTAACTTGACATCTACTTGCCCCAAAACGTACTGCCTTCTCCAATAAATTAGCTATTATTATAGAAAGGTAAAACTTTTTTCTTGTAAACAATGCTTTCCTATAGCCTTAAAATCGGATCAGAAACTGTTACTGCTACAAGGTAGATAACAAAAGTAGTTTTAGTCACACAGTGTGGATGAATATAAATAGCATATCAAATCACAGGTTTCAGAATGGAAACAAATCACATTATCTCTATGGTTAAAATGAAACCCTTGCTGTGAGTTATTATCAAAGGGTAAAGGGTAAGAAAGTCCTTCACAACACACATTACTGATAATGGCTAGAAAGAGGAGTTTAAACATCAAAGATTGAGAACGCGTTCCAATACATACAGACTGTAGACTCCTAAATGAGGAACAGAGGGATGAAAATCCAGAGCTGCAATCTAAATAACCTTTTTTTCTGCTTATAAGCAATTACACTTCTTGTAGGAGATGGGAGCTGTGCCTCTGCACATAGCTAAGACTCTCCCAGGTTGAATAGTTCGGCTTTGGTTTTTGAAATCCAGGAACAAAACAATTCTTAGCATCACTCCCCTTCTAAGGCCATCTAGTAGACATTCTTACTTTATCCCTTACACACAGGCTGGATGTGGCCCATTACTAGCAGCGGCTTCTGACTGATTTCATGGAACACAGATGGATGTAATAGTGATGTTTTCTATATAAAACCTACTGGTTTACACACTAAGCCAGGAAGAAAATCTGAATTCAGTACTCTGGCCAGAGGAGTTCAAATTCGTGTGCTGCAGAAGGATACTTCTTCACCTTACCTGGCAATAGTGTTACTAAAGGAGGACCTGTAGAGGAAAGATAAACTCTGTCTTTCCTGCTGAAGCTCTGCCATTTTGTAGTAAGGAATTCAACATTCAGGAAAAACAGAAAAAAAAAAAAAGAACATCCTTTCATAGCTTTATTGGCTCAGCACTCAGGAGGGGATGTCTTAAGTTCCAATTCTACTCCCAAAAAATCACATCCATTCTAGCAAGCAATGATGGACATAAAATTCCAAAAAACAAAGCCTCCAAAACTCTTGCATGAATGATGTATGCACTAAAATATATTGTCTAGTGAGTTTCCTACCTTGACACTTCCTAGCCCTATGAATCCCAACTCTTCGCAGGACAGTAACAGCACTTTGAATGGACTTGTGGAGACTTTTCCCTCTGTGATCTCTTTCACCTCAGTAATCTTGTAATTTATTGGTTAAGAATCTCTTAAAAGTTGGGAGATAGACTGGAATTCCCTTCTATGTTCCCTTTAAGTAATAAAATGAATCCTCTCCTTGAAAAAGTGCTTTTACCACTAGTTTATTACAGAAAAGGGGGGCACTAACACTTTATTCTCTCATGTACAGTTGCAGAAAATAGGAAAAATAACCATTCGGAGAGGATCAGAAGTGAACAGAGGTATCTTCCTGCTGTCCACATTCACATACAGACACTTTGCTACTTGCTGTTCTGTATATTATTTTTTAATTATATTCCTAATTCTACCCATGCAGTACATGTGAACTACGAGTACATAACATGGCATTCTTGATTCCACTTGGAGGATAAAACAATTAAAATGTAAATGTCACAGTGTCTAGCTTGTTAGTGTAGAAGACTTCTATTGGATCTTGCTCTTAATCTAAACTGCTATATGCATTTACAGTTTTGAAATAACATAAACTAAAACACTTTCTTTAGTTCAGGAACAATTTTTTTGGTGAATATTTATTAAGTAATGTATTTCAATAAGTAAATTTTAGATTTAGCCAGAGCTGAGAAAAGTCTTGAATATTGTTACATACTTAATTTCTCTACTTACTACCGGCTATGAAAGCAGACTTGGGAAGAAAACTTTATCCAGCAACTTTCATGAAAAATGGCTTAGTAAAACGCTCTTTGCACAAGCAACATCAAAGAATTCTGGAACCTTTACTACAATATTTACAGTCATATATGCATGACAGTAATCTGTTAGACTCTATGCTAAGAGTTTAAGACTCACTGCAGGCTTACACCAAAGGCTATTAATCTGTACCTAGTTGTTTGACCTGGAGATGCTGAACACATTGCAGACAACCCTGTGTGTTGTCATGCTGTTAACAAAGAGAATTACCATGTCTTAACCATATTTGCCTGCTGTGCTTTCAACCCTCCAGTCAACTCCTAGGACTTCCATGAGAACTTCATTGATGATGTCAAGCTCTGACAAGTGAGTACTTAATCAATATGAAGCTCCATTTAACCAGTTGTTGGAAAAGAGAAAAGGGACACCCACTTCTGCACAGACAGAGTGGCAGTGAGATATTCCTTACTCTATCCTGATTTCTTGCACACTGACCACTGGGAAATGATTCCAGTGGTTGCCTGTCCTCACTCGGAGCTTTTGCAAAACACAGCCCTGGCACTATGAATCTTCCAGGACCTCTACCAGTTTCACTGCTTCCTACCCAGTCATGAGCAGAACCTGTGGCAGGTCAGAACACTGTTAACCCTACCTCTGACAGGGCACCAAGGGGGCAGCGGGGGGGCAGGCAGGCAGGCAGCAACGAAACAGGTTGCCCCGAGAGGTCAGGGAATCTCTGATGTTGGAGGGTTTCAGAGCTTTGCTAGGGAAACCCATGATTGACCTGATCTCATGCTAGTGACAGGCCCACTTCAAATGGGAAGTTGGGTTAGATGATCTCCAGAGGTCCATGCCAAAACCCCATTATTTCTATGATGCAATGAGTAGCTCCAAAGGCAGCAGATTTACCTGTTTGCTGTTGCTTAATGACAGTACCATATGATTTAACATTCTGTTAATGTTTAGGAAGTTAGAATTGCAGCCAGAAAAGTCAAAACTCTATAAATATTTAAAAGAAAACTTAAATTGTGATTAAACTCATAGCTAGTTATGCTCACAAGTCAAAGCTCCTTTTTTAAAATTAAATATCTATTTCTTAAGCTCCACTGAAACTGCTGATTCTTCTAGGCAAAATCAAGCGTCTTTTACATATCAAGGTGTAAACGAATATGTGCAAATATCCATGGCTTGAATTTTATCCAGAGAAGAGGAAATGTCTTTTAAAAAACAATCCTTAAACTTGCTGAAGTGTTATAGTCTATTCCACACATCTCTAGAATTAAAAACAAACAAACCAATCTTTAAAACAAAGGGGTTTTTTGGTTGTTTTCACCTTGTATTCTTCCCACGAAGGTGAAACATGTTTTAGTTTTACTAATAAGGAGAAAGTTTTTTAATGTACACAATTTCTACTCCGTTTAAAATTTGTTTAAAGTTGGACTTGTGTGGGTTTTTAAGAGGATGCTCTTACAGATAACAAGTCCAGAGAGACTGCAACAAGACAACTGTTTCAGCAAAACAAGGGAAATAATGTATTTCATAACTGTTGTCAGAAGAATATACACAATTACAAAAACCCTGAGAACACAAGACTTCGCTAACACCTTGGATTGTGTCCAAATAAAGAAAAATACAATTCAGGGGTTTAAGCACAGATGTGTGCTCATATCAGCTCATCCACTTACACGTTGAACATCTGCATTCTGTACTAGCTGAAGTTTTTTAATTCCTAAAATCTGACAAAAGTAGACAAATAAAACAATATAAAGCAATTTGAAAGGCCTTTATCCTAGTATTTTCACCCACATACCTCTAGACTTGTTAGAAATTGGGACTATTAGTGAAAGTGAAGCTTGCTGGATCAACTCTTAGTTTTTGAACTATGAGATGGAGAACTAATGTCTGTTTCTACTTTAGTATTCTCCTGTACCGTGTAGAAGTTTATTATTTTTCAAGCTTATTTTAAAAATGAATGTATTTTCCAGACCTTTGCCATCCTATGTGACATTCACATCAAATTTATAGCACACTGTGCCAGTATATGAAAACACTTTCAAATAGTATTACAGTATCATTTGACAGCATTTTGCTAAATGTGAGGTAGTAAGCCTTGCACACAATTCTATAGGCCGACAGTTTAACAGAATGTGCATTGCCAATACAAAACCATACAGAAAAATTGTGGCAACAAAGCAATATACTTGGAGGTGAAGCATCACAATTCCCACAGACACAGACAGTTACCTTATGATACTACTTTTGTAAAGCCTGAAGGTACTTTCAGCAACCAGCAAACTCCAGATAAAGTTTTAGCAACTCACAGAGCTTCCTGGCATGCTTTATCCCCAGCTCTAACTTGCTATGCTTCCTGGACACACGAGAGTAAATTAATTAACATCACCTCTATACTAGCAGCAAACATACCACAGTGTTTTTCATCATGGCTTTAACAGTGAATCCGTCGGAGACCTGCTGCTTGCTTTTCTTCACATGCCCCAGTGGCTCCTGCTGCTGGGGGCACTTGTCACCTACGGGCTTTGAGGGGCTTGAGCCCGCTTTCTCCACTACCATCTCCCCACCAGCATCCGCGACAGACAAGAAGCAAAATACAGACTGGAAAAAACAAACAAACATCAACGCCCCGCCCCAGTAAGTTAGAAAACGCAGTAGGTCTGCTTCTGTCCCCTTCCCAACCAGCGACACCCCCCACACACCCCTCCCGCGCCTTCCCTGCCCCTGACAGGCCTCCTCGCCTGCGCCTCGTCCCTCGCTCCCCGCCAGCCCTTCTGCATCCCAGCCCGTCCTCCTCCTCCCCACCGCTCCCGCTCCTCCGTCCCCAGCCCTTCATCTCCACCTGCCCTTCTTGCCCCCCCGGGGCCTTTCCCACCCCGCCTGCCCGTCGCCCCCCCGCCGGCTCTCGCCCTGCCTCACCCCTGCGCCACCCGCGAGGGTCCCTCAGCGGGGTCCGTTGGGGACGGGGCGGGCACTGGCCGCTGCCGGCGCCGGCACGCGTCCCCGGCCTCGCGCCCGTCACTAGGCAACGCGTCAACAACCCGCCGCCTCGTCGGCGGGGGTCACGTGCGCGGGGGAAGCACGAGATTAACCAAAGAAACTCCAACGGCAACCCCCCCACGCGCAGCCCACAGGCAGGTACACCGAAAACCGGGCAGGAACCACGCCGCTCGGCAGAAATTAACAGAAAGTAATTAACACGGGGGGAAGGAGGGGAAAGGCGGCCACGTGAGGAGAGCTGGGCGGTGTGAGGGGGCGAGAACTACGTTACCCAGGGGACGCCGCGCCCGCCCGCATGCGCAGTCCGCCACCGGCGGGCTCGCAGTCGCGCGGCGCTCAGGGCTGCAGGGGCGCGCTCGAGTGGCGGGTGCGGCTAGCACGGGTGCGTGCGCGCGCCTGCCTTCCCTTCCCCTCCCTTGCCGCCGCCATGATAGGTGAGTGAGCGCGCCGGAGAGGGAGCGAGCCCGGATGCAGATCCGCCCTTTCCTGCCCGCTCTTCTGTCGCCGCCGCCGCTACCACTGGCGCATCGGCCCCGGGGGGCGGCGTGGGCTGGCTTGGCTCCCCTCCTCTCGGTCCGTCTGCCCGCGCCGATTCCCCTGGTGCCTCAGCGGGGGGGGCGCCTCGGGTCCCCCTACGGGTGGTGGCGCGTGCCCGCTGTCACCGCCCCGGCGGGTCCGCGCGGGGACGAGCCGGCACTGCGCCGCGCCCGGCGGCCGCGGTTCCAGGGGGGCCGGGCCCGAGCAGGGGGCGCCGGCTGGGCTGTGCCCTCGCCGCCTCCTCCTCGCCTTCGTTACTGCGCCGCTGGTTAAAGCACTTCGTGCACTTGGCGGGGCCGTGCAGAGGACTGAGAGGTCAAAGTGCTGAGGGGTCAATGCCTGCCTTTACCCCTCTGGCGGGGGATGACCCAGCAGCGGCCAGCCCAGGGCTTGTGATTGAGGTCATTTTTAAATTATGTTTTATTTCCCCTCAGTATATCGATTGCAAATAGTGTTGGGCAAGGTTTGTGTGATTTGTGAACCTTTTTGGCCTTGCCTAGTATGTATACACGGTATTGGTCTGGCATGGTACTTGCTGGCAGTGATGTGAAAAAGAAGCAACTTAGGCCTGATCATGTTGGGATTTTGGCCATTTGGTCCTTGAGTTGGCTTCTGTACCCATCTAATGGTGATATGGCATCTGAATCGATCGTTTTAGCAGTGGGGTTTCTTCTGTTCTTTGTGACATGAATCTGTACCTGGGAAGTCCCGCAGATTACAGAATCTGTTTTGTAGTCTCTGCCTCTCATTACACATTTCATCTTGCTTTCGCTTTCTCAATTTTGTGAATTATTTAAAGTAAAAGCTATAAAGTGTAGTCGATGTGCTTGTATTTTAACAATTCCTTGCCTTCCTCAGGCTTGCTGTTTCATCTTCAGTGAGAGTGTCACAGTTGCTGTCTACATAAGACCTGATCAAGTTGAAAAGCATGCAGTTTCTTGTCAAAATATTTACTGTTTTTAAATTAAACATCTCACAAGTATCCAAGAATCCCATGGGTCTTTCAACTAGATACAATTTTTTCTTAGCAGTATAAGAATTCGAGTATTTGGGTAATGTTCTTTTTCTTTCAGCTTTGCAAAAGCTAAAAAGAAAGTTAAAAGCAGTTATTTATGTGGTATTTTCAGTCTGTATAAATATTTATGCAAATGGTCTTCCTAGTTGTGGGACCTTACGTACTGGGTTTTCTTCTCATTTGGACTATTTATTTTTTTTTCTGATGTAGCAGAGAATATTTTAAACTAAAGGTTTGGCTTAAGGAAAGCACAGAGGGTCAAGTATTCCGCTGTCTTTCATCTTGCAGTGTTATCTCTGCTGATTTAATGTTTTGCTATAGTATATAAAATACATGTGTTTACAGAACTGCAATGTGTGTTTGATTTTGAATGCTTTAGAAAAGTTGAGTGTACATAAGGGACTGCCCACGTGGTTACAGAGTTGATGCCTCTAGCCCTCATACTGAAATCTAAATGTTTACTTACTGTGCATGAAGATAACACTTATATGACTGAGGAATTATAATTTTATTTTCACTGTGGCAGACGGAAATGTTTGTGAATATTGATTATGAAACGTACATCCCAATTAGTTGCAAATTTATAAACACAGCTTTACATGAGTTGCAACCTTAAATGATTTAAGCAGCAACTTGTTATTTTAGTGGGGGGAAAAAAAAAGTGGAAAAAAAACCCAGTCTGAAAATACAAGAATTGTCTTCAAAGTATATGATGTAGAGACCTAGTCCAATTTCCTACTTTCTGAAAAGTCTCCTCTAAACAGTTATGAGCTTGGAATACCATGGCAAAGTTGGGGGCAGGAGGGGAAGGGTGAAATAATCTGTGTAATCTGTGCCCAATTTTTTGATCTGAGTGTTACAAGAATTATCCTATAAAGTACATGGTATATTTTCCAAAATGTTTTACAGTTTCATATCTCTGAAAATGCTTTATGTCCTCAGAGTTGTTGTGGCAAGGAATTCTACAATATAATTGTGCAATGTGTGACGATTAATTCCTTTAATTGATTTTTAATTTCCTATCTCTTACTTTCTTTTTATGTCCCTGTGTTCTTGTGAAATAGGGAGAACAAACCTGATGAACATTAACATTACTATTCTTTCTTATTCTTTTCTCTGTTTTTATTCTTATTTTTTGTGCAGTGAAATAGATGAACCTTTTGACTCCATCTTCCTCTAAGTGTTTGACTATGCTCATGATTCTTCTTTGAACTCCTCCCCCCGCCCCGAAATTTTTTGAGATATTTTGCTGGGGAAGATTTTTTTCCATAGCACCTATCATTGTAGAAGAGGTTAGACAATTGACCTGTATAACTGGCTTTTAATAGTCTTCATATGATTTGCCATCCTGCTTGTCATTACATTCTCCTGGCGTGTTAGTTTTTGTTGACTGAACATAGATTTTTTTGGAGAAAGATTTGCTTATAAATGGGTTTCTGAGTGCTAACATATTACCCGGGGCGGGAGGGGGAATAATATATGCTTATTTTCAGTAAGAGGTTATTCCTCGAGGGAGGCCTTCAAAAATATGTAACTGTATTTACTTTCATCTGTGTGACATCTGCATTTAGAATATCATACCAGCAAGTTAATTATGTAACAGTCCATTTGTGTAGAAATTCCCCAGACAAATTTATCTGGAAAGTCCATGGTAGCTGACACATACATGGCATTGCAGTGAGTTCATAAGTGCTTCTGGATTTTAATTCCAGGGTATATCTTTAAAAGTATTTAGCAAGGTAAATGGTAAAGGTGGCTCTTGCTTTTATAAATACTTTTACAAGATTGTTCTGTAATGTGCTTCACTTTTAAGTGAATGATTCCTCAGCAATCCTTTCACTTACGTGAATATTGCTTTTTTTTAAAGTTACAATTTATTTATACTACTTGCTGATGGACTGTTCAGTTAAGGACTACAGGAAATGTCTCTGTAGAAATGTATTTAATTTTATTTTAATAATAAAAAATAATTATATAAATGAAGGAATGTTTAAGTTAGTGTTTTTTATTTTGACTAGAGAATACTATATGTATATATTCTGACTGATGAAATATAGGAATCCTTGCATAAATTACTGACCTTTGGGGAGCCAAATTCATGCTGCTTTCCATATTTGTAACAGCAATGCAAGGTAACTTGAGCTGAATATCCGCTGCCTGAAGGACCTGTGTCGTACTTCATTGTCTTCTGTCAGCCAGTCCTCAAAGTAGTTTACTGTAGATGAAAGCATTTCTGTGGACAACTTCTATACTACCATCTGCCTTAAGCTTATGAGACTTCATGTCATATTTCCAGATTTGTGTCTTTTTTTGTCACCTTGCTTCCTATCCCCCATTTTTTTTCTACGTTCACGTTTTCTTAGTGGCCTCGTTGTGCTTCAGTGGCAGCACAGTGGAAATGCTTGTCTGTTGCAGCTAGTTCGAAGCTTTTCAGCAGTGTAGGTAGTGAAATTTAGAAAGCATGAGTTTAATGGTAAATTGTGTCCAATGGAGAGGAAAGGGATCAGCCTAGAGGCCTGATGAGCATTAGCTGGAGTTGCCACCACCTGCTCTCTCTGTCTTTCTCCTAATGCCAGGCTGGTCAGAAGCCTTGAAGAGCACATTTTCAGGGTTCGTGGCTGATGTGGGGGTAGGGTTTGCTTGTGACTGCTTGCGGTGGCTTTTCCCCTGATCAACAGTACTGCTGCTTGGACACAAAAAAAGCGGTGATTGAGATCAACCTTACTAGGGCTGTTTTGCAGCCTCCAGCAGTTGGGTGCCCTAAACAATACTGACTGTGCTGATGCCTCGAACTTACTCTGTCATGTGGTCAAGAACCAAGCAAAAATCTTGGATAAAATCTTAACCAAACTTGAGGTTTTGGCAGAAAATAATATTTGATTACTTACTGTAAATTGTGTCTTAATAGTGACTCTAAGGTGCCTATGCCAGAACTGATCAGGTATGAATACCTGCACACTTTTGCCTTATGTTTCAATTGTTTTAACATACCTTTTTGGACTATACTGACATGCATGTAAGTTCTCGAACAGCTTAACTATATCATATTTTGGACTTAACATACAGAGAGGAGCAGCCCCAGGCAGAGTACACTGAGATTTTCCAATAGCAGCAGAAACCCACTAGAGTTGTGCATAGAGAGCACAAGTTTTAAGCAGCACTAGTTTTACAGTAAGGTGAAAGACCTATGTTTAGATCGTGAGTTGAAGGTTAAGACTAGTACTTGTGGTATTAATAGGATACTTTAAGTTTGACACTTACATTTGGCAAAAAGTTGGAAATTATGTTCTGTTGGAAAAAACCAATCATTTGCTCAGCCACTTGTCCAGAAGTTTTCACAAATTTGTTTCACAGATTCTTAAAACTTTTTTTATCTATTTCAGTGTTTGAAAGATAACTTTTTCTTAGTGTTTTTGATACAGGTGACATGGGTAAAATACTAGATTGCATTTTTCTACCTTGGTCAGAGCATAAAAAATTTTTATACTGAAGATCTCAATGTTAGATCTTCATTTTTTTAATTTTGTTTTAAATACAGGTGTATCTGACAATGTTACACAATTTTAGTCTTTGTTTGGGTTTTGTTTGTTTGTTTGTTTCTTACGGGCTGAACTCTGTAAGGTCTGATAAACTCAGTACAACGTCCATGTGGATGCATTGCACTGTGCTTGTCTGTTATCACCAGTGTTACAGTTCTGCTGCTTCACAAGGAGCTTTGGTAGTTCTCTGTGGAAATGTTGGAGAGCTTTCGTGAGTCCGCATAAAGAATATAGAACAGGGCCTGAGGTATTTATGAAATGTATTCTGCAATGAGTTTGCAGCTAGCTTACATACAACTTCTTGTTATTTTAGAATGGTTATTGATGATAATTTTAAGGCCGATTGTTTCCTACCACTACAATGGGAGATAGAAATCAGTGTTAACTGATGATGTAGTCATGGAGTAGAAGACACGAGGAAATGATGAGAGAGTTATATTTAAATATGTGTTTAGAAACAGAATGTAGTTGTTCTTGTAAGCCAGAAACTAATGGAATTGATAACATATTTTGTAATTAAAATTTTACTTAGAAAATACTTTTTGGTTGACTTAAATAATTAGCTATTCATTGATTAATTTTCAGTAAAGCTTTTTAATTAGCAATTACAGAAAATTATTAGAGGCAATATCAATAGGGTTCGTGGTCTGCTTGGTATCGTCGTAGATTTTATTTATTATTTACTTGCTTTAAAGGATAAAATAAAGCTGGTCACCTGAATGTGAGGATTTAATCAAGCTGAGGGCTTCTTATTTTTAAGTAAGCACTGAAAGACATTTGTTGATCTTCTAGCATTTCCAATTTCCTGTTCCCACTTCTTCCATATTGGTATCAGCAGCAGGAAGATGAATTGGTCAGAAAGTGTAATACACTGGTGTTATTTTGAAGATCATACAAGATAGTCTTTGTGGGTTGACAAGAACTGGACAAAAACTTTCCAGAGGCTTGTGTACCTAAGTTAATTTCATAAGAGAAGTTTTTCAGTAGCAAAAATTACAGCTCTATAATTTGATGCAAGATTGGTAATTTCTGTCCTATGGTAAAGAAGTTTAAGATTGTAACGGGGAATGTGGCTTCAAGACCTAGCCATAGACTATCATAAACAGCAAGTAACTCTTTTTACAGCTGTTTATCAGCATATAGCTTTTATGTTGGTACCTTGTCACAATAATGTTGCCCTTTTATAAATAAAAATTCATCAAATTACTATTTCACTGTTTGTTATGTCAAGCAAGTACTATTGAAATCAGTAAATACTTGTGTTAAAATTTGGAAGAAGAGAGAAGGCTAACATAGTCTAAAGTTATTTGATATTTTATATTATTCTTACTAGTTTCTTACCAAGGGAAGCTAGCAGTTTTGGAACTTTAATAGTTTTCCTTTCTTTTTTTTTTTTTTTTTTTCTTTTTAGATGGCAGGATTAAGTAACCTTCTTAAAGGTTTAATTAAAATTCAAAATAAATCCAGTGGAAATTCAGTGTATAATTGGTTCCCCAACTTCTTGTCCCAAAAAAAACCCCAACAATTTTAACATTAGACTATGGAAATATATTTTCAAACAAGCAAAAAAACCCATTGATCAGCAAAGTACACTGTTGATAAACAGCTCCTTCAAATGCTTCTATTTTATTTGTTGGAGGAAAAAACCCAACAAATTGCAGATTCAACCTATGAATATATCCGTTTCATAAAGAATTGTTCCAGGCATTTAAGCATTTTATTTGTAGCCCCACAGTACCTGAGAGTTTTATAAATACAGAACAAAAAACCCCCTTACCTGTACTAAATACTGTAGGTGTAACACAGGAGATGAATGAAGGTTAATATGTACGCTCAGAACATGAGTTAGTATGAGGCTTTGTTTTCATATTAAAAATTGTACTGCAGCAGTGCTGTCTTTAGGTATTGCTGCTTCTCTTGCTGTACACTACTCATTCCTGCCCTTACACCAGTAAACTAATCTTTCAGTTGCAGCAGAGCAACCATCTGTTCAGGCACACTGTGAAGTCAAAAAATAATCCAGAAGAAATAGTTTCTTTTTAATCTGGGTCAGTTCCCTAAGTTGGTTCACAGCGTGGTGACATGAAAGTTATGTGGGTGTAACTAAAGGGACATCCCTTAACCTTGTTTCATTGCTTGACCCTTTAAATTGCTGAGTCACATACAAGTGGTGGCGTGGTGTAATGCAGCTGATTGCTACCTAAAGGAGAACATTTTGGTGCCTTCCCTTCCCCCTTACTACCCAATCATTTGCTCCTTGAGCTGACGTTGATATTCATTTGACTCCAGATTGAGCTAGTTAAGTGACCTGGGTTGTCAAAAACCCTGCTTACTTAGGTGCATGGGAGGGTTTGGTTTTGGTTTATTTTGTGGTGGTGTTTGTTTTTTTTTCATTTAATACTCTCCATCTGCTTACCATTGATTGGGTCAGCTGAGAACCAGTGTTGGTGCAAGGGAAGTGACAACCTGTGATTGCATTGGTTGAGCTGTTGCTTAGTCAACAACATTGGCAATAATGTTCCCTTCCTGAAAACCTGTTCTTGAGCTTTCTATAGGTATTACAGAAAGAAAAGACTAAAACTGAATTTGAAGGAAGATATTGGGGCAGCTTTGTGGAATTTTTCAGGAAATATCTCTCAAAGAACAAAAAACGTCGGAGAAGGCTCCAAACGGTTTCAAAAATGCAGAAGATGGGCTCTAGATAGTTAACGTGGGCAGGTCAGCATTTCTGTAGTGAATGAGAGATGAAGGTGGTAGTAGAGACAGGTTGCGAAGGGCTTTGGCAGTGAAATATGATTCATACAGCAGTAATCAAGTTAAGGGAGAACAGGAGCCTGGGTGAAAGTTTTAGCTATCTGGATGACTGATCACTCTTCTGTGTTGCACTCTTTTTCAATGTGTTGGTAATGTTTACTTTCTGCATAAATATTTCTTTTTCTCATTGTTATGAAAATAACCTTGAGGAAGCAAAAGGAAAACAAACTCTTTCAGAATTTCCCTGAATGAATTTAGAGTAGAAAATAATGGTTCCAGCTTAACAACCAGAGGAAAAGTATTTTGGGAGTTGTCTACTTAGATATTTTGATGATCTCATGCTGTGATTTTGAGTTTCTTTCTTTTGTTGTTGTCATCTTGGTGTTCTATTTTGGTATATGTAATGCTACGGATAGTTCCACTACAATACATACTTTTCACTGGAATGATAGCTTGAGTTGTGGATCACTATCACACTTACTTCACAAACATATGGAATAATCTTTCTGATGGTTAATTTGATTAAACAAAACCTAAATCTCAGAAGATCAAAGACTACTCGCACTTCATATGCATGACCTGTTTTGTTGGGGTTTTTTTGAGCCTTTTTTCTTCTGCTGGGGTAACTATTGTACTGTATGTAAAGAACTGCATCATGAAACATGGTGTGTTTTACTGGATTTATATTTTATCGATTATTTTTCTACAAAATCACAGAATGCTTTGTTACGACTTTATCAGCAATGTTTTAGAAAGTTAGTATCATATGAAATAGGTTATCTTCAAAAGACATTTGGTTTCTGTTAGATATACATGAGCATTCTGGATTTCTTTGTTTCCTTGAAGAGGGATGGGAAAACTTCTTGCTTGGATTTCCTTTTGAAAGAAAAGTACCAAGGTGGGAGGAAAGTGGTTTTTGAGGGGGGGGGTGGGGGGCGTGGGGTGGGGTGGGGGTGATGTTTGTTTTTTAAATGGCCACAAAATAACAATATTGTAATATCAAGACACGTTAGAGACTAATTAGGCAGTGGCTAAGGATGTTCTGATGCAGTTTTCTGAGTCTTTCAGATAGGGCCCTACAGATAGAGTGTCAATTTGTCAGTTTCTTAAAATTCTTTCCCATTGCCAAAATCTCCATCCTCTTCTGTATTATCTGGTTACCTAGTGATGTAACTGTAAAGAGAATGGTGGGTGGATATGTATGTATGTATGTTTAATTTAACATCTGACTCTATTGTGCTAAATTCTTTTTGTGATAGGGTTGTGTAAGTGACTTCTGATCTAGCTGAATCAGTCGTGAAAAGGTTTTGCTACCATTTTTTTTTTTTCCCTTGCTCCTCCCTCCCATTCTCTGCAGCCATCTGTGCATCCTGCCTCATTCCTCTCACTGACCATATTACTAATTTGGCTGTTGAACTGATTCAACTTGCTATTGTAGCAAAAAACCTGTCCGTTTTTGCTGGGTATCATCCTCAAAGAAGGGCGCAGTGAACACCAAAGTCGGCTCAAGATAAGTGGAAAATGCAGAAGGAGATAGCAAAAACGAGACTAAATAATTTTAGCAGGGTGCTTTTTGATCTGTTTAGTCCTTCTTGTGCATCTTCACCCTCAGTTGTTGCAGAGTATGCTCAGTTCCTGCTGACATTGGGAACATATCCAGAGCTGACAAAGGATTTCACAGTCCTTTGGACAAAAGGCATTAAAAAGGAGAAGATTATATTTAAATTCCTGTCTTCTTTTTCTAAGTGACAAAGAAAGACAAACTGAAAACAACGTTTGTAGCAGGAAGAATAAATTCTTGCATACGTAATATGTAAATATAGGCTGGACCAAATGTTTTGGCAATGGATGCTATCTGTGAAATGAGAATAAAATTAAGAATTTAAAATTCCACTTATTCACAGAAGCAAGTAGGAAAAGGTCTATGCTAACAAAATATGGAAATTTAAAAAATATTTTGGAACGTGTAATAGCAAATGCTACTGCTTAAGAGTCCCTGCCAAAGCAATGTATGTGTCTTTTGTAGATACATTGAAAGCTGAAGACATTATAGGATTCTGTTTTGATAATATTGCCTCAAGAGATGGAGCAGCTTTCTCAATTGGAAACACATATATCCCCATTTACTGAAATAAATTAATTGGACTAGCATACACTGTATCATGGAACTGTCAGTTGCATAAGTGGTCAGGCCACAGAAGCAAACAATGCTGAGAATGGTGCAGGTTTTCAAGTCATTATAATATTTAGTAGAAGCCCAAGGAAGAGTAAAACCATTAGTGGAAACTTTGTTACTTTGCCAAACAGTTTTATGTAAAAGAGATACAATTCATTCTTTTCAATCAATTTTATTATTTAATGATTTTTTTGTGTGTGTGTGTGAGATACACTGTGTATAAGTATTGTTAGATTGAAAATGAACTTCTAACACAAAATGTAGCCAGTGATGTATGAAGTTTTCCATTAAAAGAAGAAAAAATGGAAATGTTAGAAATGTGCAGCTATATACCCAGAATTCACAGAATGCCACTACAAAGGTTGATTTGGAGATAATTAGCAGGCAAGCTTTAATTATATAATTGTCAATTATTTCACAATACATGATTTCTCCCTTCTGAACTACAGCCTATGGCATCCTGCAAATGTTTGTGTTTTATGAGGACTTACTTCATAATCATTAAGTAACTAAATTTTAGTATGGTAAATTATGTTCTTTAAAATCTGTATTTTAACGATTTTTCAGTTTCCAAATGTTGTACGTTAGGCCTCTCCCAATCCCTTTGTATTTTGATCAGTGCAAAAGGAGTGGAAAGATGGATGACATTACAAAATAAGGATAAAAATCCATCAGATTTATCTGATGTGGAAAAATCCATCAGTACCCTCTTGTCTGTTTTATTCCTGAAGCTGGACAAGGTGGAGAAAGAATTAGTTCATTGCTGTGCGCTTTTTGAGGCAGACTGAGGCTTGCCTGATTGTACTAAACTGGCTTTTAAGCAGTAACTCTTATGTTGCATCACTTTTCTCAATAAGCATGTTCATGTCTACATTAGTATTGTTAAAGTTTGACCCAGGAAAAATTGTAGCACAAAAGTTGTTCTTTGAGTCGTATGAAAGAAAATAACCATGAGAGATTTGCCATGTTATTACAAAATCTCTGTTAAATGACAAGAGGTAAGATGAATCGTTTAAGTTTGCCAGCCATTAGTCAAATAATAAATTTGAGTTCAGCATTCTTAAGAGTAGAAATTAATGAACAATTAATCGTGAGACTGGCTTTTATTTCAAGCCCTTGAGAAGTTTGTACAGGGGTAGCTGGTATTTGTGCTGGTAAACATGCATCTCGTCTGAAGGCGGCAGTCTGATTAATGAATTGTCATGAATTCGGACAAAAGATTGCAGTAAATAATTTGTCACAATCATGGTGCATTAAGTACACGGTAGCTTTATGTAGGACATTTCAGTGATGTCTTTTTTACAGTGGCTACATGCCTATCATGGGTAAGCCACAAAATCTTCAGCAATTCCTTCTAAATATATCACAATGCCCTGCAAAAGAACTGGCATTGTAAATTATATGCTTCAGAGAAATTAACCGTGTTTAACTGTTTTCCTGCTGTGTTATCTCTAAGCAGTTAGAGTAAATTTTTACAGCAAAAGCTCTCTTGGACTTTTGAACCGTTTGAGGCTGTCTGCAGAAATTAGTACCTTTATTCATGCTAACAATTTCAATGGAGGAAAGTTTTCAAACTCTGACTCTAAAACTATTTTAAAGCTTTCATCCTCTCTGATGACCTCTGAAATTGTGATATTATATGTCATTATTTTCTTCTCCATTTATCTTTGGAGGGGGGAGAACAATGATGATGACACACACACATATCTAAAAAGAATGATGGGCCATTGCCCATTAAACATCTCCAAAATAAATTATCTGGATCCTGCATACAGTTTTTAACCCACTCCTCTTGGCTTTATTCCAGTTATGATTGTTAAGGAAGACTGATGATTTTCTATACTCAGCTGGTTTGAGCTAAGTTGAAATGATGAAAGGAAGCTGGTTATCAAATGAACGTTCTCAAGAAGTGCCTTGCCCTTAATGTCTTCCCTCTTTAACCCTGGTTTTGGAAATCTGACCAAAGAGATTGTGTATTTATATTCTGTAAATGTCAAAAGTTCTTTTGTTATGTATTATTTGTCCCTGTAGCATACATCTTTTGGTAAGAAAACAACTAAAATATTTTTGTGTGCTTTGTTTTATTCCATACTTTTGGAAATTCTTTTGATATTCTCTTGTGATTTGAGGTCACAGTTTGTCTTTGCCTCCAAGCTCTGAGCCTAAACCCTTCTACTGAGAGTGGGTGCAATTCTGACGTGAATATATGAAAGAAAAACATTTAGAATGTGATTTAATTTATTGTTTAAGAGCTTCAGAAGCTGGTAAAGATGAATGAAGATACTAATTGAGGAAAGAGCTTGTAATTTCATGGCAGTTTAAAGGACAGCAAGGTTATAATATATTAATGTGTGGGAAATGAAAGCACAGCTTTTTAGAGAGCAGTTGCCATCAAATGGCGTTGGTTGTGCTGTGTTATTTGTGAAGGTGGTATGAACAATACATTTGTTATCACAAGAGTCAGACATCCTTGTTCGCTTTAGTTTATCTGTGAAAACTTATTCATGTGGTTACAAATGTCTGAAATTTTTTTTGGTGTACTACATAAAACAGTAGGCTTACATACTAAGCTTACTTATGATTACATAGATGAGCACTGAAGCAGATTCATTTACATTTGTAAACTGTGATATATAAACCCCACAAACAAAAAAGCAAATTTGTCTTTCTAGAAACAAGATATGCTTGGGTTTGACCCAATTAATGACCAATGTGAGTGTTGTTTTGTTAAGAGTGTAAAGCTTTTCTGCATGATGATGTAGTTCTACTACTTCCTTTTCTTTGTTTTTCCCATATTTTCCTGTTGTTTGCGCTGCTCTTTTCTAGATCTTTTGTTTAGCATTTCTAAATGTTTTGCTTAGTGGTGAATTTCCCCTCTTAGTTTATGGATTCTTTTTTTTTTTCCCCTAGTAAATTTAGACAATAGAATTGTCTTGTGTCATCTAACATATCAGATTTAATAACTTTCAGTGTATAGAGCTAAGGATATTTAGTTAACTTCAAAAGAGTAAGAAGCACAAGAAACTCAAATATCTGGGCTTTTCAAGACTACTGTGTGAGCGATGTCTCCAGGACACCTTTTCCATCAGTCGAAACACTAGCACTGATTGAATTTTTCCCTTCAAAATTCAAGGAACAGTGTTCAGCTGTTTTCTATCTTAGTAATTTTCTGTGGTTTTTTTTCCTTTTTAAAATATGCCAATCCTGTAACTTTCTGGTAATGTGCTTTGAGGTCATGGAAAAAGTATTTTCCATTTTCTTCATTGGTGTTAAATAAAGGGATTGTGGGTGATGGAAACGAAAGTGGTTCATATTGGACATCATATTACATCTCTGGCATATGGTTCTCCTTTCAATTTTAATTTTTTTTGATGAGCTGAAATATTTTTGGTACATTTATGTTTTTATTTCGTCCCTTTTCTGATACAGTGTCCTCTGTGGAATACTCTCAGTGGAAACATATGTTCAGAACTTCAAAGTAATTACACTATTACTAAAAGCTTCATAATCAGATTACTGAAACTAAATGTTGAAAAAATTTGATTTTCCTTTATCCAATCATATCAATTTCATTCCAGTCTGCTCTCTGATTGAAGAAACATGGCAAGACAAAGTCAAAGACTCTTTAGAATGTCTAAGTCTGGTATAGACCAGTTCCTGAAGAAGAAGAGGGAGCTTAGGGAGCTTAGAGCAGTTTTTAGTCTGAGAGCGCAAGACTAAAAAAAAAAAAAAAAAAATTACCTATTTTAACAGTAAATTTTTAGTTGTAGGTAGCTCTGCTTGGCAAACTGGATGGGGATAACTGAAGCACAAGCTTGTCTCTGTACGGTAATTGACCCTTTTTGTCAGAAGTAATAGGCTCAGTATATATCTAAGCTACTTTGTTTACAAAATATTGCCTTTACATTTGTTTTTCTTCCTGTAAGAATAAATTAGTTGTTGTGATCAAATGGTTGTAGCCTATATTGAAAAAGCTGTTTATTGCCAGGAACAGTTTTCAGGGTCTACAGTCTAAGATATTGATTAAAAAAATAAAAAAAAAAAAGGGAAAACAAACCTTTCATTTTGCTCTAGCACAGTTAGGGCACAAGACTTCCAAAAATCTTAGTCAGATTTACAAGACTACATCAAGAACAGGAACTATACCTACTCTTCTTCTTTATCTTTTGTAGCTCATCTGGAAAATGTGGAGTCTCTTAAGAACATGAGACGTTGTCTTAATGGTGTTGAACAAAAAGGCCGTGTCTGTTACGGTCTTACCAGGCCCTGGGTGTAGCAATCTGTTGACATGCTAGATATTTTTTTTTTCTTCAAGCTGTATGAAGCTACAGGCTGACTTTAGAGTTGAATATTTTGACTTACTCACTTTACAGAATTTTAAGTTATTTTATTGATACTAACTCTGCTGCTATATGAGATCTAGCTTTAGCCTGATGTGTGCTTTATGTAAGCAGATGGAGTTCTGAGGCAGATAAATTCTAAAATTGATTAATGATTAATGTTTTGAATTTTTAAGTTTTCTGTTTTTTTTTTCATAGTTTACTTTTCATTCTGCTTGCCCTCATTGTACACATTAAAATAGCAGATGAAGCTGAAAAGTTTCTTTCACAGTACTTTTAACAATTTCCATTAGAATTATCTTGTTGGAAGCAAATATCCCATCTGGTTTCCTCTTTAACACAGCAAAACTCCTTAGTGAGCTGTGTGGCGGAGCCTGGCTGAATTCCACACAATGAAGCTCTTGGCCCTAAGCAAGATGAGCACAATCTGTTTCCCATATTTCTAATAAAGGAAAAGAGGAGTTTCTTCATTTGCTGCTTTGTTGCATTATGTTTATGTTTTATGCCTTCCTTTCTTAGAATAGCTACTTTCCTGCTGTTCTCCATTCGTTTTTTTCCAGTACAGGTAAAATGGAAATGCATTACAGCCTTATAAAAGTACCAAGCGCTGCTCTGAAAAAACATTAAAACTTAAATTTTCAAAGTATAGCACAGTGCTTTGGCCACATCAGTCTCATCAAATGTCTGAAGCTTAGGGGAGGCACTTCAGGAGCCGTTTCTGTTGCTATACTTGTTCTGCAGATTCTGAATTCATCTCTGGATAAAACTTACTATTTTTTGTTATTAATATGAAGATAAAAATAATTGCACATCTAAAAAGTAAGCATCAGATACTTTAAAATTGTATTTAACACCATACAGTTAATCTATCACTATATCAAATCAGTGAACACCTGCTGTACGTTCACATACTTACCCTTTTGCAGAGATTTTGGGTTCTTAGCCAGGTAGTATTCTGACCAAAGGATATGTAACTTGCATTAAAGTGAGCACGCTGTTTTGTGACACTAGCTTTGTAAAATCATGTCACGAACACATGTAGGATTTGATTTTTTTTTTTTTTCTTTTCACTTGTGTAGGGTTTTACATTCAAAATGCCAAGTAATACTCAAGTACTAGTAAAAAACTCTTGTTTATGATATTACTTGTATTCGGTGACAGACTTAATGTTTCTCATGATGCACTCCAGTTCTGAAAGCTTGGCATTTCCCTACTTTCATCTGACAGTGAGAATAGTTCCAACATATGTTTTCCATTCCTGATTTTTCAATATTAAGAAATCAGCATTTCTCTTTAATATAAGTAAAATTGAAAAAATTAAGCACTGTCTGTGGATAACAGAGGAACTATTGATATAATTCTGGAGAGAGGCTAAGACGTCCTTGTGTATCACTATGTGGAATGAGTATTCAGTATCAATTCCCATTTCATTTCAAATGTGTTATTTTAGAACTGTTCTTATAATCAGTTTCCTGAACTAAGAGAAAGCAGACAGCCAGCTGTAAACCAATTTAGGATGCAATTGCCACACACAAAAAAATCAGATAGTTGATTTCATGTGAATACAGCTTTTGAAATCTTATTTCATTTCTACACATGAATATGATTAGGCAGCCCTTTGAGGACAAAGGACTGTGTGCACAGGGAGAATTTTGATTTACTTTGCCATTTGTGTGAACAGAGGGGTTAAGATACAAAATCAAGAAATGTTTGTTTTCTTTGTTCATTTTATCTACATGAAACTGTTGTGAATATCCACTTGCTGTGTATCGTAGCAGCTTTCCAGTCCCTAAAGGGGGCCTGCAAGAAAGCTGCAGAGGGACTTCTGACAAGGGCATGTAGTGATAGGACAAGGGGGAATGGCTTTAAACTGAAAGAGGGTAAATTTAGATGAGATATTAGGAAGAAATTCCTCACTTTGAGAGGTGGTGAGGCAGTCGAAGAGGTTGCCCAGAGAAGTTGTGGATGCCCCATCCCTGGCAGTGTTCAAGGCCAGGTTGGATGGGGCTTTGAGCAATGTGGTCTAGTGGAAGGTGTCCCTGCCCATGGCAGGGGGGTTGGAACTAGATGATCTTTAAGGTCCCTTCCAACCCAAACCATTCTATGATTCTATGATCATTACTAGAGATTTAGACTTTGTTAACTTGACAGTGATGGCATAGTCAAATAAGACAATGCAGATTTCTTCAAAGGAACGTTTGGGTCACTTTTGTTGGTTCCCAGATGGATTTAGATGTCAACTATCTTAGGAGAAATAAGTGACTTTTTGAGGAGGATTGTCAACTGCTTTGACTATAAGGCAGTAATGAAGTTCTGTTTGTCCTTGGGGTTTATGTCGGGAAAAACAACCTTCCTGGGCTAATACGTCACTGAACAGGGAGTGAATGAGAAACACCAGTGAATAGCGATTGTGTAGATGATACAGAATCAGTACCCAAAAGCCTGACCCTCCTTGTTTTCTCTAACACAATCAGAAATGATTCATCTAAAATTTGTCTTTACAAGTATGTAGATAGTGTGTCCATGGAATGACAATACAGGTAATAAAGACAGTCTCCTTTCTTCATGTATGTTGAAAGCGTAGCAATAAAACACTTCGTCTCACATACCTCTGAGGCTTTGCCTTTTTAGCCCTTATCTGTGCTGGACACTAACTGCAAGTTACAGCAAGCCACTCACTAATGCCTTATTTCTTAATACCAGATTTTCAAATACTGTAACTACTTCTCCAAAAAGTCAGGCCCAAGCATCTTGAAAGTTGCAGTGATAGGAAACTGCTTGCTGGCGGTGAAAAGCAGGAGGAAAGAATTTTTATTCTCGAAGTGCTGCTGCTAAAGATGTGGAGTTCTCCCGATCCGTACTTCTGTGGTGGAGTACAGAGAACTTGGGAAGGAGAGTTTTACACTTTCTCCTCCTCTTGGCTGGAGGTGGTAACCTGTTCTCCTTCCTGGTGCTTTCCACCTTTTCCTTTAATCGCAACCATTCATACCGCTTTGATAGTGATATTATTTAGAAAAATAAACTTTTCCCCTTCCTGCTTTTTCCTATTTTCAGCACCTTTCCACAGGCTGTGTGGCCATTGTGGCTGTTATCTCCCCTTATTTGAATGAAGTGGTGATGGTCTGGGTGTGTTTGAACTTCATGTGGAGGCTTACCAGGATCTGACATTTTACATAAAATTAGCACTGTTGAGCATTTTGAGTTCTCAAAGGTGTGTATCTACCAGATTTTTATATAAGTGATGGCCCTGCCATCCTTTTGTGACAGCATGGGAGTATAGCCTCTTATGACGGTAACCTCATATGAGGATATTAATCGGTGATAATTCATGCATAGCAGACAGGTTTCAGTTTTTCTTTTGAACCTAATGTCATTTGGAGTTCTGCATTTTGCTATCTATGAAGTCCAGCTTTTTTTCTGAAAATCTCATGTTAAAAAATTTTAAATGATTTCTGGAACTCAAATAGGTGACCCATAAGGTGCGGTCTCTTGTGCTGTATGAAGGACCTACAGTAGTGATGACATGTACTTGGGATTTTTGTCTGTTTCTCAAACTGTCCTAGGTAAAAATTTCTCAATAAATATTTCAGTAATATGTACTTCTGAAATTCAGTATTTTAAGTAATTAGCAGTTTAAAAGTATCTTGTTTTCCTTTTTTTTTTTAAATTAAGGCTTTTCTTGTTTTTTTACCCTTCCTTAGAAAATTAAATTGGCCAAATGTGTACAACACTCTTGAGAAATGACAAGTGGTATTGATTTGTCTCCTTCTCACTCCTTCAAGCAGAACATTTCCCTCCACCCCCCCTTCCTATCTACAGGTGTGGGCAAGATAGAGAGTATTGACTGTTCTGAGTGTTTGCCTTCAAAGCCCAGGAGATAAGCTTTGTACCAAAAGAACAATGATGATGACAAAATCAAATCTCAATGACAAGTATTTATATTAAACTGTCTTTCCCCCCCTCCCCTGTAAATATGAGCACACATAGATGTGGATTGTCGTAAAGCTGAGCATACTTACACAGTTCTTTTCATGCTTTGGATTAGGTTTTTGTCCTAGCCATCAGGGTCCAAGGACATCTTTCTTCATTTCCTTCTTAACACCTGTGTAAAAGATGGCATAAAGCCTGCATTAAGTAACATCATTGCTCATACAAGCTAAATCCAGTGTCAGTGGAGTAGCAGATTAAAAAAATGTTTGTGAGGGAAAAGGCAGTTAAAACACTAACAGTTTTTTCTCTTGTTACTTAAAAGAATCAAAGATGGTTTTCTAATTTTCATATGACTAAAAGTTACGTGACCATGAAGAATGAAGTCTTGCGTTCTCTATTTAAGTATAGTAATTGGTGTCAATTGTAACTACTTTAGTAGGAGATATTTTTTACTATAGTAAGAAGTGTTCCAATTCCAAATCATAATGTTTTTGCATCATAAGTAAGTTTAATGGGATATACTTTGTTTAATCCTTAATTGACTTAAAATATTCTTGTTAAAGGGGTCCATTTCAGAGTAACGAGAGCATGAATACCTTTGCAGTATAGCTAAATACATGGAAATTTGCGACTTCAAATCTTCAGATAAGCCAAATTTCAGTAGATAGGAGGAATTTTGTTGTTTTTACTGATCTATTAAATTAATATCAGCTTTTAGAAAGGGGTGTAGAATGCTGGATTTAGCCTGAAAATTCTAAGAATTAAAGTTCTTTAGGGCCTTCAGTGTCCCCGGGTTCATGGTAGGCTTCTTCTCCTTTTGATGGTAACACTGTTTAGCCGACTTTCCCTGTTAAGTTGTTTCAATAGGAATGATGCCCTAAGAGTGATGCCCCTATAGTGAACGAAGGAAGTTGCCATGAATTATTAATAACAAGCTGAGTTTAATGTGGTTTTATAGCCCCTGAAGGAGTTGGAATAGCGTACTCTGTAAAACCGTTCAGTTCACCTGATGTTGACAAATTGGAAGCATCAAAAACATACTCCTACTTGTTAACACTAAAGGGGGGAAAAGGTGACTTGGGAATGCATCAATATTTAGCCTCCTTGTAGAATTTGAAAAGGATAACAGTGAACAGTGTTCTATAAATAACTGTCTGTCTCCTCTCTTTGTGCTTTAATGTGGTCGGCTAATACTTTTCTGTGAAGTTAACCTTTACGGGTTCATTTCTATTTCACTGAAAAAGAAACTGGCAAGTTTGTGATATTGTATCTATTGTTTATGCTGATGATATGCTACAAGTTAAAAATGTTCTTTGTAGCAATATAGTACGTAACAAAAAACCCCCAATTATTTAAAAAACCAGTATTGTCTTAACAATAGATCAACCAAGCTAAAATTGTTTTAAGTGCATTAAGAATCCCAGAGTCAGTGAAATATACACAATTTGCTGCTGACATGTTAAAGATCTAATAATGAATGCTTGTCTCTAGAATATTACCTTTGAAATAACTGTTCAAAATGAGATTCATCCTATCTTTATTAATATTTGGCAATATGTCCACCTTTCTCAATTTTGTTTGTTTTTATTCATTTGTAACTCAACTACTTAATTTAAAAGCATAATGATCTTTAATATCCAACCTGAATTTGACTCACTTGCCACTGGTAACCAAAAAGTGTAACTGAAGAGTTTGTGTATTCAGTACTGTCTTTCTTGTAGTATATGCAGCCTCACCTGCAGTGGAGATGGCACCAGGCAGTAACCATCCTAGTTTGTACAAATTCTGTTTAGTTTCCTCATAAGAAGCAGAATGTTTCACTTTATGTGCATTAGTTAATGTTACTTGTAATGGCTGTTGATTGTAAATTATCATTCTTACAGTTATGCTGGGAATGAAATTGTGATTTTACTGCAGCAACTCTCTTGTTAAGCTACTTAAATTTTGGTAATTTAAGATGGAGTAGTTTATACATTTTTTCAGAGTGAGCAGTTATTTCATCGGCCTTGCTGGAATTTCTATTCTGTCTGGTTTTATAGTATAACACAGCTTCTGGTTCTCAAAAGCTATATCAATTTTCTATTGAGTCCAAATTACTCCTCTGTTTACAAACATGCTGAAACTTCTCTACTAAGACATAAATCAACAGTAGTTCAGACAGAGGAAAAGCACTCATTTAAAAAAAAAAAAAAGTTGCCCTTTATGTATTAGTGGGGCACCTTAGTGTTTCCATCTTGGGCACTTTTTAGGCTTCTCTGTTTGCTGTACTAAAATCTTCTTTCAGTAAAGTTATATATGAAATATTTCTGTACAATTCCACTTTTATATTTTTGACATGTACATTTCTTCTTTTTACAAGTCTGTAAAGACTAAGCTGTCTGGCTTAGTTTGAATTTGTTTTTAGGTTGAGTAAATTCTAAAGTAATTCATTTGTTATTACAAGGTGTTGTAATAACTTGCAAAATAGCTTAAGACTCCCCAGCTGCTTTCGTCACTGTTGATTTGTCTAATTGTAGCTAACTACAGACTAGTCCATTTCAGTGCAAAATAACATAAATTTGCTGTTATCTCCAGCTGGAGTTTTAGAGTTCTCTTCAGGCTCTGGCAGATGAGATCTGGTCAACCTTACTGTGGTGCTTCAGAGGTTACTGCATGCAACAGTCAACAATGTACTTTTGCTAGAAGCTAGTGCCCCCAAGCATAGTCAGCAGAACAAGGAGCATGTTGAGAAGCTCTCCTCAGCTGCTCCAGGCCACAGTTGGCCATCACCCAGAGGTTTATCTTCTCTGAGTTCGAGTGGTCCATCCCGATGTGCAGGAAATGGGGCATGGGTTAACAAGGAGCTCCTGATAAAACACTAAAATAAAAAGGAAGCATGCAAGAGCTAGAAGCAGGGGAAGGTGACTCAGGAGGAACAGAGACCCTGTCCAAACATGCAAGGATGGGATTAGGAAAACAGAAGCCTAACTGGAGTTGAATCTGGTCAGGGATAAGAAGAGATTCTGCAGGTGTATCAACTGTAGAAGGAAGTGTAGGGGAAAGGAAGGCACAAAAATGCATCTCCCTCCGCCAACCGTTGTGGAGTGTTGGTGTTCAGCAAAGAGAGAGTAACTAAACAGCTGCAGGAAAGTAGTGTCTTAAGCTGTAGCTGTGTGCTCAATAAATGCGAATCATATCTCTTATCCAAGCAACTAATTTTATATTTCTCTGCACCAAAAGGAGTACCTTAGAAATGGTCACTTCATTGATTTATTCCTCTCCTTTTTCCCCTCTTCCACCCTCTCCACACAGTGCCTTTACTGAGAGAAGTATAGGTCCACTGTTTATTTGGAAACTTTTTTCAAGAAATGGTCTACATAAAAATTATGATGAAAACCTGAAATATCACCTAGCATGGTGAACTTAAGAAAATATTGGAATGCATTTCCGTGTCTTTCAGGTTAGAAAATTTTGCATCTTTCTTCCATGCAGGATTGTTTTCTGCCATTTGCTATAGAGAAGAAACGTCGGTTTTGAATTGCCTGAGTAGTGTTAAACAAAATGTGTTTTTGTATTCTGTGGCCCATTATGAAAACACTTCTGCATATGCAAAATACCTCTGGAGATGAGATGCTGTACTCAATGAGATAATTTGTAATTATTAAACTAAATCAAAAGTTGTTACCTACATCCCTTTGTGATATGAAGGGATATTTCAGGTTGACTTGCTGTTACTTGCAAGCCTGACTTCCTAGAGTAAAACTTTTTATTCCACTTTTATGTGATGGGGAGTATTATCCTAGTAAAGGCAGTTTTGATAATGTAGTCATCACATAAATAAATCCCATTCAGCAACTGGCAGCTAACTAGAAACAATATTAGTTTTGTTTTACCAATAGTACTAGTTAGATAAGAGGAGAACAGAGTTTAAGAAACCCAATGAGTGGTAAGAGTTATTTCCCTGTTGTAGCGAAAAACTGTGTTATGTAAGCTTCAGCTGGTTAGATTCTTTGAAATTCAGAGTCTGAGATTTCAGTTAAAACAGTAAAAATTGGTTTGGAGATAATACGTTAGACTGAACTACAATAGTTGTAGAGCTGGCACACGTTCATCTCTGCTGCCCTCCTAAGGAGGCAGGTAGCTTCTGGCTGAAGGTGAGGCACACAGAGACAGGCAGAAATATCTCAACTCTCCCATTTAAGTGTTATGGGACTAGTCTTAACAGTATCTGTGAGATGATGGCAAGAGAGAGGGAATTGTCCAGCTAGAGGATCCATTGGATTGTGGATTTTGTTTCCTTCTTCCATTAGTAACTATTATTTTAAGAGTAGATCTTTATTTTGTCATGGTTATTTTCATTATATGGTTTCCTATGTGTGCAGAATGGCACATTTTGTTTGTGTCATATGTTTCATAGATAGTCAATAGATTTCAGAAGAACCTTAAAATTAAATATGTTTGTTTGAATGTTTCTTTATGCCAACAGGCTGAAAAATAACTTATAATCATAAACTTACACTCTTTCAAATCCAGCTAACAGATTGACATACCTACTTACTATTCTTCAGTAGTCATATTGGTTTCAGTGAGGGAAATGCTGGAACTATTCAGATATGAACTGCTGTCAGAGATTCAAAAAAGATGGAAAATGTTGAAAATTCTCATTTAGTTGCAATAACATTTGGTATAAAAATATACCACACCCAAATAGTACATTAAAATTTGCTGTCCTTACAGGTTAATGTTGTTTTAACTGAATAAGTTTGTAACATAGCAGTGTTTAAAGGTGAATTTTAAATTCACTATTTCTTTTTAAGCAAAATCACTGTTCGTATCAAATCATAGGTTTTCACTAAAACAAAAAAAGTTTATAAATTTTGTGGTGTTGTGAGGAAGGAATAGAATTACATGCATGCTTTGCACAGTCATGTTCACTATCTGGAAAGTGACTTGGATCATACCTTTATCTCCTTGCTGAAAGAAACCTGTTATAGTTTCAGAGTATGGTCCTAGAGACTACAAAGCAAGACACTGAGGTCAAAGAAGTTGGTGTACTTTAGCAAACAAAATCAGTCTTTTGTACTGCTCGTAATATGTCAGTAAAATATAGCCTGCTTATTTGAAACAAAGTCTATTAATTTAGAATTGATTGGAGCATCTTCATATAATGATGAGGGTAAATCAAGAAAATTAAATGGAATCTGCAGTGTGAAATATAAGCGAGTATAAGCTGCAGAACATGTTACAGCAGATGACACTTTTTCTTAAGATAACATGGTGCATGTAGATAAATCTAGTTAGATTTCCTTATTTATGTTAAGTTGTATAGTAAGAATGTCTCTAGCTGTAAATTACGGTACTGACCTTTTTAATTGAGGTCTGGATCATTTAAACAGTTACCTGCTTTTGCATGGCAAAGTAAGTGAAGAAAAAGCTTTTTTAAAATTTGGATGTATTAATATTTGTTTACTCTAATGCTAAGATAGACTTCAGAATAGATTTTAAAAAATTTGTCTTGTTTTTACTTATTGTAATAACAAGTAGATGTTAGGCGGTTTATGTCTCTTAAGATTGTTGAATAAATTTTGCTACTTCAAGTATTAGATATATTGTAGTAAATGAAGTCTTCAGTAGTACTTACCTGTGAGATTATGCCCTTAATCTATTTTTAGTCTACTTTGTTAACTTGTCTAAACATTTTGTGTGAATGAAATTATTCCTTCAACATTTATGCTGTTTCCAAAATATACTCTTCTTTCAGAAACCTTTTTTTCTGATATTAGGGTACACATTTTTCTAATTTTGCTAATATTGCATAAAGATATTTTTAACATTACAATCAAGCATTTCAAAAGTAAGGAAATACTAGAATTAAGGTCTTGTATGTGCTGTCTTGTACATTTTGATGTTATATATAGTCTTATAATTCTATAATAGAGATAATAAGCTAGTTTATGCACCAAAAGCATGATAGCTGCACTAGCGTGTTGTATTATGTGGAATAAATAGCTCTCCTCAGTAAGTATGAAATGTTCCTGGAGCTGGTAAAGTATGTAAGTTCAGTAATGCTGCTTTGAGTACCATATTAGCTCAGGTGGAGCAGACGTGGCTGTGTCTGAATGGACTAGCGCTGTGTTGAGTGTATGCCTGTGTGTTTCTGCAGAGCTTCTGTCTCATTCAGTACACACTCAATGAGCCACTGTGATTTCTCCTTATTCAGTACCTCAGGCTGTGCCTCATTTGTTGTGTCTTATTGAAATCTGGATATATGATCTTGCCTTTGATAATAAGAATCATGGTGTTGGAATGTCTCCCTAATGTATTCCATTGCTCCTTGAAACAGGATTTTTTTTTTTTAAATATTTCTTTAATGGAAAATTTCTTTCTGGATATTTAAAACTCAGTAAAGAAACAAGGAATTGAATCAAGGTGTTTCAATAGGAAACAACAGAAAATCTAAATAATGAACTGTGCTATACAGCTTGCGTATAATATACAGTCTCTGCTTATGCTCAGCCATAAGCCACAAAACTACATCTGTCCTGAAAGCGTCCTTTTAGCTTTATGCAAAGAGATGTGCGAGCACTTAGGTTTGATAGTACATTTTCTTTTTTTAACTTACAACACTTGAGAAAGAAAAAGATTTTTTTTTTTTTTTTTTTTTTTTTGCTGTAAGAATTCTGGCTGTGAACTATTGCTTTGTGTTACTGTAACTTTTATGGAGCTCTGTGTCAAACTTCGGGAGAAAAATAGTTAGGAGTGTATTGTGAAGTCTGAAGTGCTGTTCAGAAGGATGTAAACTAACAGTGTCAAAAGTACAAGTAGAGACTTTCGGTTTCTCTGTATGTATATGCAGCTAGCTGAGAGGACCTCAGTTGGTTAACTGAGCCTGTTGGTTTTGGAATATTAGCCTTCAAACTAATGTATTACCAAACTTGTTACAAGTTATTCTAGTTAGCAATACTCCAGGATTATAAAAAATCAGAGCTTTTAAAATGTATTGCATTTTTAAAAACCTTATTGCATGTTCAAATTCATGATAAAATGCTGTCTTCCCTTGATAATTTTATCCTATATTTTCAGACTTCCCCATTATGTAATATTCTCTTATGCACCTATGCCCTGATAAGATCATGTAAGGAAGTAAATTCGTATATCAAGATTTCAAGAAAAGAGTCAGGAAAGACTGGAAGCAAGCATGCTGTCCTAACCAGTCAATTTCACTTTTAATTATAGTGCAAAATAGTGTCTTCTGAAATTTTTGGGGGTTTAGATTGCAAATATTAATCTGGCCTAAACTGATTAGCAATCAAAACTAGTTATGTAAGAGTTGTAAAGTAAGTTAACAATTTCTATTTACATCCTAAAGAAAAATGGCCACATTATCATCCTAGCAGTAATCTTATTGGCAGTATTGGCAAAGTGGTGATTAGAATGAATCACCTTCTTAATTCTTAGTTTGTTCGGGGTAGCTATTAGTAGTTGAAGCAATTAGTGGAGATTCAGTTAGAAGGGAACGGTTTGATTCATTACAAATGTAGTAAACATTCTTGTTAACTCTCATTAGTTCTTTATAAACAGCAGGCTCTAGGCTAGGGCTCACCCAGCCTTATGACAGAAATTCCTGTCTGAACATATATGGAATGAGAACACTTACATCAACAAAGGCCCCAAATTATCCTTTTTCAAAGAATTTTGGAGAGAGGGTAATAGTTAATTATTAGAAATACACACAGACACACACGTATATGTATATGCTGGAGTAGACAAGCCTCTATAAGGAGGAATAGACAAGCCTCTATAGTTTTGGGCCCCTCACTACAAGAAAGACATTGAAGTGCTGGAGCATGTCCAGAGACGGGCAACGAGGCTGGTGAAGGGTCTGGAACACAAGTCCTATGAGGAGCGGCTGAGGGAACTGGGGATGTTTAGTCTGGAGAAAAGGAGGCTGAGGGGAGACCTTCTCGCTCTCTACAACCTCCTTTCAGGTAGTTGTAGAGAGGTGGGGGTCGGTCTCTTCCCCCTAGTAACAGAGGAAAGAACAAGAGGACATGGCCTCAAGTTGCGCCAGGGGAGGTTTAGATTGGATATTCGTAAAAACTTCTTCACCGAAAGGGTTGTCGGGCATTGGAACAGGCTGCCCGGGGAGGTGGTGGAGTCCCCATCCCTGGAGGTATTCAAAAGACGTTTAGATGTGGCGCTAAGGGATATGATTTAGTGGTGGACTTGGTAGTGATAGGTTAATGGTTGGACTCGATGATCTTGGAGGTCTCTTCCAACCAGAATGATTCTATGATTCTATAAAAAGATCAGAAGATAGACAAAAATGCAATGTAATATTTTTAGAAAATTAACTAATTAGGGGACTTGATTTTGGAAGTTGTAATGATGGGGTCTAACCTCTTGAAAATGCCAGTGTGGGGGTGCAGCAGGTTATTTGAATTCCCAGTCTTTTGTTTTCTTCCTGAAGAAAAGATGTGATTTTGAAGTGGTGTAATTGGCATGCCAAAACTAAAAATACAGGCAACCTGTTCTTTCTTCCCTCTTGTTTTTCCTTGATCTCTCCTCCTCATTCATCCTTCCACTTACTGTGAATCTACAGCAAGGAGAGGAAATGGCCAGCAGGTAAAATAGATATGGCAAACTGTGGTGTGGTCAACACGCTGGAGGGAAGGGATGCCATCCAGAAGGACCTTGACAGGCTTGAGGATGGGCCTGTGCAAACCTCATGAGGTTCAACAAGGCCAAGTGCGAGGTCCTGCACATGGGTTGGGGCAATCCCAAGTACAAATACAGGCTGGGTGGAGAAGGATTGAGAGCAGCCCTGAGGAGAAGGACTCAGTGGTGTTGATTGATGGGAAGCTCAACATGACCCAGCAATGTGCACTTGCAGCCCAGAAAGCCAACTGTATCCTGGGCTCCATCAAAAGAAGCGTGGCCAGCAGGTCGAGGGAGGAGATTCTGCCCCTCTACTCTGCTCTGGTGAGACCCTACCTGGAGTACTGCATCCAGCTCTGGAGCCCCCAACACAAGAAGGACATGGATCTGTTGGAGCGGGTCCAGAGGAGGGCCACAAAGATGATCAGAGGGCTGGAGCACCTCTGCTATGAAGACAGGCCTGAGAGAGTTGGGCTTGTTCAGCCTGGAGAAGAGAAGGCTCCGGGGAGACCTTCTAGCAGCCTTCCAGTACCTAAAGGGGCCCTACAAGAAAGCTGGAGAGGGACTTTTGACAAGGGCATGTAGTGATAGGACAAGGGGGAATGGTTTTCAACTGAAAGAGGGAAGAATTTCTTCCTTCTCTCTCATCTAAATCTACCTATGAAGGTGGTGAGGCAGTGGAAGAGGTTGCCCAGAGAAGTTGTGGATGCCCCATCCCTGGCAGTGTTCAAGGCCAGGTTGGATGGGGCTTTGAGCAATGTGGTCTAGTGGAAGGTGTCCCTGCCCATGGCAGGGGGGTTGGAACTAGATGATCTTTAAGGTCCCTTCCAACCCAAACCATTCTATGATTCTATGAAAATATTAAACCAATATTGCCTCAGTCACATTTATTCCAAGCATCAGTTGCTAATTTCTTCCCACATTTCAAATTTATGATTAGATCAGGAAATGGCTGAATAAATTATTTAATATAACGAATCTTTTACTGGACAGGTAGGTGAAATGAAATGTACTCAGCAGTGATTTTTATGTAAGACTTTTTTTAAAGAGAAACTTTGGTAAGGTAGTAACATTCATATATTGTGTGCTTATATACTTCTGTTAAGTGTAAGGAGTAACACTTGGATTTGGGCTTATACTGGATTTTTCAATATATAAAAAAAAATACAAACACCAAAATAATATTTGTTCCTAATTCTTACTTACACACAGCTACTTTAAATTCACTTATCAATGCAAAGTTCCCTTAAAATGAGCATAAATATATTTACTCTGATTTTTGTTGTGAAAAACAGAAATTAGGTAACAGTTTACAACGTGATGGCTAATGTGTTGCTTTCATCATGATATTGGTTAGCAAAATTTTTAAATCTCTCTCCAATTTTTAATTATGTCATGGTTTAAACCCAGCTGGCAGCTAAGCCCCATGCAGCTGCTCGCTCACTCCCCCACAGTGGGATGGGGGAGAGAATCAGAAGGGTAAAAGTGAGAAAACTCGTGGGTTGAGATAAAGACAGTTTAATAGGCAAAGCAAAAGCCACTCACACAAGCAAAGCAAAACAAGGAATTCATTCACTGCTTCCCATGGGCAGGCAGGTGTTCAGCCATCTCCAGGAAAGCAGGGCTCCATCACGCGGAACCATTACTTGGGAAAACAAACGCCATCTCTCTGAACGTCCCCCCTTTCCTTCTTCTTCCCCCAGCTTTATATGCTGAGCATAATGTCATATGGTATGGACTGTCCCTTTGGTCAGTCAAGGTTAGCTGTCCCAGCTGTGTCCCCTCCCAACTCCTTGTGCACCCTCAGCCTCCTCGCTGGTGGGGCAGTTTGAGAAGCAGAAAAGGCCTTGACTCTGTGTAAGCACTGCTCAGCAGCAACAAAAACTTCTCTGTATTATCAACACTGTTTTCAGCACAAATCCAAAGTGTAGCCCCATACTAGCTACTGTGAAGAAAATTAACTCTACCCCAGCCAAAACCAGCACAAATTATAAGTTAGTTTGCACATGTTAACATAAACTTTTCTTAATAAACACAAAGAAACATCTAATTTCATTGGGCAGTGTCAGTAGCTGATGTGTTAGGATGACTGAGCATTCATATTAGTGGTTTTGGTCCTCTGTACAGTTAGGGTGCACTTTCACATTATAGCTGATTTGTTAAAATGGCAAAACCAAAAAAAGCTAAATCATCTCTTCCAATCCCTTTCATGTGCCAGTACTCTCACTTTCCTCCTTCAGTGCTGAGCTGATTCAGAGAGCTAAACTGACAGAAAGTGTTAATGTTTTCCTCTTTGTGCTAGTTTTGGCTGATTTAGCTCCTTAAGCTGGCTTCTAGTGAGACCAGGTTAGTACCAGGAGGTGGGTGCAAGCAAAGTGAAGCAACCACAGAGGAAAGATAGTTGTGAGAGCAACTCTGAAACTCTGGCTTGTGTGTACTGGTAAGGGCTGCTAATAGGACACGCTAGTCATAGTTATAGCTGAATTTTGCTTTCTACAGATAATTGGCATTTGTACAAGAATTTTAGATGAATACTAAGCGGGTCACCATAGGAGTGTGGTTGGAGTCACTTTTTGAGGGTCTGTTTTAGACACCTAGATCTCCTTCACTTCCATAAATACTTTGAAGCTTGCTTAGCAACTTTTAAACGTCTTATATGCTATCCCAGCGGTATTAAGCAGTATTAGGGTATTCTGTTTGTATATGAATTAACCCTTCTTGTCTGCTTTGTGATCTGATGATGCTCATTGAAGCCAATAGCAGAAGTCCAGCTGACTTCCCAAGGATCTGAATAAGTCCCTTATTCATGGTATGGAGTTATTACTCCTGGACATGCCTGTGATTAATGTAGGAGCAGATTTGGATTTCCGATGTTTTGTAAATTTGGTCTTGAAAAAGACTTTGTGCATAAATACTTTATGGGATATTGGCTTAAGTTCTTAGTGTTTTGCTGGTATGAAACTAACAGTATTAGTCAGACACTAGCACTCATTGACCTGATGTTCACTGCTCTGTGCCCTCTATTACCTAAAGACCTATTGAATCCTAGAGCTCCAGAGCATTTCCATTGAGCCATTCCTTTAAGCACAATAGAACTATTCTCGAAAGTGTTCAACCTTATCTCACTTGTCAGAGCTTTACTGGGAGATACTTCAAAGCCACAGAAGAATTTCCGGAATGATAAAAGCCCATCTCAAAAACTTCTACTGTGTGTTCCCAGTACTAGGAGTAGTTAGCACTGCGTTCACTGGCACCTACAGAGAATAGCAGATGTAAAATGATTAAGTAGTAAATGAAATGAAATGCACTTCTTGGGGTTTACAAATGGAACAGTAGAGAATCACTCCTGATTTTTACTGTTGCTCTGTTGATTCATATGCTCTTTAACTTCTTGTGAGATTTTTATCTTTAATCAATTTTTTTATCTTGTGAGAGTTTTTTTTTTTTAATAAGGGCTAGTAGGAGCCTGTATGGGATTGAATGAGTGTCCAGTGTAGGTCCTCATGAGACAGTCAAATGCCAACAGTCTGATTTCAGATGCCTATGTGCTTATTAAATATTAATTAAAAAGCCCTACAGATTTTAAAGATTTTAATTAAAAAAATGAATAATAATCTACTGTTTAGGCTTTCTTTGCTCTACCATGACTTGGTTCTCACAGTGGTAGATTTCCCATTCGTTGTGGCTGTGTTTCATAGTAAAAGGAAGCCCTGTGGCTTCATTTCCTTCTCCAGTTCTGCCTTCTTTCCAGGTATCTCTTATCCAAAGCACCTCGTGGATTATGTGACTATTGTACAAAAATTAAATCTCTATAGCCTTCTTCCCTTTTCATTCAGTTTATGACTCAATATAAAATTCAGTTTATTTTGTTGCTTTTCTTTCACATTAGTGGTTATTGGGTTTTCCACATTTTGCACCTGAAGTCTAAAATAATAAATACATTCATCTTCTAATGTTTTACCAGAGTTCCTTGCTAACGTTGGTTCAGAATGCCCTTTGATTAGACAAGTGTGTGTATATTGTAAAGCCCAAATTGCAACGCAATACCACGCAGCCGCTCGCTCACTCCCCGCCTCCCCGCTGGGGTGGGGAGGAGAATTGGAGAGAAAGGAAAACTCATGGGTTGAGATTAAAAAACAGTTCACCAGGACAGCAAAGGAAAAATATAAAAATATATTAATAATGATAATATATATAAGGATAATAAAATATATAAAACACACACAATGCACAATTTCTCACCACCTGACGACTGATACAGCCCGTCCCAAGCAGCAGTCAGGGAGCAGGGGTATCCCCCCCCAGCTATCCCAGAACAGCAAGTTCCAGAGAGAGCAGGCGAGGGAACCAACAGCCGAACGAATGAAAAACAAAAAGGAAAAACAGGGAAACAAAAAGCAACCCGAAGGGAAGCTTAAGGATTAAGGCACGTTAAGGGTCTAAAAGCCTAGTGGCCCACCGACTGACCCTCACTTATACCGGGCATGACGTCTATGGTATGGAATACTCTCTTTGGCCAGTTTGGATCAACTATCCTGTCTCTACCCCTCCCAAGTTTTTGCACCTGCACGTTAGCAGAACCTGAGAAACTGCAAAATGTCCTTGGTGGTTCAGCAGCAACCAGCAACATCAGTGTGCTATCACTGTTCTTCTCACACTAAATCCAAAACACAGGAGCTGCTGAAGACAAAACTAGCTCCGTCCTGGCCGAAACCAGGACAATATCTTGTGTGAATAAACAGTCTTAGTATCTCCTCATTTGTTCTCAAGTAGTCACGCAAAATCTGCTCAGATTTTTCTTTTTCCTAAGTTACTAACCTAAAATCTTTTAGAGTTTCCTATTTTCTTTACTAGTTATCCCCTATTGAAAAAAAAAATCACAATTCTGACCTGACTGGTAATGAGAATTCTTATGAGATCCATTAAATTTAGAGATTTTTATTGTGCTCTTAAGTTTCAGCAATTTATCATTTTAGAGTGGGAAGTTACTTCATGGAATTACTGTCCATGTTGAAAACTGGAGGAATAGAATGTAAATTTTCTTCTCTTAACTGTACAGTCCCTGCTCTATATTCAGCTTGTGCCCTGTCTTTGTGCTCATTGATACAAACTGCCACAGAAGAAATGGTGGACTCCTTTAAATCAGGACTTGATACCTGTATGAGCTAGCGATGCATCCTGGACTTGTTATATATGAATCCATAGAAATCAGTCTTTCTAAAAAGAAACAGAACTGGTGTTGGGGGTGGTGGTGGTGAGAATTTCTCTGCTGTACAGCCTTACACAGCATCCGCTAGCAAGGACAATTAAATATGCAAAAGTACAAGAACATTTAAATACTATTCCCCGGAAAGAGAGGAGTCCATTTTACACGCATACACAGGGTCACCAGTTGTTAACCGAGTTTACCTTCGTATCTAACAATTTGAATATGTTTTAAACTTCGTAAAAGTCCCTGTGTTGATGATATGCCTCATACTATGAGCAGTTGAAAGAGACTGGCTGACATATAATGAGACAGGAATTGATTTCTTAATATTGGTTACAAATTATGATGATTTTAAGAAAACCTGTTGAATATTCTGGATTATTTTGAATATTCTGGCATATGTTCAGTATGTTCAGTAGCATTGTAAGCAATGTGAATTTTAAAGCCTTCTATTTTTAAGAAACGAATTTAAGAAATACCTTTAAATGTTGCAAAGGTTTGAAGTTCCAACCTGTCTTTCAACTTTTTTCCTCATGGATTTCCCTTTTATTTCATGGGAAAACAAAATTCTAATATTGTGGTGTTTGTGTTTTTTTTTTTCCCTCCAATAGAATCAACGTAGGTGAAACTGAAGTAAGACAGATGCCAAGCCTTCCCCTTAACTCCGACTCAGCAGTCTGTCTGGTTGGAGTACAGGAACTCGACCCCTTTGTGTTGCTGTCTTGCGTGTTTTTCCCCTAGGAAAGCCAATACAATCTGCAAAGCCAGCATAGATAAAGAGCTCTGTAGGGTTGTAGTATAGTAGCGAGACTGTTTTGTGACCATGTTCTGAAGGCAGACTGGAGGTGACAGTATTATTTAGTTTTGTTGCTTGGGGTCCAAAGAGAGAATAAATTGCTATTGATTTTTGAGACATTACAGTGAAGTGTCTGAATGCCTGCAGAATAGCTGGGTGGTAGGGTAGTCAGAGTCTGCATGGAGACTGCTTTTGAAATGAAAATTCATTTTCTTGTTCTCTTGTGGTGTTTTTCTTATTTTCAGAACCAGGTGCTAGAAAACTTTGTTGTGGGTGCCATATTTATTATAAATGTATTTTATCTCTCCAAAGAATAGAATTCAACAGTCATTTTATAACAATTTGAAATAGATGGATAGAGTTTGGTATACAGCCATCTGTGTACATTACTGTTACGAAGGGAATGGTGAGTCTTTGCATGAAATTAACCACTTCATTAAAGACGTCTCTTCTGGAGGTATAACAATTTATAAGAAGAAAATTAGCTGTATGAAAGTGAAAATGATACACAACTAACGGTTTTCCCCACCCTCTCCTCACAAAGCTGATTTCTGCAGATTATTCAGGTTTGACATAATTAGTCCACAGGGTTTTGGTTTTGTTGGGTTTTTTTTCTTTTGGGGGGAAAAAAACCCAAACCTGCTGCTTTTATATTTGTTTCTTCAAGGTTTCATGGCAATGCTACATTGTAGTGACACCTGCTGGGAGAGATCTAAATGAAACATCTGAAACCATGGCTGCTGCCTGTCAGCTCTTTTCCTTGAGTCAACAGCAGGCACCTGGTGTGGCAGTTCGGGATGACTCCTGATGTGTAGCTCCCCTGGAGAGCATCTGCTGTCGTTCCTTTCCGAGGAGCTCGACTCCCCTGCCAGACTTACTGAGCCTCAGAAACTCACTGGAATGTCCTTATCAATTTGGATCTCCCAGCTGGGACTTAAATTCACGGCACCAAAGAGCCTAGGTGGATGTGTAAAATAATGGTGGAAGCTATTCAGAATGGTTCGTCACAGGAATTAATCTTCTCCACTAAGGGAGGCATATATCAAAACAAGATTTCTCTCTATCTTAATTATTCTACATTTGTGTATTTACCATTCTGCAATGGTAATTCATGACTGGATTCATACCTATTTGGCTGTTTACCACGGAAAGGGGATTTTCCTGTATGATGAAGCTTCTCAGGACCAGCTTCCAAATGTAAACAAACAGAAGCTGATTGATTCTTCAGCTGAAATAGTGTAAGGGGAGCTACAGCTTCCTCCCACCCCCAGGCTGAATTGAGGGAAGTTTCCAAGTCTTCTACCAAGTTGTAGCTTTCAGTTTTCAAATTATGTGGAGAACTGTGAAACTTGCAAATATTTTTTGACAAAAGTGAGAAGCAGTGGCATCATGCGCTTATTCCTGGGCTTCTGTAGTCCTATTTTTGCTTGCACCTAATATAGTTCTCTGATTTGTAGTTTTGATGTATTTGTCTTGAGATTTGCCTCCAAACAAGCTGGATACTTGAGCTTGAGAAATAGATATATTTATTGTGATTTTTGTCCTGGATACTGCCTCTCGGAGACTTTGTGAAGATTAATGTAAAGCAGTTCCCTGGACAAGATCACAAGGCTTTTGTCTCTTCTTAAAGCTACAGAAACCTGTATTTTCTCTTCAAATTCTCTGCAATTGTTTCTCCATTCAATTAAGAACGTTCTCAGAAGTGACACCAAAACTCTAAGGGCTTCAAATAGTTACCAGTAATCTTTTTTCCCCCCTTTCTCTCTTCTCCTTTCCTTGCTCTGAAGGCTGTGTCCTGGTGCAGGATGATGATTCTGGGTGAAGTTGTATTTCCATTGATACCAGTAGTGCCAGATTTTTTTTCTCCCTGTATCTAGGTATACATATCATCCATCCATAAAAGCTGTGTGATGTTCAAGATTTAGTTAATTGCTGTAGACAAAGAAAATACATTTTCTGGCTTCTGAGCAGTACCGCTCCGGAAAAGATGAAAGACCCTGAAATTACCTCCCTTTATCTTTCCTAAGTAAGGGCTACTTTTATTTCCCAGACTGACAGACATTAAGCTAGCAGCTTCTCTGTAACAGTGAAGCCATGTAACAATGAGGCTGTGCCAGCAAAGATCAATAACTGCCACTTAGTTGAAGGGTAACAGTCTGTTCCTACCTGAACCAGTAGTTTGCCCATGACAAATAATCCTTGAAGATAATCAGATCACACCACTTGATTTAATTTACTTCCTATAGCAGGAGTATTTGTTCAATGGAACACAAACCCCCCTGGTTTAGCATGGCTTCATATATACTGGTTCATTCATCTTATTCCAGACTATTACATTTTGTTTCCATTTCTTATATCTAAAATTTCTTGCTGTATAGTATTAAAAATCATTTTTGCTTTAAAACATTCCCTACTTCAACTCCCTACAGCAACTCCCTAGCCTAGTACGCACCAGCTTCCAAAGAGATAAAACTCAAAAGTAAGTTCTGATGGTGTCATTTAATACCATCTGATGAGAGACTGGTGATGGTCTGTCTGCTCCCTTTCTGCTGCTCCTGGCAGACTCTTCCATCCAAGAAATCTTTTACAGTTAACTTTCTGTTGAAGCTATTGGAATGTCTTGCTCTGTGTTTTCTTGAGAGCTAGGAGAAAGCTCAAAAGTGAATTTGTAGGAGGCAGGCCAGCCTATCTTCCTTACGTTGGTATTCTCTTGCTGTCCTTAGATTCTTCATTGTTGGATAATGGACTTCTAAAGTTGTGTAATGATGCTTGATCTTTATGCTTGTACTTATTTATCTAAGGAATGTTTTACTTTTTAGTATTTAACCTATGAAACAGCACAATGAATTTTATATATCTTCCATTAAGTATAGTATTATCATTGTTTGGCTGTGTAGGTTATCATCCCTTACAACATAGCACCTGGTATCAAATGAGTTAATGCTGTTGGTCTACGCAGAAACTATTTTTATGATAAAAATAAAATTACTTTGAAAAAATGTAGTTTAATTGAAATCCCATTTAAAGGGTAAAATTATGTTATTGATTATGATCAAAATGTCCCAGACGCTGATGAATTCATCAATTCCTGGTTTAGACGTGTTATAAATCTTTTAGTGGAGGCAGGGGAATGTGAATGAGATGAATATTTTCAAATTATAGTGGCACATTACTTTTTATGTAGAAGTTTTTTGGTTTTTGCAATGTACCTGTGAATGGACACAGCTTTTTAAGAGCTGCTGTAGAAAAATAACACACAGTGAAACCTGTATTATAAATCAAGCTGAAATCAAACTGGTTTATGCCAATGAAAAGTATGTTTAAAAAATAATGACAAACTGTTTCAAAGCTTGCTGAAAAATGATTTCAGTAGTTACTCTGCAAGAGGAAAAGATGTGTAGTAAATAAGCGTAAAAGATTAAGCTTTCAAGTATAGTGAGGAATTAGACCAATATTT